>OY728148.1:980202307-981452307 GCA_963277665.1 Viscum album | reverse complement strand
TGGGATTCAATCCTCTACTTAACAGGTTAATCCAGATTGATTTGCTGGTATCACCCCATGGCCTTGCTAGTGATCCTTTTCTATGTATTGTATTCAATTCAAACTATTAGCATGATTTTTCTCATGAAGAGACCCAATAAGAAGTACCTATTTGATGGACATAATCAATGATTTCAGATTCAGGAGTGTGTTCTCTCTGGTGAGTTCTTTGTGGAATATTCTATACGGAATCGTAGACTAGTACAATATGGTTTTGACTTACCTCTAGAATTTGTGTCTTTGTTTAGTATATGTAGATATTCTTTTTATATGTGTTTTAGAAATATACATGTATTGAGATGAATGTATTTACTTTGTTTTACGTGACACACGCCTATCATAGAGCATGTAAAATGCAATTAAATTTTCCTATTGCAGTATAATGGATGACCAGGTTCGTCTAACTTGAGGAACTTTCTCATATGTTCACTCAGTTAATTTAATTCACCTAAAATAATTCTTTTTAATTGTTTTTTTAATTTAGGATGGTTATGAAATTTAAATTAATTAAAATATTAAACTAACATGAAATTAAAAAAATTAATTAATGAATAAATAACATTGAATTTATCGGTTGGTTTGTGGGTTTCATCATTCTCCTTATTGGTGATTAAATAAAGTTTTATAATTCAAATTTGTGATCTCATTCTTGAGTTAGTATTATTTTATTAATTGTTGTGAAATCTTGAATGCATTTACCAGTCTTAACTTCCCCTCCTACTTTAATCAAGGTTGATGGAACAACTCAATCACGAGTGTGACAACTTCCAAGATTTGGCTCTATTGTATTCCATTTCAACCACTGAATGGATCAAATCCATCATATTAAGAGCTTTTATTCAGTATAACAGAGGGAATATTTTTAACAAAATAATAGAAATTTGTTTGATTTTTGTTTCCTGGTGGGCTATCTCCACACTCGTGCACTCACTCTTTCTCACCAAAAACATAATAAAACTTAAGAATTTTACCATAAAATAAATTGAATTGACACAAACCTCCCCCGATCCAAGGATTGAGTATATATATCATTTTATAGGGTAAGAGTTAATGGTGGATAGTATGATAATATGAAAAGAAGAAAATAAGGATAAAAGATGGAGAAGAATGGTTGGTGGTTGGGTGGAAGAAAACACAAAAATAAAAACCATGTATGAATTTATTAAAAATCTCAATTACAATTGAAATCTAAAAAAATAAAGAAAATAAAAAAATTAATAATACGATAAGGGAAATATTTTTTAACTTCCTCCCTCGGTCTATATCTCCCCTTGGTTCTATTGAATAAATGTGATTGAAAATGGGATGCGATGAGAGGTGGGATATCCCCACCTTTTATGGGAAGAAATTGTCCTCCTCAAGATTGCACATTTTTGGAAATATAAAAAGATGATTAACACATTCCATCCTTTATATAAGTTGTTAATAAATTACATTTTCATATAGTCTCAAAATTTCATACTTATTGGACTCTTCTAGAGGGATTTATGAATTATTTATTGACCATGTATTTTTTACAAGAAGAATTTTCTAGGAGGATTCCTTTAATGTATAACAACTCTTTTCCACCATAATGGGAGACAAACTACATGAAATTTTTTTAGGTTGTTCATATATGTGTCCTTCTTCATAACCATTTCTGATAAACTCCATTGTAGGTGTGTAGCTTGATCTATATATCTTTTATGGAGGTGGGGTCCATGCTTTCAGCATGGAAAATTTCCAACCATCAATGATTTTTTCAGGCCTTTAGATATTTGAATAAGCCACTAGTCTATAAAAAAAATTTAAAGGAATTAAAATAAGTATTATATAAAAATAATAATTCAATTTGGAATTATATTTTTTTATTGACCAAAATACTCTTGACGTAAAAATCTATCAAAAATCCAGAATTTAAGAAAATTTCACATTTTAGTTCAAAACACACCATAAATCCAAAATTGATCAATATAAGATAAAATTTATAAATTAATAGGGTTAAAATAATTGAAACACATATAAAAAATGTGGAAAATATTAGTTTTATTAGTATATTTTTTGGTTTCGGGGTGTCCTACTATGTATTGTTATACTAACCCATACATGGGGTTTTCCTTAATGTGTCGTATCTTGTGTAGAAGATTAAAATTTTTATTGACTCTTGGGAGGACCAGGAACATACGTTTCTTAGTGAGACATTAAAATTTTATCACAAAATCTGAAAGAACTATTGGAAATCCTTTTCAAGTTAGAGAATTTAAAAACTCTTCTTATCTAAGTGGTAAAGAAGAGAATATGTATTGGTGCCAAAGAATTTTCCAACTTGGGATAAAAAGAATGAAAAAACTATTTAAAATTTATTATGTACAAAATTTTACAAAATTGAAAAGAATAGAGGATTATTTTTGTGTTACTTGTTAGAATGTGATGATGACTAATAAAAGTCATAAGAAAGTTGAGATTCCATCTATCGGGCCTCTTTATCTTATTCATTACAATTTATGTGGCTCAATGAGTCATCAATAAAATAATGGATATTTCTAATTTATCAATTTTAATAGTGATTTCACTGAAATGAAAAACCTCATGTTTTTGAAACACAACTCAGAGCCTAAAGAAATGTTCAGGTTTTTCAAAAAAGAAGTTGATAAAGAGATGGGGGTTTATTTAATGAAATTGAGAATGGATAATCTTCTTGATTTTACAATAAATACTTTTGAAATTTATCATGGAGATTATGGTATTAAACATTAGTATAGTTCTCTTTATACCCCACAAAAAAATGGAGTAGTAGAAAGGATGACTATAGGTTTGGTGGAAATAGGAAGAATCATGTGAGAAGAATGAAAACTTTCAATGTTCTACTATCGTGAAGTTGTTAGTATTATTTTACATGTTTAGAAAAAAAATTATGTTGTGAAACCAACATGAGTTCTTATGAAATTTTCTATGAGAAAAAACCTTTATTGATGTACATCAATGTTTTTGAAATCCCGTGTTTTCTTAAAATAATAAATCTGGATCAGGGAAAGATTGATGAGAAAGATTATGAATGAAATTTTATTATTCACCAAATGGAAGAAGTTACAAATGTTGGAAAAATGTTTAAAAAAGTTGGTGGAATCATATTATGTGAATGTTATTTTGAATCAAAATTATTTAACAAAATATTATGGGGATTTTGAGGAAAATAACATAAATTTCCCAATGAAAATGAATATGATAAAAGTAATGTTCATGAAGATTCAGATGAATCATATGATGAGGAAAGTGAAGAAGGAATAAGAACTTTGAAATTTCCAACTTTAACAAAATATTTGAGACTAAAAATCTTTTGGGGAATTAGAAGGATCTAGTTCAGTCTAGAAGAATGCTTAGATTGGAAAAAAAACATCACTCCTCTCAAACATTGATCCAGAATCTATCTCATAAGATATTCAACACAAAGAATTGGTGAATTATATGATTGAAGAGTTGGATCAAATTGAGAAAAATGAAATATATGAACTTTTTTTATGTCTGAAATATAAAAATATTATCATAAAAATGGGTTTCTAGAAATATTTTGGAGGAATATGGAGAGGTTTCAAGAAAAAAAATCTTGGATTTTTTATAAAGGCTATGTACTGGTGGAAGGCGGTGATTTTGATGAAAACTTTTCCCCTATTTAATGGTTAGAAACTATTATAATGTTTTGAGTATTTCCTTCCCATCAAAATTAAAAAGTGTATCAGATAGATATAAATTTGGATAAATTGAAGAAGATGTTTACAATGAGTATCCTTCTGGGTTTCTACATGATAAGGATGAAAAAAAAAAATTGATAGAGTAATGATTTATAAGGGCTAAAACAAGATCCACATTCATGGTATTCTAAAATTGAAAATTACTTGAGAATGATGATTTTTTCAAAAGGAAAATATAACAGAAACTTATATACAAAAGATGTTGACTTTGGAAATCTAATTGTAATTGTTCATGTGGATAATATATTTTTTTTGGGGATGAAGAGAATTTTTGAAAATAATTTTCTAAGGAAATGAAAATGAATTTTAAAATATCAATGTTGTGAGAATTAACTTTCTTCCCTATCTTACAAGTTCAATATATGGAAAAATAATTATTCTTATATTAATAAAAGTATGCATCGGAATTGTTACAAAAATTTGGAATTTTAGAATATAAAGAATTTTATACTCCTATCTCAGTGAGGATGAAGATGAGTAATGATGAGTCTGGAAAATTGTAAATTAGAAAGGCTTTTGGAAGATGATAGGAAGTATAATTTTCCTTATAACCTCAAGCCTGATATTTTTTATGCTATAAATTTTTTAGCAAGTTAAAAAAGTAACCTAAAAGAGTCAGATATGATGGCAGTAAGTATAATTATGAGATTTTTAGAAGGAAAAAATTCACAAGGATTATTATAAAAAATAAATTATGAGATAAAGTTTAATGTTTATACTAATATTGATTGGGAGAGAGATTGTAATGATAGAAAATCAACCTTAGGAGAAACATTTTTCTTGGGTGAATGTTGTGTAAATTTTCATAGTAATAAACAATGTTCAGTAGCCTTGAGAAATGTGGAATTAGAATATTTTGTGATTATTCAAGTATGTACTTAGATATTGTGGATGAAAGTTCAATTAGAAGATTTGAATATAAATGTTTCTAAACTATTGTAGACACTTTATAACAATCAGATTGCAATTGATCTTTCTAAAAATCATGTCCAACATTCATGATCAAAACACATAAATATAAAGTTTCACATTATAAAAGAGAAAGTTTCTTCTAGAGATTCTTGGTTGGAATATATCTAACCGAAGTATAAAATTATTGATATCATCAGAAAGTCAATTCCAAAATAATGGTTTGATGAGTTGATGTTGACAATTCATGTTCATCCTCATATAATGACTACCTAAAACTCATAAGGAATTCCCTTACCATGCTTTGGATTATATTGACAAAGGGGGAGAAAAAGTAACAACTTTGTACTATGTAAGAAGTTTTTAATTATCATTATATTATGAATATGAAGTTGTGTTTATCAGATAATGGGGGAGAGGAAAATAAAATTTATAGAAAAATAAAAGTGATAAAATATAAATGTTAGGGGGATTTTATCTTAGCATGGCCATACAATTTTCTTCTCACCAAGGGATGAATTTTTTCAAAAAAAAATACCTTATCTATTAGTGTGGTGTCTAAACACTCTTTTAATTAAGTATGTGTTTTGGTAAAAATCAAAAAACCTGAGTTGTTTACAAAAGATGAATTGTGAAAATTTTCTGAGAGTTTAAAAAGTTATTAATGAGTGTTTTTAAAAAATCCGAATGGCGAGATTGAAGAACCATTGTGAGGTTTTTTTAATAAATATATGTATTTTTTAATACTAATCTTTTATAAATTTTTTTTTTGAAAAACAAGTGAATGTTTCTAAAAGTTCGAACCCAAACATAAAGGGGGAGAAAAGTTTCGTTTTTGAGAAAATTGTTTTATAGACACAGAGGATTGAATTGAGAAAAACCAGATGAATGGTATCAAATTGATCACCATGGGTCATAGAATTGAACAAAAAAGTTAGAGTTTTTTTTTCAACACACACCTTCAGTCTCAGATCTATTGACATGAAGTTCATGTTTCATTGGACTCAATGTTGGTTAGAAAGTTATAATTTTGCTAAAGTGGTTGAATGAATAATGTGATGTCAAGAGTTAGAAATTTCTTAATCATTCTAACTTTCAATCAAATATTTCTTTTCTAGTTTTTAATTCTCTAATATCATATGTTTTCTATAACACTTGTGATGTGATCCTTATGAAGAAAAGGGGGAGAATATGTGCAACCAATAATATTGAGTTTTGTTTGGAAATAAAGAAGGTGTTGAAGGTAAGGGAAGTCGTAATACTTTCCTATATAAGTCATATAGTACTTTTATAATATTGAAGTTCTCATAAATCATGAAAACTATAATGATAAAATATTTTTATGAAATAGAGGAATCATAAATATTGTATTGATTCTAGAAATCAAGAAAAAAGTTTTCATCATATCCAGAAGTACTGAGCATAGATGTTTTCAAAAGACTGAATGAGTTATAGTTGATGAGTTTTGACATATTTCAATGTGGTAGATTGGAGATTCCATCATAAATAAAATTCCATCATAGTGATAATTCCATCATTATTAGGATTCCATTGGATTGAAGCTGAATAAGTTCTAAGAGGTATAATCTGAGGAGGAAAGTTAATTAAATTGACTCTGAGGAAGAAATTCAATCAAACTAACTCTAAGAAGGAAATTCAATCAAAACCGACTCTGAGAAGGAAAGTCAATCACACTGAATATGATAAAGAAAGATAATTATACTAACTCTAATGAGGAAATTAAATTTAGAATGAGATGAAGAATTTTCATCATAATGAGATGAGGATGTTCCATCATAATGAGTTGATTAATTTCTATTATACTAAATAAATGCTAGGATGAATGAGAAGAATTATTATAAAGAATATATAAAAGATTTCATAATATTTGTGAAGAGTTTATGTGTTCAAACTTGAAATTAAAATATGTATAGATATTGGATTTTTTTAATTTGAGTAAGTGGGAAATGTTTTTTAGTTTCAATAATTTGTCATTTTTGGATGCCTATAAAAAAGAAATGTATATTCATACTTTTCAACTTTTTTATGTGAGTGGAAAAAGAATAGCACTATATAATTCATGTCAAAGTTATCTTTCCATATTTAAATCTCATTAGAAGTTTGGACGTCTAAATTTTTGGTTTATTGGACTGAGTAAGATTAGAATGATCATTTGGAAGAGATTGAGTAATGCATATTGAGAATGGATTCATCAGACTAATTCCATCAGACGTAATTCGTCGGATTGATACCATCAGACCCAACCCTATCGGATGGAGAGAATCAGAACCAACCACATCATAATGAGGATTCTGAGCTGAGAAATTGTGGTATAGTTTGAACAAAGTATTATTTATTCGTTTTATCACAATTTTTTGTAAGAAAAATTTATAAACCAATATGATTCAGTATAATCATTACAAGTTGGATATATATTGTGTCTAAAGGGTGTTGGAACAAGTTGTATTCACTTATTCATTTTAGTGAATATAAATATACCTATAGGAGTGTCTATAAAAATGATATAGGTTCTCACACTGAGGTCGAACCTTGTAAATATCATGTTATTTACTATTTTTTCTAATTTTTCATACATTATTATTTAATAAAAGATGATAAGGATATATTCTTTAACAAGTTTCAGAAATTAATATTTTCAGAATTATTGAAATTTATAAAAGTGAACAACTAATTCAACACCACTTCTGAGTTATTATTTGATCCGTTGGAACATCTAATACTATTTATCACATTCTTTGAAACATTTTTAATATTTTTGATACTTTTATGTAATTAAAATCCCTAAAATAATAATGTAATACTCTCATGACTCATCATTGATCTCACCATGTCCAACAAGATGTGGTTCCCCCTTTCACTTACATCATTCCACTGATGTGTATAAGGAGGAGTGAGATAATATAGGATCCCAAAATCTTATAAGTAATCAAGGAATTCTTGATTGAGATATTCTCCACAAATTTATAAGAATATTTTCTTAAACATATTACCAATTTGGTTCCCATATTCATTCATTTTTTTCTTGAATTTATCAGAATAACCTAAATTGTACCTTATTAAGTAGACATATTCATTTCTACTAAAATCATCAGTAACATTTATGAAGTATGAGATCCCACCCCTGAATCAATAGGAAATGGTCCACACACATATGTATGAACTAATTCAATAATCTCTTTAGACCATTAACCTTTTATACTAAATGGGGATTTATTCATTTTACCATAAAAATAATTGTGACACATACCAATTGGTTATACTTCAAAATAGTCTAAATATCCATTTTGGTATAACATAGTCAAGAATTTTTCATTTACATGACCAAGAAAATGATGCCATAATTGGGTGTGGTACGAGTTATGTGAAGTAGTTTAACTATCAATTTCCATTACATGGTTTGTGTAATATGATAAATAATATTTGTTATTCAAATTCACCTTAACATAACAAATGTTATTCATATAAAAGAAGAAACATTCATTTACAAATATTAATATAAATCTATCTATAACCTAATTAGCTATATAAATAATATTTTTTGTAATGGATGAAATAAAATAACAACCTTTCAAAACCAAGATCATTATAAGATCCCATATTGTCTCGGTACATTCCACACTAAGGTTTTCATTGAACATATTTTTTTGGGTTTACCTTTGTAGTTAAGCCTTAGTTACTAAGTCTTATTTGATTACAGATAGCATTTTTTTAGAGAAAATAACCTTAATTTTAGGCTTGTATGTCTATTTAAATTAATGGATTCCCTGTATAAATATTTTAAATGGGATTACTAGGGTTTTCTATGAGTTACGAAGGATCATAAATGGTTTGGTCACTTTTATAGAAGCTAGTATAAAAACTATTCAATGAAAAATTATATGTTGTGTACATGTTTCATGACATGTAAATATTTCAATATGCATTTCATGAACTATTTTATGATTTGATGTGGTTACAGGTCTTGAACCTGATTTACATCGTGTAAATGTTGACCAAAATAAATATTAACTCGGGGCAAAAAAAATTTCGAGCATAACATAAAAATGAGGAAATACAATACATGAAAGGATTAAACATAATTTATTCCTAATAACTAGTAGTTTTATGTGTGTCTTGTACTTATGAATATCATTATTTTTTATTATAGCATGTCCTCTCTCACTCCTAGGGTGAACTATAGGAAATTTTGAATTATCTTCCCCCATTCTAGATGTCCCATTTTAACATTCAATCCTTAGTGAGTTTATTCACTTTGGTTTCCCTCTTCTCACCCATCATTACATTTTATTGTAGTGTACATATTTTGAACATGGGTTTTGTTTTGGGAGTTTATCTTATTTTGGGATATTCTAGGTTCTTCTTGTTATCTTTTATGACTTCTTCTTTTATGGATTTTTTCATTATAAGCGTTGTGTTAATCACATGTTAATGGTACGAAGACTAATCCTAACCCTATGGTATATTTAATTGTGAATTATATAAAATATTTTGATTGTGACCATGTAATGTGCACTATAATTAATTAGTTGGTTTATATTAAATCATGGATTGGATTCCATTAGATTCAATGGTTGATTCAAAATGGATTATGGATACCAGTTGGGTGAGAAAACATTTGAGTAAAAAGAACATGGCTAATGGTTTAAATCATGGTGAGTATGACATGATACTGTAGGTGATTGCTTGATATAGGATCCCTAGGTAATATATTATTGATTTTTGATATAACTGTTGATCATTTGAGAGATAAATGAAATATTATTTGAATGAAATGCAGTAATTTTCATAACTAACCATTGAGATTTATGATGTGATATTATGATATCCATAATATTCTGACTTATTGAGTTGGTGATGAAGTGATTATATATATGTATATCCTTGTAGTGTTTAAATTATTATATAGGAGGCTAGGCCTAGTGATACATGCTAAAATTCATATATATAGGGATTTTCTTGGAGGATGAAATGCTTATATAATTGGCAATTCCCAGTGATAGTTGCTGAAATTCTTACATACGAGGAAACACCTAGGGACACATGCTGAAATGCAATTATATAGGATGATGATCGGAGGATGAAATTTTTATACAAAGAGAGCTACCTGATTGTTTGATTTTTCCATGTTATATGGATATAGATGGAATAGTTGTGTTACATGTTCAAAGACATTTTCATAATGGTTTTGAAATAGGTTAATTTATATGTTATTTTAATTAGTTAATTAATACATCTATTTATCACTTTATATCATATAATTATTATCAGACTGGTCATGTTTAGGGATGGTGGTGTCGGCCTGCTGAGTTTTATTCGTACATTATTTGGGAACCATTTTCGACTCGAGCAAATTACATGGATGCATGTTTGGACAAGAGAAAGGTATATTATTATTGATTCTTTTGTTTCTTGCTGGATGGGATGGATTTTGGAGATGGGTCTGAAATGGGGATCGGGACCAGAGCCTTTTGGTATTTTTTAATGTTAGTAGTTTATTTTGTTTGTATTGGTTTCAGTTTTACTTTTATATACATCTTTTCTTGCCATTACATTATTCATCATTATATGTTCCTCTTTTTATTTTCCTAGATATATGATATACTATTTCCACCATTTCTCTGTTACTCTAATTTTTATTACTATGGTTTTGTTCCACAATGTTTTACTAGGGGTTATTATCTTCTCACTACAAGTATCACAACCTCGCTACTAGTCAATAGAATCTAACATATGGGGATGCATTCTTGACGTCTAATAACCAAATCATCTTGACCATGTGAGAGATTACCAGATCGGGGGACATTACAAAGTGGTATTAGAGGATCACCTTGTTATTTTCTATTGGTTTTATTTTTTAAAAAATGTAGAAAAGAGACAAGGATCTATTGGTACTTGGTAATGAGCTTATTCATTGGAGTAGCTAAACCATGTATGGGGGAAAATTTGAGTTCCCGGGATGGGATTATTGGTTATGTTGTTATCTTGTTAAAATTAATGTTACTTCTCCTCAGATGATTTACATGTTATGTGATGTTATTATTTTTTGATTTTATTGTTTATTGATATTTACACTCATGGACTAGTATGGTGAGATATGAGTATTCAAGAATCATGATAGGCACATAAGTATATGTATATATATATATTGACATGTATTGTTCATGACAGGGACATGTTAATTGCACGTGTTATATACATTCCAATATGAATTGTGAAATTATATATTTATTATATTTGATAAATGGAATGAAATAAACTATTCTTTAATTATAAAAACATATAATACATTGTTAGAGAGACACAGATTAATGGTTCTCTACTGTTATCGGCTCTTAAGGTTGACTTTATTTTTAGCCCAAGTTTATAAGAGTTTGTTTTTCTTGTAGATAAATTGTCTCCTCATCTTCATTGAGTTGAGTTCTAAGAGAGTGGAAATCAGTTAACTCATAACATAGACGAACTGGAGCTTCCTGTTGATCATGGTGATCAAATGGATGGTCATCATCCCAAAAACATCATAAGGGTCTTGCAATCCATGGAAAAGGAGACTATTTTCATCGTTCCTTTGATGTATGAGTTGATGAGAGAGATTAAGCTACAACATCCACCTATGTTCACTGGGGAGGTAAGCTCCAAGGTAGCTGAGTTCTAGATTGAGTCAATATATAAAATCATCAAGCATCTTGAGACAACCACAGATAGGGGGGAGAATCTTGTTGTGAATATGCTCATTGGACCTACCAAAAATTTGTGTGATATTCTAGAGAAGGATGGGCAGTAGGTGGAGTAATCTTGGAAGGAATTCAAGGTGAATTTATTGAGCAACTTATAAACATAGATTTTGAAGGATGAGAAGGATCATTAGTTCATGCATCTGATATAGGATAAAATAGCAGTGATGGACTATGTTGAACATTTCACCTAACTTCAATGCTTTGTGTCATATTTAGATAATGATTATATATCTAGGGAGAAACATTTTCATTGTGGTAATCACTATGAGTTCAGGTCATAGGTGAATGATTTTATTTTGAGTAGATTTTTAGATTTGATGAATCATGAACTCATCACAGTAATGAATCCGAGAGAGGACCCAAGAGTTAACTATGCTATTTCCACAGGGTATACTAGGATCACTTATTTTGGTGGCAAGAAGTGATTATATGACCATTGTTTCCAAGAAAATGTAATGAAGACCAGTTACGGTTGTGGGAATCCATCTTTGGATCATATTCCATTGTAGTACATCAATGTAGAATGTTAACCCACAAGAAACCTTAGTTTTCATACACAACTTTGGAGTGTCGTGTTTTCGGCAGGATATTCCATCGTCATATGTTTTTTTAGAACTTATCATAGAGAATCATACCTTTACCAAATGGTTGAGTAAAAGGAAGGTGTTAGCGAGGAGGAAATGTCTATTTTTAGGGAATACATTGATATATTTCTCAATGAGTTACATGGAATCCCCTGATCATGAGGTAGAGTTATCAATAGATCTCATACCCAGATCCACTCCTATCTCAAGATTCCCATATATGATGTCCTTGATTGAAATGGAGGAGTTAAATAACTATCTACAAGAGTATTTGAAAAAATGGTTCATACTCCCTAGTACATCACCTAGGGGTGAACAATGCTCTCTGTCAAGAAGAAAGATAAATCAAAACAGGTGAATATCAAATACCAAGATATCAACAAGATCACCATAAATTATAATTATCCTCAACCAAGGATTGATGACTTGTTCAGTCAACTACAAGGAGTGAAATAATTCTCAAAGGTTTATCTTTTTTAAGGATGTCATCATCTAATGTTGAGGAAGGGAGATATTCAAAAAACTGCTTTCCTTACAAGGTATGGGCACTATGAGCTCAAAGTAATTCTTTTCTGACTTACAAAATTTCCTAAAATATTTATGGATTTGTTGAATATATTCCTTAGAGACCACATCAACAAATATCTGGTAGTTTTTATTTGTTATATTATCATTTATTCCAAGATTAAGTAGGAACATGATGATAATCTTATGATTGTGTTGGTGATTTTAAAAAAGGAGAAAAAGTATTCTATGTTCAAAAAGTGTGACTTATGGATGAAAGAAGTCACATTATTGGGAAACATGATCACAAGTGATGTAATATATGTGGACCCTTCAGAGACAAAGGAAAATGATGAATAACCTAGACCCACTGGTGTTATAGAAATATATAGTTGTTTAGATTAGCTAGTTACTATTTCCATTTTGTGATAAATTTATCATTTTTTTTAGGTAACTAACTAATTTACAACAAAATGGGGTAAATTATTTATGGATTAATGATATGAGGAAATATTTAAGGAGATCAAGAAATGGCTAATCACTGTTCGTGTACTGTAGTTTCCTAGTCAAGATAATTGTATCACTGAGAAGGGGAGAGAGTTAATCAGGGATATATTTTTCTTTTACATTTCCTTAATTATGTAATAACTTTACAATCCTATTAAATATTTCAATACCTATTGAAAATAATTAAAACACAAATTTATATGAACACATGAATTTATAAGTATCACTATTCCACAAGAATAGCTACATCATTTCAATGATTTTGAAATGATCTAATACCACACAAGCTATTAGAAAATAATCATTTTGTGTGTAATGAAATGAGTATGATATTCCACTTCACTCATGTAGCTCTATATAAACAATTCAATAGTGAATGTGATCATTCTATAACAAATGATGAAATAAAAAGTTTTGTAATAAAACAAGATATGGTTATTCTTTATCAACATTCAAAAATGTATTATTTTTAAAAAAATTCTTCATTTTATTACCTAGAAGTTGGTAAGAACATTTATAATTTTTTTTACAAAACTCAGACTAATTTCCCAATCCAATTGTCCCATTCTGATTATCCCAGTTTTATTTCTAAATATGAAAAATATATTATTTTTTCAGAATACGGTTGAGAAAATTCTGAACCTCTTCTTCTTCAATGAAAAAATCCCAATATGATTTTCCCAGTCTGATGATTCATCCCAATACGATTACCAGTTGAATACAACCAAAAAAAATTTGGAAACCTCTTCTTCTCTTTAGAGAAATGTCTTCTATATTTTTCTCTTTGAATCATACATCTATAAAAAATAAAAAGTATATCCCCTTTTATACTCACCCAAAAAATGGTTTGGGTGGGATTCCTAAAATATTCCCTACTCACTGAATCTACACGTTCTTTGAATTTTGGGTTCATATTAACTTCATAATCTCTTCTAGACACTTATTCAACATTATCAAATCTTCTCACAACTTCAACTCTGCTTTAGAATTTTTGTAAACAACATTCTAATTCTGATTTCCCATTTCAATTTGTTCTTATGACCGGCTTCATTATGATGAATACAAATTTAAAACAATATATTATTATTCATCTCTTCCCTTGACCCAATTGAATTATAAACAAAGTAACTCAAACTCTTTTAAATGGTCAACTAACTTATTGATATAGCTATTATTTTCCTCTTCATATTGGCCACCACATAATTTTCCTTTTCTTTTTATTCATCATTTCCAAAAAATTATTCCTCTGATGATTATTATGGAATACCGAGTATGGACCGGTATCACCAGCTTCAACATCAACAAATTAGTTCTTTTATGAATATGATACCAATCAATTTTTATAACAAACAATTCTGCCTCTAATTAATATGATGACATACTGAATTCGATGGATCAACATTAGTAACTTATTTATTTTTGGAATATAATTCTCAAAAACATATTTCTTAAAGGATTTAAATATTCTAGATTTTTGTCTGAACAAAAACTAGAACCATTATTATGACTATCCTACCCTGACATTAAACAAATCTGTATCCAGAAATATCATTACAATGATCATTAGACCAGAACTATTTAAATAAATAAACTTTCTTCTTTAATAAAATTTTATCAAGTGTCATGACATTCTTTACGACCTTTATTACTTTGAAGATCAACTTTATCATCATCTCACTTACAAAGTAATGTGTTCAAAAATCCCTATCATTCATAAACATATTTATTTCCTTCTCATCATGAATATGATAGGCATGATTATTTTCAGACTGAATATGATTGGAATAAAATTTTTCTCCCATTTCATTCATCAAGCTTTAATCACAAGTTTTACAACTTATTTATGATTTTGGAGAACTCCAAGATCAGAATAGAATAATCACATTTTCATAAATGTTATGCAGACTCAAATTATTCCCCATTATGATCAAACATTTCATTCCAAACATTGGCTGCGTTCGATGATCCTATTCATCCATAAAACATATTCCAAATGTGATGGACTTTCTTAACCATTGTGAGTCTGATTTTATTTAATATGATGGTTAGTCCAATTTTTATCAATTAAAAAGTGAGGTGATTTATTTTTTTCTTAAACTCCATTGAGAGAAAATGGAAATACCTGATTATGATATTAATCATTATCATCTTGGTTCGAACAATCTCTGACTTAGGATTTTTTTGTCAAACAAGGTTCATAAATCAATGAACTTTATATCCTCAAGCTATGTAATACATATCAATAATTATAGGACTACATTTTCTAAATCACTGTAGGAAACATGAATTATTGACATAAAATTCATGATGTCCAAAAGTAGTGATTATGAAAAATTTCTGCATCTTTTCTTCCTCAAATTTTAAACATCTATAGAATATAAAAAAATGTTTCCAACAACCACTCAAACAAACAGTTATAATAGTTCACACACATACAATGATGAATTCACAATTTACCCACAACTCTCTCTATTTACATGATTCCATAATGACAGACTTATAAAACATTTCCCCCCTTGAAACCACTTTCCAAAGATAAGATGAGATAGGGATCAGAAACACATACTTCAACCTTAACAAGAAATAGGTTAGATGACCATATTCAAGATCAAATTAGAGAATTCTTCCCTGGTAATGGTTTTGTGAAAATGTCAGTAACTTGTTCCGATTTAGGGAAAAAAACTCCAACTTCAAATCATTATTCTAAGGATGATATTTGATGAATTAATTGTTGATATCAATATGTTTTGAATGATAATGTTTTACCGGATTCTTGGAAAGATTGATTTCACTTTGATTATTACAACCCAAGATAAAGGTTAACATCAATTCAACATGTTAGTATTCTAACTGATTCTTCATCCACAGAAGTTGGGTAGTAGAGTGTGTAGTAGAAAAATATTCCAATATAGTTGCAATGAGAGTTATTTAATTTTATTTCTTTATATTCAAAAAAACATAACTTTTACCTAGAAATAAAACTCCACCTGACGTGGATCTTCTATCATAAACATTTACTGCCCAATCAGATTCTGAATACCCAAAAAAATCATTATATTATAAGATATCATACCTGATTTCGAATTTTTTTGGTCCTTTTATGTATTTGAGGATTATTTTTCTAGAATATAAATTTTATTGTTTAGGATCACTATAAAATCTTTCACATAAGGTAACATAATAAACAATATTGGGTCCTAAGGTAGTAAAATATAAAGAAATTCCAATCAACTTTGGAATCTCTATTTGATCAACTTTTTTTTCTTCTCCATCTTTAGTCAACTTGGTTCCCACTGATATTGAGGGGTAAACTAGTTTTGAATTTTCTATACCGAAATTTTTAAGAATTTCTTTATCATACTTTTCTTGAGAAAGAAAAATGTGTTTCTTATTTCATTAAATTTGTTACCCAATAATGTATTTCATTTCTCCCAACATGGAAATCTCAAAAAACTTTTTCATTTGATTAGAAAACTATTCACAAGATCTTTCATTATTCCTAGTAAAGATAATGTCATTACTATAAATAATTATGGTGAAGGAAAACTCTTGAATTTTGTTGATGTAAATATTTTTATCAACACTTCCTTTCTTAAAACTCATATTCATTAAGAAAGTATTCAGTTTGGAATACTATGACCTCATATATTTCTATAGTGCATACAAGGATTTGTTAAATATGCACATATATCTTTCCTCTTTCCCAACAACAAATACACAAGGCTATTCAATATAAACATCCTCATTAAGATAAAAAATTATAATTGTAGACTTTATATCCATTTGAATTTTTTTGTAACTGTATTTTGTAGAAATAATAAGAAAAATTATGATTATATCTAACCTTTACACCAGAGAAAAGGATTCATCAAAATCAACTCCTTCAATTTTAGAGTAACATTTACATACTAATCTCTATTTATTTGTTATCACTTCACCTTATTCAATCTTTTTTTTCTTCTGGGAAACCCACATTGTAACAATAAAATTTTTGTTATCTAGATTAGGTATGAGTTCATATGAATCATTCTTTTCTATTTGGTCTAACTCTTCATTCATGGATTGAACCCATTCTAGATACACGAAATCTTATTTCACATTAGTCGGCCCAATTTTTTAATACAATGAAGTACATGTAATAGAATTTGTTATTCTTATTGTTTGAGCATTTTTATGATGATCACCAATAATGATCTCAGTTTCCACTAGCTTCCTAATCTTGGGATGAGATTTTAGAGATTCTTCTTCATCACTTGAAATAGCTGAGCTTGATTCCTGTTTTTGAGTAGGATTACAATTGTATGTATCCTTATCAGAAATGTTGAAAAAAATTTCTTAATCCTAGTCAACATCGTCATCTGTTAGATTGTATTTATCCTACATATATTTTTCAATAATATTCAAATTATTCGAATAAAAAATTCATTATATTTCTTTGTTGAAACACTTATATCCTCTTCCTTCTAGAGAATAACCATGAAAAATTCCATCTTAACCTTCCTGCTCAATGATTCCCATATTTCCACCTTTCTTCTTTATAATGCAATGACTCCGTAAATCTCTTAAGTGTTTCAAATAGGTAGTTTTTCTATAAAGAAGTTTATATGGATTAATATACAAACATGGCCTATATAAACATTAGTTTTGAATATAAACAACAGTAATCATGGGTTTCCTCCAATACGAATGAGAAATACATTGTTCAAGTAACATAGTTCTCCACATTTCCACAAAAATTCTATTATTCCATTCATCAACCCCATTTTGTTGAGGTGTGTATAGAGAACTAGAATCATGAAATATTACATTCCTCTCAGGATAACATTCAAATTCATCATTCTTATACTCATCCCAATTATTAGTTTTCAACTTTTTTCCTTAATACTCACTTTTCATATTAGCTTTTCTCCTAAAACCTTTAACCATTTTCAGGGCATATGATTTATGTTTCATATTCATAACACAAATAATGTTATTAAATTCATCAATTAAAGTGATTAAGTAATTATCATAATTTTTTATTTTTTTTCTCATTGGTCCATAGATGTTAGAATGAATAAGTTCCAAGGGTTGTATTGAACAAATCTCAACTTTCTTATACACATACTATGTAATTTTTCCCTTATGAAAAATAGTGCAACAAAAATCACTTATTCCTTGAAAATAAAGATTATCATGAAAAAAATATCGATTTTATAACTTAATCTTTTTTATTTGACACATGTTTCTCATCCTTTTATGATATAATTAATTTTCTTCTACCATACCCATGTAACAAGAGTTTTGTACATCGCCAACATAAAATAAGTTTCCCTTTTTATGTTTTCCTCTTATAACTATCTGTTCATCCTTATCAATTTTCACATAAATTATATCTTTCCTGAAGGTATCTTTGTAACCTTCATCACAGAATTGTGAAACACTCAACATGTAATGTTTTAACTCATCAATATATAAATATTTATTACATTTAAAAATTTCTTTTCCAATGATAGTTGATCCAAAACTTTTGATTATTATAGTTTCAACCCTATTGAATGTCATAGTTACCTCATTGAAGTCTTTTAAATTATTCAAAAAATTTAAATCTTCTTTCATGTATGAGGAACACCCGCAATAAAGAATCCATGGATGAGGACCTTTAAATTATTTTAGGGTAGTTTTAACATCAAGGGATTTTTTATTCTTCAACTCCAGCTTATGAGAAATTTTATGAAAATTATATTGTGACTCTAACAAAAAAATTAATCCCTTAGCAATATTACATGTTTGTTCACATCTTTCACAAATAGTTTCTTGGGGTTGGCACCTATTTCTAATTTTTACACCATCATTATCAGTGTTGGTCGGATTGGTTTACTCAAGAGGGGGTGAATTGAGTACCAATTAAAATTTCTGTATTGAAACACACTGTCTTAAAGACCCCCAAATAAAATAATAAATTAAACTGTAGTGAATTTATATTAAATTAGAGGTTCTGTTAGATTCTCAAGGGATTGATTAATTCCCAGTTAATCAATACAGGAGTGTGTGATTATATTTTGAAACTAACTTACTAATCTACACATAACATAAACACCTGCTAATTTAATTATCAATGTGACTTTAAAACAGTACTGGTTTTAAAATGATTAGCAGCGGAATAAATCTTTGAAAGAGATGGCACAACAAATGTAACCAAGAGGTTCAGTCTCAAGCTGAGACTTAGTCCTCTCAAAAGTTTATATAAAAATGATCCACACCCTAGATCGGGGTTCAACAGTTTACAACTGTCCTGGTCCAAGACCTCTACCACTGTTATTCATGGGAAACAGCACAACAGCAACCAGCTGTCCAGGTCACACACGACCTCTACCACTATTATTTGTGGGAAAGAAACAATGAAAGAATTTGGTAAGGATTTACAAGTCCTCCAGTTTAATTACAAGAGACAGTGTTTGTGTTAGATACAACAAATAACACACACTGCTCGAAAAGTATAATAAAAAATCACAGAACAAGAGATGTAGAGTTTAGAAATGGTTCTGGTGATTTCAGTGTGGCTCTGGACTCCTTTGGATTCGATCCTAAGTGAGTCTGAGTCCTCTTCTCGTTTCTGTTTGAGAAACAGAGTGTCGTATGCCTCAGGTTCATAGACAGTGAAAATGTAGTGGTTGAAGTTCTTCAGTGTTCTTCTTATATGCACAGAACACTTATCGAGTATGCTTGATTGTCTATGAGCTTCTCTGTGTTCTTGATGGAACTAGTTTTTCTCTTCTTGATTCTTCTCGTTCTTGTGTTTCTGGTATATACCACACTCTACTAGTTGGGAAGCATAGTCTTCTCATATTTATCTCACAGGGAACATGAGACAGAAAAGATTTCCTTTCTGCAGGTACGAGGTACGGGTTCCTGACATCCGACAACCTTTATCAGATATTTGACAAATCATTAAAATGTACATGATATGACCGTTGGATAGATTAAATAAAGATAGGAAATAAATAAATTCAAACACTAAGTCGAGTGATCGGTAGGTAATCAGCATCGGTAGCTTGGACAACGGTAGCTCAATTTCATTAGTTGCTTTGACTCTATCAGTGGCTCTATGCGTCGGTTGGTATATGCTTGTATCGGTGACTTTGTTTATCGGTAGCTCCATGCGTCGGTATCTCCATGTGTCGGTAGCTCCATGCATCGGTAGCTCCATGCGTCGGCAGCTCCATGCGTCGGTAGCTCCATGCGTCGCTAGCTCCATGTGTCGGTAGCCCCATGCGTCGGTATCAGTAGCTGTGAGTCTGTCAGTAGCTTCATCCATCGGTGACTCTTATTCCATCGGTAGCTATTTATACCTACACCGGTAGCTCTATGTTTTTATTGGTAGTTGTCTGTAAGTCAGTAGCTTACATTTATAAGCACATCGGTAGCTCTGTGTTAAGTATATCAGTGATTCTGTCTGTCGGTAGACTAAGTCTATCGGTAGACTGGGTACCGGTAGCTCTTTATCAATAGCTATAGGCAGATTACTTATCTGTTTTATGCAGAACACATCCGATTGTGTTAGAATCAATTTATAACTTGTATGAACATGGATAACTGAGGATTAACATATTCCAAAGTCTATTTTAAAATTATTATTGGTTTGATCACAGATTTGAAAGAATTAAAGTATAGATCAATGATACTTAAAAATATCATAGAGAAGGAAAACATAATTGGGATTTTCAACACATATGAATACATGATTGAGATTATCAAAACAGGTGAGGTCAACAATCTCCCCCTTTTTGATAATCACAATTTATGATATGGGCATTTAACATAGTGAAAATATAATAGTAAAGAGTATAATATTGAATTCAATTTTCTCAGAGAAAACACCATCATAGATAATAGAAATAGTATGATATAGACATAAGATATCAGAGGTAACAATCATAAGGTACCGAAGGTAAAAGGAAACACAAAAATATCAGAGATAAAATTGAAAAGAAGGTATTGTGTCTCCCCTTATTCCTTATTTTTCTCCATTGAAAAAATTTCTCATTCTCTCATTTTCCTTGTTCTCCCCCTTTGTGATAATCAAAAAGTGGGAAAGCATATATAGGAGACAAATAAAACATGAGAAGTAAAATGAGTTCTTCTGTATTAGAGCAGTCAGAATGTACCGAAACAGAATACAATGGAATTCCTATCAAAAATGCTGGCCACTGGATCAATCCACATCTTCAACGTGAGATTTTCCTTTGGAATCAGAAGAAGGTTCGGGTGGTGAGGATGCAGGTGAAGGTTTTGGAATGCCAGAAATGATCAAAGGAGGCTGAGCCACTGACATAGAGTCAGGCCTGTAGGTTGAAGATCTTTGGGTGATCATTGGTGTGAGGCTTCAAATAGCTTGAGCAGGAGTCAGCTGGACTGTGGAAACAGCTGAGGCAGAAGCAGGCAAAGCAGGAGGTACGATGACTGGTCTGGCATCAACATGCAAGAAGGGCACCAACGGATTTCTAAATTCCATAATAATTCCTCCTCCTCTTTCCATAGCAGAGATGAAATCATCTTTGTTCTCCATGAATTTCTCCAAGGCAGGAGTCAATTGTCTTAGTTGGATCACTTGTTCTCTAAAAGCTTGAGTTACTGGAGGTACCTTCATGTTTTCCAACATCATCTTGAAGTGGTGATCGAGTTGATGCTTGGTGAAAATTCTGGTGAAGTAGTAGTCCACTTTGCTCTTTATGGATTCCTGAGAGGAAGAGGCTTCTCTCATATAATCTTGAACAATCTTCATTATTTCTCTAGCAGAATCTCTTGTAGAAAGCACCACTCGGCTCAACTCTGATGAGTCCACAGAGCCACTGGTTGAAATAGAACCAATCTCCTCCTTCATCATTGCTCGAATTAGATTCAGGTCAACTAATAGTTTGGATGTGAGAGGGCCAAGAGAGAAGGAAACAGATTCTTTGAAACTCTTAGACAAACCACTGATTATGCATTGAACTTGAGAGTCCTGTAATTGAACGTGATCCTTCACTGAGGTTTTGAAACATTCAAACACCGAGACAAACTGGCTTACTACACTCTTCACATAAGCTAGGTCCTTGTCAGCTTGAGACTTGGAGCTCATATAAGAATCCAAAGCAGCAATTGATGTCTTGAGAGATTCATGATCTGCTTCGATTCTAGAAGACCGAGTCTGGCACTCTTTCACTTCTTCCATAAGCTCAGACACAAAAGAAGATAAATTACAAGCCAGAGAGAGCTCGAAGGATTTCTCTAACATTTTCATTTCTTCATCAAAGCTTTGCTTCATCTCAGCAACTGATACACTGAATGATTATTTCATATCATTCTTCATGGATTCAAGATCAGATTTAGAGACAAAATCATTTGGGAAAACTGCATCAGATCCCTTTACTGAGGCCAAACTAACTACAGAATCAGTCATTACTGATTGAATTGAGGATAAAAGGGAGGTTTCAATTAACTTCACTTCTTCAACAAAACTGGATTTGAGGTCCTCTTTCAGCTTATTCAGATCATGAAATATGACCTCATTATCGGGCAACAACTCAGAAGCAAGATCATAATTGGTCTTCGGTCTATTCCCAGACATCTCATTATCAGAATCCGGATAATCCAATCCACAGACTATAAACCCTGGGTCTTCTACCCAGTCTCCAAACTCAACAGCTACTGTAACATTTCCGAGAACAAATTGATGCTCCCCCTCGATGGGTGCATTCTCATGTATCACAACAGCATTTAGTGCTGGATTCTCTTCATCAGAATCTTCTACTACAAGTTCCATCGGTGCAGCATCTAGAAGATCTTCTGATACAGTTACAGCTTCTTCTGTATCTCTTTCTACTTCAGTAGTCGGAAAAGATGAGCTTCCAATCAAAGGACTCATACTTAAACTACAAGAAACAGGTGATTCAGATACATTCTCCTTTTCCTCTTCTTCTTGGTGAGGCACAGACTGGTCTTCCTCATAAGTAGACAAAATTTCCTCTACCTTTCCTTTCCTAGAATAAACCAATTCTACAACAGGACTTGGGGGAAAGTCTGGATCTCCTCCAACATCCATGGGAGTTTCTTCTTCTTCTTCTGTTTCATCACTATAAACAGGTTCCTCTTCATCAGGTCTCAGACTCGGATCTCTCTTATCCTTTGGTCTTGAGGGATGATCCACAGGATTAAACCTATCATATATCTTCTGATCATCACTGACCCATTCTCCTTTCCATGGGTTCCATTTAATTTTCATGTACTTACAAACAGTCGAGGTGATGCAGAAATTATTCCTAACTACAACTGTCTCATCCTGAGACTCAGCTATTCCTTTCACTTTTATCATTACTGAAATCAGCTTGGCAAAGAATAAAGCATTAGTCTTTGACTTTAGTCTAATCATGTCTTCCATTTGAAACATTAATAATCTGCACAGATTGATTTTCAAACCAAGTTTTAGCAGATGAAGAAGATAGATATCTTGATATCTCAGATTTGAAAAATCTCCTCGCCTCGGTATCAACACATGCTGAACAAACTTGAAGAGCAGTCGATTCTCTCCATCCATTTCAGCAGCAACCACTTGCCTTTGATTCCCATTACTGGTCAGCTCTTTTAATGCGGTTTCATAATCAAAGATGTCACTAATAGATGGAATTTCTCTTGATATGTACCCATAGACACCTTCATGTGGTACTTTTAAACACTCATCCCACTCTATTGATGAAAAAGACATCTCTTTTCCATTTAAAAAAGAGCTTACCCGATTCTCATTTTCAGACGTCTCGAAGCTTACAAACTCGTAGAACTGTTTTACCAACTTCGGGTAGTATGTTCCATTTTTATTCGAGAAACAATCCACCCATTTCTAGTCCTCCGGAATCTCGAGTACCAACGATTTTCTAGGCAGTATCCATTCCACGCACAGTTCCTTCTCGATTACTATGTCTCTATTCTGCAAGTGAGGATTCACTAATCGCTTTCCCGATCTAGTTCTGACTTCACTAACACTGGATTTATGTTGTGTCTTCTGCTTCTTAGCTTTTGGTTCTACACTTTCATCTCTGACGGTAGGAATCTTAGTTTTTTCCATCGCGGGTTTAGGGTTCTTGGCCGATTTGGGAGCTAAGGTTCGAAGGTGAGAGATTTTGAGCTCAGTGAGGTAGGAAGTGGATTAGGCTTAGTTTTATCATTTAGGAATTCCAAATAAACGACTAAAATAGAGTAAGATAAAATAAAATAAAGCGATTCGTATTCTTGGAGGCAGACAGATATTTTTTTAAAAAATTGCATCGGTGTGAGTTAATCATCGGTGAGAAAAAAAATCGGTGAGAATTGTACATCGGTGAGGATTTTCACATCGGTGAGAATTTCACATCGGTGAAGATTTTCACATCGGTGAGGATTTTCACATCGGTGAGAATTTCACATCGGTGAGGATTTCACATCGGTGAGAATTTCACATCGGTGAGGATTTCACATTGGTGAGGATTTTCACATCGGTTGTGATTAATCATTCCCAATTCGTGTCTTATGTAACATAGCCTATCCAAACATAAAGGTTTAGTGAAAATATCATCCAATTGATGTTCAGTGCCAATAAATTTAAGAGAAATATCACCTTTTTGATAGTGATCTCTTAGGAAATGGTGTCTTACATCTATGTGTTTGGTTCTAGAGTGAGATACAGGATTCTTAGAGATGTTTATTGCACTTGTGTTATCACAACTGATTGAAACATGTTTATAAACATATCCATAGTCCAAAATAGTATGTTTCATCCACAGAATTTGTGCACAGCAACTACCAGCAGCTATATATTCTACATCAGTAGTAGATAATGCAACTGAGTTCTGTTTCTTACTACACCAAGAAACTAACGATTTTCCAAGCAAATGACATGTTCCTGATGTTCTTTTTCTATCTAACTTACAACCAGCAAAGTCAGCATCTGAATAACTCATTAACTCAAAGGATTGTCCTTTTGGGTAAAACAAACCTAAGTTAACCGTGTGTTTGAGATATTTAAAAATTCTTTTAACAGCAAGAAAATTAGATTCTTTTGGATTAGCTTGAAATCTAGCAAACATACACACACTAAACATAATATCAGGTCGACTAGCAGTAAGATAAAGTAAACTATCAATCATACCTCTGTAATTTGTTTGATCAACCGGTTTCCCAGTTTCATCTGCGTCCAATTTACAGGTAGTACTCATAGGGGTTTCACTTTCCTTGATACTACCCAGACCAAAACTTTTTAAAAGATCCTTTGTATATTTACTTTGATTCAAAATAATACCATTTTCATTTTGAAATACTTGAAATCCAAGAAAGTACTTAAGTTCTCCCATTAAGCTCATTTCAAATTCATTTTGCATACTTTTTGAAAAATCAGTAAATAAAGAGTGTTTAGAAGATCCAAAAATAATATCATCAACATATATTTGTACAACTAAAAAATCTTTAGAAATTCTTTTAATGAAAATAGTTGGATCAGCAATCCCTTTAGTAAAACCATTTGAGATAAGGAAATTGCTAAGTCTATCATACCAAGCTCTTGGAGCTTGTTTTAAACCATATAAAGCTTTAGAAAGTTTAAAAAAATGATTTGGAAAGTGGGGGTTAGTAAATCCAGGTGGTTGTTCTACAAAAACATCTTCATTTATAAAACCATTTAGAAATGCACTTTTCACATCCATTTGATATAACTTGAAATCCAGATGTGCAGCATATGCAAGTAAGATCCTAATGGCTTCTAGTCTAGCTACAGGTGCAAAAGTTTCCTCATATTCTATACCTTCTTCTTGACTATATCCTTGTGCAACTAGTCTAGCTTTGTTTCTAACTATATTTACAGATTCATCTACTTTATTTCTAAAAACCCATTTTGTGCCTATTGTCAAAGTGTCCTTAGGTCTGTCAACTAATTCCCAGACTTTGTTTCTTTCAAACTGATTTAATTCTTCCTGCATACCTATTACCCAGAATTCATCATTGATAGCATCATTTATATTTTTGGGTTCTAGCTGTGAAAGAAAAGCTTGATGTTCAACCTGGTTTCTTAGAGAAGCTCTAGTTTGTGTCCCTCTATCAAGATTACCAACAATAGCTTCTAAAGGATGATTCTTTAGAATCCTCGTTGATCTGGTAAAGGTTGGACTAGAAATTTCAGGTTCATATATAGGGTCGGGTTTAATAGAAGCAGATTCTGGAGAAAGTCCAGAACTGGATGTTTTTATAACAGGTTCTTTAGATTTATCATTAAGGTCCAGAATAGAAAAATCTTTTTCAAGAATCTCAAGAGAGGTTTTAGGCTCAGGTGGATCAGTTGCATCAAATTTGATGTGAACAGATTCTTCCACACATTTGGTTCTCTTATTGAAAACTCTATAAGCTTTACTTGAAATAGAATAGCCCTGAAAAATTCCTTCATCGTTTTTGGGAGAAAACTTATCCAGATTATCTTTAGTATTAATTACAAAGACTTTGCAACCAAAAACTATGAAATAATTAACCTTAGGCTTTCTATTATTCCACAATTCATATGGGGTTTTCTTAAGAACAGGTCTTATCAAGACTCTATTGATAACATAGAAAGCTGTATTAACAGCTTCAGCCCAAAAGTAAATAGGCAGTTCATATTCATTGAGCATAGTTCTAGCTATTTCTTGAAGGTTTCGGTTTCTCCATTCTACTACACCATTCTGTTGGGGTGTTCTAGGGGAAGAAAAGTTATGAGTATAGCCATTGTGTGAGGAATAAGATTCAAAGTCTTGATTTTCAAACTCACGACCATGATCACTTCTCAATGGCTTAATCTTAAGTCCACTAAGGTTCTCTACAGATTTAGAGTATTTAAAAAAAGAAGAACAGGCTTCACTTTTGTGAGCTAGAAAATATACCCAAGTATATCTAGAAAAATCATCTACAAGAACATAAACATAGTGCTTCCCATTTAAACTAGAAACTCTTGATGGTCCAAAAAAATCCATGTGAACCAATTCAAGTGGTTGAGAAGTCGAAACTTCTTTCTTTGATTTAAAAGAAACTTTGTGTTGTTTCCCTTTTGACAGGGGTTACACACTCTATCATTTGGGAATTCTAATTTAGGTAGGTCTCTAACTAGTTTTTTTCTAGAGAGTTTTCTAAGTGAGTGAATGTTGCAATGTCCCAATCTTCTATGCCATAGCCAAGACTCTTTATGAAAAGAAGTTAAACAAGTAATATTCTGCTTAGCTAAAGAATTCAGATTAACAGCATAAACATTTTCATTTCTTAAGGCAGAAAATACCAAAACATTCTTAGAATTACTAACATTGCAGGAATAATTTTCAAATTTAACATGAAAACCATCATCACATAACTGAGAAATACTTAATAAATTGTATTTAAGGCCATCAACAAATAAAACTTTAGAAATCAGAATTGAATCAGTGTTACCAATCTGGCCTAGGCTGATGATTTTTCCTTTAGAGTTGTCACCAAAGGTGACAAATCCTCCATCAACTTTTATTAAACTCTTGAAAAAAGAGAAGTCTCCTGACATATGTCTTGAAAATCCACTTTCCAAATACCAGGTCTCTTTACAGAATCTCTTTAAGCAAGTTCCCAACAAAATAGATTCAGATGGGAAATGATTTTGGTACCCAGATTTTCTTGGGTCCAGACAGGTTAACCAATAACACTTTAGGTACCCATATTGGTCTAATGGGTCTCATATAATTTTTAGAATTGACATGATTTGAAAGATAAACTTTATTAGATCCATAGCTATTTATATAACTGGTTGAAAAATATGAAGTTCCAGAATTACCTTCATTCTGTCCAGATTTAGAAATGAATCTAGTTTTGGCAATTTTCCTCTGTCCAGGTTGGTATCCTACACCAATAGTATATTTACATGCTATTTGCTTTCCTAGCATCTTTTTTAGTGTATTTTTGCCATTGGTGAACTTCTCTAAGTCTTTCTTGAGTTTCTCATTAGATAGTTTCAGTTCAGTGTTTTCTTTTAACAGTTGAGCATTTTTCTCTTTTTTAATAGTGAGTTCAGTTTTAACTGTAGTGGTGAGAGCATGCTGTTTCTTTAATGATGTGTATTTATCCTTAAGTTCATTACATGTCTCTTCCATCATATCACAGTACTCAAACAATTCATTTTTAGACATTGTTCCAGAATCAGAGTCAGATTCTGCATTATCTCCAGAGTAATAATAATTTAAAGCAGGAGTTTCAGCAGTTACCTGAGAAGTGTTTGTCATAAAGCACATGTTTGCCTTATGTTTGTGTTCAGTTTGAGAGCTTTCAGATTCAGTAGAGCTATCCTCAAAATCACTCCAAGTAGCATTCATGGCTTTCTTAAACGTATTGTCCTTATATTAATTTTTCTTTTTATACTTCAGCTTTGGACAGTCGGCTTTAATGTGTCCTTTTCTCTTACACTCATAGCAGACAACATCATCTGATTTTTCATTCTTCTTCCAATCATTTTTCCATTTACCTTGGTGATCATACTTACCCTTATAATTTGTTTTTCTGAAGAACTTCTTTTTCCTATAAAATTTCTAAAATCATCTAGCAATGTGAGCCATCTCAGCATCACTGTCAGAATCACTTTCACTGTCTTCACAGCTTGAACTTTCAACTACAGCTTGAAGCCTTTCTTTGTCCTTATTCATTGAAGTTGAATATTTGAAAGCGACAGACTTTCTTGGAGGTTCATTTTCTTCTTCTTTATTCACTTTAAGCTCTTCTTCATACATCATCATCTTCCCAATTAGTTCCTTGACATGTAGAGCAGCAATGTCACATGATTCTCTGATTGAGACAGATGTGCCTCTCCATCTATCAGGTAGACATCTCAAAATTCTCATAATTTGTTCCTTCGATGAGACATCCTTTCCCAGCGAGATCATTGTATTGAAAATTTCATTGAACCTGAGATACATGTCAGAAATGAGTTCGTCAGGCTTCATTTTAAAATTATCATACTTGATAGTATAAGTGTTCAATCTCATTTCTTTAACATTCGTTGTTCCTTAATGAGAAACAACTAAGGTATCCCAAATTTCATATGCTGTTTTACAAGAAGAAATTCTATTAAACTCTTCATCTCCTAGAGCACAGTACAAGTCATTCATAGCTTTACAGTTGTTATTTTAAGCAGTCTTTATAGGTTCATTCCAAGTAGATCTAGCAGTAGTGGGAATTTTGTATTCTGATTCAATAGCAGTCCAAATATCAAAACCTATGCTTTCTAGATGAAAATTCATTTTCAGTTCCCACTGAGCATAATTAGTTCGATTTAAGAATGGTGGTCGGTTAGTAGCAGCACCCTCAAGTCTATTGTCTATGATGAGAAAATTTTAAAGA
This sequence comes from Viscum album, assembly GCA_963277665.1. NCBI lineage: Eukaryota > Viridiplantae > Streptophyta > Magnoliopsida > Santalales > Viscaceae > Viscum > Viscum album. The sequence continues at coordinate 981,422,922 of OY728148.1, read as the reverse complement.
TATAAGAATTTAGATATAACAGAAATTTTAATAACTTTAAAATACAACTAAAATCACAGTTCAAAAGCAGAGTACCTTTAGAGAGTATTATCGATCCTTTGATACCAAGTGTTGGTCGAAGTGGTTTACTCAATAGGGGGGTGAATTGAGTACCAATTAAAATTTCGGTATTTAAACACACTGTCTTAAAGACCCCCAAATAAAATAATAAATTAAACTGTAGTGAATTTATATTAAAGTAGAGGTTCTGTTAGATTCTCAAGGGATTGATTAATTCCCAGTTAATCAATACAGGAGTGTGTGATTATATTTTGAAACTAACTTACTAATATACACTTAACATAAACACTTGCTAATTTAATTATCAAAGTGACTTTAAAAACAGTACTGGTTTTAAAGTGATTAACAGCGGAATAATGCTTTGAAAGAGATGGCACAACAAAGGTAACCAAGAGGTTCAGTATCAAGCTAAGACTTAGTCCTCTCAACAGTTTGTATAAAAATGATCCACACACTGGATCGGGGTTCAACAGTTTACAACTATCCAGGTCCAAGACCTCTACCATTGTTATTCGTGGGAAACAGTACAACAGCAACCAGCTGTCCAGGTCACACACGACCTCTGCCACTGTTATTCGTGGGAAAGAAAGAATGCAAGAATTTGGTAAGGATTTATAAGTCCTCCAGTTTAAGTACATGAGATAGTGTATGTGTTAGATACAGCAGATAACACACACTTCTCGAAAAGTATAATAATAAATCACAGAACAAGATATGTAGAGTTTAGAAATGGTTCTGGTGATTTCAGTGTGGCTCTGGACTCCTTTGGATTCGATCAGAAGTGAGTCTGAGACCTCTTCTCGTTTCTGTTTGAGAAACAGAGTGTCGTATGCTCCAGGTTCATAGACAGTGAAAATGTAGTGGTTGAAGTTCTTCAGTGTTCTTCTTATATGAACAGAACACTTCTCGAGTATGCTTGATTATCTATGAGCTTCTCTGTGTTCTTGATGGAACTGGTTTTTCTCTTCTTGATTCTTCTCGTTCTTGTGTTTATGGTATATTCCACACTCTACTAGTTGGGCAGCATAGTCTTCTCGTATTTATCTCACAGGCAACAGGAGACAGAAAAGATTTCCTTTCTGCAGGTACGAGGTACGGGTTCCTGAAATCCGACATCCTTTTTCAGATATTTGACAAATCATTAAAATGTACATGATATGAACGTTGGATAGATTAAATAAAGATAGGAAATAAAGAAATTCAAATAGTGAGTCGTGTGATCAGTAGGTAATCAGCATCGGTAGCTTGGACAACAGTAGCTCAATTTCATTAGTTGCTTTGACTCTATCGGTGGCTCTATGCGTCGGTTGGTATATGCTTGTATCGGTGACTTTGTTTATCGGTAGCTCCATGCGTCGGTAGCTCCATGCGTCAGTAGCTCCATGCGTCGGTAGCTCCATGCGTCGGTAGCTCCATGCATCGGTAGATCCATGCGTCGGTAGCTCCATGCGTCGGTACCTCCATTCGTCGGTAGCTCTATGCGTCGGTAGCTCCATGCGTCGGTAGCTCCATGCATCGGTATCGGTAGCTGTGAGTCTGTCAGTAGCTTCGTCCATCGGTGACTCTTATTCCATCGGTAGCTATTTATATATACACCGATAGCTCTATGTTTGTATCAGTAGCTGTCTGTAAGTCAGTAGATTACATTTATAATCACATCGGTAGCTCTGTGTTAAGTATATCGGTGACTCTGTCTGTCGGTAGACTAAGTCTATCGGTAGACTGGGTACCGGTAGCTCATTATCAGTAGCGATAGGCAGATTACTTATCTGTTTTATGCAGAACACATCCGATTGTGTTAGAATCAATTTATAACTTGTATGAACATGGATAACTGAGGATTAACATATTCCAAAGACTATTTTAAAATTATTATTGGTTTGATCACAGATTTGAAAGAATTAAAGTATAGATCAATGATACTTAAAAATATCATAGAGAAGGAAAACATAATTGGGATTTTCAACACATATGAATACATGATTGATATTATCAAAATAGGTGAGGTCAACAATCAGGTTTCTTTTGAACTTATTTTTCATACTTATTCTTTTGAAAAGATTGACTCCCCCTAAACCAATAACTTTTATAACCTATGGAATAGTAGTAATGTTGTTGGTTGAACCAAAACATATTTTTTTAATTTATGATTCCATGACAATACCAGTAGTAACTATAGAAAGAATATTTTCTTTTATTGCTTCCATACTGAATGGAGTTAAGAATATTTTTCATAGCAACCTTATTATCTGAATTTTATTGACCACCAACCATTCTGTTATCAATCATAATATTTTTTTAGCTTATTTGTCCTTTTAACCTTATCATACTAGAAATAATAGAAACATTTACATATTGATTATTTTTAGAAACATTATTAGACTATGGTTTTTCAAAAACTTATGAATTTTCAACATTGTTAATCTTAGAAACATACATAATTTTCTATACTTTCTTATTTCCCGAAATAATACTATCATTCCAATCAACTTTTGATGGTTACTTTTTTATCCTTATCAGGTTTTTCCTAATGAAAACATTCCCAAACTTCATATATAGATGTTTTGGAAAATATAATTTAATTTTCATCTTTAAAAAGTTTTTACTAGACAATTTCTAACTATTATTTTTTTTCCTCTAACTTCAATTCCATATTTTCATTACGATTCTTTTCTTCTTTAATATATATTTTCAAATCCCTAATGTCCAGTTTCAAATTTTTTTTCTCATGTAAAAAAATTTCATGAATTTTTTATTAGGAACATTCATCTTACAACATCTTGTTTTGTTTTTCAAGACGTATAATATTTATAAAATATATTCCACATATTATTTTAAATGAAATTTATGTTGAGTTTCTTCTAAATCAGAACTGCTGATTCTGTATTATTTATCATTAATTGTTAGACTAAAAGTAATGTCACCAACATGTTGAGTAGAATTTTTAAATTTAGTTTTACTAGATTCTTATTATTTATGATTAGATAATAAAATAAACATTTTTCATTTTGAAAATTTTTTACCCTTCCCTATAGAATATAATTTTCCATTCCACCCTATTTATTCCATGACCTTTCGGGCCTTATTTATTCTTCATAACCATCTTTTTATGTCTTTCTTTATGGAATTTTTTTTGTAAATTTCCCAATGAATCCATATTCAAGACATTTCAATGGAAAATTTCTTTTATATTTACCTGTAACTCTTCTCATATTTTTATAAAAAGGATTAAATATCATCATGATTTTTACATACCTCATTTTCAGAATCAAAATAACCACCTTCTTCTTGAATAATAATATTCTTTGAATTCTTTTTCTTCGCAGTCTTGAATTAAATTTCTCTATAAAATTTTATTTTTATTTTCATATTTTTATACCTTAATATTTTTAAGTGATGAGAGTTCTATGAAAATCATCTATAGATAATTTTTTTATGATATCTATCTTCTATTTAATATACATTAGCATAAAACTTGTCAGGAATAATTCTTAGTATCTTTTCAATAACTATAGAATACTCAAACTTTTAAATAAGGCATTTGATAGTGTTGATGATGTCATTTAACCTGGTAAATATGTCCCTAATAGATTCATACCCACCCATTTTCAAGTCTGCATACTTCAGCCTCTAGATTTGTAATTTTTCTTCTTCACTTTTTTATTGCCTTCATATATATTTTTCATCTTATCCCATATACATTTAGCTATGGAAACACCCTTCACCCTTAAAAAGTCCCGTTTAGAAATTGATGATATTAAATAATTCTTGTCCCTTTAATCACTCTCCTGGTTATTCTTATCAATAAATTAAGATGAAAATTATCATCAATAGGATGAAATATATTTGTTGCATCTTCAAGAAAATCATACCTAATGGACATAAGATGGGGAAAGATTATATCTTTCCAGATATGATAATTTTTACCATCGAAAACCAGGATTTTTTATTGTTGACACAATTCAAATTGTCCATAAAATTATCTTCAAAACTTCAACAAAGAATAATTGAAGGGAACATGTCTCTGATACTAACTGTAATTTCCCAGTCAAGATAAATGTATCACTAAGAGGTGGAGGGGTGAAATAATGATTTATTTTTCTTTATATTTCCTTACTTATTAAAAAACATTTTCTCCTATTAAATATTTCTTTCTATTGAAAATAATTAAAACCCACATCTATTAGAACACACAAATTAACAAGGTTTTTTATTCAAGAAGAATATATACATCCTTCGTATTGTTTGAAAATGATATAATACCACACAATCCACTAGAATACAATAATTTTCTGTGGAATACATTGAGTAGGATATGCCCTTTCACTTGTGTGTCACTATGTAAACAATTCAATAGTGCATATTATTCTCCTAGAACAAATAATGTAATACAAATTTTTGTAACAAAACAAGTTATGATGCTTCTTTATCAACATTCAAAAATGTGTTCTTTTTTATAAAAAATATTTATTTTCTTACTTAGATGTTGGTAAGAATTTTTATGGACTTTGTTACAAAACGTAGTCTGATTCTCTTATTGTAATTGATCAATAAGAAAAATATATGACTGTTAGAATATATTTGAGAAAATTCTGAACCATTTCTTCTTCAATCTAGAAATCCCAATACAATCTTTCCAGTCTGATTATTCATCCCAATACAACTACAAGTTGAATATAATCATGTCTCTCCTCATATGTTTCTATCCGAAATACTTCTTCAACAAAATTCAATCAGGAAACCTCTTATTCTCTATAAAGATCTTCCTTGTCTCTTATTCACCATGAATAGTACATCTATCATAAATTAAAACGAATTTATCTTTTATACTCACCCCAAAAATGGTTTGGGTGGGATTCCTATAAATTTTTCCTCTCAATTACATTTTACAAATCTATATGTTCCTTTGAATTTTAGGGGCATCTTGCCTTCATAAACTCTTCTCAACACTTATCGAACCATTATGAATCTTCAAATGGCATTATCTATACATTATAAATTCTTTAAAAACATTAGTCTGCATCTAATATACCATTCTGATTTTTCATTATGATCTTCCTCATTACGATGATGGAAAATGTAAAATAATGTATTCTTGTTTATCTCTTCTCTTGACCCACTTGAATGATAAACAAAGTAATTAAAACTATATTAAATGGTTGACAACATTATTGATAAATCTCTGAATTTAATCTTCATATTGGCCACCACATACTTTTTATTTTCATTACATTCATCAGTTTCAAACAATTCTTCCTCTGATGATTATGATGGTATACCGAGTCCGATGGACCGATATCAGCAGCTTCAACTTCAACAACTTCTTTCTCTTCTAAATATGATACCAGTCAATTTTTATCACAAAAAAAAATTCATCCTTTGAGTAATATGTTGACATACTAAATCAAATGGATAAACATTATGAGCTTATTTATTTTTTGAATATGATGCTCTCTAACTTCTTTTTTTGAAGATTTAAATATTTTAGGAATTTAGTATAAATAAAAACTAGCACCTTCATTACGATCATCCTCCTTGGTCATTAAACAATTATTCATCCAGAAATATCATTTTGATGATCTTGAGACTGGATGGATTCAAATTCATTAAATTTATTCTTTCATAAACTTTCAGCAAGTACCCTTAATTCCTTCATGACTTTGATAATGTTGAATGTCCGCTTCATCATCATATAACCTACCAAGTAAAATGTTGCTACATACCTATATTTTATAAACATCTTTCTTTCCGTCTCAACAAAAATACAATTCATGTGATTATGATCAAACTGAATATGATTGGTACAATATTTTTCATCTCTTTATTTCATCAATCATTTATCACTAGTTTTATAACTTACTAATGATTGATGAGAACACCAAGATCAGCAAAGCATCATTAAATTTTCATTAATTTCTGGAAGACTCTGAATTTCCCCATTACAATTAGACCTTTCATTCTAGACTTAGGGTGAGTATAATGATCCTCTTCATCCTGAAAACATATTCCCAATACAATGGATTTTCTTAACTATTGTGGGTCTTATTTTCTTGAATATGATGGTCAGTCTTATTTTCACAAAATAAAAAGTGAGGTGATTTATTTTCTTCTTAAAATTCCTTGACAACAAAAAATAATACCTAAATATGATAGTCATCCTTATCATCTTTGTCTCAACATATACTCACACTACCATTAAGTGGAAAGGTTTTGTGATATATAGTGATGATTCAGAGAAAGTCTAGGGTTGTGTACTCATTTAGAATGATAAATTCATATCCTATTCTTCATGATAGTTAAAGATCCATGAGATGAACTACCTGGTGCATGATCTAGATTTAGAATATTTTATCTTTTCTCTAAATATTAGGTCCCACTATCTTTATGGTGAGAATTTTTACATATATACCGATAATAAGAGTCTAAAGTATATCTTCACATAATGGTATATCAACATGAATCAAAGAAAATGGTTTTATCTAATCATGGAATCTGATTTCTCTATTCACTATAATCAAAGAAAGGAAAATAAGGTAGATGATTCTCTTAACAGAAAAGAACATTCTACTATATCCATGATGCAAACTAAGAGAGACCTTATCTTCATGTATATGAAAAGGATATATCATGAAATCATAATGATATGGAATACATCCTACCTCTCCCAAATTATTTACAAACCATCTATCCAAGAGTGGATCAAGGAGACATAAAGGGATGATATGGTGCTAAAAAACATGTAATCAATAAAGGAAGGGGAATAACATGAGTTCCAAATTGATGATGATGGTGTAATTAAGTTTTTAATGAGGTTCTGTGTTCCTTCATCACCTGAGATAAGGACCATGCTATTGTATAATGCATATATCCTATATTTCTACACCACCATAGAAGTACCAATATGTACCATGATCTTTGAGGACACATTGGTTGGGACAACATGAAGAAGGAGATTACAGAGTATATATCAAGGTGTTCGGTATACCATCATGTTAATGTAGAGTGAAAAAATTCCAAATGGATGATGAAACCATTTCATATAACCATGTGGAAATGGGTGAATATCACTATGGACTTTATCACCAGTCTCCGAAAAACACCCACAGAAAAAAATATGATACGGTTTGTGGTGGATCAACTCACCAAGACAGACCACTTTATCACTATTTGGGAATATTTCTCACTTGAAAATATTTCCCAGATATATGTGAAATAAATGGTGTGGTTTTATGGGGTTCCACTTTCGATCATATATGATTGTGATCCAAGGATCACTACTAAATTCTATAAAATCATTAAATTTGATTATAGTACTAAATTAAATTTTATCATGACCTATCACCCCCAAACTGATCAAAAATCTAAAAGGACTATTCAAACACTTGAGGACATGCTATGATCACACTTGATGGAATTTAAAGGAGGAAGTGATCGACATATCCCATTGGTTGAGTTCTCATGTAAAAACAACTTACACTGGAGTATATAAATGGATCTATTTGAATCATTGAATGTAAAGAAATGTAGAACACAAAAAAAATATAGATGATGTTGTGTAATGAATGATACATTTACCTAATCTTGTAAAATTGATGACAAAGAAGTTTCAATCCAAACAAAAACTTATAAAAGCTACCAAGAGTTGGTAAAAGAGCTATACTGACTACTACAGAAGGGACTTTAATTTTAATGTTAGAGAAAAATATTTACATTTAATATAACCATGGAAGAGAGTCATAAACATTTTAAATAAAGGTAAGTTTTAGCCCAAGGAATATTGACCCCTTTGAGATCCTTGATCGTATAGGATTAGTGACATATCAACTCTCATTTCCACAATGTATGGCTCAAGTTCATGATTTTTCCAATATCAATTTTACGGAAATAATTAGGCCATTAAACTTCCATTATTGAGTTTTGTTGGTTTTTTATGAATTTTTGTTAGGTAAAAATGTGGGTAAACCTAACTTGTTTTCAAAATACCTAGTGAGTCCTTTTCCTACATTATAAAAATTCAAAACCTCTCCTCATTCCTCACAACTCTCAAAACAATTTGTTTCAACCAATATCATCCCATATAGATTCCCAAAATCCCTCCCCAAGACCCTGAATCCGTCATTTGGTTAGAAATCCTTACAAGGAGTCCTTTTGGTAAAAACCAAAAGTAGTTACCCGATTAAGATGTAACATCTTCTCTCAAAATTTTTAGTTTTATTTCCATTATCCAACCCCTAATATCTTATTATTTGATTCCTATATAAAGAAACCATATCCTCAATATAATAGTATGTTTTATTCTAAGGGTTAGACCTTCACTTACACATACTAACATTTAATGTGTAATGAACATATTGTGTTTATGTATAGTGAAATACTGCATCACAAAACAACGATTGTTCATTTTACATTACCAACTTTCATAGTTGTCCATTATGATGGAAAACATATTTCTATATGATATAAATGATATTTATTGATTCTTTATTCTAATTAAATAATTTTATAATATACACCTTTATTACATTCCATTTTTCAATAATACGATAAGATCGTTTGAGGAAGTGTGGACTACCACCCCCTAAAAGTGATTTGATTCATATACACAATACATGGATTGTATAACAAATGATTATAATTAAAAATATGTGAAATAAACAACATCTATATGATATAAATAAAATAATTTTCTTTTTATAAATATACTATATATATATATCAATTTCTTTATTACCGTTTCACACACTTAAAAAGTTATAACGTCGTTCATAGATGTGTGGACTACCTCCTCCTCGACACGATGTGATTCATTTTACACCACAAGAAATATATATAAAATTATATTTGATTAAATAATATTGTATTTATGTAATATTGGTCATTCTGAAAATATTTGGTGTTACTTACCTTCTTTCCATAATGATCATTGGAAAATAAGAATGTCACTGATGTGTACATACGACCTACCATAACCAGGATTGTAATGTTGGTTAATTTTTCATAACCATATTTAATAACTTATTTCCAATGTATAATTAATGAACAAATATGATAATTATTTCATGATTATTATTCCGTAGATGTCATATAATGACCCATTTGACAATAGTTGAACTACCAATGTTGTTTTTGACACTTATTCTGAATTTGGTGTAAACAGATGATGTAAACAGAATTGTTTAAGTAGTTGTATACAACATAGTATAAGCTAAAATAAAAGTAGTGTTAAACATGTAAAATTTTCTCAGGAAATTAGAAAATTAACATAAGTTTATTATACAGGAATTCAAAGGACGTTCACCCAAAATGAATCTCATGGTAAGGTCATTACATCTCACTTTTTACATCTATGAGATAAATGTCATGTTCAACATTTAATTCTTTTGTGTGGTGTATCTACTACCCACTATGATATATTATATAATTATTTAGTTTATATTTATGGTATTTAAAATATTCATTCAATATTATTCCTTCATCAGGATTATGATTTTCATTTTTTAGAGTGGTATGGGACAGTTTGGGATGTTTAAAGATTATTTTCCTTATGACAAGTACTAATTATCTTTCAATGTAATTTCCATTATAGGATATTAGATATCAATTTTTAAATAAAACCTTTCATTATTTTCTGGTTATTCATGAAAATTTTTAAGTATTATTAATATTTTTTCCACTCTTTAGTACTAAAAATGATTAAGAAAATGTTTTTAAGAAAACTAATCTTTATTTATCTCTTTAGTCAGAAAAACCATTTTCTTCTAAAACCCATGTTTTAATATAAAATAAATTTATTTTTTTAAAAATTATTTGGTAAATATCTATTCCCTTTTTTACCATTTTTTTCAAAGGAATCTCCTAATCATTTTATGGACAATTCATTTTTTAACCATTAACAATGAAAAATGAATGCTCTTTTACCTCATATGACAAGTACATATTTACCCACCATTATTTATTTAAAGATTCATTTTCATGTATAACAGGTTAATTTTTAATGAAAATGTTTTTAAAAGTGATTTTCAGAGAAAAAAATTTCCTAAAGTTTTTTTATAATAAAAGGATATTTTCCTCAAGGATTTTTTTAAATATAATTTTATAGTATTTCTATTCATTATCAACAATAGCCATTTATTTTTACTCCACATGATATTTCTTTATTGATATCATCATTATTCTTCCTTTGGATGGCTTATTATTGATTTTTCCAAGGATTGTATTCATATTCACTTCTTTGAATCATTGTTATTCCCCTTGAAATATTCAATCTTCTATGATCATTGAACATTTAATTTCCCCCTAATTATTCATTTCAGTCATCATGTATGTTACTATTACATAAACCCTATACCATTATTTATACAATGTCTAATTTGATAGTTATTTTATTATTTCGGAAAATATTGATAATTTAATATCCTTTATTCAATACAGATTTTTGATAAGGCGTATTATTAATTTTTATTCGATATGAGGAATGATTTTGATAGGAAATGTTGGGAGGAGCCCGAAATTTATATAGGCCCTCAATGAATCAATAGGTTCTCATGAGAAAAATTAGTTTTAGAGATTAGATTTGTTTAAACCGTCTTGTGAAAGGTATTGATGGTGTATGTTTTCATGTGCCTCAAACATGATGTCTATTAAGAAATCATTTCCCTTGTTTCGTTTTAGTTATTATTCATCCATGATATTTTACATTGACATAACTATGGATAAATTTCATTTTCAGTTATTTAGATAGAATGTGTTTCAGTTTCTTACATTTCAATATTTATTTTTCCTTATCTAGTTATTTCAATGGAATGTATTTTCAGTTATTAACTTTCCATAATATTTATGAACATCCCTCTCAGTTTATTTTTATATAGTGAAATTATTTATTAGTTTATTGATTATATGGAATGTGAGTTCAGTTAGTCATGGTGTCATAATTATTATTCTCATTGATTCATTATTACATTTGCTATATTTTCCCCTTACTAAGAATTTGAACTCACTCTTCATATGTTTAGTTCCCTAGGTATCCATGAAGCGTACTTTGATAGATATACATGGATTTACTATATGGATTAAATTTTTCCTTGAAGCTATTAATTTAGAAAGAATAAAAAATTATGTTTTAATTAGTGTATTCTTTTATCATGTATATATCTCATTTACCAAGAATACTAAACTCTCAATCCTTTGGGATTTAATTCCCTATAATATTTCCAATTTAATAGTTTTAGACACCGACTCTGGGCCTTCTGGGGCCCGGTTACTACTGTTGGTATCAGAGTAAGCTTAGTAACATCCTTGGGAATTAGATTTAGGAAAACATAGGTTACAGTTTGTAGACCTAAGGTAGAATTTGAGGATAGGTATAGAATAAAATCCTAGAATTTTGGTAAGGTATAGATTATGTGGTTCATTATAGCAATACATCCATGTGTAGATACTATAAGTGTATGGGGTTTTGATAAATATGCAGCAAGGATTAATCACTATGACAAGGTATTTTGAGCCTAACGTGGTGTAACCTGGTATACAACAATGGGCCTTACTACACAACTTCTTTGACACTCCTAGGGGATATGTTTAGGATAATTTACATTTTATTTAAAAACCCCCATGAATGATTTTGAAAATGAATATCCTAGGTTAAAACTAGGGTGTTTAGATTGAAAATAGGGTATCATGATTTAAAAATAATATAAATGATATTATGGATAAACTATAGAATAAGGAATGATCTATGTGGGAATAAGTGGATGAAGTATTTATGTATTACTGTTGTATTGAAAAATTTAGTTTAAAGTATATTTTGGGATTAACATAATTTAAAGGATTTTCATAATATTTATTTTCGGAATTATATTAATTTTGTTTTAAAAAAGGATGACCTATAAGCTGGGTGATAACTAATCAAATCTAGAAAAAATGTGGGTCTTAAACCCATGACCAAAGGATGCAAAGGGTTTCTTCCCAACCACTAACCTACGAAATTTCCATGTTAATTTTTCATAGTTTAAAATTAAAAAATTTGATGAATAAATGTAAATGATAAACTAATAGTTTCACTTTTGATTATTAGATATTAATCTATTAACCATATTTCTTTTGGAAGATAGTTACAGAAAATTGTTAAAATTTTCACTATTTTATGAGCTTCATGATCCTTTAAATGTTTTTTAGTGCTTCGTGCTTAAAGAATAATTATTGGTAACTAATTTCTAGGAGTAATAGAATGAATTAGAATTTGATCAAAGCCAACCAAAATTTAGTATTTTTCATATGAAAGTGAAACCTATCATGTAATAATATTTCATTATATTCTTATGTTGTAAAATAATTACCCTACATTAAGAAAATTTCTTAAAAATAAATTATTTTCCTCATATCTTAATTCCTGTTGAATCTGTGGTCTTCTAAATCATCACAGAATTAAGGCTTTGAGGTCCTTAACTTTCCAATGATCATTCACATGTTTGTTATTTATGATCTTATTCACTCTTTATAAATACTTACATTTTCTCATACAAGTACGTATCTCTACATTACACTGATGTTCTCATACTTAGTGACCTAGTTACATGGTAGTCCATGTTTTCTATATACTTTTTATTCTCACTTTTATAGAGGATTACTTATAAACCCTTCTCATGATGTGGGATTTAGAACATAGGAAGTATCAAACAATCTATCACCATGATCGAGTTTAAATTATGAGGATGTAATTTAAATAAGGTGGGGATAAAGTGTTGAACTAAAAATCTAAATTAAGACCCTTTTATACGATAGCATGTATGACACGTGACCTCGAACATGTAAGGTAATATAATATCAAGAAAAATTATATAATATTTACTATTTAAAATAGATTCTATGTATTTTAATACATAAAACACCGAGTTAGCTTGTGTTGTATGCAATAGAGGCCTTCCATGATAGATTATGTTACATGCAAGAGTGGACTTCCTTGATAGCTTGTATTACATGAAAAAATGACTTTCCTTGATAGTTTCCATTACTCGCAAGACCAATTTTCACCAAATAATAATGTATTATTCAAATATTATTATTTAATATAATATGATATAACCTAGCCGTTATGTTAGCAATTATAAATATTATTTACTAACTTAAGAAAATTTATGGTTTATATTAATATAAAATGAATTCATTGGTTACCAACTATTAATAATTGAAAATATGAACCAATTGGATATAAAAAATAAATATTATTATTTATATACATCCAAAAGAGTTTTGTCTTAATAAACATAGTTAACTGAATTAAATGAATTATTTTAATGAAATAAATATGTTATATATTAAATAGAATATTTTTTATATTAATCCATTATGTTTGATATGCATAAGATAAGAATAAACCCTATTTTACATATAAAACCAATATTTTTATTAAGGAAATTTTACCACCTTTTAATAGAGAACATGTTTTAAATTAGAATTTTGAAACATTAATTGATTTATTATCTAAAAAATCATAATATTGGAAATATAAATATAATAATTATTTTACTGTGAGTTTTTGATATTTTTCTGAAACATTACATATTGAATGAATAGTTAAAAATATTGAATTATAGTTCAAAACATCTTTTTTATATAATTTATTTGTAAGGTTAAATTTTATTTTTAATTTTTTTAAATGTTTAATTAGATAATATTTTTATTAATTAATCAAATTTATGTCATTTTAATAAATTTTAATTTTAAATTGATTATAAAAAATAGCAAACATTCATACCTTTTTACCGTAAAAACATGCATTGTCGTCCAATCTTCAGGATTAAATTAAAATTAATTTATACCACTTATGTGATTTGAATTTCGAAAAATGGATTCCATATTTGGAATAAAAATAATTTCTAATTTCTAATAAGACCAAATTTTTTTTATAAAAATATTAGTGAAAGTAATTAAAATTAATTACAATTATTAAGGTAAAATTAAGCTTTATAAAGGACTAAACATTTAACTTAAGAGGAAAAATGACGTAGAAAATTCTTCAAAACACCTTTTATGGACATACATAAGACATTATCCTTTTATTACTGAGTTTTTTTGGGTTTTTATGACAATTTTTTGGTTAAAACATGGGTACACCTAACATGATTTCAAAAGACCAAGTGAGTACTTTTCCTCCCTTATAAAAGGCCGCCACCTCTCCCCATTCTTGACACATCTCAAAACAATTATATTAGAAAAATATCTTACCATATTGCTTCACAAAATCCCTCTACTAGAAATTTATGCCTCCATTTTATTATAAATCCTTCCAAGGAATCTGTTTGGTAGAAACCAAAAGTAGTTACCCGATTAAGTGGTTATGTCTTCTCTCAAGATTTCTAGGTTTATTTCCATTATCCATCCCCTAATATATTCTTGATATATTATTATATTAAAACACAATTATCCTTAAGATACTAGTATTTTTTATGCTAATTCTTATATCTACACTTACACACACATCCATGTAATGAGAAATGAACATATTTTTTCTTTGTACGACAAACTACTACCTCACAAAATGATGATTGTTTATTTTCCATTACCAACATTCATGGTTGGAAGTTATTATGGACACTATGTTTATATATGATATATATGATATTTATTATTTCTTTATACTTATTTAACTTTTTATAACACATACCTTTAATACCTTCCATTTATTTAATATGATACCTTGGTTTGGGGAAGTGTGGATTACAGCCCCCTCAAAGCGATGTGATTTGTTCACATGATACGAATAATGTATAAATGATGATTATAATTAAAAATATGTGAAATAAAAAAACATTATATGATATTAATGAAATAATTAACTTTATGTATATATACTATATATATATATATCATTTTCTTTATTACCCTTTCACACACTTAAAAAGGGATAACGTCGTTCGTGGACATGTGGATTACCGACTCCTCAACACGCTGTGATTCATTTTACATCACAATAATTCTATATAAAAGTATAAATGATTTAATTATATGTTATTTGTTATATAATTATCATTTTGGAATGATATGGTGTTACATACCCTCTCTCCATAACAATCATTGAAAAATAAGAGCATTACTCATGTGTATATACAACCTACCATCTCCACGTTTGTAACGTTGGTTCGTTTTTCAAAACCATATTTAACGACTTAATTTAATTTCATAATTAATGAAAAAATATGATAATTATTTCATTATTATTATAATTTTTGAGATTTTATATAATAACCCCTTTACACATAGTTGACCTACCAATTTTGTTTTTGACACATAATCCAAATTTGTTCTAAACACCCAACGTAAAAAGAATTTTTCATGTAGTTGTATTAAACATAGTAAAAAGTGAAATAAAATTAATTATAAACTCGAAAAAGTTTCTCAATAAATTAGAAAATTAAAAAAAAAATTATACAAGAAGTGAATAGATTATCACCCAAAAGGAAACCGGGGTAATGGATTCTCATCTCACTTTTTACATCTGTGAGATAAATGTCATATTCAAAATTTGATTATTTTGTGTGGTGTATATACTACCCATTTTGATATATATTATCATGAATTATTTTATCGTCATTGTATTTGATAATTTCATTAAATATTATTCTATCATGAGGATTATGATTTAAAATTTTTCAATGTTATATGGGACACCTTGGGATGTTTAAAAATTATTTTCCTCAAGAATAGAACTAATGATCATACAATGGAACTTACATTAGAGGAATTTGTATAACAATTTTTCAACAAACCCATTCATGATTATCTTGTTATTCATGACTATTTTCAAGTATCAGTATAATTTTTACACTCATTGGTACTAAAAATGATTTAGAATTTTTTTTAGGAAATCCCAACAATATTAATCTCTTTAGTTAGAGAACATATTTTCTTTTAAAATCATGTTTTAATAATATGTTTTCAAAAATATTTTTAAAATTATTTGGTAAAGAAATATATATCCTTTTTTTCTTTTACAATTGTTTTAAAAGGAATATACTTTTCTCTTTTGAAAAAATGTATTTTTCTAACCATTAACCATGAAAATAGAATGTTCCTTTACCTCACACGACAAGTACGAAATTACCTATCATCATTTATTTAAATCATACCTTTCATGTCTAAAAGGTAAGTTTATAAATAATTTTTTTTCAAAAGAGATTTTAAATGAAATTTTTTTCTAAAATGTTTTCATAATCATCAGATATTTTCCCCAATTTTTTTAAAGATCTTTTATAGTATTTTTATTCATCAGCATCAACAAAAGCTACTACAAAACTCGATTTATCCAATATTACGACTTTAATAGCGCTATCTAAAAATGATGTTAAAGACCCCCTTTGTCAGTGCAAAAAAAACCATTATTAAAGGAGGTCATTAATAATGATAAAAACATTGTTAAATGGGGTCTTTTATTAGAATTTTTTAAAAAGAACTGATAAATGGGATCTTTTAACAACAATTTTAAAAAAACACTGTTAAAGGGGGGGTCCTTATCAGTGCTTTTTTAGAAGCGCTGATAAAATCCCCTATTTATCAATGATTTTTAGTAGCACTGATAACGGTATTCAGAAAAAAATCATTAAGAATAATATATTAATATATAAAAATATTTATATTGATATAAATATAATAAATATTTTTTAAAATTTGTTTTAGATATGGTATATAGAATTTTACAGTTAATATATAATATATTTTATGAAAATGGATTTTAAAATAAATAAAAAAATTATTTTTAATTAATAATTTCCTTATTATTTCAGATTAATAGTAGTTTACTATAAATATGATGATATAAAATCCAAAAATTAATAAAATATCTAAAATAAGTTGAAAACGCAACTCAAAATTACATCAGAGGTAACTTTTGATCTGGGTGTCCTTTTATGCTCTTCTAGATATCAAATCAATTTTTTTGATGAGATATAAAACATTAGTGACAATGTTAAACCACTATCACATGTTTAAAGGCAAGAAAATCTCATAAGATCTAAAAAATAGAGTTTTTAGTCAACGTACACTGATGTTTTGTCATTCGATGTATTTTCAACCTATTTTAAGGGGGTCTTATTGCCTTTTTTGGTGGTGACTAATTTTATTCATAGGTATTACATTTATATTTATATTATGGTTTTAAAATTTTATCATTTTTCATAATTTAATGTTATTTATAATTAAATATATGCATGTTTCTTATGTTTACTTATAATAAATCACTCATATAAACATATATATCAACATATTTATGTAAAAATGTATATTCTAGTATATGTAAATAAATACACATTCTAAAGATGTATTTAAAATAACATCTAGCCATTTTTACATTATATATACATATATATATGTGTATTAATAAAGAGATATATATTTATATTTTATTTTATTATATAAAAATGAATATAATATATAATATATTTAAATAAATATAAGTATATATATATCACACAAACACACATATATATTGTATAAATTTATTTTAAAAAAATGTTATAAATATATGTAAATATATATATATATATAAACATAAATATCATTAAATAGACATCAAAACAACATAGTGTAGGGGTAAAGGTGTTCCATATTTGAAGGAAAGGTGTAGGGTTTAAATCCCTAAAGATGCGCATAAGGATAGAAATTCACAAAGTGATATTAAAAGTTGGCGGGGTAAAAAGAACTGATAACGGGGGGTGGAGCGCTATTAAAGGGTTTGTGGAAGCACTGATAAAGGGGGTCAAGCTCATAAGTGTCCAAAAAAATATAATTTTCCCCCATTTAACAGTGCTACCTTTATCATCACTAAAAAAGTGTTATTAAAGGCCCCCTATAACATCACTAAAAAAGTGTTGTTAAATGACCTTTTTAACAATGTTTTTTATCATTGTTAATGGGGGACTTTAATCGTGCTTTTTTAACAGTGATAATGTTTTGAAATTTTAACCACGGTCATATTGTCAGTTTTTTATTATAATTGATAAAGACTATTCTAGCACTTTTAAAGGCCAATATTCTAGTATTGAACCATTTATTTTTATCCCACTTAATATTTTTTTGTATTGATATCATATGTATTCTTTCTTTGAATGTTTTATTATTGATTTTTCTAATGATAGTATTCACATTTACTTCATTGAATTATTTTTTTCCCCTTGAAATATTCAATCTCCTTTGATCATTGAACATTGAATTTACAGCTAATTATCCATTTTATTCATCATGGATGTTACTATTTCCTAAACTAGATACCATTTTACATAAAATTTCTACATTGACAGTTATATTATTATTTCAGAAAATATTGATAATTTCGTCTTCTTTATTCAATACATATATTTGTGAAGGCTTATTATTTATTTTGATTATTCAATTAGAGGAATAATTTGTAAAATATATGATTGTAGGAGACTAAACATTATATAGATCCTAAATTCATTGATAGGTTCTCATGAGACAAATTATTTGTGCAAATCAGTATATTTTAAACCATCATGTGAAAGGTATCGACGGTATAGGTTTTCATGTGCCTTAGACATGACTTCCATTAATAAAGAATTTACCTAATTTAGTTTCATTTATTATTCATCCATGAGATTTTGTGTCAACATATATATGGATACATTTCATTATTAATTATTTAGATAGTATATGTTTTAGTTTCTTGCATTACCATATTTTTTTATCTAGTTAATTTAATGTCATGTGTTTTCATTTATTACATTTTCATGATGTTTATGCACCTCTTTATCATTTTATTGATTATATGAAATGTGAATTCAATTATTCAAAATTTTATAATTATTATTCTCATTTATTCATTATTTTTTCCATTATATTTTGACCCTACAAATCATTTTATCTCCCCCTTATTATATTTATTTACCTAGGAATCCAAGAAACATACTATGAAAGGCATGTAGGGATTTACTAACTAGATTACAGTTACCCTAAAAGCTATTTATTTAGAAATAAGAGGAAAAATATATAGTGATTAGTTTATTATTTTCACATGTATATATCTATTTTATCGGGACTACTAAACTCTCAGTAATTTTGGATTTAATTCCCTGTAATCAAGTCAATGAAATAGTAGTATACACTAGCTTTGGGCCTTTTGGGGTTGGGTCTCTACGGATCTCCTCTTAAAGTTGCTAGGGATAGTCTTATGAGAAGCACAAAACCTCTAATATGTGTATATTGAAGCTAAGAATATAAATCGGTATGGTTTGGTTGATCTAGAAGGTTCAAATATCTGTAACAAAGTGGGGGAGAAAGTTCCCATTTATAATTTAGGTGGGGCATTTTAGGAAACTCCCAAAATATTAAATTAATATATATTATTTTATTAATTAAAAATGTCTTAAAATTGAGTTATTTAAAACCTAAGATGAGTATGGGTCCTAATCCTCAAAAAAATAGTTTTTCGACATGTTTTGGTCACAATATTAACCTTATCATTTGTCTTTAACCCTTAGTTAAACCCTTTAACTCTTACCATGGCAACTTTTTTTTTACTCTTTTGGGATAATATAGTGACTATAAAATGATAAAAAACCTCAAATGGATATTTGATGACATATTTTATCTTATTTTAGTTATTTGGACGAATTTCTATTTTTATGAATTTTATATCATTTAATAAAATATTATTTATTTTAAAGTTTCATTTTTTTCATTTATGATATTATTTAATATTTTACTTTTTAAAAAATATCCTATCTTCATGATATCTTCGAACCAAAACTTATAATATATCACAAAAATTCCTAAATTATCCATAAAATTCATAGATGTAATTAATTATGTAAAATTTTATTTCTTTTAATGTTTTTAATATCATTTATTTTTTTAATTCCATTTATTAAAAAATTATTACGTAATTATTATGAAATCATTTAATTAAATTATTTATTACCTAAATTTTTTAAATATATTATCATGATGAAGATAAATTTATTATCATTCAAATGAATATGTATAGTCTAATTTATCATTTCTATAACCATGTATGAAAAATGTAATACTTATTAAAAACATGAGTATGCCATTTTTAACTTATCTTTAAATAAAATATAATAAATGTCTTATTCTCATCCAAGTGGATTAAAGAGAGTATAATTTTGTCCTAATGATGACTTTGGAAGAAAAAAACTCATTTAATGAAATTAGGACAAGTGTTGGGGTAATTTTATAATATCATTTATATCTATAATTACCAAATTTACCATTAACTGTTGTAATTAAAATATTACTAAATTTTACTATTCATATGATCAAAAATAAAAGAAAACTATTTACATAATTTATTCCCACTAATTCCAAATATAAAATCCATTTTTTATAAATCAAATAATTGATTTTTTAGTAAATAATTTAAAATTAATCTTGTTGCGGTGTGAGAAAATGAGTTATTAAAGTTTAAACCTGCAAAGGATTGAAACAATTTTAAATCTAAATTCATCGTAAAATTGATTACAATAACCTAAATAGTATTAAATGAAAGAAATAATCAATTTATACTTTAAAAACATTCAATAATATAATTTAACACTATAAATTATTTTGATGAAAAAATTTTTGTTTAAATTAAAATTTAGTATTTTTCATTATTAATCAAAACATAAAACTTATTTGAAAAATACCAAAAATTTAACTAAAGTAAAATTTAATATTTATATTTAAAATTTGATGATTATTTTTTTTAATAGAATTCATAAAATTGACAAAAATTGGATTTAATATAGGTTCTCTATTAAAACACGATAAAATGGTTTTTATAAAACAATAGGTTTTATGTGTGATATTTGGTTTGTTATTATCTTATACCACTAAAATATATTATATGAATATCAGAAATATTTTATTTAATATATAAAATATATATTTCATTAATATCATTCTATAATAGAAATTAATTTAATTTATTAGAATAAAATGACTTTGTCAGCATAAAAATAGATCTTTAAAAAACATCTCATATATATTCATTTGGTTATTATATAGATTTTTAATTAATTTAGAACCAATGAATTCAACCATATTTTTTCATAATTATTTAATAATATTCATAACCATTAACATAATGGAAAGGTTATATCTAATTATATTAAATAATAATATTTTAATAATATATTGTTGTTTGGTAAAACCCGGTCTTGCCGGAAACGTAAGACAACTCATTGTTGTGTGTAGCATAAACATATTTTGGTATTGAATACAACATAATATATCAAATAAAATTAATTTATTTAAGAAGTTACATACTATAAAATCGTTGGGTGTTATTGGTGATGTAGGGACATTGGGTGTTTATGTTAATGAATTTCATCTACAAGGTGGAGATTTTTTAACATTATACACTCAATATTGAAAATTAAATGATTTTAATTCCATGAATTATGTGAATACCCGACCCCAGAAAAACCAAGAGTATGTGCCTTCTGAACATTATGTGTCATTTTAAAACAAAAACAAGCACTGATAAACACACACCACATCCCATATAGAGGATCGAGTACGGTTCGGGCTCTAGGAAACATGCAACATCAGAAATGTTTAATTTGATAAAAGTTGTTACCTAAAAATCTAAAACTCAAAACATAAGGGGGGAATAAGAATGCCCACTAAGGGGTTTAAAATAAACCGATGAAACTTTCAAAAGCATTTTTTAAAAACTTATCCAAAGAACATTCTATTATAGAAAACTGTAACACATTTAACATAATATAAAAGTGGTCAACTAAGATTTTCAAGGAATACATGAATTAGTTAGGACATTTTGAAAAAGGTGTAGTAAAAGATATCTAGAACAAGTATGATGTATAGTTGATTAAGAAAAAATTAAACTGTTAAGAGTAATACTTAATCAGAGTTGCCCGTGATGGAAAAAACATCAATTTCATATGTTGGTTACTATTTTACACGAATCAGGCCCCAAACATTTACTTGTGACATCAATAAGAACTTGATAAAAAATAAGGGAAAGAGTAGTGAAAGAATATTCATATCATATTGAAAATAACTTGTAACATGACTTGAATATGTGGATTTAACATGTCATTTATACATTCATGAACATATCAACGAGGTTCATCCCCAAGGTGTCAATAAAGATAAATTACTGAGGCTATTCACCAGGGTATCGTGAAGCTTGTCATCTCTAGAGATTAATTCTATATCCCATGCATTGGAGAACTATCAGGGAACACCCTTAATATGAATTTACATTCATGTGAGCCACATAAATCAATACTTTACTTAAATGGGGGTTTATATTCAAGATTTCCCATACCACCTTGAATAGTTCATTCATAGTTTGTCATAGTAGTTGAATTTACATATCTTATAAGTGAGAAAGGCATCTAAATGATTAAAAACCAAGCTAACAATCATATAATCGTTTTTAAAAGTAAAGAAGAATGGCAGATTGTGGAACATACATTGAAATCTAAGGTACTGAAAGAATAGAAAACTAAAATTTATCACATGCAATATTGTTCTTGAAATTATAAGTTTTTTTCATCCAATTGATTACAAGGTGAACCAAAAATCTCAAGTATGGTTTTGAGCTTTCACATGATAAAACATTCAATATTGTTAAGCCTTTGCATGATATTGAGTAATGTTCACTATAGAATTCATGAATCTTCACCATAAAGAACATCATTTAAAACATACGGAAAACAAATAAGTTACTCTTAAATGTGGATATAAGTATTGTTTAACACCATATTTCTTATATTTTTAAAACTCCATCTAAACTCAATACTTAATGTGTAAGGACCTTAACAACTGAAATCAAGGTTCACGCAACATATAAAATTTATGTATGTACCTGAACTCAAACTAAAATATTGGCACACCTATGTGTGTTAATCCCCTATGAATATTAGTTCAACAACATTTTGAATAGCGCAGGTCATGCCCATAGACATAAAAATTTGTTTATGAAAACCTATATATAAATAATTTTATAAAAAACCCGATCATATATATAACATTTTAAAATTTTATTTATTATTTAAATATGAAATTATGTGTATGTGAATATCTTCAATGCATGAACAATTATACACAAACATCATTCATATAACCGAAGTATAATGGTCATGCCCATTCCTGCATATAACCGATGTATACACACATAACCAAAAGTATGAATGTATTTTCAATACAACAAAATGGTTCCAGGTATAATCCCTATATTATTTAAGCTACTTGAATGCAAGAGAACCCGAAGGCCTTGGTTCAACATTTAATAATGTTTGGACAGAACCGTGAGGTTAAAAAATATATATATTTTTTCGAATATAAAAGTGTATTTCTTCTCAAAGATGTAAGACAAGGAAAAACTAAAAAACACTTACTTTAAAAACCAGGGAAAGGAGAACTTCAGGGAGGGTGGTTCGGGCTCTCTAGAGACATGAATGGGATAGAAGAACCAAGAGGTCTCCGTTATTTATATACAAAAGATCACACACCACCTTCCATGGAAAGACGTACCCACTTGCATAGCATTCAATGGTGGGTGTAATTCTTGAAGAAAATGAGGAGACATGGGGTTCCCTGGAGATCAGAGGTGAAGAAAAAGAGGGGTGTGTTGTAGGGTATGGTTACTAGTGTAACCCATGCATGGAGGAAGAAGAAGGCGCGGCTAGAGGAAATGTCGTGGGAAAACGGATGGTCCAGATTGATCCAAATGTTAATCCAAGGGATGAGATGCGTCCGCTGTTTTAAAATAATTGTGCTACTAAGACTAGATCTAAGTTTCATCGGACGGTCTAGGTTCGACATGAAAATTTAAAAACCTTGGAAGGCCATGATTAGATCATTCCGGATTGAACGGTTGAAAAAAACTGTAGAGAGAGAGACGCAGTCACTGAGATTCGAGCGTGGGATCGGAAACAACAGCCCAGATCGTTCGCGATGTGATCCAATAGTCCAAATAACGTTTCTCCCAAAAAAATGCTACCCACATCGAAAAAAACCTATGCGTGAGCTCGTGCCAGCCTTGGCTTTGGTCCGAGGGTCATCCTCATCCACTCCGTGTGAGTTGCCTCTCTCGGCCCTAGCCAAAAAGGGCTGGACCTAGTGGTCAATGATTTTGATAAAACTACACCAAAAAAAGTTTTAAGAAGAGGAAACAATCCATTTATTAAAACAATATAGAATTTTATATTCTTACTAATTAATGAATACAAATTAAATTTTTTTTAGCTAGATGTATTTCTAAAATAAAAAATACTAAACCCCTTTTTTTAACTCAAAAATATATGAAAAAGAAATTTTATTAAACCTGCATTATAATTTAGATTCTACTATCCAAGAAAACATAGTTCAATCAAAAAATAATTTAATTTGAAAAACTTAAACATAGTTTATAACATTATTTAAGAAATTAAAATCGTTACATTTTATTTGAAAATTTCTCAATGTGTTTTGAATTCCATAATTCTATTCAAAATCACTTAAGGGTGAAAATAAATTTTACACCATATCCTTTTAGAGTTTATAAATTATGGTTTAATTATAACCTTAATCATTACTCAGTTATTTGGAAACTAATTAACATTTAAATAAGTTCAACTATCATAACAAGGTCCAATGACTATTTTTTTTATAACTGTTAGCTTCAAACGTTCACTAGAGTAATGGTCAAAAAAAGTGTCCTATAAAACCAAACCTTACAGTGCCCTAAAACACAAAAGGAAGAAGATGGTTCTTCCCATTGCACTGATTCTCATCATGGTTTTTATGATCACAATGGTGATGTTTTTTTTCTTTAGTTGACTCAAAGGATATCCTTTACTTACTGGGCCTTATTGTCATTATTGGGGGTCTTCTAGTAGTTCTGATCGGGTTTTTAATAGCTATATTTGGTTAGCATGACTACTCTTTTGATCTCGGTGTATTGTAGACACTACATTGTTCTTATTTAAATAAAGTGCCATATGATTATCCTTTAAATTTTTTTCTGTTAAATGATTTTTAACAAAAGTAAATGCATAATATCATCATTATATGATACCCAAAATTTGGGGTGTTACATTACTCCCCCCATCAATGAAATGTGTCCCTGCAATTCCTTCCATACAAATCTGCTAAGAGGAATCTCTTAGTTGTTCCTACCATATCGCCCATCGTAGAGGATCCTTGGGTGCGTTCAGCGGAACACCCAAATTGATGCTTAACTCCTCTAGTTCTCTAATCCAGATACACTTCAGTTAGAAGGGGTTAAACTCATGCCCCAAACACTAGTGCTTCCAGAGGTAGTCTCGAATTGTACAAAGTTTGGAATTGTTCCTATGGACCAACGTACGAAAAACAAGCTGAATTATGTCTCGATTGAAAAAAACTAAGTTATAGACATTGTCGTACAGGCTAACACTGAGGATTTGGTACATGTAGGTCACATAAACATTTCCCTCTAAACCACCCTCTTGAAATTTTATTATGGCCGTGTAGATCCGGACTAGGGAGAAACAAAAGAATATCCCTTCGTGGTATTTTCCACCCCTCTTATGCTCAGCCAATTATGATGAGCCTATGTGGTAGTAGATGGGAGTATTCCCTTGACATTTTCAGATAATACCCTGACAGTTTGTCACCTCAAATAATTCTTTGCTCATTCCTCGCATGTTTGCAATGGCACGATACTCATCGTCAGAGGTTTTGATTGCAATAATATCCAATATCTCAGTAGGAAGAGATAACATGTGGCTTTTCCTTCCATATGAAATTTTTAGATGAGAGTTCAATCACTTGAATTCCATCAAAAAGTATAAACAAATTATAGACATAAGAAAGAATAGATAACAAAATATATTATTTATATAACTACTGGTGCACAATGTAAAATGGGGCTAATGGTTTCCCCAGTTCCCTAACACATGAATTCCCAAGACAAGCTCGAAACTCTTTATCTACAAAAACTATATACAACCCGAGAAATCAGGTTCTATGACATTGGAGGACTTATGGTATCTCCATAGTCTAACATGTGGGGTGTACAACTGGGAGGCATCCCTATGTACTTGTTGTCTGTACACAGAGTGAGAGGCTTTGTATTCAAGGATTCCAAAGTCCATCATTTGACCAAAATGGCCAATGGAAAAGACTTGACACATGTATGGTGCATGGAGGTCTCCCTCTGCAGAAGCCTCTTAGAAATCCATGAGAGACGAGACCCCTTCCGTAGTGGTGAAGCATCTAAAAAGTACATCGTAGTACTTCTACCATCGTGTGTACGATGGAAACTGGGATTGCATCATAAAATGTAATCCATACCCACTCTTCAGTGGATTTGAAGTACTCAGAGAGAGTTGGACACATCCTAGAGATGTTTGCAAGACATATGGATATGGGCACAGTTTATAAAAGCTTCATGGATGGCTGTGAAAATTATGGTTTCTAAGGCCTCATTGGGAAGATAAAAAATATTATTACCTTTATTTTACATATAAAAATTAAGAAAACTCATTTTCAGTAATTCTTAAGTATATTTTTCTATGTTTCAGTTTTGGCTTTCAAGTGTTATCAAAACTGAATCCTCTGATACCTACTGTGAAGACCAGACCCCAAAGAAACCAGGACTCGATTCCTTCTGATCATGATGTGTCGTTTCAAAAAAAACATGCATAGATAAAAAAACATCACATCCCATATAGAGGATCGAGTTCATTTTGGGCTTTGGGAAACTAGTAACATCATAAATGTTTCTTCTGATAAAACTTGTTACTTGAAAATTTAAAATTCAAAACATAGGATGAGCATAAGAATGCCCAGGAACGGGTTTAAAATAAACAAATGAAACTTTTTAAAGAATATTTTAAGAACATATCCAAAGAACATTATCATATAGAAAAATTTAACACATGTAACATAACATAAAAGTGATCAACTAATATTTTTAAGGAATGCATGATTCAATTATGACATTTTCAATAAGGGGTAGTAAAAGATATACTGAAAAAGTATGATGTATGATTGTTTAAGCAAAAATTAAACCATTAAGAGTAATACGTAAAAAGAGTTGTGTGTGTAGGAATTAAACATCAATGTCATATGTTTGTAACTATTTTACACGAATCATGCCCTGATCTTTTACTTGTGACATCAATATGAACCTGATAAAAACATAAGGGCAGGAGTAGTGAAAGAATAGGCATATCATCTTGAAAAGAACTTGTAACATGACTTGAATATGTGGATTGAACATTTCATTTAGACATTCATGAACATATCACTGAGGTCCATCCCCAAGGTGTCAATAATGAATAATTACCGATGTTATTCACCAAGGTATCGTGAAGCATGTAATCTCTAAAGATTAATTCTTTACCCAATGCATTGGAGCGCTATCTAGGAGCACCCTTAATATTTCTTTACATTCATGTGAGCCACATAAATCAATACTTTACTTAAACAGGGTTGTATATTCATGATGTCCTATACCACTTTGATTAGTTCATTCATAGTTGGTCATAGTAGTTGAATTTACATATCTTATAAGTGAGACTGACATCTAGATGATTAAAAACCAAGCTAACAATCATATGAACGTTATTAAAAGGAATGAAGAAAGGTAGATTATGCCACATACATTGACATATAAGGTACATAAGGAACAAAAAACTATAATTTATCACATGTAAGTATGTTCTTGAAATTCTAAAACATTATCATCAAATTAATTACAAGGTGAACAAATAATCTCAAGTAGGGTTTTGTGCTTACACATGCTAAAACATTCAATATTGTTAAGCCTTTGCCTAATACTGAATAATGTCCCTGATAGAAAGCATGAATCTTGACCATAAGCAACATCATTTAATAGATAAGAAAAAAATAAGTTAATCTTAAATGTGGATATAAGTTTTGTTTAACACCATATTTCTTATGTTTTTAAAACTCAACCTAAACTCAAGGGTTAATGTGTAAGGACCTTAACAAATAAAATCAAGGATCATGCAACATATAAAATAAATGTATGTACCCGAACATATACTGAAAAACTGGCCCACCCATTTTTGTTAATCCCCTATGAATATTAGTTCAACAATGTTTTGAATAGGGCAGGTCGTGCCCTTAGTCATAAATATTTGTTTATGAAAACCCAAAAAATAATAATTTTATAAAAACACTATCTTATATATAACATTTTAAAAATTTATTTATTATTTAAATATGAAATTCAGTGTATGTGAATATGTGTAGTGCATGAACAATTATACCCAAACTTCATACATATAATCGAAATAGAAAGGTCCTTCCCATTATTCCATATAACTGACCTATATACATATAACCAAAAGTATATATGTATTTTCAAAAAAACAAAATGAGGCCAGGAATAATCCTTACATTCTATAAGATATTTGAATGCAAGAGAACTTGAAGGCCTATGATCGAAATTTAAAAATGGTTGGACTGAACCGTATGGTTTAAATATATATATATATATATATATATATATTTCAACTATATAAGTGTAAATATTCTCAAAAAAGAAAAACAAAGAAAAAATAAAAACCCTTACTTTAAAAACTAGCGAAACAAGGACTTCAGGGAGGGTTGGTCGGGCTTGTTGGAGACTTGAATGGGTGAGAAGAACCGAGAGGTCTTAGTTATTTATATATAAAAGATCACACACCACCTTACATGAAAAAATGTACCCACTTGCATTGCATACAATGAAGGGGTGTCGTGCTTGAAGAAAAAGACGAGACATGGGGGTCCCCAGAGGTCAGAGGTGAAAACAATGAGGGTCGTGCCATAGGGTAGGGTTACTAGTGTAACCCATGCACGGAGGAAGAAGAAGACGTGTCTAAGGGAAATGCTGGGGGAAAACAGACGGTCCAGATCAATCCCAACATCAATACAAGGGATGAGATGCATCTTTTGTTTTAAAAGAATTGAGAGTCTTAGATTAGATCTAAGTTTCATCAGATGGTCTATGTTCGACGCGAAAATTTAAAAATCTCGAACGACCATGATTAGATCAGGTCGGATCGAACGGTTGACAAAAACCGTGGAGATAGACGCGATCGTTGAGGGTCGAGCGTGGGATCGGAAACAATAGCCCACATCGCGCGCGACACGATCCAACGGTCCAGATCACGTTTCGCCCAAAAAAACTGCTTCCCACATCAAAATGGAGAGAGGTTTCCACCTCCCTTATAACCCCAAGCCTCCCAACGAGTGCTCAGAAATCACACAGCTCCCACAAAGTGGGACCTATACACGGGCTCTCGCCTGCAGGCCTTGGCCTACCCAGACCCCGTGGCAGCCTCATGCCCACACTGGTGCGCCAATACACTCCTGCTCACTCCCGAGCACCCTTTGGGGAACCTCTGCCCGAGCTCTAGCCAGCCGTGGCTAGGGGCTAAGGGTCAAGCTCAGCCACTTCGTGTGAGCTACCTCCCTCGGCCCAAGCCAAAAAGGACTAGCCCTAGTGGGCCATTTTTAAGAAAAAACCCTAAACTAAAAAACGTTTTAAGTAGAGGAAACAATCCATTTTTTAAAACTATAAAGAATTTTATACTCTTAATCATTAATGAATACAAATTAATCTTGTTTTAGTTATAAGTATTTTTAAAATTATAAATTCTAAACCCATTTTTTAACTTAAAATGTTACAAAAATGAAATTTTATTAAAACTATATTATAATTTATATACTGGTATCCTTAAAAACATAGTTAAATAAAACATTATTTTATTTGAAAAACTTAAACATATTTTATAACATTATTTATGAAATGAAAATATTTACATTGTATTTGAAAAAATTTCAAAGTGTTTTGAATTCCATAATTCTTTTCAAAATCACTTAAGGGTGAAATGAAGTTTTACAAAATATCCTTTTAGAGTTCATAAATTATTGTTTAATTATAACCTTAATCAAAACTCAATTATTTGGAAACTATTTAATATTTAAATAAGATCACTTATCCTAACAAGGTCCAACGACTATTTTTTTTATAATTGATAGATGCCAATGGTCATTAGAGAAATGGTTGGAAAAGTGTCATATAAAACCAAACCTTACGGTGTCCTAACACTCAAAATGAAGAAGATGGTTCTTCCCATTCCACTGATGCTCAGCATGGTTTTTATGAACGTAATGGTGATGTTTTTTGATTTAGTTGACTCAAAGGATCTCCTTTACATACTGGTCCTCGTTGTGGTGATTGGGGGTCTTCCAATAGTTCTGATAGGGTTTTTAATATGTATATTTGGTTAGCTTGATTACTCTTTTGATCTCAATGTATTATAGACACTACAATGTTCATATTTAAATAAAGATACTTATGTTTATCCATTAAATTTTTGTTTGGTTAATAGGGATTTTACAAAAGTAAATGCATAATATCATCCTTACATGACGCCCAAAATTCGGGGTGTTACACATTGTTTTTTTTACATGTTATAAAATTCATTTTCGTTTAATTTTTGGTTTTTTTATATGTTGTATTTAGGTATTATTAATCTTGAGCTTATTTTATGAGTTCATGTATGCCTTTTGTTCGATTTATACTTTGGGCATGTTCCATTATCCCTGGTCCGCTTTCCAATTTGATATATTTCATCCTCATACCTGATGTTGATCCATTGATCCTTATGATCCTTTGGTTTTCAATTCCTCCCTTTTTTCATTCTTCGTGAAACAGATTGGCTTAATCTATGGGTGACCCTTGATAGCTAATCCTTTGATGTCATATGTCCTTATTTTGTTTGTTTATGTTGTTATGTTTGGACACTTATCTAGATTTTTCATATCCTTTGTTATATTATCTAGTATTCATATACCCCTAATAGAATTCTTCCTTGAGGGAGAAGAGTAGATGAAGGAGCACTGGTGGGATTCATTAACTTTCCAAAGAATAAATAATGATCTAGATAAGTTTCGATCATCTTCATATATGCTTGGTGAGGAGCTCTGATGAGGTCATAGTATTCCTTGGTGTTCCTTTTACCTTGATACAAATAAAGATTATATAGGAGTACAATCTCGATGACCCTAACAAAAAGACCTAATGACATAGAGGATCCATGAAAACACATAAGAGAGATTTATACCTAGTAAGGGGCCTTAGTATGGTATTCTTCTTCTTTTCTATCGGTTATTTATTCCATGTATTTGATTATTCTTTGGTTCTATGTTACATGTGTTGTTTGAGTTTTTCCAAGGTGCACAGTATATGATGAATCCCCAACTTGGTTCTACTGTGAGTCGTGGAATTTCATGAACCTGAACTTTGGATATTTTCCTCATGTGCCTTCTTCATATATGGTTATGTTTCACTATTTATCACATATATTTTATAATCCCATTTTTTTCATAGTGGAATCATTGTACCTGTGCACCATGCATATAGTCCTAATAGATAAATAATGTCAAATACATATGGTCCTCTTTATGATTTGATTACTACATTATGTCAATCGTTTCTATTGATCATCACGCTTATGTTTGAGTCTGTTATCTCTAATAAGTTATGGTACTTATCAGTATTAATATAAAACTGGTTATATATATATTATCATTAGCATATTATCTATTATAAATGTTTACATGAATCAGTTCTTTTTATTCTCTCGTTCTTTGTTTATGGCTTGTTAGAATCAACATGTTACACTTTCGATTATTATAAATCATTCTTAGATTTTTATTATTCTTGTTTTCATGATTATTCAAACTATTTATATAATTATAAACATGATAAATTTTTGTTCTATAGTTTTGAGAAACAAAATTATACCCATACAACTCAATTACTCCATTGAAAGTGGGCTACCACATAGCACAACCAACAATTTTTTTATAGAATCTGATAAACAAATATTTAGTAAGGCTTCTATTGGGATAAAAAATTATTGGCCCTTTCATGATTTGATAATTGTGATATAAAAGTAAATTAAAAATGAATAAAAAATGAACAATAGATGTAACATAAAAAACCCAACAAAAAAAGAGGGGTAAAAAACTGTATATGAATAGAATGATATCACTATGGAAAAAGAGGTTAAACATACATTATTTCTATTATAAAGAAATTATCCATGTAATTAACTCTCTTGACTAATGTATAATGCTCCTCACAAAATACAACACTCAAAATGTTGAAATTGGAAGCTCAATACTTGAGGTGATGATGCTAAAACTGTCAAAGTGTTCTGCATTTTATAGGCAAGGCCCATACTTGATCTTCCTCCTGTATTTAACTCCAGGGGTTAGTTTTTCCACCCATACCACTAACCACACTAGCCCCCTTTGAAAAATCAAGGGGGAGAAATTTTTTGTGAGAAAAAAATGCCAATATCTATCACACTTGGATATCTGATTGGGAACCAATAATATTTCCACAAATATTTTCTATCTTCCAACAATGTTGATCTTATATCTATGATTATGATTGAGGATTTTTACTATATTAACATATCAATTTTAATAAACTTCATTATAAAATTAACCTAATTTTCTTCGATATAAATTTTCTGCCTATCCACTCTTCCTTCCTCCACCACATCACAAACAAACTGATATTGTACTATAATGTGCTCTGTCTTGGAATGAAAAGTTAGATTCCATTTAATTTTCAAGGTGCTATGATTGTCACAAAACAATTGGATATACTTCTGTCATTGTTCGAGATCCTATGGAAACCTTCACATCTAAATCACCTCTTTGCAAGCCTATGTGGTTTTCATGTACTCTACCTTATTAATGGATAAATATATAACAGACAAAAACATTGAATTTCAGCTCACAAAACATCCTATAAAATTAAACACATAAGCCAATGTGTATTTTCATTGGTCATAACCTCCTACTAAATCTAAACCTGTATAGGCTCTAATAGTGAAATTTGATCCTCAATAACATAATACAACATATGAGATCTCCTTGATGTATCTAAGGATATTCTTTAATATCTTCCAATGCTCCCGTATTTAATTCACCACTTACCAACATACTTTTACCACTACAGGTGCAATTTATGGTCTCATATAAACCATATATATTATCATACTTCCCACTGTTAGTGCATAAGGTAATTGAGACATCTCCATCCTCTATACTTCACTGTTATAAATGATAGGATTCATCATAGAAGATAACATACAAATAATTGTATGTGGGGTAAATATAAGCTTATAATGTCGCATGTGGAAGTATTTCATGATATTCCTCAAGAAATTCATTTTTGATAGCTAAATCATACCCTTATTTCTAATTCCTTAAATCTGTATCCCAAGATATTATTTTTTGGTCTTAATTCCTTCATATCATACTCCTATAAAAATTGTCAACATGTCATCCACATACAATAGAAGAATGATAAAATAAATACCTTCTGAACCAATGAAATATGCACAAGTATCTGAATGAAGTATTTTGTTCCCAATACTCATGATATAGTAATAAAATTTCATGTATCAACACCTTGGTGCCTGATTAATACCATAAAAAGTTTTTCTCAACCTAAAAACCAAGTTCACTTTTCCTTATTTTGAAAAACATTCCATTTAGAGAATAAATATTTATTTATCATGATCACCATGTAGAAAAGTTCTCTTCACATATAGCTACTCTAGAGTTAAACTATATTTTTCACACATCCACATAACTATCTGAACTGTCGTTTTTCTAACAATGGGAGAAAATATTTCCTTGAAATAAATAACATCTCTATATGCATATCCATTGACCACCAGTATTTTTTAATATCTTTAAAATTATTCCTTTTCATCCCAATTGTTCTTAAAGAATCTTTTTTTACTGATATTCTTCCTTCTATGGGGTAATGGATCAATATCTAAAGTCTTGTTCTTGTGAAGGGCATCATGTTTTCTTGAATTGCTTCCATCCATGTGGATATATTTGAACTCCACATCACCTCCAAAAAATTAATATGGATTACCATCCTCTATCAATAAATAGTACACAATATTTCTCTCAGTGATAAATTAAGAGTGCCATATTGGTTCTCTTTTATCTTAATTTGATCGTCATAGTCCAAAAGAAATCATAATTGTTCATCATGCTCCTCAAAGGAAATTGGTTCTTCTATGGATTCTTCTTCCACCCCAAATATTATAGTATATGTGTTCTCTTTCTTCAAGTCCCCATTAATCATCACTTTCACCTTATCTTCAAGACATATATCATCTATGCTGATGATAAGTCTATGGTTAGTGGGGTCCCCCATACGATACCCCTTCACACAATCAATGTATCATAAGAATATACATTCATTGGATCTCGAATCCAACTTCAATATTTCCTAATCATTAAACAATACAGATACATGACCACTATAAGTGTGTAACCAAGCATAGTCAGCAGGTTTAACACTCCACATATTCATTATTGTTTTCATATCAATCCTCACAATAGTAAATCGATTGATCACATAACATGTTCTCTCCATTACTTTATCCCATAACGTCATGAGAAGTCCTACAGTCTTCATTATCTCCCTTGTTATATCCAACAAGGTTATGTTCTCCCAATTTTCCACTCCATTTTTTTGAGGTGTGTACGACACCAGAAATATTCTCTTGATGCCTTATCATTGAAAAAAAAGTATCAAAATCCTCACTTGAATATTTTTCACCACTATAAATCATCAAACACTTGATCTTATTTCATGATTCCATCTTTATCCATGCTTTGAATTTTTTGAAGACTTTAAAAATACATGATTTAATCTTGATTGGGTACACCTAACATCTAATGGAATAATCATCATTGAATTATACAAAGAACATTTCTCTTCCAAGGGATATAAACAGTGCTTGCCAAATATTGGAATCGATCAACTCTATGATATCCTTTCTCCTCATTGCCAACATCACAATATTCAACCAATGTTGGTTACATAAATCCTAATGCTCTGAAAATGGAAAGGATACCTTTGTAATCTAGGAATAAACTTATGTTCAGTAAGAATCGTAAAGCTTCATAAAAACAAAAGACCAAGCTTTTGATATCATGAATTCCTCAATGCTTTGGTTGAGGTAGTTAATAGGATAACTATTGTAATGTCACAAAAATTCCATATATATATTTTAAAATTATATGGAAATTTTTCGAGACAAAAAAATCTAACGGGGCGCGATTCTGAGGCCCATGGTGCCTAGAATGATCCGTCAATGTTTTGTTAAGCCTTAATTAGCGCACGTAATCAGTTTTCCTGAAAACTGGAATAATTATTAAACACATACTTGAATTAAAAATATGAGGGAATTGTTTCTCTCAGAATGGCGAGTTTACCCCAGTCACCGATTAAGTTTAGTCGGTGCGGGCCTCCTCGGGGAAAACCTGAAAATGGAATAACCATAATTAAAATAATTAAATAAAATTATTTTATTTTTCAAATGCTTATAACTCATGAACGGTAACTCGAATTAATAATCTGAGACCACCACTATGCTCAGGATGGCATTCTTTCTTTAGGAAGATACTAACTTTGGTCGGTGCGGGCCAACAGTGAAAGATAATTTTTGGCTATAAATAAAATAATTAAGTGACAATTATTTTATTGTAAAATACATTACTTTTAAACGATAACTTGTATTGGAAATCTGAGAGTACTGTTGGGTTCGTTGGGGCGTGTTTCAATTAGGATGATCCTAACCTCAACCAGTGCGGGTTGAGGGTGACAGTTAATAATTTTTTGAACTTTTTTTGGGGTACGTTTGGTAAACGTGTGAGTGGAATTTTCTATCATTTGAACTGTTGTTCAACATAAAAATGTGAGGGCATCGTTGAACCCGCAGCGGTGTGATTCTCTTAAGAGAGGTATAACATTGACCACAGTAGGTCGGGTGAAAAAGTTATATTTGTGCACTTTTCAATGATTAATAAAATAACATGTTTTGTTATTTTATATTCCTTCTTTCCACCAACAGACGAACGACGTTGGCGGGAATGATGATGTTTCAAGACAAAAAATGGATTAACTCATCTTTTCTTGTAACCACACCGTTGGAAAGTCGGGAGGTTCATTAATTAAATGAACCTCATAAATTACCCGAGCATTATACACTCCTTCTCCTCTCCTATTTATATGGAGCTCGGGGAGGGGTGTTGGAACAAATTCACAAAATGATGAAGCCCTGGTAAAGTACCATGACGCCAACCACCAGGAGGACGAGACTAGTTCCAACGAGCGGTGAAGAGCACCACTGAGTCACGATCCGATGAAAAAAATAAAGGAGGTTTCATCGACTGTTGTTAGAGGGCATATCTACCAGGTAGGGGGTTATTTTTTTGTGCATTTTTTGTTTCCCTCTTCCAAATTCTTGAAATTATACAAAGAACGCGAGTCAACCAACTAATGGGTTGACCTGCGATTCATCTGTCTTTGCGGGAGGTTATTGTGGGGAATCATGCGGGGTTAATCTAGTTTTTAATAAAACTATTTATTGAACTCCCTTAATATCCATCATATTGCGAGCTAACATTGTGGGTTTGGGCCAAAAAAATCCAGCCCGAACCCTTCTCTATCTTTCTTTCCTTGCACTGCTTCGGAAGACCGCGAACACGTCGACACACGCCGCAAGAGGAGGGTCACGACTCGTCAGCCCTGATGAACGGAGGAGGCGGCCGACACGACGGTCGACCGCGGGAAGGATGGTGACACGACCATCGCACCGCCGATTATTGGAAGCTGCGTCGGAGTCCAAACACACCTCCAGAGGGTTCCGCATTGCCTATATGGTGTCGCCCCCTCACAAACCAAACATTCTCTGGGCCTTTTGGGAATCCAGGTGAACATGGGTCTACACCCCACCCCTCGTATCAGACTGAACTAGGCCAAAACCCTCATTGTGGGCCTCTAACCTCTAGTAGGGGTGCCACCCTCACACTGGGATGCCGCCCTTAGACTGGGCTCCCACCCTCGGATCGGGCTGCCGCCCTCAAGTCGGGTCACCGCACTCAGACCCAACTGCCTCTCTCGGAGTGTGACACTTCCCTCACACCAGGCCCATGCCCTTGCACCGGGACACCACCCTCGGAGCGGGCCCTCTCCCTCAAACCGGGCCGGCTCCCTCAAACCGAGTCACCACCCTCTAAGTAGGCCACCTCCTCAGAATGGTTCTCCGCCCCATGAAGGTCAGGCTGCCCCTTTGTGGGCTGTCCTATTCTGGTCGGGCCGTCATTGCAGGCCTGCCCCCTTGTGGTCCGCCCCTCTTACGGGTCAGACCAAGCACTGGCTCATCGGGCTGAGTCTACCCCGGCCATCAGGCCGAGTCCACCCCGGCTCAGCCCTGAGCGAGTCGGGCTAGGTGGGTCTGACCAGGTCAGACCAGACCCAGGCCCAACCAGACCCTGGAACACTAAAAGAAGCATATCGTGAGAACCTGATGTCTATTTGATGAATTTTCTACAGCATTGGGTTCCATGGATCGAGACATTCCTTTTGGTATTATCCAATTGAGTTTTTTAGGCAGTTGGAGTATGGCCGGGTTGGATCGAACCCAAATCCAATCGAGCCCCTGAAGCTAAAACGCATATAACTCCCTGATCGGGTGTCCGATTGATGTGCCGTCTATCGCGTTGGAATCCTTACGACATGGCGGTCCTTTGAGTTATTCCCCTTTGGAGCTTAGTGGAATCCAAGGTACGACCAATATCTATTGGTGTAGATTCTACGGAACTTGAGCGTACCGGTTTCAAGGAAACCTATGGCAGACTGTAATGTGAAGAAAAACATCAATCATACATGGTTCAACATCTATCGATCCCATGTGGGTCAGATCTATGTGGGTCAGTGCTCAGTGATCCTGTGTGGGCGAGTGCATATTGATCCTGTGTGGGTCAGATGCTATGTGGGTCAGTGGGGGTTATTTACCTATCAATCCTGTGTAGGTCAGCAGTAGTGCTACATAATAGAATAGGATGATCTATATTATGACAAATCATCTGTACTTCTCTACTTAAGTTATACCAGATTGTGAGCTGAGTCTTTTTCCTGTGGGATACTTCTTTCTTTGTGGTGTTAACTGTGTGGTACTTCAACCTTTGTGGTATTGTCTTTGTGGTGTTACATGTGTGGTATTTCTATCTTTGTGGTGTTACTTGTGTGATACTTCTACCTTCTTGGAGTTACCTTTGTGGTTTTATCTTCATGGTGTTACCTGTGTGGTACTTCTACCTTCGTGTTGTATTCTATTTTCTTTCAATTGTATTGTACTACCAGTCATACATGTACTTTTACAATTGGTCTTGTATTCCAGCCCCTTTTTACTTTCAGTACTGTCTTACCACAACCGTTTACTTTGTGGTTGCATCTTATTGTGTTCTAGTCTGTGTGGTTGCATCTTTTTTTATTCTTGGATGGTGTGTCTGTACAGGTTAAAAAAGTAATGTGTTCCTATTTAAGGGACACACCTTTCTGGTTCTAGTTTCCAGCCTCTCGCCTATGTAAGGTGGGTTTGGGGTAGTCAAGACATGGGCCCCAAGGGACGAGTCGTGACGACAATATCCACCTCCTTATATTCTTCACCATAATGAATGCATAGATTCTTTGAGATCTTCTCTATCTTCATCACCACAATCACAACCTTCATAATCTTCCCCACACATTTTTAGTGTGAGTCTTACACCTGATGTCATTAAATCCAACCGAAGAAAATATGTTAATCTTCATGATCATCGCTTGGCGTACTCCATCGGTGGGTTGAATTATACCATCATACATCTTTAGTTTGTTGGTATTTACTCCAAAGATCGTCAAGGTGTGATTGTTCTACATGTAAACAAGTCCTTTCAATATATGTTTGTACTAATCAAACCATTCCCTTTGAGCCACGTCTATATTTAATCCATTATCCATGCATTGTTGAGATGATGTCTACCTTCATCCATCATTGGTGTTTCGCTGACTAGCATGTCTCCATTTCCGTATGTACTCATCATATTTCATTGATGATTTGTTTGCACCACTCTTATTATGACAACAATTCTTTGTTTTTGTTCCCCTACTTCCCACTACCGTAAAATTTGATG
Source organism: Viscum album (assembly GCA_963277665.1). Classification (NCBI taxonomy): domain Eukaryota; kingdom Viridiplantae; phylum Streptophyta; class Magnoliopsida; order Santalales; family Viscaceae; genus Viscum; species Viscum album. Next base: position 981,383,829 of record OY728148.1, on the reverse strand, counting down.
TTTTTCTTCTTCTTGATTTGGACCTTCCATGATTTTGTCTCCCACTTAGAATCATGCTCCATCGTCCTTCCTCTCTCTATTGACAAAGTCTTCAATTGGTGGAATGTTTTTTTTCTGTCACTTTGCTCTTGCATTGACTTTTTTCTTCAGGAACCACAGCTACAACAATATTGAGCATAAGTATGTACATCATGATATTGTTGGTAATGTTTATGATCAACTAATCATATGGATTTATAAATATTTAGAGCAGAATACCCGCACATTTAGTATCCCTAATTTTTTATCACAATGTCATGAGTTAAGGGAAAATGGTGTTGATAGGGTTGATGTGATCAGTCACTGATGATGACTCTTCATTCAAATAGTGTATAATTTTATCATTAATATAATTTTGGTGTGCAGTGACATGGTCTTATAATGTTTCTTAGAACATCATAATTTTATTTCATTGTATTTTTCACTATAATGCTTGATATGACCTTTTCCACCAAAGAAAATGGGATGTTGGCAATAACATTCATATCCATGTTGTCTTATTTCTCCTCTTCTATTCCCACTAGTATTTTGTGGATCAAAAGTAGGAAATTTTTCATCCACTTCATCGCTTGTATCATCATTTAAGAGAATTATTAATACATAAAAAACGAACCTCACTAGGATGGGTATACCAAACCACAACAATCAAAGTGTGTTTTTATCAAAACAATAAATTGTACTCCATAGCATTTAGAGAAGTCAAATTTGTACCATAACATAGTACTCTATAACATACTTGATTAACCTTCACATCATTTTAAATATCAAATCACCAACATATATTCATTTTGATGTCACAAACAGATATGAGAAAGCATGGGGGTGCGGGTGTCCATGTGGTAGTGTTTTCAGATGATGTCATGGAAGGTGGGCCATTCGATGTCTGGGTACGCCCTCTGGGGGTTCCGAACGGCCAGAAACTGCGGCGGGGGACTCACCACCCTGTCCGTCATTGGACACAGAAGAAATCTTATCGGCTTCCTCGCCCTCCTCTCATTCACCACCACCTAGTGTACGTAGTTCTTGTACATCCCATTCGCCAGAGCCTGCGATTTTCCCTTTCATTATCACTATGAAATTCAAAAGTGTTAAATGGATCAGTGGTGAATGCGGACTTATATACCATAAATTTGTCACCGACAAGAACATTGAACGTGGCTATAGTGGGGGTGACAGAATTCCACCTCCCATCTTACGAAACTTGGAGGCCACCCACGTCGTCCTGGTGGAGGATGGTAATGGAGGTTGGATCATAGTGGGTTCATGTCCCCAACGTCACCTCTGATCACCGGCAAAGAGGGTAGTAATTTAGACACACATTCAATTCATTTCCATTGATGAAATCCCATATGTATTTGCGTCCCACCCGAAGGATGATGCCCATCACCTCTATGATCACCACAGACAGACCGCTCATGGCCTCACTATACTCATCCAACTCCTTCCATCCCTGACACAAAAGGATCATGGAATATATGGACTTTTTTTGACTTCTAGTCACCACCATGTACAAATTTCAGGGTTTTTTCTCATTTAATTTTCAAAAAATTACCCAAAATCTCAAAAATTCATGCCTAAGGTTTGCACAAAGTACTTCTCCACGCTCCCGGTGGCGGCTTCGGTGAAGTGGAAGGACACCATCTCTTTCAATAGAAAATTCATCATGAACCTGTCAGTGAGTCTGTCGGTGTATCCTTGGTGATCCATGGAGCTCTTATATACCCTATGCTTCTCCTGCGGTGACAAGCTGAAGAATCGCTCAATGTTGGCCCATGCCTCGATGGGATCTCTCCTTAGTTGTGGGTGTCGAGCTGATGGTTTGGGAAGGAGCTGAGGGCCTCCTTTTATAGTCAAAATTCTATCCACCATATGATTGCGCGTTGTTGGACCATTAAATGGTCTATTCAAGTGTTCAGCCCTTCATGAATGTTGTTCATAAATCTGTTTTTCATTCATCCTCCAAATTTCATATCATTTAGCCACTATGATAAGGAGTTATGTAATTTTACTTTAATAAGACTTTTTTATGGCCGAAATTTCCATGAAACATCCTTCAAATGTGTAACGATCAATGGAAACCTTAATGACATTAGAACTCCCCCAATTTTTTTAGAGTCGGTCCTTTGTGTCCTAGTGGTACCCCAAGTAAAATTACCTATATTGGAGGTGAGGGAATAGATTTGTGCATCAGTTATGGTGGTGGGGTCTACGCTGTCTGCACGAAAAAGTTTCCATGTTTAATGAATTTTTTGAACTAATAGATCATTGAATCAGCTCTAGGTCCAAAATAGAGATTTGAATGAAATAAAATCATTATTCTAAATAAACTAATCACAAATTTTGGAATTATTAATTTTACGAAATGATAAAAATATATTTGTAGTAATAATCTGTCAAAAATACAAAATTATGCACTTTTCTCAATTTTTCTCATAATCATTCAAAAATTCAAACTACAAATCATTTTAATAAAATATTGAAATAAATGAGTTTTATCATTGAAAAAAAAATTAAAATATCCTCATTATTTGATAAAAAATACGCATAAAATTTTTATCTGTAAAATACCCCCACACTTAAACCATGCTTATCCTCATGCATAAAATCTCCACATAGAAATCAGAGAACACCAATGTTACCAAAATTTAATTTGCAATGAAATAAAATGAAAATAAATCAAAGTGAAATCAAACATTCAAAAATATGCATAAAATATCAATTTAATTTTTCATTTTCAAAGAAACAAATAATTCATATATTATACTTTTACCCATTGAAAATTTATGGAACTTCTCATTTCATTCATTCAATCACTTTATTTTATTATTATTAAACATTCCAAGTCATGATTTAACTCACTTTTGATTCATTTCTCGCATCACTCTAATACAATTCATGTTGAGTTATGCTTATACAATGTAAAACATTATACTTATCCATAGGCTTGTAAATGAACTACTTTCTCCACTTTTTAAATAAAAAAGACACATTAAATCATGAGGACTTTCAATTTAGGTTCTATTAAATTTGAGGTTTATGGTTGGTAGGAATTGATGTATAAAAAACTAAGTCTCAAGGATAATTCAAATCTCTTAAGTACTATGAATGATATCAAAAGTAAAAATATAATGAAATTATCCCCATCAAAGTAGCAACACCCACTTCCCAAAACTCAAAGAAAAGTTTATGATCAAGTAAGAATAATGAATGATTTGTGCACACTCTTGAATATTTTTTTTACTTTTTACATTTTTCAAAATTTATTATTATATCAAACCTCACAAACATCACAAAACCATATAAGATCATAAGATCATCAGTCTGAAAAATGGGGATTTTTGGTTTTTCTAAATCACAACCCATTTTTTTCTCTTTTTGTTTGTTCTTTTTGTCATCTTTTTCAATTTTTTAATTTACGTCAGGAAAAAATAGATTATAATGAAATATTCCACAACCTTTTATAATTACCACAATAATACCCCCACACTTATTCGTTATAATTTATAACATCCCAACCACCAGGACTCCCTTTACCCTCACACTTCAACTTTAAAATATTATGAAAAAACTCAGAGGAGGGTAGGAATGGAAAAATATGGATTGAAATGTGGCTCATTCTTATAAAGGTCATTCATTGTATCTATGAGATAAAAGAAAGATTGATTTAAAGGTGGTATTTTAAGGAAAATTATATTTTTAAAGGATGCCTCAATCATTTTAAATGTGTTTTTGCACAATCATAGACTTGACAATTTTCAATACAAGTTCTTGTCAGCTACATGTCCCAAGGTCACTCAAAAAATATACTCATGAATAAATAGGAAGTACATGGTCTATAAATCCTCTTTGGAATGGGAAATATAACATTGTAAAATCACTCATTGAATGACTAATAAATCAATTAACCTTATCTTTAGAAATTCAAAGCATAAAGGATGGTAGGGAAATTTCATTTACATGAATCAATTAATTCCTTCAAATGACGAGTCATTACTTAAATATCTATGATTCATTTTAAAAATTCAATTATTAATTTCAATAATTAAATCATTTCAGCATTGAAATCTAAAACGTGGCATCTCAGGATTCCTAAGAAACTCATGTATCCTAGATAAGTTGAGTAAAACATGAATTAAAGTGTGGGCATGAAATTTTATCATTAAAGATCAAAACATGTTGTTTAAAAAAATGTGGAAAGTTTAAAAGATAAAACACTAAAATTGAACAACCTTTTCCCATCAAACTTGGACCTTCCCCTTCTCTATCTAGGTAATCCTTATACCATCATGATCCTAAAAAAGAAAATTACTCAATTAATCACACTGATCATTTCATTTTATCTTAAAATGGAAAGGGAGAGGGGGTCGCATGCTAAATTATTTCAAAGAAAATAAATTTACATATAAATTCGTAGAAATAATGTACAGATAAATCTTGGTATTATACCCCAAGTGGTCCATTAATTTTGAAGGCCTCCAAAGGGCAGTACCAACTGTTATCCAACGTTTGATAGAGGATGAATCATTTTTGATTGGAACCACCACATGTATATTTTCACTACTTGTGCTTCATTCATCTGGGTGAGTAATGATTCATGGATTGAGTAAAGCATATCCCCCCCTTCATAATGAGGTATAGCTTTCTTGGTGTGTAGGATGATGTATGAATCATCCTACTTCTAGGTTGCTACTTGTGTAACCTCTTCTTCTCTATCCATTGGTTCCTCAAGGTATGCATTATAAAAAGAATAGGTAATAGGAAATTCAGAGTGTAATTATATTTGAATAAAATTAAAACATGTATTTTAAAGATTAAATTCTTCCCCATAAAATTAAGAAACTTTTATCATGATTTCCTTATGGAAATCCACTAGAATCTCTTCATGAATTCCTTCAATAAATAATCAATGTGTCCAGGGAGCTCCATATATTCCTCAACATGTGTCCATCCTGGTTCTTTTTCATCCTCCCTGGCATAGCTAAGATTTTCAGATTCTGTATAATCAAACCCTCATGGAGTGATGTAGAATTCAGATTCAATAAAATTAGAAAGGATAGAATCAATGAATGGATCAACTCCCTGATTCAATTCAGCTTCAATCTATGCCTCATTAGTATGTGCCTCTTGGAGTAGACTCTCTAAGGATTGAGGTGGGTATTCTGGCTCCTCCATCATGAATTCAAATTCCACAACTTGGGTGGATTCATCATTCAGTGGTGATGAATCGTATTATTTTTATTATATGGGGAGGTCAGGTAGTTCCTCACGTTTAATCAATAATTCATCCAAACTTTTTTGATCACCCACTTTTAGCTCACCAGGTACGTTTTCCACCCTTGACTCCTCAGGTTCATCAATTTCAAATATAAGTGGTGAAATTTCTTCCACCACTTTCTCAGGTTATTCCTTTTGCTTGGGTTTGTGTTACTCCATTAATGCATGAACATAATAAAATGTCCTATCAGCCTTTTTGGTTAATTGTTCAATTCTTTCTCTAAGTTCATGCACCTAATCTCTTTTAAATATTTATCTTCTTCTTGTTTTTGTTGTTGCACCTTTGAGTAATTTTTCCATGCATAATATTCTGAATTTGAATACATCATGGATGTATTTTTTTAGTTTTTTTAAAAGAAATGAAATATAAGTAAGATGTGAAAATAGAAAAAACTAAATAATATAATGATTGTCTCCTTGGAAACAACATTATTTTTAATGCACACCTACCATGGGGCATGGACAAAAATAATTATATTTTTCCTAGTGCAACATAGTGGCTGACCAGAGTCATCTCTCTTGAAGAGACTTGTCAATGAAGTTCTCTTTGTCTATTTAACCTATTATATCTATTTTTTGGTTTTTTTATTAAATGAAAGTGAGGAAAATATTTTTAGGTTTTCTATTATTTAAAATAATGACATGTGAATCAAGAATTCTAAATTTATAATAATATGAAAGTCTAAACAGAATGAATTAATAAGAAAGAACATGGTTTTGCAGGTTGGTTAAATGTTTAATCATTATGATACATTATATGTTTTATTATAGTTTGATAATCCAAACATGAAATATCATTTTTGATCAAATATTATTTAATTATAAATTATGGAATATCATTGAATTTTTGAGAACTCTCAATTCCACCCCCTCCTTTAATACAAGTTAGTGACACACCTTTTCCTAGAATGTGTCATCTCCCAGGACCCAGTTCAATCGAAGACGTTTCATACATTGATTAACTAAAATCCAACGTGTGAAGAACTAACCAATGGAGATATGGAAAATGACTAAATCATAGAATACGTATAGGTTTAGTTGCATGTCATTGGAGTCAGTCACAACATCAAAGACATTCACCTTACATGTGCATGATACTAAAATCTATCTAAAAACATAAAATTATACATTACAAAAAATTCATGATCACCTTCACCTCCCCCAAGGACAAGTCTCGGGGTCATCCTCTCATTTCTAAGAGTAATATATTACTCGGTGGAGTGGGTGGAAGAAATGAGAGAGGGAGTGAGAATGATATGAAGAAAAGTCGATGGAGAAACTCAAAGGCATGAATTAATAAAACTTAAATTTGAATTAAAGTTGAAAGATAATACACAAAAAAATTAAAATAAAATATAAAGAATAAATTAGGGGGAAAGAGGAGAAGAAGTGGCCTGTGCCTTGGTGGGATCCCACCTTAGCTGTGGGTGTCGAGCTGATGATTTGTGAAGAAGGCGAGGGCCTCCTTTTTATAAGAATAATTCATTCCTCTAAATGTTTGCACATTTTTGGCCTATTAAATGTTATATTAATTTGTGTAAACCTTCATAAATGTTATTTAATAATGTGGTTTCCATTCACCCCCCAAATTTCATCTCATTTAACAACGAGATTAAAGAGATATTTAGTTTTCATTAAATAAGTCTTTTTATGGCCAAAATTTCCAGGAAGCCGCCTTCAAATTTATACCGATAAATGGAAACCATAATGAATTAAAATCTCCCCAAATTTATTTTAAAGTAAGTCCAATGATTCCTAGTTCTATCCTAGGTGGAATCACCTAAATATGAGGTGAGGAGACTGATTTTTTCATCCGTTATAGTGGTGGGGTCCATTCTATTTTCATAGAAAACATTCCAAATTCAACAAATTTTTTGGACTAATTGATCATTGAATCTACTCTATGTCCTTAAGATAAAATTTAATGAAATATAATTATGATTCTAAGAAAAAGAATCATGAATTTTGGAAGTATATTTTGCAAAAAATGACAAAAATAACTTTGTAGTAAAAATATGTCCAAAATCCAAAAATACGCACTTTTCTCAATTTTTCTCATAATAATTCTAAAATTAAAATTACCCATTATTTTAATAAAACTATGAATTATATGTGTTTTATAATTGAATAAAATTAAAAAAATCTTCATTATTTTATAAAAAATATGGACATCAATTTGCTCTCTCAAATACCCCCACACATAAACCCTGCTTGTCGTCAAGCATAAAATCTCAACATAGAAAATAGAGGACACCAATGTTACCAATATTGAAATTCCAATTAAACTAAAAAAAATTAAATTTGATATAAAACATTAAAAAAATTACAAAATATCAATTTAATTTGCCGTTTTTCAAAGAAACAAAAATTCATATATTTTACTTTTACCATTTGAAAATTGATGGAATTCTAATTTCATTCATTCCAGAACCATGATTCATTATTATTAAACATTCCTAGTCATGATTTAGCTCACTTTGGATTATTTTCTCTCATTAATCATTATACAATTCAATTAGAGTTATGCTCATATCATGAGAACATTATCTTTATAAATAGGCTTGTAAATAAACTACTTTCTCCACTTTGTAAAGAAAAAATTCACATAAAATCATGAGGACTTGAAATTATGGTTCTATTGACTCTGAGGTTTAATGGTGGTAGGATTTGATGCTTTAAAAAATAATGCTCAAGGAGGAGGATAATATATTAATTACTATGTGTGATATCAAAATAAAAAATTTAATGAAATTATCCCCTTCCTATTAGCAACACCCACTTCCGAAAACTCAATGAAAATGTTATGATCATGTAAGCATAATGAATGATTTGTGCATGATCTTGTATATTTTTTATATTTTGTACTTTATTTTTTTTTTTCGAACGTTATGATGATATCATACCTCAAATGAATCACCTAACCATATATGCTCATAAGATCGTCTGTCTAGAAAATGGTGATTTTGGGTTTTCCCAAATCATAACCAATTTTTTTCTCTTTTTGTTGGTTCTTTTTGTCATTTTTTCATTTTTTTTAAATTCAAGAGGGAAAAAATAGAGTATAATGAGTGATTACACAACCTTTTATAATTACCATAATAAAACCCCAACACTTCTTCCTTACAATGTATATCATCCTGTCCTCTATGATTCTCCTTACCCGCACACTTCAACTATAAAATATCATGAAAATACTCAGAGGAGGGTAGGAATGGATAAAAATGGATTGAAACATGAATCAATCCTATAAATGTCATTCATGGTTACTTTGTGGTAAAAGAAGGATTTATGTAAAGGTAGTCTTTTAAGGAAAATTATCTTTTCAAAGGATGCCTCAATCATTTTAGATATGTTTTTTCACCGTCTTATATTTGACAAGTTTCAATACATTTAATTGTTGGTTACATGTCCGAAGATTACTCAAGAAATATGATCAAGAATAAATAGGAAGTACATGGTCTAGAAATCATCTCGGGAATGGGAAATATAACATTAAACAATCACTCATGGAATGACTAATAAATCAATTCACATGAACTTCATAAATTCAATTCATGAAGGATGGTAGGGTTATTTAATTTAAATGAATCAATTAATTCCTTCAAATCATGAGTCATTACTTAAATATCCATGCTTCATTTTAAAATTTTAATTATTAATTTCGATCATTTAATCACATAAACATTAGAATATAAAACATTGCATCACATGATTCCTAAGAAACTCATGTCTCCTAGATAAGTCGAGTAAAACATTAATTCATGTTTGGGCATGGAATTTTATCTTTAAAGCTCAACAAATGTTGTGGAAAAAATGTGGACAGTTTAAATTTTAAAAAACTAAAATTTAACACCCTTTTTCAATGAAACTTGGTTTTTCCCATTCATTGTCTGGGGATTCCTACTAACTTTATGATCCTACAAAATAAAAGTACTCAATTAATCCCAATGATCATTTCATTTAAGATAAAAATGAAAATAGGGAGGGGTCGACATGCTAAAATATTTAAAACAAAATAAATTTTCATCTAAATTCGTAGAAAAAAAAAGTAAAGATAAATCATGGTAGTATCGAATATGTTGGACCTGAATTTTGACTACCTCTAGAGTGAAGTACCGGCTGTTATCCAAAATCTGATGGAGGATGAAGATTCATTTATTTGAACCACTACATGTGGCTTTTCCCAGCTTTTGCTTCATCCTTATAGGTGAGTAATGATCAATGTATAGAGTACACCATATCCCCACCCCCATAACAATGAGGTATATCTTCCATGGTGGGGGTAGGATGTTGTATGAATCATCCTCCTTCATGGTTGCTAATTGTGAAACATCTTATTCTCTGTCCATTGGTTCCTCGAGGCATGCTTCATCAAAAGAATAGTCAATGGGAATGTCAAAGTGTAATTATATTTGAATAATATTAAAACATGATGTATGAAGATAAAATTCTTCCCCATAAAAGTAAGAAGATTTTTTCATGGTTCCCTTAGTGAAATCCACTTGCAACTCTTCATGAACATCCTTCAATAAATATTCAACATATCCACGGATATCCATATGTTCCTCAGCATGTGAACATCTTGGTTCTTCTTCATCCTCCAAGGAATTACGGAGATTGTCTGATTCTGTATAATAAATACCACAAGGAGTGATGTAGAATTAAGATTCAATAAAATTATAAGGGATAGAGTCAATGAATGGTTCAACTCCCTGAGTTGGTTCAGATTCAATCTCTTCCTTAGTGGGATGCGCCTCTTTGTGTAGACTCTCTGAGGATGGAGGCAGGTAGTTAGGCCTCACCATCTTGACTTCAAATTCCACCACATGGGTGGTTTCTTCCTTTTTTGATGTTGAATCTTCTTCTTTGTATTGTGTGGGGAGTTTCGGTAGTTCCTCACATTTAATCAATAATTAATCCAAAATTTTTTTATCTCCCACTTGTATCTCAGTATGTACGTCTTCCTACCATTCCTCCTTAAGTTATTTAATTTCCAATATAAGTGGTGAAATTTCTTACACCACTTTATCAGGTTCCTTCTCCAGTATAGGGCTGGGTTTCACCATTAATGTACGAACATAATCAAAATCTCTATCAGCCTTTCTGGTAAGTCTTTCACTAATTTTTCTAAGTTCATGCATCTGATAACTTCTATAAAATTCATCTTCTTCTTCTTGTTGTTGTTGCACATGTGAGAAATTATTCCATGCATAATATTCAGATTTTGAATACATACGGTAAGTCATTTTTAGTTTTTTAAATGAAATAAAATCTATATAATATGTGAAAATAGAAAAAGAAAATGAGATATTGATTGGATACCTGAAAACAAATTTAGTTTTGACGCACGCCTGTCGTGGGGTGTGGACAAAAATAATTATATTTTTTAGTGCAGCACACTGGTAGACCATGGTCGTCTCTCTTGAGGATCCGTCTCAATGTAGTTCACTTTCTTTATATAATTCACTTATTCTATATCTTTTGGGATTTTTTTTATTAGAATATAGTGATAAAAAATTTTTTGGGTTTTTTATTATTAAAAATAATAACATGTGAACCAAGAATTCTAAATTTATACTAAGATGCAAGTCCAGAGAGAATGAATCACTACTAGAATTTTACACATTACCAACCGTTGTAAACCGTTGGTAAAGGCCTGGAAACCATTGGTGTATTGTATATCAATGGTTCCATCAAATTTATCCAAGTAATGCATGACAATAGGACTATACCCACGGTTCGGTGAAAACCGATGGTATATGTGTCAAAATAGAAGGTATACCAACAGTTTTCTATAACCTGTTGGTATATGTGTGTTAAAGTATAACATATACCAATGTTTTGTAAACTATTGGTATAAGTGTGTTACACTTATACCAACGGTTAAAAACTATTGGTATAGAGGGGATATGGAAAGCCATAAGGCTATACTAATGATTTTAACAAACCATTGGTATAGTTATATTTTAGTATATAATCCCATGGTTTTAAAACAGTTGGAATACAATTGCTCAAATCCACAGAAGCAGGCCCCTCTCCCCACTCTAGACATACAGCAACACAGAATCCCCTCTCCAGACCTACAACAACACCAATAAAAAAATCCCCATCCAAAGTATTCAAAATTTAGAATTCATTCCAGAATTAAGAAATTTATAAATTTAGAAATTCAATTGCAATAACACCCGTAAGAGAAAAGCATACATGTTATAGGAAATGAAATAACACCCATAAGAGTATTCAAAATTTAGAATTCATTGCTCACTCAAACCACAACACCAACACCCATAAGAGTATTAAAATTTTAGAATTAATTCCTCTCTCAAACCACATCACCTATACACAAAAGAGAAAAAACCTACATGTTATAGGAAGAATATGGGATGTTCAGTGATGGTCATGGGTTGAGTATATTAATCCCAACAGGAAAACATGGGTAGAGTGGCAAGGATCATGACAAACATAAGATAGACAATGGCAGTTGTCATGTGCATAGACCTAGGATGAGTTATAGGAAGCACATGTGATGTTTATATTCCTCTAATGATTATGTATCCATGTATAAATGGTTCCTGATGTGTTAGTGGGAAACATTGGCCAATCGCGACATATGAGATGGGTTAAAGTAATAGCATACATGTTTTTCATATACTTTTCAATTAGAATAAAGGTGTGTGTGACTAATTGTAATTTTCTCTATTGGGTGTGATGTGAGATGAATCCCTATCTTGGGTAGTGGGTATGAATATTCAATTATGTCTTTGGTATTGGGATCCCAAAGGGACTTTGGTTTGGTCCTAGAACCCATTGTTTGATGATGGGATTGAGTTGATCCATGGGGGTATGGTGTAACCATATTTATTCCTTAGCATTGGGGTATATTTATAAAATTTTGAAACTAATTTTTCAAGAATATATGTGTAGCCTTGATGACCAATTTGTTATATGGTATGATTGAGTGTTCATAGGATTCATATGAAATTACTATAGGATATTTATTTGTTGTATGTTATTGTATAGAATGAACAACCTGAGATTCATAATTAGAACATGAGTGTTGGTGCATGTTCATAATGGGATGTCAAGACTCATTCCTAATATAATTCATGTTTTATATATATACTATGACCCTTTGTGTTTTAATCTATTCCTTGTGAATATTTTATTCTAATAACATATAAACAATAGACCATATTTTATTTTTTATCCCTTAATTTCATGAATATATGTGTAGCATTCTGAAGATTTTCTGTATGTCAGTTGTTGTTTTCACATAAAAGTTTGTCCATTTCAAAAAAAAGTGACACACATTGAGTGATACCAGTCACACCGTTCCATGGATAGAGGTGTGGTTGACTCGTACCCGTCACAAATGATACATGGATCATTTGGTGGGGGGCTATTCGGGGGGGGGGCTGTCTAGGGGGCGGGGGGCTGTCCGGGGTGGGGGCTGTCTGAGGGGTGCAGAGGGCTCTCCATAGGTGGTTGTCTAGGGGGGGTTGTCCAGAGTGCGTTTTCACCCACCACGGTCACACAACACCTCTGATTGATGTTTATTATAGTTGAACATTTCAAAATTAACCCAGTCTATGTTTTCATCTGATTTCATGGTATTCTGAGGTCATTCAGCCAGTTTCGACCACCCCACACACGTTTTTCATGCGCGCCAAACACATAAAAAACACACATTCTATAGTGCCATGATAATCACGCATCTGAATTATGTGTCTTCTTTTTTACATCTCTTGAATAATAATTAGGGTGTTTTTGTGTGATTTCAAGTCATTCTGATGTCGTTCGCTATGTATCTGACTTTAAAACAATTGTTTTGGCCATTTATGACAAGCACAGTGCGTTTTCATCCACTGTGGTCAGAAGACACCTCTGATTGGCATTCCGTCTCACCGACCATTTCAAAATTCAGTCACCCTTTATTTTCTTCTGATTTCATGGAATTACGATGTCGTTCAGCAGATTTTGACTACCCCACGCGTGCTTTTCAAACACCCCAAACACCTAAAAAACACATATTTAGCTGTTCCACACAAACTGCATATCTGAATGAAATGTTGTCTCCGAATACACCTTAAGAATAATAATTACGGTGTTTTTGTTTTGTTTTAAGTCATTCTGATGTGCCGTCTGGCCAACCATTTCAAAATTCACCATCCCTTTGTTGTCGTCTGATTTTACGGCATTCGGAAGTTGTTCGGATGATTTTTCCCACCCTACACACGCTTTTCAACCTCACCAACACCTAAAAACACATATTCTACCGTGAGGCACAAACCATGGGTCCGAATGATGTGCCATCTTTTCATGCACCTCAAGAATAATAATTAGGGTGTTTTCGTGTGAATTCAAGTCATTCCGATATCATTTGATATGTATTTGATCATAAAACACATGTTTTTTCCATTTACGACTTGCAAAGTTCATTTTCAGCCACTACGGTAACAACACACCTCTGATTGACGTGTCATCTAGAAGAAAATTTTACAATTCACCCACCCTTTGTTGTCATTCGATTTCATGGCATTCTGAGGTCGTTCGTCCGGTTTTGACCACCCCACGCACACTTTTCAAGCACACCAAACACCAAAAAACACACATTTAGTCGTGTCACGCAAAACATGCGTCCAAATGATGTTCCATCTACTCGTACACCTCATGAATAATAATTAGGTTGTTTGTTTTGATTTCAAGTCATTTTGATGTCGTTCAGCATGCATTTGATCATTAAATGCATGTTTTGGTCATTTAGGACACGTGGAGTGCGTTTTCAGCCACTGCGGTCACACGACACCTTTGATTGATGTGCCATCTAGACAAAAATTTCAAAATTCACCCACCCCTTTTTGTCATTTGATTTCATGGCATTCCGAGGTCGTTCGGCCGATTTTGACCACCCTACACACCCTTTTCAATCACGCCAAACACCTAAAAACGCATATTCAGCAATTCCGTGCAAACCACGCGTCCGAATGATGTTCCTTATCCTCATAATCCTCAAGAATAATAATTAAGGTGTTTTCATATAATTTAAAGTTATTATGATGTCATTCGGTAGGAATTTGATAGTTAAACGCATGTTTTGGCCATTTACGACACGCAAAGTGTATTTTTTACTAGCGTAGTCACACGACTCCTCTGATTAATGTGCTGTTTGGCCAACCATTTCAAAATTCACCCACACATTGTTGTCGTCCTATTTCATGGAATTCTGAGGTCGTTCGTACAATTTTGACCACCCCATGCACGCTTTTCAAGCGTGCCAAATACCTAAAAAACACATATTCAACCATGCCACATAAACAACATGTTTGAAAGATATGTTGTCTCCTATTACACCTCAAGAATAATAATAATGGTGTTTTTGTGTGATTTTAAGTCATTCTAATGTCGTTCGGCATGCATTTGTCCGTTAAACACATGTTTTGGCCATTTACGACATGCAGAGTGTGTTTTCAGCCAGCGTGGTCACACGACACCTCCGATTGATGTGTTTTATGGCCGATCATTTTAAAATTCACCAACCCTTTGTTGTCTTCCTATTTCATGGAATTTCTAGGTCGTTCAGCCAGTTTTGACCACCTCAGGAATGATTTTCTAGTTCACCAAACACCTGAAAAACACATATTCATCTGTGTCACACAAACTGCTCGTCTGAATGAAATTATGTCTCCTCTTACACCTCATGAATAATAATTATGGTGTTTTCGTTTGATTTCAAGTCATTCATATGTCATTCCACTTGCATTTTACTGTTAAACACATGTTTTGTCCATTTACGACACGTAGAGTGCGTTTTTGGCCACCGTTGTCACACGATACCTCCGATTGATTTTTCGTCTAGACGACCACTTCAAAATTCACTCACCCTTTGTTGTAGTCTGATTTCAGGGAATTCTGAGATCGTTTGGCCGGTTTTGACCACCCCATGCACGGTTTTCAAGCACACCAAACACCTAAAAATCACATATTCAGTCGTTCCGTGAAAATGGCTAATCTAAAAGGTGTGTCCTATGCTCATACACCTCATGATTAAAAATAAAGGTGTTTTCGTGTGATTTTAAGTCATTCTGATATCGTTAGGCATGCTTTTGACTGTTAAACAAATGTTTTGGCCATTTACGATATGAAGAGTGCGTTTTCGGCCAGTGCAGTCACACGACACCTCCGATTGATTTTTCATCTAGCCGACCATTTCAAAATTCACCCACCCTTTTTTGTTGTATGATTTGATCGAATTATGAGGTCGTTCAGCTGGTTTTTACCACCCCACGAACGCTTTTCAAGAACGCCAAACACCTAAAAAACACATATTCAGTCGTGCCACGCAAAACGCGCATCTGAATGACTTTTTGTCTCCTTCTACTCCTCACTAATAATAATTAAGGTTTTTTCATGTTATTTCAAGTCATTCCTATGTCTTTTGGAATGCATTTGACCATTAAACGCATGTTTTGGCTATTTATGACACACGGAGTGCGTTTTCGGCCATCGCGGTCACATGACACCTCTAGTTGATGCGGAGTTGACATGTACCCATAAATAATGACCAATTTATTGTTGTTCTAGTGTATTAGCACAATCCGAATGCATTTGATTGGTTTTCCAGATGTCAGTTGTTGTTTTCACATAAAATTCGTTAAATTTCAAATAAAAGTGAGATGTGTTGAGTAGTACTGGACACACCATGTATCTGATTGATGCGGGGTTGACTCCTACACATCCAAAATATCCCATGGATTGTTGTGATAAAGTATCAACAAAATCTGAACACGTTTGGTCCATTTTCTGTATAATTGTTTTTGTTTTCACTTAAAATGATGTCCATTTCAAATAAAAGTGAGACACTTTGAGTGCTAACGACCACAACGTGCCTCGGATTGAGGTGGGAATGACTCGTACAAATCACATATGACCCATGGATCGTTTTCCTAATGTATAAACACAATCCAAATATGTTTGGTTAGTTTACCTTATGCCAACTGTTTTTAATTAAATTGGTGTCCATTTTAAACAAAAGAGAGACACTTAGTGTGATACCAGCCACATTGTGCCTCATATTGAGGCGGGGATGACTCGTGTATGTCACATATGACTCATGGATCGTTTTCCTAGAGTATCAACACAATCCGAATGCATTTGGTCAGTTTTCCGTATGCCAGGTAGTCATATCTAGAAACAACAGTGATAATATCTTATACTGAAACTATAGACATTGTGCATGATGTGCATCCCCAAGTGCATGGTTTTGGAAAATGAAGCACATTACTTCTAATAAATATCCCTATATGGTTGGTAGATACCCTATGAGATGGACTTAAATTTTTTACTAACCGTGAGGCATAGTTTTTTTTACGCCGACTGGGGTTCCGAGCTCCGAACAAACCTCAGAAGCCCCATAAACTATTATAACATCATTAGGCTTCCATATTTGGTCAAAAATAAATAGTTATACTGATTTCAAAAATATCAATACCAATGTAAAAAACTAGGTTAAAAAATAAAGAGTTATACAAATTAAAAAATGTAATCGATCAATCTGCCCCAGATCACCATCACCATCACCACTGTCATCATCATCATCATCCTCGCGGCCATCTTTGTCCTCATCGTCATCCTCGTCATCATCCCCATTCTCATCCTTGTCCCCAACCTCACACCCAGCCCCATTCTCACCCTCATCCTCATCCTCACCCTCTCCCTCTTCAACATCCTCAACATCACTAGGAACTTCATCCTCTCAACCGCAACTAGAACTGACGCCTAGTGTATAGGATAATGCACCCATATGTGACATATATGTCTAACAAGCCGCACTATACTCTGGTGGAAGTGATGAAGATAATTTTTTGATCAGTTTCATAAATTCTTTCTCCCTCATTTGAACATGTTCTTCCATCTCTGTAACCCTTTTATCAGACATTCTTGCATTCTCCTTGACCTGTTCCAACTCGGTGGTACTAGAATGGATACTTGGAGTGGACCAATACCTCGTCGGGACTATATTCTTACCAGGCTGATAGCGTAATTGACCAGAGTGCTCATCTCCCAAAACCTGATATAAATGATCGTGTGGCCCTAAATTGTCAGGAACCCGGGCATCAAGGGCCTCTAAATCAGCCTATTAAAAATATTAATAAATTATTAAATTTCAAAATAGATATAAATAATTTAAATAAACATATTAAAACTTACAATAATTTCTTGTGTCCGTTCAATAACCGCAGTTCCATATTTTTTTCTTCTACTTGAGCAAAACAATTTCGCTCGAGGAAGACGTCCTTCAATATTAATTTTTTTTCTTTTGTAATGACATTGAAACAATATAAAGTGCAAGTATAATCATATATTCAATATTCAATAAATCATATCATTTAAGTAGGAAACAATAAAAATGGAATGTTCGAAAGAAAAATTATAAACATCTATATCATACCAGATGCCTCTCATGATCTGACGTAGTAGTTCACCCCAAGGTGTGGAGGTATTGCTTTGAATCAATGTTTTTTTTTTTTTTCTGAATATTACTAAATAATGATTAATAATAAATAAGATAATATTAATGAAAAATATGAAAACCTGCATTTAAATTCCTCAAATGGGATTAATACCTTAAATTTGGATGTCGCCCAATGGGTAATCATTTGGCGATATTGCTCTATCGGGAAGTCATCTATGATAGGTACTGTCTCTAACTCCATTTCCACTCTATCACATCATCTAACATACAACTCATGCTTATATGATCTCTAAAGCTCTCCAAGCTCCGTTAAACATGTTGGCTATGCACCTTCACCATCTGGGAAGATAAACCAAAGCCTACACCCAATTGATTAATTCATTTAAATAAAAAAATTACTACATTAAATCCAATACATTTTGTACTGATATTTGTGCCCACGCATTATCCTTGACTTTGTGTGGGAGAGGTCTGCAAGAGAGAGGTCTGACCAAGATGATGTAAGAGTATTTGGCTAGTGTCACTAAAAAACCCTGACATTCCTGCCCAGATTTATCAATCATTTGTCATTCATCATTGTATTCAACCATCAACTATGTCTGGCAGTTCCATACTGCACACAAGAAAGTATACCCCCTCCTCCGCCTTCTATCAGTAGATGAATATATTTTTAAAGAAAAACATATTTTGTACATGTTATAATAAAAATAAATTTTGGTGTAGAAATTTGTTATAGTTATATAAATATTCATGTGGTAGTATGATCCATTGGTGTCACTCGATATGCAGAAGCTGAAAGAATATCCTATACAGGTGGAGTGTCCCTCAGTGTACACTCCTCGTCCATATATAGTGTCAGAGCAGGAGTCGAAGAAGGTGGAATATAATAGCTCTATGATAATGAATCAGAATCGAAAGATGATGGCACATATGTCCGGCTAACTGGTAGTGTAATAATTAGAGGCCTAAATATCCCATGTGTCCCAAAAGAAACACCAGAATCAAAATAGGGCGTATAAGATATGTCTGTGGTAGGGGAATAGTCTTATCGGGTACCACCAGTGGATCGTCTAACTCTCACACCAAAAGACCTTGTACCACCAACCTCAGTACCATGATCACCAGATGATCGTCTAAATCTGACCCCCCTCCTACCACTAGCCAATGTTCTGGGAGCAATATTAGGTTCCTCGTCAGATATCTCTCGTCTAGGGGGTCGATCCTGAAAAAAGTTTAACAAAAAAGTTATCACATGATATTATAAGTTATTGAAATATATATATATATGAAATTAAATACTCAAAACATGGATTAGTGGAGGAACACCCATCTTTGTCAGGCGATGATTATTTTTTGTCATATTTTTCCACTGCATCTCTTCAATGGGTGTCATTTCCTACAATGAAAACTAATATGGAAGTAATTAGAAACAAATAACTAATGTGTAACCCAAAAAACATAATATATAAAATCAATTCTGATAAAAAAATATAACGAAAAAGATTATTTTGGGTGGTTTGAAGGTATGTACTAGGATACACACTTTGAATGATGTTCGTGTATTCATTGAATCATGTCCCAACTGATTTTGGAGAGGGGCCTTCAATAGTTATAGGTATGGATTGATTAGAAACACCAATAAAAAAGGATTTCTAGAAATTGTGACGTCCCAAACCAGGATGCCACTCACTAGTGACCCAAACCCAGATGGCGACATGGCCTCAAGAAGATCTACCAATATTCGAAATGTTATTGACTAATAGTGGGAGCCTTTGTTGTGTATGAGGGAGACTATTCCCTCATTACCTAAGTTGAAGAATTTTAATATTATCAGTTAAAAATTGGAAGAAAGATAACAATGAGAAAATCTTGGAAATGGATGAAAATAACAAAATCATTAATACCAACTAATAACAGAATCATAAACCGAATGATGGTAATGTATGTCATGTTTCAAGAAGAAAAACATTGTTACAAATATTATTAAGTAGCATTATACAAGAGGATCAATAAATTCTAAAATTTGACCTAGATTCTTGAGCTACAACCCAATCATCTGGTAAATTGGTGGAAAGAGTGTGTGTCATGTCAATAACTCAAAATCTACAATCATCAATAAAGGTGAATTACCTCGTCATTGAATCAAACCATTGGTAAAGGGAATAGTTTTACCAATGGTTTCACACAACCAATTGTAAAAGAGGACATCAAGGCCCCTTTATAGGCATCCCAAATAAAGCCACATGCCTTAGGCTCTATTATGTGTTACATGCATCCCAAATCATTCACTCATGTCCAATAAATCATTCTTTGAACCTCTATGGTCATACCTTATATTACCCAATTAGTTCCTCAAGTCAAGTGCACCCCATGGGTGGATAATGTTTAGGATTATACACTATTAGGTTGTTCATGGCATGTAAAAAGGATTTATTTCATAAATTATAGACAAAAACATTTAGTTTTAAATTTGAGATTTATAAAAATGTTTTTCCATGATAACAAGATTACTAAATTAAACTTGTGACTTATCTAACAATGTTATGGATGTATACACATGCCAGCATGGCTAGTGAAATGCACCCCACCATCATAAAAGTGATTATTGGCCAAGAAGGAGAGATAATATACAATGTATAGTGAGAACCATATATAATTGACCCTAACGTTATATTAGTACATTCATCTTAGGAAGCCAATTATCACTCATGACTAACCATGCCACTATAAATAACCTATATTGTATGAGTTTTCACTCTGATCTTAACAATATCCTCAGACATTCTTACCATGATGTGCGTCATGTGGAATATAGATGATATTAACATAAAATTCCCAAAAATACCAAGCCTTCAAGGAACTAAATGTTTATGGATGATATTAACACAAAATTATTTTGGAATCAAATTTGATTCACTGTCAATACCCAAAACACACACCCAAATCAAACTGAAAACAAAATTCATACACACCCAAATCAAAATAAAAAACCAAAATAGTAGATGTAGAACATTAAAATGAATGTATCACTTACAAATTAGAATCATAGAACTAAGAAATTTTGAAAATGGATCAGAACGAAGAATTTCTGCAGTAGGGTAAAAAGAATCCCGATTCTCCATTTCACCCAAATGAAAACATAAAATGGAAAAAGTAGATGCAGTATCACTTAGATAATACAAGTGAAGAACTGATAAATGTTAAAGATGGAAGGATTTCGGATATTGGGGACAGAAAATCCAAATTCTCCTTTCTATTTAGGTCTACGGTCATGAAAAATGGGGGAGTTTGAGCTTCTGTAAATTTGGTGCGAAACATTCCCAACGGTTTGTAAAAACCATTGTTAAAGGTAGATTTACATCTCTCTATACCAATGATTTATTAAAACTATTGGTATAGAGTATACATTTCCCAATGGTTTTGAAAAACTGTTGGGAAAAGATGATTTAACCAGCTTTTACCAACAGTTTCCTTAAACTGTTGGTAAAAGTACTCTACAGGCGTTGGGAAAACCGCCCTTTCCATAAGTGAATTAATATGAAAGAATTTGGTTTTGGGGGTTGGTTAAATGTTCAATCATTATTATCCTTTATATTTTCATTCAGTTTGATAATACAAATATTAAATCACATGTTTTAACTAATATTCTTTATTTATAAATTGTGGAATATCATTGAATGTTTTAGAAGTCTCAATTCCACCACCTCCTTTGATCCATGTTGGTGACACACCTTTGTCTAGAATGTGTCATCTTCCAAGACCTCATTCAATCGAAGACGTTTCATCCATTGATTAGATCATCCCCAATGTGTAAAGAACTAAACAATATAGACAAGGAAAAATGATAAAATAAAATAACAGGGATATGTTGAGTTGCATGTCATCGGAGGCCGTCACAACATCAATGACATTATCCTTACCCATGAATTTTACTCAAATATATCTAAAAACATAAAATTAAACATTAAATAAAATTCATGATCACCATCACCTCCCCCCAGGCCAAGTCTGAGGGTCAACCTCTCATTTTCGAGAGTAATATATTACGTGGTGGAGTGGGTGAAAGAGAAGAGAGAGAGAGAGGTAAATAAATGAAGAAAAGTGGATGAAGAAACATAAAGAAATGGATTAATAAAACTAAAATTTGAATTACCATTGAAACTAATAAAGAAATAAAATTAAAATGAAATTAAAATAAGAAATAAGGTGGGGAAAGAGGAGAAGCATTGACTTATACCCAGATGGGATCCTTCCTTAGTTGTGGGTGTTGAGATGATGATTTGGGAGAGAGTCGAGGGCCTACTTTTATAGAAATAATTTTGTCCCATGAAATTTTTCATGTTGTTGGACCATTAAATCGCAGATTCACACGTGGACCCATTCATTTAATTTTTTCATAAATATTTTGTCCATTCACCATCCAACCTTCATCTCATTTATCCATAGGATTAAGGAGTTATGTAATTTTCATTGAATATGGATTTTTATGGCCGAAATTTCCAAAAATATTCCATCAAATGTATAACAATCAATAGAAACTTTAATGACTTAAAAACTCCCCAAATTTTGTTTTAGAGTTTTTTCGATGTGTACTAGTGCTATCCCTAGTGTAAAAACACAAATGGAAGGCGAGGAGACTGATTTGTGCATCTGTTATGGCGGTGGGGTCCATGCTATCTGCCCACAAAAGTTTCCAAATTCAATAATTTTTTTGGACTAATAGATATTCAAATCAACTATAGGACCTGAAGTGAAATTTGAATGACATAAAATACGGATTCTAAAAAATAAAAAAATTTGGAGTTTTTTTTACGAAATGACAAAAATACCCTTGCGGTAAAAATCATTCAAAAATCCAAAATTATGCACTTTTATCAATTTTTCACAAAATCATTCTAAAATTCAAATTACCCATTATTTTAGTAAAACATTGAAATACATGGGTTTTATCATTGAAAAAAATTAAAAATCCACATTATTTGATAAAAAATATGCACATAAAATTGCTCTGTCAAATACCACCACACTTAAACCATGCTTTTCCCCAAGTATAAAATCTCAAAATGGAAATCAGTGGTCCCCAATATTACCATTATTTAAATTCCAATGTAATAAAATAAAAAAATCAATGTGAAACCATTCTTTTAAAAATCTGCATAAAATATTCATTTAATTTCCCATTTTTCAAAGAAAAAAATAATTCACAGATTTTACATTAACCATTTAAAATTGATGGAACATATCCTTTCATTCATTCAAGATCCTTTATTAATTATTATTAAACATGACATGTCCTGATTTACCTCACTTTTGATTCATTCCTCTCATCACTCATGATACAATTAATTTAGAGATATTCTCATATCATAAGGACATACTTCTTAGCCATAGGCTTGTTAATGAACTAATTTCTCCACTTTGTAAAGACAAAATGCACATAAAATCATGAGGACTTTAACCCCACACTTAAACATTGAAATATAATGAAAATACTCAAAGAAGGGTAGGAAGGGATAAAAATGGATTGAAACATGGATCATTCTTATAAAGGTCATTCATGGTCTCTATGGGATAAAAGAACGATTGATGTAAAGGTGGTATTTTTATGAAAATTGGCTTTCCAAAATATGCCTCAATCATTTTAAATGTGTTTTTTCATAGTCATAGTTTTGATAAGTTTCAATACAAGCTCTTGTCAGTTACATTTCCCAAGATCATCCTAGCAATATGCTATAAAATAAATAGTAAGTACAAGGTCTATAAATCCTTTTGGTAATGGAAAATATAACATTGGACAATCACTCATGGAATGACTAATAAATCAATTCACATGAACATCAGAAATTCAATGCATGAAGGATGGTAGAGAAATTTCATTTACATGTATCTATTAATTCCTTCAAATCATGAGTCATTACATCAATATCCATGCATCATTTTAAAAATTCAATTATTCATTTCAAACATTTAATCATATCAACATTGAAATCTAAAAAAATGAATCACAAGATTCCCAAGAAACTCGTGTCTCTTTGATAAGTCGAGTAAAACATGAATTCAAGTGAGGGCATGAAATTTTATCATTAAAGATAAAAACATGTTGTGGACAAAAATATTGAGAGTTTAAAAGATAAAGCACTAAAATTGAACACCCTTTTTCCATGATACATGGTCCTTCCCCTTTACTATTCGGGGCTTCCTTCTACCATCATGATCCTATAAATTAAAATTACTCCATTAATCACAATGATACTTTATTTTAATCTCAAAATAAAAGAGGGAGGGGACAACATGATAAATTATTTCAATGAAAATAAATTGATATAAAATTCCTAGAAACCAAGTAAAGATAAATCGTGGTATTAACCCCTGAGTGGGCCCAAAATTTTTACTGCCTTTAGAGGGCAGTATCTGATGTTATCGAAATTTGGATGGAGGATAAAGCTTCTTTTATTTGAACGATCACATGTGGCTTTTCCCAATTTTTTCTTCATCCTTCTGGGACAGAGTACACCATATCCCCCCTTTACAATGAGTTATAGCTCGCATGGCAGGGGTAAGATGAAGTATGAATCATGCTTCTTCTTTACGAATAATTGTGAAACCTCTTCTTCTTTGTCCATTAATTACATGAGGTATGCTTCATCAAAATAATAGTCAATGGGAACACCAGAGTGTAATTCAATTTGATTAATATTAAAACATGAAGTATCAAGATCAAATTCTTCACCATCAAAGAATATTTTGGCATGGTTTCCTTAGGGAAATACACTAGAATCTCTTCAGGAACTTCCTTCAATAAATATTCAATCTGTCTACAGAGCATGATATGTTCCTCAACATGTGCACATCAGGGATCTTCTTCGTCCTCCAAGGAAGAGTTGAGGTTGTCTATTTATATATAATCAAAACCACAAGGAATTATATAGAATCCATATTCAATAAAATTAGAAGGGATATAGTCAATGAATTGTTCAAATCCCTAAGTCAGTTCAACTTCAATATCTTTTTAGTGGTATGTGCCTCTTGGATTATACTTTCTGAGGATGGAGGTAGGTAGTCTGGCTCCTCCATCTTGACATCAAATTCCACCACTTGGTTGGTTTTTTTCCTTAAGTGGTGCTGAATCTTATTCATTGTATTGTATGGAGAAGTTTGGTAGTTTTTCATATTTAATCAATAATTCATCCAAACATTATTGATCTCCCACTTGTAGCTCAGCAGATACGTATTCCTCCCTTGCTTACTCAGGTTCTTCAATTACAAATATAAGTGGTGAAATTTATTCCATAACTTTCTCATGTTATTCCTCTAGATTATGGTTGGGTTTCTCTATTAATTTATAAAAATAATAGAAAGCTCCATTAGACTTTCCGGTTAGTTGTTCAATGCTTCTCTAAGTTCATGCATCTGATATCTTCTAAAATATTCATATTCTTCTTGTTTTTGTTACTACACATGTGAGTAATTTTTCCATGGATAATATTCAGAATTTGAATACATCATTGATGCCTTTTTTATTTTTTTTAAATAAAATTATATACAACTAATATGTGAAAATAGAAAAAGTAATTGAACTAATGATTGCATCCCTAGAAACAGAGTCAGTTTTGATGCACGTCTGTTGTGGGGTGTGGAGAAAAATAATTATTTTTTTCCTAGAGCAGAACAGTAGCTGAATAGGGTCATATCCCTTGAAGATCCTTGTCAATGTTGTACACTTAATTTATTTAATTCAACTATTCTATCTATTTTGGTTGTTTTTTTATTAGATGAAAGTGATTAAAATATTTTTGGGTTTTTTATTATTTAAAATAATTACATGTGAAGCAAGAATTATAAATTTATACTTAGATTCAAGTCTAAATATAATGAATTAATAAGAAAGAACATGGTTTTTGGGGTTTGTTAAATATTCAATCATTATTATCCTTTATATTTTTTATTTCAGTTTGAAAATCAAAAAACAAAATCGCATGTTTGAACTACTAGTCATTATTTAAAAATTTTGGAATATCATTGAATGTATGAGCACTCTAAATTCCACATCCTCCATTAATCCATGTTTGTGGCACACCATTGTCTAGAATGTGTCATCTTCCAGGACCTAGTTCAATTGAATCCGTTTCGTCTATTTATTATCTCAAATCCAATGTGTGAATAACTAACCAATTGAGAGAGGGAAAAATTATTAAATAAAATAATATTGATAGGTTGAGTTGCATGTTATCAGTGGTAGTCACAACATTATGGACATTTGACTTACCCGTGCATGTAATTCAAATATATCTTCAAAAGTAAAATTAAACATTAATGAAAATTAATGATCACCTTCACCTCCCCTTTGTCCATGTCTTGGGTTTGTCTACTCATTTCCAAGAGTAATAGACTACTTTGTGGAGTGGGTGGAAGAGAAGAGAGAGATAAGGAAGGAAATGAAGAAAAGTGGATGGAGAAACACAAAGGCATGGATTGATAAAAATAAAATTTGAATTACAATTGAAAAATAATACCAAACTAATTTTAAAATAAAATAAAATGAATAACTGGGGTGGGATTAAAGGTGTATCATCATACCATGCCCTGTTGGGAACCCTCCGTGTCTATTGGTGTCGAGATGATGATTTGGGTAGGAGGTGAGAGCCTCCTTTTATAGGCAAGAATTCTAACTCGTAAATGTTTGTGCATTTTTGGCCAAATAAATGGTCGATTAACACATAAAGCCTTCATAAAAGTTGTTCCTAAATGTGTTTTCGGTTCAACCTCCACATTTCATCTCATTTAGACATCGTATTAAGGAGGTATGGAATTTTCATTTAATAAGAAATTTTATGGCTGAAATTTCCATGAAGCATTCTTCAAATGTATAACGATCAATTGAAAGTGTAATGACTTAAAAACTCCCCCAATTTTTTTTAGAGTCATTCCTATGTGTACTAGTGATATCCCAGGTAGAATAACCGAAATTAGAGGCTAGGAGACCAATTTATGCATCCGTTACTATGGTGAGGTCCACGCTTTATGCCCGGAAAAGTTTCCAAATTCAATGAATTTTTTGGACTAATAGATCTTTGAATAAGCCCTAGGACATTATGATAAATTAGGATAAAATAATATCAGTACTAAAAAAATTAATCAGTAATTTTTGACTTATATTTTTTAATAAATGAAATAAATACCCTTGTGGTAAAAAACTGTCAAAAATCCCAAATTATGCACTTTTCTCAATTTTTCTCAAAATCATTCTAAAGTTCAAAATACAAATTATCTTAAAAAAACATTGAAATACATGGGTTTTATCATTAAAAAAAATTAAAAAATCCCTATTATTTGATAAAAAATCTGCACATAAATTTTCTTTGTCAAAGACGTCATGCCTCCTTGTCTTGTGTTATCATAATATGTTATGCCTATATTGATTAAATTCATAAATGGAACATGTTAAATGAGTGGGTATACATGTTTGTTTTTTTAGATTGCTTAAATGGTTTTTTAGTAATAATGATTAATGGGTGGGTATATCCATGTGATTTGATAAATGTAAATTGGTGATAAGTGGGTGGGTATAACCATGTGTCATGATTAAATGGAAGTGGAGTACATGAGGGGATATACTAATGAGATGTAATGGTTTAAATGAGTTGGTATACTCATTGAATGGTTTTGAATGTACTTATTTATATGGGTGGGTAGACTCATATGGATAGAAATTGGTAAATGTATTGAATGGTTGATGATTTACATAGACTACAAGGAAAGATCTCCATGGCTTTGGAACAAAGTAGTGGACACCTTGGTTGAGTATTCACTTTGGGTCTTGATTTTGGGGGATGTCTCGGGCTTTGTTTTCCATTAGATCTGGCTTGATTGGACTCACGTAGGACATGCTGGTATACATGATCCTAGGACTCCATCCATTGCCTATCCTGAGTTTCTATAGAAATGTTAATAGGACTTGATGATAATGCCTTGGTCTTAAAAATAATGGATTCAGACCTTCATGGTCTACACTTCATTACATGGCACGATCGTGGGATATATGATTGTGGTAGTAGGACAAGGTCATGGGTTTTTGATATGGGTTTCTTTATAGATTAAGGCTATGTGGACATGATATGGATTGTTTTAGGACAAGGCTATGTTTGTCTGTTTATATTGACAATAGGTTCCTTGATAAGAGCTACAACTTGTTGCAGGGAGCAACAAAAGGTCGTTTGGTATAACTTGTTTGCGTTGGTTATATGCCTTGGGATTTCACACTTACATTTCTACTTACCTGTACTTGATTCACAAATTTCATAATGAAACTTATAATTTAATATCTCATTGGGTGGAAACGTACTGGGATGTTTATCTCACAGCTTGTTTGGGCCTCCTTGGGGACCCAAACAAATTAAATTGTTTCAGGTGATTGTAGGGGCAAGCTCCCTAACACTAGTTGTTGTTCATTTCTTTAGAGCTTGGGAGCATGAGACACAGCTAAGGCTTGTGATGCTTCTATGGCATTTTTTTTTATCATTTTGGATTTTGGATACTTGTATTGTACATAATTTCCATGTATATTTTTTGGTGGTTTTCTAGATACATTTATCATCTACATCTTGGTATTTGAGACACTTATGGTTTGTTAAATATTCATCTCTTTCATATCTGTTTTACCTATTGTCCTCTAATTTTATATAATTATGCTATTGAATTTGATTACATCCACTATGATATTCTCTGGTAATGAGGGAATAGTCTCCCTAATAACTCAACATTGCCCTCACCACTAGTCGAAAGAATCTAGAATTTGAAGAATGCGCTTGAGGCCATGTATCCAACCGGGCTTGGGGAACTATTGAGTGGCATCCGAATTCAGGACATTACAAAGTTGTATCAGAGACAATTTCTTTCTAGTTTGATTTACTCTTTGGAGACATTAGATAGGGATATGAAGGAAAATGTAATTTGTTAGTGAGCTACGCTTGAACTTAGCTTACCCATGAACAAGAAAAATCTAAATTACCCTAAATGAAATTTCTATTTTCTGGTTTTGAATATTATAGTTGATTTGATTTCACCATTAGGCGACACACATGATTTATGTTGATATTATGGATGCAATTGTGGGTTCTAATTTTTTGTAAGCCGATGAGATGAGGGTATTCCATCTCATGCATTATATAGTCACTTGTTAGAAATCACATATCATGCATTATGTCATGCCATTTAAGACAAATTATTTGATGCCTTCTATTGTGCTAGGTTCTCTAATAGTTGTTCCTGATTTCATGATAGACATTGTTCAGTGGATAGAGAAGTGACATCATCTTTCAATTCATACGGTGTATGGGCCCTTATGAAATAGAAAATATGGTACCTTTTAAATTAAAAATTTAAATTGAATTTAATGTTTATTGATTATATGGTCATCAAATTTTGGTTCATGAGGTGTTATGGGTCCTCAAGGATCATAACTTGGTGGACCATTGGTTAAATCATGTCAAATAAGGATTGTTAATTGAAAATAAATGGAAAATAGAGACTTAACCTACACCCAGATTTTGAGTGGGTGAGAGGTTGTGTTTCTAGTTGTGTTGTGGTTTTTCTTTATACAGTCATGGATTTAGGATTAGGTTGGGTGTTATGACTTGTTTTTAGGAGGGTTTTGACCTATCACATGCTTTTGAGATGCGACATTGATATCATTCCTTTCCGAGGAGTGTGTTTGGCCTTATAGAGGCATGTCCCCATGAAAAACTCCAATGGTATGCCAAGAGGGTGGCGATGACCATTCTTTGAAGGTGGTGGGCTATGAGATACCGATGGATCCTCTTTTAGTGTATTTTTTGGTACAATAGACTATTTCAGATATAGGTACTGAGGTATAGTTCAAAAAGGGGATATTTTTCTATATGCAGACTTTTTGTGGAGAACCGTAGCCTTCCACGAATATGGCCGAGCTGACATGGGTGTTCTAGCCACATCATCCTTCCACATTTTTGGGGGATGATGGTCCACAAGCTTCTAAGATGTGGATTGAGACCACACAAGATATATTCGAGCATATGAAGACAACTCTGGTGAAAAGTGTCAAGCTCACTCCTTATATGATACAATGAGTAGTAATATTCTGGTGGGATGTTTTGAACAAGGCTGAAAGGGTACAAGATATGGGTCGGACTTATTTTCAGACCTACTTCCTTGACTACCATTACCCCAAGACACTATGGGCAGAGTGAGCTAGTGTGTTCTTGCGTCTAGAGCAGGGTACCATGACAGATATAAAGTACTCAACATACTTTACAGAGTTGCATATTTTTTCACTAATGTACCTTACTATTGAGCTGTCGAGAGTGAGATTCTTTTAGGAAGGCCTCTGACATACTATCAAATCCTAGGTCAACGTGTTCAGGTTGACCTCTATCACTGATATTGTGAATCAGGAAATGAATATAGAGTACAAATTGAGGGAATTTGAGGAAATTGAGTAGGGAAATGTTTCTTCTCAAACTAGTGGTTCTACATCTTCAGGCAGGAAGAACCATTTTGATTCTTCCCATGACATGAGCATTAGTTAGGCTATGAGTGCTAGTAGCTCAATGTTTTTTCACTAGTGTGGTAGGATAGGACACATGAAGAATCAGCGTGACTGTGACCCAGTAGAGTGCTGATCATATGGAGGGATGGGACACATGAAATGGTTTTTCATGACCTTCCCTCAAGTTGTGAGTGGTAGGGGGTCAGCTCCGATGTTAGGTATAGATGTAGGTTTCTATAATCTGTGTCAAGTAGAGAGCTAGAGCAATGCAGGCCGATTAGGCTGCAGAAATAATGGTCTTTGCTGAGGTATCCATACACCAATTACTCTTATACAACGATGGGCACCTACTCTGAGTAGTGAGGTTGTTCCATAGGGTCGTGGTATAGGTAAATTATATTATGTACATCCTACCCCTGAGGAGCAATGTTCCATACTGTCTATAGTGAGAGGAATGATATTAGTAGCCTCTACTATTACATATGCTCTTTTTGATACATGTGTATCTCATATATTCATATCCGCACCTATGGTGAAAATTTTTGGGCTTTTTCTGTGGTATTTTGAAAGGGTTTAATGATATAAATACTATTGGGAATCAAAATGTATGATGTACTCTAGTGCATGGAGTACCCCCTTGAGGTTGGTGGGTGTCACTTCATTTGAGATATTTAAGACATTGAGATTATAGGGTTTGACATCATTCATGGGATGGACTATTTAGAATATTATTGATCTTACACTGTCTACTATCGCCTAAGGGTAACTTTCACATCACCAGAGGATTCAATGTTTACTCATAAGGGTGCATGGGGTGTCCAAGTGTGTTGAGATGTACTAGATCATCATGAGTTGGGGTGAATGACAACCTAGATTGCTTTTTTGTATTTTGGATGATCTGGGAGTGAGTCAGGCAGACATTCCTCTATTAGAAGATTGTTTCAGTGACATGTTCCCAGATGAATTTTCTAGTTTACTTCTCGAGAGATGGGTTGAGTTCCCCATTGAACTAGTTTTAGGAACTGCACTAGCATCCATTTCTACCTACTAGGAGGCTACGTTGGAGTTGTAAGAAATTAATTTGAAGCTATAGTATTTGGAGGCAAAGGGGTTTATCTGACCTAATACTTTTATGTGTGGTTTTCGAGTTCCTTTTTTTTTAAAAATGTGGATATAACTCTTAGGCTATTTGGGGAGAATCGTAATTTGAATCAGCAAATGGTTAAAAACCGATATTCTTTTTCACAAATAGATGAAAGGTTTGATAAGATTCATTGATTTCGATTATTCTTGAAAATTGAACTAAGGTTCGGATTCAACAGGTACATAGTTGACCCACATACATAACTCATACATCCTTTCATAGTAGGTATGACCTATATGAGTATCTGGTTATGCCATTCAGTATCACAAACACCAAAGTAGTTTTCATGTTGATAATGAAACTGAGTGTTCCTTCCTTAATAGTGACACATCAAGTATTGGGCTGGGAGTATTGATGATTTAGGGGGATCGATTTTTGGCATATGAGTCACAATTTCTAAGGCAACGTGGGAGGAATTACCCTATGCATGATCTGGAGCTAGATGTAGTTGTTCAAGATTTTCATTATAGGAGGCATTATTTATTGTGAGATCATTTTTTGGTGTATATAGACTAAATAATCCTCAAGTATATATTTACTCATAATTATTTGAATATGAGGCAAAAAAGGTTGGTTGAGTACCTACAGTCTTTTGACTAAAAGCATGAATACATGATTGGTAAAGGTAATGTAATGTTCGATGCACTTAGTACGTGGACTCAGATACAGACAGTGCAGTAGGCAAGTAGAGAGTGGAAACTTATGGCATTATTCTCTAAGATATATATGAAGGTGCACAATAGTTAGGGATATACATATCTAACATCCATAGTTGTGACCTATACCCTATTGGATAATGTATGTATGAGGTAGTTATAGAATTCAGAGGGTCTAGTCCTATGGGAGACTGTGGAAGGTGAGGACCCTCCTCCTAGTTGGACCTAGGTGTTGATGAGATCTTATATATCCATGGATGTGTTTGGGTTCCAGTGGATATACGTGGGGATATGATGGGGGAGTTTCATGCTTCCTCTTGGGCACTACATCCGGGAGTCAGCAGGATGTACCGTGACTGGCATTATCAATACTAATGGCCAAGTATGAAAAGTGAGGTATCTAGTTTTGTTACGAGGTGTTACACATGTCAGAAAGTGAAGAAGGAACATTAACTACCAGCCATGATTTTATAGAAGTTACTTATTCCAAAGTGTAAATGAGATGATGAAATAATGGATTTCATGACGGTTTTACTAAGGTTCCCTTGAGGTAACGATGATGCATGAGTTGTTGTTGACATGGTCAAAAAGGTTGATCATTTATTTTCGATCAAGGAAAACTTCAAGGTTAATGTTCTTTGAAGGTTGTATATCTGTGAGATAATACAACATCACCGGTTCTCATGCACTATCATTTCAAATAGGGATTCCCACTTTACAACTCATTTCTTATAGAGTTTTCAGAGGGCACTGGGTACATAGGTGCTTCTGATAATAGTCCACCCCCCTTAAACTGATGGCCAATCAAAGTGTATGATACAAGTGCTAGAGAACATGATGAGAGAACATGTCCTATACTTTGGGGGATCTTGGGAGAGACACATTAATCTACATGAGTTCTCCTATAATAAAAATTATCGAGCAACAATACAAATGTCTCCTTTTGAGGCTTTGTATGGTAGGCTCTACCAATCACCTTTGTGATGGCTAGAGGTAGGTGAGGTAGCTTTACTGGGACCTTGTCTCATGCAAAAAAATTCTGAGTAGATTCAGTTGATTCAGAATCAGATTTATACTGAACAACATTGATTTAAATCATATTTTGATCACCCTATATGACCTCTAGAGTTTGAGGTCAGGTGTTAGGTCTTTTTATGTGCTACACTAAGGTTGGGACATAGAAGGATCATGATACATGGTAAGATTTCACCACTATATGTTGGTCCATACAAGATTCATGAGAGAGTCAGATCAGTAGACTATTAGTTTTATATACCTCAGAGGTACTGATCCATGCATTACGTGTTCCACGTATCAAAAATATTCCATAATAATTCGGACCCATCTCACGCTTTTCAACCCAAGGAGGTTGAGCTACAATTTGATGCATCCATCAAGGAGAATCTAATTTGTATTGTTGATAGGAGCATGAAGGTTATACAAGGCTATTTAGTTTATCTAGTACAAGTTCTATGGAAGCAACACCGTTCACAAGATGATACTTTGGAGCGGGAGGCTGACATATGTGCTTAGTGACAAGAGTTTTTTCAAATATATCTTTAATACCCTTGAGAGGGAAATTCATGGAATAATTGATTTAAGGGGGGGAGATTGTATGATCCTAGGTTTTTCTTGAGGTATGAATCTTTTAAATTATTGTTTGGATTAGACCCGCAGCTGGTCCATGGGCTGGTTGGGTTGTTTTAGGGAAATAATAGCCAAAATGGTTGTGTACCAGTTGCAGGCCAATTACAGGATGTGTAATTGGATTACACACTGTGTAATACGATTTCATAACATGTAATAGTTTGTCTAGGACCTTTCACGATGTGTAAGGGTTTTACCCAATTAAAGGAAAACTGAGAACTATACACCATGTAAAGAAATTACTTGCCATTTAATTGCCCGACTATGTTTTTTAAAAATAGTGGTAGGGACCACTATTTTTTGGAAAGAAGCCTTTTTTCTCTCTTTTGAAGACTAAATACTTTCTTATCTAGATTTTTTTATCTAACACCAATTTGGATTCCATTTATTTCCCTATCAATTTTTTTGGAACAACAACGGTAAGATATTGATTCCTTTTTAGCCAATCTTGATTCTTTAGAACAACAGTTGAATTGTTTGGATTTAGGCTTTAATTCCCTAATTTCTTGTTCATCATATGTTCTTTAGATTTATTCCCAACCAGGATGAATTAGGACTTGATACTATATGAGAACTCCACTAATCATATAAGGTAGGCACTCTATACTTTTCTTTCAGCTTTTGATGCTTTATAGAGAAATAGACCTTTTTTCTGCACGCATGACTTTTTAGCGTGGGCCCAATTTTAAAGTGTTAATATAAAATAGATGAGGTAGGACCTGTTTGGGACTCCATTAGGTTCCTTGAGATTTTTTATGGTTGCTGACCTAGCCCAAGGACACCCATGGGGTGCACCATGCCATTAAATTGGTTTTTACCATTGATGAACTACCCATGGGGTGTGACCTCAAGTTTTCCAAGTTTAAGTAATATCAGATGTACATAAATGAGGAAGAATTACATACATAGGAGATATATTTCCACATTACCATGTGTTATTATAAAATTCCATTCCTACCTGGATTAAATACTAAAAGGAACTTTTCATATGAGTGGTTATGCTCATTGGCTGTTTTATGATTGCTTAAATATTTTTTTTGGTAATTGTGATTAATGGGTGGGTATACCCATGTGATGTGTTAAATGGAAATTGGTGATATGTGGGTGTATATATCTATGTGAAATGATTAAATGAAGGTGGAGTACATGGGTTTGTATACTCATGAGATGTAATTGTTTAAATGAGTTGGTATTCTAATTGAATTGTTTTGAATGTAATTATTTAAATAAGTGGGTAGAATATTATGGTTTGAAATTGTTAAATGCATGGAATTATTGATTATTTACATAGATTCCATGAATGAATCTCCATGGATCTAGATTATGGTAGAGGAAACCTTGGATGATTATGAACCTTTGGTATTTATTACATGACATGCCTTAGGCTTTGCTACCCCTTGGATCCAGCTATCTTGGACTCACGTAGGACATGTTTGTACACATGATCCTCGGATTCCATCCACTTCCTATTCCATGTTTCCATCGAGATTCTAGTGAGACTCGAAGTTTATTCCTTATTCTTCAGCACCATATATCCGTCCCTTTGTGATCTACACTTTATTATACGGCATGACTGTGGGATATATGATTATGGTTGTACGACAAGGCCATGGGGTTTTTTGATATATTTTTCTTTATACAATAAGGACGTGTGGACATGATATTGATGGTTATGTGGAAAGGATGTGTTGTTTGTTTATATTACTTGTAGATGCATTGTTAGGAGCCAAAACTTGTTGTAGGGAGCCATAATAGGCTGTTTAGTATTACTTTTTTGCAGTTGTTATATGCCTTGGGTATTCACACTTACATTACTACTTACTTTCACTTGTTTAGAATATTTCATAGTACTTCTTAGAACTGTATAGATATTTAGATGGAAACCTATAGGGATTTTTATCTCATATCCTATTTGGGCCTCCTTGGGGACCCAAATAGATTATATTGTTTCAGGTGATAGTAGGGGAAAGATCTCTAAAACTATTTGTTGATCATTGTTTTATAGCATGGGAGCATAAGATTAAGATGAGTCTTGCGATGCTACGAGGGAAAATTTCAGTCGTATTGGATTTTAGATACTTGTATTTTATTATATTTCTATGTACCTATTTTTTATATTTTCTTGATGCATGTATCATCTGCATCATGGTATATGAGACACTTCTTGCTTGTTACATATTCTTGTCTTCCTTGTCTATTTTATCTATTGTTTGCTTTTTGTATCTGCTTCCACTATTTAATGTGATTGACTTCCATTGTGATAAATTATGGTAATGGGGGTATATTCTCCCAAAGGACTCAACTAGTCTCTAACTACTAGTCATAATCCTCTGGAATTTTTTCGAAGATGTTCTTGAGGCCATGTAGCCAATCGGGCTTGCGGAACAGTTGAGTGACATCTGGGTTCAGGATGTAACATTTATACAGTGAATCAATGATTTCATTTCAAAATTCATTGATGTCATATAAAGATATAATATGATTTTGTGCATGAAAATACTATATCACATCTATGTGTGAATAATATTTTTTAATGTATAAAATAAATTCCATTGGGTGATAATTCATGTAGTGAGATAAATTCCTTAAACTAATAAAAAATATTGTTGGTGGGAAAATTCATAATGTGGGGAAATAATTATAGTGAAAGAAATCCAATTGTTTGAGAGGGTATAGATAGTATTTCTTGGAGAATTGTATATCTTTATAATCGATAATAATATTATATATGTCACTTTTAGGGTCAGATTCAGTCAAACTATGTTATCTAGCACTCCAAAAAGAGTAGTATTAGAGAAAGATTATTAGTGGTAGTTCTACTAATCACTATGATGAAAACATTATTAAATATATTTTAAATATAGTGGCAGTTTCAATGAATCTGCTACTAATACTTTTAAAAAATAACTAACCCCGCCCCCTCCACCCAATGCCCTAACACCCTCGCTCCCTTGGTTGTACCTCTCCCCGATGCTAGCGACTGCCCCTTGTAGCGACCCGAAGCTTGATGTACATGGACATTACATTAATTTAGCAGAATACTTAATACATAACAAAAATAGACACACAAGGACTGTAATAGTTCAGTGTCTTTGGAAACTTGGAACGTAATCTTCTAATCATGGTAAAAGATCTTCAACATCTCCCATAAAAATCTTCCCCGTTTTTTCTTACATAAAACCATTATTTATATCCTGGGGAAAAGAAAAAATAAAAAGGGTGAGATCAAATGCTCAGTAAGGGTAAGCATGGATAAAATTAAACATACCATATACATTTGAACTTAAAAACAAGAACATAATTTTTAAACATCAAAAGATTGAAAAATGACATAAAACATGGAAGTACGTAAGGAATAGATCATAAAGAAACATTAATAATGATAAAATAGCATGGTAATAAAGAATATAATTGTGGAAACCATTCAACACATGTCATGATTTCATAGTAGCCAAGGCATTTCTGCCAAGACCATCTTAGTGGACAATGTCCCTTTCTAAATCGAGTTCACTCCTCATTTCAGTCCTGTAACACTGAACCAGATTAACTTACAATTCTACCCATGTCAATATCATGAGATATAAATCATTACCCAATGCATTGGTGGGAGATATAGGTCCCACCCATCTCATAATGAAATCATTCTTACTTGTGCCACAAAATAAACATACACCATTCATAATAACCCAACGAATAAAATGGATTTCATAAACATCATCCCATCATCACATAATCCATATAAAAGAAATGGATATCATTTCATAATAAGAAAATTGATACCATGTAAATAATAGAGACATTACACTTGAAACATACACATATGAAATAATTTCATCTTTGATGGAAAATGGTTTTGATAAAACACTTGAAATGAATTCTTGAGGAAAATATCCTTTTTTCATCAAAATCATTTTCTTTTCACAAAATGTCATAAAATTTTAAAAGAAAGAGATTTTTTTGAAAATAATAATGAAATATTTTGGAGAACGCTTCCTGAAAATAAGGCTTTATAAAACCGTAAAAATCTGTTCGTGCCATATTAGCTAAAAAAAATCTTTTCGTACTTTTGCCAGAAAAGTCAAAAAAGTACCTCGTAACGTAAACAAAAGAAATATTCCTTACATACCACGTAGTAAAAGTAACAAATTGGTAAAAATGAATTTAAACATACATGAAAACACTTTTATAAAACATGGACATGGATGATAGAAATAACCCCAATAAATTCTTACGAATAAGAAATCTCGGATAAAAATAAGATTTTCAAAATTATCCCTTACCTTAGGTCCGATATGCTTCGTACGTATCCAAACCTCCTGTATAATTATTTAAATAATGTCACTGACTTATTACAGAATCATATTCATTGTTATTAAATTATATATGGTTCACTTATGACTTTATATTACCCGTTATTTTGTAAATTCCATGTTAAAGAGTGTTTTGGGTAAAATAATTTCATTTGCCGTCTGTGTTTTGACTTGTAATTATTCATATGATTACATAGATCATGAATACTTAATTCCAAAATATAAAACATGATTTATATATAATATATATTCAGAATATACATATATATAGTAGATCGATAAATGGCAAAAAATACACCGTTCATGGAGACGGTAGGCCATACGTACGCATGAACGTTGTTTTCGTTTCCTTATTGAGTTGAATGGAATTAAGTAGATGACATACATATATATATATATATATAAATAAAGTATCTTCATAATGTCATATATTTCATTATTATTCCTTATATATAATATATAATCATTCTTAAATTGTTAACATGGAGAATGAATCTCATCGCGTCGTGGAGACGGTAGTCCGTACGTACGCACGAGCGATGATATCGTTTCAATAATTATTGATTTCAATTGGAGTGGATGATACAATATATCAGAATAATTATGATGTTATAATAACTATGTATAGTTAGTCTTTACACCATAATACCCATCCATGTAAGGTGTTCATGGAAAAACAGATTACACCACGGCGTGGAGACGGTATTCCATACGTACGCACGCGCGGTGATTTTGTTTTCCGTAGGATAGATAGGAGGTGAAATGAGGTTGTTTCATATTTATAATAACATATCAGTATATTTTCTATACTTATGTTATTACTTTATAATGAAAAAACTAAATAAGAATAAGTTGAAGAAGAAAGAAGTTTGAAAGAATCGGTAGAAGAAATTACCTCTTCTTCGATACGCCTCTTTGAAACCTCCTCTTAGGGCACTATGTTTGGTCTTTGAAGTAGACCAGGACCTCTAGGATGTTTCTATGGAAGTGGAGAAGATAATTTTCCAGGGTTTGGTCGATCTTAAAGGCTCAATGTGGTTTGAGGGAGAGAGGGAGGTGGTGCCCTTTTATAAGGGATGAGAGGGGAACCTTTGGAATTCTTAGAAATATTAATTAATAATAAATCTAACCCAACTTAAAAACCTCCAAAAATGACTCATATTCGATGATTAGATGACATATGGTTGTAATATCATCATCAAATAAAATTTATACATTTTTGGATCTTATTTTAAACCTTATCATTTTGATTTATCCTTATTTTTTCTATTTAAGATTATTTGTGGTAATAAAATTCTAAATTTTAAATTATAACAAATAATTACTTATTAGTTGTGATTTTTCCATAATTGGTTACATAATAACATTATAGACCATATAAATTTTAAATTTATAATTTTTAAATATTTTTGTGATTTTTAAAAATTTTTATAATATGTTATTTTTATAAAATAACAATAGTGTCAATTTTGACACTATTCATTTATATGAATTTAAATAAAATATATAAAGATGATATGTTCAAACTAAAAGATTTAATATATTCATAAAAGGCCATAAGTTTCTATAAAATTAGTGTATAACATTAAATAGTTCATATAATATTTATTTTATTATTTTTTAAAACCATTTATTTGGTTTATCTCTTAATAAAATAATTACTACAACATTTTTGTATAATTATTTAAAAAACTTATATGATGCATAAAAATTAAAAATAAAATATTATGATGAAGATAAATCTATTTACTTTCATAATAATACATTTACTCAATTTTATCATCTTAAAATCAAAATATATTAATTTTTATATTTATTAAATTATGAAGGTTACAACTTTGGCATCATATAAAATAAAATAATATAAGTGTTATAATCACTTTTATAAGGCTCCAAACGGTTATATATTAGGTAATTGGATGATTAAGGTGTATATATACACTACAAATAAGTTTTTGTCAGTTTTGTGGGCCTTTTAATGAGTATTATTATTTCAATAAAAACAATATTACTTATTTTCCACTTAATAAATAATTTCTGTATCATTAATGTATCACCATTAATGATAATTATTTAATCCCTAAAAATACTAAATAAATTATCATGATGTAGATAATTTCATTAGATTTCTTAATACTATTTATGTTCGATGTTTTATTATTTTTATCACTAAATTAAAATTATTAAACTTATAAGATTTAAGAGATTGACATATTGTCACTTTCTTTGGTTTTAATAATAATTAAATTATTTTCATGGAAAAAATTCCTTAAAAAGAATCTAATCCGACCCTTAGGTTCTCTGGGTCTACTTGTAGCCATTCAATAAAATTTTGGCATGTGTTAGGGTAATTTTATAATATTATATTTACCCTTAATTACCTGATTTACATTTAACTATGGTAAATAAAATTTACCATAACTACTATTCATAATTCCCAAAATTAAAAAGTAGCTTATTAACATAATTTGGACCCACTGATTCCAAATATGGAATAAATTTTTCCAAATTCAATACAAAAAAGTTGCAGAAATTAAAATAAAATTAATCTCATTGTTGAAAGAAAACGAGTTTTTCTTTAAAACATTGCAAAAGATTGAATTGATTTAACATATGAATTTAATGTAAAATCAATTCTAATGACATACATTATATTAAATGGTAAAAATATATTCTATTTATACTTTAAAACCATTCAATATTATAATTTATCCATATAAATTATTGTGATGAAAAAAGTTGTTTTTAATTAAAATATAGCATGTTTTTACTATTCATCAAAATATGAAAGTTAGCAGAATAATATGAAAAATTTATCCAAAGTAAATTTTTATTTATTGATTCCAAAGAAATTTTTATTTTGTCAAATTGAACTTATAAAAATGTCAAAAACTAGGTTTAAAGTGGGTGCACCCTCAAAAGGCGGCAAAACTGTATTTTTTGAAAAACACTTATTTTACCCGAAAATTTTATTTTGTTCTTTTACCATGTTCTAGAAAATGTGTAAGATGAATAATATTGTTATAAAATTAAAATTTTAGTTAATACTATTCATAACAGCTAGTTCATAACAATATTATAATAATATATTGTTGTTTAGTAAAACCCGGTTTTGCGTACAACACACTCTATCAGGGAAGGCCGCGATTTCCTGTACTGCAAGCCAAGTCAGGGTTGCGTGTAGTGCAAGACTCCTTTGTTGTTTCATATAACAGAATCAAACCATATTTTATTTATAGATTGAATATATATATATATATACACTAAATTTTGCGTAGAATAACGTCTATCAAATGAACTTGAAATTGTGTGTAACACGAGCCAAGAATAGTGTTGTGTATACTGCAAGCTAATACGGTGTTGCGTATAGTGAAAGATAATCTTGGTGTATCGTACAACAGAAGATATGAATGAAATTAAAAATAATGTATCTTATAAAATCTTGGGTTGTTACATTCTACCCCCCTTAAAATGATTTTCACCCTCGAAATTCGCCGGGGTTATAAATCGTTTACTATTCATAGAAACCCACATCGTAAAAAGAAATACCAAAAATGAACATTAAAAACTAAAGTATGAAATATAACGATTACCCAAATTAACACATCACTGGGTTTCCATATAGGATAACATTGGTGAAAATATGGATATAGAAGAGAAATCTAACTATCATGTTCTGATATAGACTGGTAGAGAACATGGCTTTGAAAAAGCCAAAAATCACAAAGCCAAAAATTTGTGATGATCTAAGGTAACATCTGATTCATCGGATATAAAGGAACTAGGTCAACATTTTTGGTTCTCAAGATCATTTCCCTAATGATGATGAAATTAGAAGAAATACTTTCATGATTTTGGTATAGTCTCACCATTGGTCGTTATTTGGACAATTTCCTCTTCATCTATTAAAGAAATGAAGTTGATTTTCTCATTCGTGATGGGAAGGCAGATCATGTGATATAATTATGGGTCATTTCAATTGTCTCAAACAAATGGTTAGAAAAGTTATCAAAAAAATACATAAGTCCATCTATAGTGAGATTAATCATATATGGTACCTAAAATGGACTTATATTTCATATATCATACTGCTTAATATAATAAAACTAGTTTATACTAAACATGGACTTCCTGTAGTCCATTGGTAGGCGATAAAGGCCAGTCGCACTTCAGTTGTGGGTTCGATTCCCACAGCCTTATCTGACGCGATGGGTTGTCACCTGTCCTGCAGGTTGTCATTTTTCTAAAACTACATTACTATAACATCCCATCAATAATATCAAAAAAAGTTCTATCCTTAAATAATACTAACTTATGTACAACATAATTCATTCCAATCTTTAGTCTTATCTAAAATACTTCGGTCCAAGCTCATAGTATAAAGAAAACGATTACATGAAATGTCATCAACCAATCATGGAATATCATCATTTATCCCCCATATATCTTGTTATTCCAATCATGTGAATACCTTATTCATGTATTCTCTTGAAAAATGAATAACCATTGAACCATAGTGAAAACATGAATGCAGTTCAAAGATAACACTTTCCACATAACAAAATCCTAAAAATTCTATATACACAAACCATGATATCACTTAGTCCTTATATCAATCATGAGCTCATGAATACTGTCAAACATTTCTTTTTCTCATGATCCCTTCATTATGCGCATATCATATGCTTTCAAAAATATTTGAATCACTTTTCAGGGTTACCGGTACCTTAAAATTATTGAAAACCACAATAGACTAAGACAAATATATTCCAATACACAATAAAAGTACTTCAACAACATTATTCTTGAATACCAATACATAAACACATCAATCCATCCTCTTCAATGATTGTCCTAGAATAAGTCCTTCCTTGATTTAGAAGTAACTTTTTAGGTCAGGGCATTGAGTTGGGTAATGCCCATGTTCTCCACAAATAATAGATTGAACTCCATAACAGTCTGTCACTCTATGACCCTTTTCTCCAGACAGATAACATCGGTCCCTCCATTTGAGTAATTCCTCAAGGTTCTTCATCCCTTCTTTAGAAATCTCAATCATCATTTCTTTATGCTCCTCAACATGCGAACATGCATAATCATCAATCTTCCTCTTATTTGATTAATTAGGCATACCACTAAATTTCACCTTGTTAATCATATATCGCGATGACTAATTCTATATAATCATAATATCTTTCTCTAAAGGAATTACACAATTTTGTTGCTCATAGTCACCAATTTGTCCATTGGATTCAATTTGAACCGAATTCCTTCTGGTTCCCTCCATTAACTAAGACACAAAAATAATTCTTTGAGTTGCAAAATCATGCTAGAGAAAACAAGATACTAAAGGGGAAGTACCCTCAATATCTAACATCTTAGGTTAAATTATAAGATCCTTAGGGAAATTCTAGGACTATAACCTATACGTATACTTACCCTTAGAGACATCCCTATACATAACATAGAAATATCTCTAGGGATCTCACTAACGTTTTCAAATCCTAGTTTCCAATGGTTGACAAAACCTTTCCTCTGATACCAACTGTAGAGACCCGAAGCATGACGTACATGGACATTACATTAGTTTAGCAGAATACTTAATACATAACAAAAACATACACACAAGGACCGTAAAAGTTCAATGTCTTTGGAAACATGGAACGTATTCTACTAATCTTGGTGAAAGATCTTCAACATCTCCCATAAAAATCTTACCCATTTTTTTCTTACCTAAAACCTTTATTTATATCCTGGGGAAAAGAAAACATAAAAAGGGTGAGGTCAAATTCTCAGTAAGGGTAATAATGGATAAAATAAAACATACCATATACATTTGAACTTAAAAACATGAACATAATGTTTAAACATCAAAAGCATGAAAAATGACATAAAACATGGAAGTACGTAAGGAATAGATCATAAAGAAACATTAAGAATGATAAAATAGAATGGGAATAAAACATATAATTGTGGAAACCATTCAGCACATATCATGATTTCCATAGTAGCCAAGGCATTGCTTCCAAGACCATCTTAGTGGAAAAAGTCCCTTTTTGAATCGAGTTCACTCCTCGTTTCAGTCCTATAACACTGAACCAGATTAACTTACCATTCCAGCGATGTCTATCTAATGAGATATAAATATTTTACCAATGAATTGGAGGGAGATATAGGTCCCACCCATCTCATAATGAAATCATTTTTACTTGTGCCACAAAATAGACATACATCATTCATAATAACCCAACGAATAAAATGGGTTTCATAAACATCATCCCATCAACACATAATCCATATAAAAGTAATGGATATAATTTCATAATAAGAAAAGTGATACCATGTAAATCATAGGTACATTACACTTGAAACATACACATATAAAATAATTTCATCTTAGATGGAAAATGGTTTTGATAAAACACTTGAAATGAATTCATGAGGAAAATATCCTTTTTTTCTTCAAAATCAATTTCTTTTCACAAAACGTCATGAAATTTTAAAAGAAATATATTTTTTGAAAATATTCATGAAATCTTTTCGAGAAAGATTCATGAAAATAAGGCTTTATAAAACCGTAAAAATCTGTTCGTGCCGTATTAGCTAAAATACATTCTTTCCGTACTTTTTCCGGAAAAGTCAAAAAGTATCTCGTAACATAAACAAAAGAAAGATTCCTTACATACCATGTAGTAAAAGTCAAAAAATGGGTAAAAAGGAATTTAAACACACATGAAAAAACTTTTATAAATCATGGACATGGATGATAGATATAACCCT
Source organism: Viscum album (assembly GCA_963277665.1). Lineage (NCBI taxonomy): Eukaryota > Viridiplantae > Streptophyta > Magnoliopsida > Santalales > Viscaceae > Viscum > Viscum album. The sequence continues at coordinate 981,338,984 of OY728148.1, read as the reverse complement.
AGTAAATACTTACGAATAAGAAATCTCGGATAAAAATGAGATTTTCAAAATTATCCCTTACCATAGGTCCGATATGCTTCGTACGTATCCAAACCTCCTGAATAATGAATTAAATAATGTCATTGACTTATTACAGAATCATCTTCATTGTTATTATATCATATATGGTTCACTTATGACTTTATATTACCCGTTCTTTGGTAAATTCCATGTTAACGAGTGTTTTGGGTAAAATCGATTCATTTGCCATCCGTGTTTTGACTTGTAATTATTCATATGATTAATTAGATCATGATTACTTAATTAAAAAATATAAAACATTATTTATATATAATAAATATTCAGAATATACATATATATAATAGATCGATAAATCGAAAGAAATACATTGTTCATGGAGACGGTAGGTCGTACGTACGCATGAACGTTGTTTTGGTTTCCTTATTGAGTTGAATTGAATTAAGTAGATGACATATATATATATATGTACATAAATACAGTATATTTATAATGTCATATATTTTATTAATATTCCTTATATATACTATATAATCATTCTTAAATTGTTAACATGGAGAATGAATCTCATCGCGTCGTGGAGACGGTAGTCCGTACGTACACACGGGCTATGATATCATTTCCATAATTATTGAATTGAATTGGAGTGGATGATACAATATATAAGAATCATTATGATGTTATAATAACTATGTATAGTTATTCTTTAAACCATAACACCCATCCATGTAAGGTGTTGGTGGAAAAACAGAATACACCACGACGTGGAGACTGTATTCCGTACGTACGCACACGCGGTGATTTTGTTTTCCGTAGGATGGATAGAAGGTGAAATGGGGTTTTTTCATATTTATAATAACATATCAGTATATTTTTGATACTGATGTTATTAATTTATATTGAAACAACTAAATAATAAGAAGATTAAGAAGAAAGACGTTTGAAAGAATCGGTAGAAGAAATTACCTCTTCTTCCATACGCCTCTTTAAACCTCCTATTAGGGCACTATGATTGGACTTTTAAGTATAACAGGACCTCTAGGATGTTTCTAGGGAATTGGAGAAGATAATTGGGCAGGGTTTGGACGAACTTGAAGGATCAAAGTGGTGTGAGGAAGAGAGGGGGGAGGTTCCCTTTTATAAGGGAGGAGAGGGGAACCTTTGGAATTCTTAGAAATATTAATTTATAATAAATCTAACCCCACTTAAGAACCTCCAAAAATGACTCATATTCGAATATTAGATGATCTAGGGTTGTAATTTCATCAACCAATGAAAATTAGACAAGTTTGGATCTTATTTTAAACCTTATCATTTTGATTTATCCTTATTTAATCTATTTATGTTTATTTGTGGTAATAAAATTCTAAATTTTAAATTTTAGCAAATAATTACTTATTAGTTGTGAATTTTTAATAATTGGTTACTTTATAACATTATAGACCATATAAATTTTAAATTTATAATTTTTAAATATTTTTGTGATTATTATACAATTTTATAATATGTTATTTTTATAAAATAACAATAGTGTCAAATTTGACACTATTCATTTATATGAATTTAAATAAAATATATAAAGAAGATATGTTCGAACTAAATGATTTAATAGATTCATTAAAGTCCATATGTATCAAGAAAATTAATGGAGATCATTAAATAGTTCATATAATATTTATTTTATTATTTTTTAAAACCATTTATTTGGTTTATCTCTTAATAAAAATATTACTACATCATTTTTGTATAATTATTTAATATACATATATGTTGCATAAAAATTATAAATAAAATTCTATGATGATGATAAATCTATTAACTTTCGGAATAATACTTTTACTAGATTTTGTCATCTTAAAATCACAATATGTAAATTGTTATATTTATTAAATTATGAAGGTGATAACATTGGCATCACTTAAAATAAAATAATATAGGTTTTATAATAACTTTTATAAGGCTCCAAACGGTTATATATTAGGTCATTGGATTATTAAGGTGTATATATACACTACCAATAAGTTTTGGTCAGGTTTGTGGGAATTTTAATAGGTATTATTATTTAAATAAATACTATATTACTTATTATCAACATAATATATAATTTCTATATCATTAATGTATCACCATTAATGACAATTATTTAATCCCTAAAAATTATAAATAAATTATCATGATGTAGATAATTTTATTATCTTTCTGGAGACTATTAATTTTCGATGTTTTATGATGTCTATCACTAGATTAAAATTATAATACTTATATGATTTAAGAGAGTGACATGTTGTCACTTTCGTTGGTTTTAATAATAAATAAATTATTTTCATGTTCAAAAATCCATAAAATGAATCTAATCCGACCCTTAGGTTATATGGGTCTAATTTTAGCCATCCAATAGAATTTTGGCATGTGTTAGGGTAATTTTATAATATTATATTTACCCTTAATTACCTGATTTACCTTTAACTATGGTAAATAAAATTTACCGTAACTATTATTCATAATTCCCAAAAATTAAAAGTACCCTATTAACATAATTTGGACCCACTGATTTCAAATATGGAATCCATTTTTCGAAATTCAATACAGAAAATTTGCATAAATTAAAATAAAATTCATCCCGTTGTCGAAAGAAAACAGGTTTTTTTAAAAACATTGCAAAATATTGAATTGATTTAACCTACGAATTTAATGTAAAATCAATTATAATGACATACATTATATTAAATGGTAAAAATATATTCTATTTATACTTTAAAACAATTAAATATTATAATTTATAAATATAAATTATTGCGGTGAAAAAAGTTGTTTTTAATTAAAATATAGCATGTTTTTACTATTCATCAAAATATGAAAGTTACCAGAATAATATGAATAATTTATCCAAAGTAAATTTTTATTTCTCGATCCCAAAGAAGAATTTTATTTTGTCAAATTGAACTTATAAACATGTCAAAAACTAGATTTAGAGTGGGTGCGCCATCAAAAGGCGGCAAAACTCTATTTTTTGAAAAATACTTATTTTACCCGAAAAATTTATTTTGTTCTTATACCATGTTCTAGAAAATGTGTAAGATGAATAATAATGTTATAAAATTCAAAATTTAGTTAATACTATTCATAACGGCTAGTTCAAAACAATATTATAATAATATATTGTTGTTTAGTAAAACCTGGTATTGTGTACAACACACGCTATCAGGGAAGGTCGCGATTGCGTGTAATGCAAGCCAAGTCAGGGTTGCGTGTAGTGCAAGACTTCTTTGTTGTTGCGTATAACATAATCAAACCATATTTTATTTATACATTTAATATATATATATATATATATATATATATATATATATATATATATATATAAACTCAATGTTGCGTAGAATAACTTCTATCAAACGAACATGAAATTGTCTGTAACACTAGCGAAAAATAGTGTTGCGTATACTGCAAGCTAATACGGTGTTGTGTATAGTGCAAGATAATCATGGTGTATCATACAAAATAAGATATGAATGAAATTAAATAGAATGTATCCTATAAAATCTCGGGTTGTTACACCCCTCCCCTTTGGCGGTGCCTCTCCTCGACGTCAGCAATCACCCAACCTTCTCGGCCTCTGCTATCCCCAACACTGGTGACCACCCCACCTCGATCATGAATCTCCCCATTATAGCGAATCCCTCGCTCCCCCTACCCCTACCGATCCCTCAGCCCCACCTCTCCCTGACATTGATGACCAACCCTCCCCCTCGACCCTGCCCTCCCCCAACATCAGTGACCATCCCTCTCCCTCGATCACGCCTCTCCACAATTCCAGCAACTTCCCCTCACTCTCGATCATGCCTCTCCCTGGCTCTAGTCATTACCCCCCTCTACCTAACCTATCCCTAACAGTGGCGACCGCCCCACCCCCTTGGTCGCACCTCTCCCCAATGTAGGTGGCTAGCCCTCACCCTCGATCCCACATCTCCCTGACACTCACCCACCTTCTCTCCAACAACATACCTCTCCCCCATCCCCCACTTACCCTTGACGGATCACACCTCATCCTCGATTGTGACCACCCCTTTTCCCACTCTCACATATGATCCTCGTGATCCCAACCACACTTTCAAAGTACTGTTCACCCCACAATGACCCCCCCTGCTCTTTGATGGCTATCCCTAATAGCGAACCCTCTCCCCCATTTCTCAGAGAGTGCATTCCCCAATCGTAAGGTGTAATTTTTTAATATTGTATGATTGGTTTGCTATATCATTATTTTGTATATCATATTGTACAATCAAATGATAAATTTTTATCACTTAGGAATCCTATACGCATAACTATCATTAATGCCTATTATAAATGGGGATCATGAATCATTTATATGATGAATTCTTGTTTGTCTATGGGGATATAAATAGTCTATAACTGTAGGATTCATTTCTCCCACATGAATTCTTGGTGAGTAACCCTTAGTGAGTTTTGGATAATGGTTGATTAGAGGATAAGAAACCATTTGGTTTTATTGATTATTAACTAATGTTTTAGTATGATTCTTCCACACTGGCATGATACATTCTATGTAAGAACATACTAATTGTACATGTATGATCACCATTATTTTATATACTATATTTATAGAAATATAAGATAAATTATGTGACCAAGCATAATGAAGTTAAATGATTTTTTATTTTAATTGTACTTGTTTGATTAACCATTTATATATTTATATCTGAATATACATGTAGAAGAGTGAAAATAAAATATGTATGGATAAATGTTGTATTACTATACCTTGAAACACACCTATTTATGACAAGAGTTTGAAAAAATATATATTATGTAATTAGAAACTGATCAGTGGATTATAGAATAAAATGTGTATGTCCTGATTGAATATTCATGTGATGGTTAAATAGAAATGAAGTATATGATCATTTTACATAGAAACAATTTTCTATTCAATATGTATGTAGGTTTTTTCATGTTAAATATATTGTTATTGAAATTAAAAACAAAGATAATCCTATCAACAAAAAACAATGTGACCCTCCAGATGGGAATTCAGAATGAAATTTGATAAAAGAAACATTTGCCTTTGCAGGATATAATGTCCGCGATTTCAATAGATCAAAAAATCCTTCAGTTGACCTAGAGAATTTGAACCCTTCTAATAATTTCAATGACCAAAAAATGGGCATTATGAATTAGTTGAAGTCATGCAACAAGAATTGTATGATGGGTGTGATAATTATTCAATGTTTTATTTTCTACTTATGTTGTATCATATAAACTATCTCTGTGAAATTATTGACAAAAAAATGTATATGATTTTATAGTTTCTTCGTGATGCATTTTGTGAAGATATGATCATTGCATCATTATATGAGATTAATCAAGTAATAAATAAACTTGGACTATATTATACAAAGATACATGAATTCCTTAATGATTTCATGATTTACTAGGGAGAAGAGTCCGACAAAGGAGAATTCATAAGATGTCATAAAAGTAGATTAAAGTCAATTAACAACAAAGAGAGTATAAATCAATGCAACCCCAATTTAAAAAAATATGAAAACTCCTTCAAGTTTATTTCATTACTATCCTTTGATATGATTCATGAAATGATTATTCTTTACATCTAAGACTACATATGAAATGAAGTGACACGATCAAGATACTAATGATGGCTTGATGATACATCCAAAATATTCAACATGATAGAAAATGTTTTATTCATTATATCTATATTTTTTTTCAAATCATAAGAATTCTCATTTGGGATTAGATTCTGATGGTTTTAACCCATTTTGGACATTAGGTACTAATTATAGTATTTGGATAGTTGTTTTGATCCCTAATAATCTACCTCCATAGATGTGTATGAATAAATATTTTTTATAATGATTATTTCTAGAAATAAAATGCCTAGAAATGGAATTGATGTATACCATTAACCTCTAATCAAATAATTTCTAGAATTATTAGTTGATGGAATGAAAACATATGACGCTTCAATGAGAAAACTATTAAAAATTCTTGCTAATTTAATATAGACAATTACTAATATTCTTTTATTAGGAAATTTATCTGATCGGAACACTCATACTAGTTTTTCTTGTCTAGTATTTAATTTTGTTCATCAATGATTACGTTATAGAAGAAAATGAATTTTTATGCGTCATTATTGATTTCATTATTTATTCTCATCAATATAGGTTTAACAAGACAAAATTCAATGAATATATTAAACTGAGAAATCCACTAAAAGTGTTATTAGGTTCAAAAATCATAGGAAAATTAATGAGTTTCATTAATGAATTTGGAAAATATAATCATTTTAAAGAAGGGTAAAATGGTAAAAGGTACAATATTTGAAGCATTTAGAACACAAAAATAAAGGGTATATTTTTCAAAATTCCTCATTAGGAGTTTAATTTGATATGTTATAATCTTGATATAATAAATATTGTGAAAAAATTATGTGGAAATGTAATTTTCACATTTCTTAATGAGAAGGGTAAATCAATGTATAGCTTTAATGCTCTTATGAATTTTGAGTTGATGAATATAAAGCTTGATTTTTGGGAAAATGAGAATGGAAAGTATCCTTTGACTATTTTTACAATGAAAAATCAAGAGAAAGACACATTACATCAATGTTTAAAGAATTTACAAGTGGAAGATGGATATTCAAGTAATATATCAAGGTGAATTGACTAAAAAAATTGAAAGTTTTATGGATTGAAAAGTCACAACTCATGTATTTTGATGGAATAGTTGTTTTAATTGCCATTTTGTAATATGTTAACTAAAAAATAAACTATAGTACCTTTTTCAAAGAGCATTGTAGAAAAAATCTAAATCCAATTTAGCTTTATAACCTTCAAGAAACAACTGTTTTGAATTTTTTTTGTAGATGTTATTTCCCCCGTCCTTATTCGTTTTGATGATTCATTTGATTGTTCATTTAAATGAAGAAGCTAAACATGGCTGGCCAAAACATTATCAATTGATGTATCCAATTGAGAGGTACAATGATATTATTTTTTTATTATATAATATAATTTTATTAAATTATTGCATAATTTTTTTATATGATTCTTATATTTTTCATCTGGTACATAGGTCATTTGAAATCATATATGATGAATAAATATCAACCAAAAGTCTCTATTTATAAATGCTACAAATCCAAATAGTGATTGACCTTGTATTCAAGGTATTTGGATGGGACTGAGACTTGATTCAATCATGATTAATGTTTTGATGATATCTCCACTAATTATCATTTTGAAATCTAGTTATCAATATTTCCAATTATGGGAAAACCAATTGGAAAGGGGTCAAATTTTACACTAACTGAATTGGAGTTTCTATAAGCACATAGATATATACTGCTCAGTAGTCTTATTACATATCCATTTATTGAAGAATTGCAATGAAAAAAAAGTGATTAAGGGGTAGATCTTGATATGAGATGGAGTTAAAAAAAGATTTTAATAAAGAGATTGTCAAATGGATCACCCATCAGTTATGTATATACACATATTAATATTATTGACATGAAGTTATTTTGTCTATGTAAAAACTAAAACTTTATATACATTTTTCTAGATAATGAATGTTGAAAATCCAGCTGAAATATCAAATGAAGTTATGTTTTTTTGGCTCGAGGTCCTCTAAGAAAGTCTATGATATTCGATGCATGCAATACTCATGGATTTAGGTTTCATAAAATTTATTAGGAAGAATACTTAAAAACACAAAATAGTTGTGTATTTACACTTATAGAGGTGGGATATTATGAAAATTTGGAAGATATAATTGAATTAAACTATCATGGTTAGTTTTTGGTTGTCTTATTCAAATGAAAGTGGCTTAATATTGATATGGGTATAATAAATGATTCATTACATTTCAATTCAATAAACTTCTGTCGATATATCCATACCAATGAGAATGTAGAGAATGATCCATTTATCTAGGCTTCATAAGTGAAGATATTTTATTACTTGGATGATGAAATACATTAAGGTTATAGTTTTTTATACACTTAATGTAGAGAGGCTTATATGATATGAGTGATGAAGATCAATTGGTACGTTGTGACAGTGAACCTAATGAACCACAAAACATTTAATTATTTTTCACTGAAAATATGGAATTAAAAGAACTTTCAATAGAGGGTGAAAATGAATCACCCATCACAATGGAGGTTTAGAATAATGAAAATAATAAAGACGAATATAATTGAATGTATAAAATGGTAATGAATGTATATTACAATTTCTCATTGATAAGTGGTTCATACATATATACATTGTTCTAGTTTTTATTTTTTATTTTTGTAAAAATTTATTAGTTCTCAATTTTCTATACATTTAATACATCTGAACCAATTTAATTTCAGTAATGTTAAAAACAAATAAATTTCAAAATCCTAGCTGGTTATCATCTAGAGCACACCACAACTACCGTCATCTTCAGTGGATCTGATTGCAGGGAATGTATTTTTATTTTATTCTTCCCCGTTCTTGATTTATAAAATGAACATGAATCAATCAATTAAAATATTGATCTTTGGTTTGATCATTATGTGGTATGAGTTTATTTAATGAGGTTTTGATGGGAGAAAATATTTTTAATTTTATTATTAAGCTTTTCATTCTATTAATGTTGGATCAAGAAAAACATGAACATAAATAAAGGTTTGTTACTCCAATATATTCATGTTATTTTCTTCCACCATTCATCATTCGTCAAGAGCATTCTCAATCAATCGATCATTGTGCACTTATTTATTGGTGCAATGATCCGATATCACAGATCTATGATTTGAATAGCTTGACAGAGGTGTGATGATGGAGATAAAGAAATTTAGATGACAGAGGATACCCAATTTACCATTATTCAACACATAACAAAGAATGAGAATTTGATTCATTTTTTGAGTAGATTTTATGGATTAATTCATTCTTCATAGAAAAAAAGGATTGGATGAGTTGCGATCTTAAATCTCATGGTGGAACCATCACCAGATCGAAATCTGGAGGCATTGGATCAAATGCGGGAGTAGACATTGGATTGTGATAAATCCTGAACAACATAATGTTTAATCTGGATCTATACGTTGTGTGGGGACAGATGATCTGTGATTAGGGTTTCCATAGGAAGATAAATATCACATGGAATGTGACCCCTATCACATACCATGTGGTATCTCATAGGTCACTCAGCATGTTCTCAGGAATCACACGGGTTGGTTTCATGGGAATATGTTCATAGGCTAAGCTGTTTACTAGTACTTGAGATGACTTTCATAGGATAGTGATGTGTAATAGCACATGGTTAGAGTAAATTGGATATGTACATGGTGTGTACTACTTCATGGACACGGTTTTATGAGATGATCCATTTAAATAGGCAATACCTAGGTTAAAAGGACATTGAGTGTGACCCCTACAACACACTGTGTACTCTATTATACATGTCTTGGAGATCTTGTACTATATATATTGGAAAAAAAATTAGTGTTAGTTACCTTTATCTTTTCAATGAGGGTTAGTATTCAATCATTTTTTACTCTCTATAAAATGATACCTTCAGCAGTAATTCCTAGATAGAGTTGTTGGAATCCTGCTGAGAGGCCTAGAGTGAGATCCTCTATCCATATTCATGTCCTAGGTGGAGTTCTTGGTATCTATGTGACTAACACTACATGGTATTCAATCCTCTAAATAGTGGGTTAATCCATATTGATTTGTTGGTTTCACCCCATGGCCTTAACAATGATCCTCATCTATGTATTGTCTTCTATACAAACTATTAGCATGCTCTTTCTCATGAAGAGACCCGACAAGAAGTACATATTGGAAGGACATAATCAATGCTATCGGAATCCGGAGTGTGTTCTCTTGGGTGAGTGCTTTGTGAAATAATCTATATGGAATCATAGACTAGTATAATATGGTTGTGACTTTCCTCTAGAATGTGTGTCTTTGTTGAGTATATCTGGATATTTTTGTTATATGTGTTGAATTAATATACATGTGTGGAGATGAATGAATTTCCTTTGTTTTATGTGACACACGCCTATCATAGGGTATGTAAAAATCAATTTAATTTTCCTACTGTTTTATAATGGGTGACCAGGTTCATCTCACTTGAGGAAGTTTCTCATATGTTCACTCAAATAATTTAATTAACCTAAACTAATTATTTATATATGTTTTTCTTAATTTAGAAAGGCTATGAATTTTAAATTAATGAAAATATTAAACTAACATGCAATGAAAAAAATTAATTAATGAATTAAGAACTTGGAATTTATGGGTTGGTTTGGGGGATCCATCATTATCTTTGATGGTGTTTAAATAAATTTTGATAAATCATTTTTGAGATCACATTCGTGAATTAATATTAATTTATTAATTGGTGTGAAATCATGAATGAATTTATCAATCTTTACTCCCCCTCCTACTTTAATCATGGTTTATGGAATTACTCAATCATCAGTGTGACAACATCCAAGACCTGGCTCTATCGTATGCCATTTCAACCACTGAATTTCTCAAATCCATCATATGAATAGCTTGTATTCTGTATAACGGGGGGAACAGATTTAATAAAATAATAGAAATGAGTTTGAGTTTAGTTTCTTGGTGGGTTATCGCAACACCCATGCACGTCACTCTTTCTTATGAAAAACATAATAAAACATAAGAATTTTACAGTAGAAAAAATGAAATTGACACATACATCTCCCGAGCCAAGGATTGATTATGTATATCATTTTTAGGGTATAAGGTAATGGTGGATAGTATGAGCTTAAGAAAATTAGAAAATAAGGATAAAAGATTGAGAATAAAGGAGGGTGGTTGGGTGGAAGAAAACAAAAAAATAGAAACCATGCATGAATTTATTAAAAATATAAATTACAATTGAAAACATAAAAAATATAGAATATAAAAAAATTAATAATATGATAAGGGATATATTTATGAACATCCTCCCTCGATGGAGATCTCCCATTGGTACCTTGGATGAAATGTGATTTAAAATGGGATGAGATGAGAGGTGGGAGCTCCCCTCCTTTTATTGGAAGAAATTTTCCATTTCAAGTTTGCACATTTTTGGGAATATAAATAGATGATTAACACAATTCATCATTCATAGATGTTGTTAATAAATTACTTTTTCATTCAAACTCAACATTTCATATTGATTGGACTCTTCCAGGGGGATTTATGTATTTTTTATTGACAATGTATTTTTTCTACATGAATTTTCCTGGAAGCTTACTTCGATGTATAATATCTCTTTGCCACCATAATGGGAGACAAAATCCATGAAATTTTTTTAGGTAGTGAATATAAGTGTCCTACTTCATATCCATTTCTAATCAACTCCATTGTATGTGTGTAGCGTGATTTATACATCAGTTACAGAGGTTGAGTCCACGCTGTCATCCCAGAAAATTTCCAAACATCAATCAATTTTTTTGCGCCTTTAGATATTCGAATAATCCTCTAGTATAAAAGAAAATGTTAATGGAATTAAAACAAGTATTCTATAAAAATAATCATTTAATTTTGAATTATATTTTTTTATAAATGACCACAATACCTTTGACATAAAAATATGTCAAAAATTTATAATTTAAGCACATTTCACATTTTAGCTCAAAAGACAGCATAAATCCAAAAATGATCCATATATACTCAAATTGATAAATTAGAAGGGTTAAAAAATTAAAATTCATATAAAAATTGTGGAAAATATTAGTTTTATCAGTATATTTTTTGGTTTCGGGGTGTCCTACTATGTATTGTTATACTTATCCATACAAGGGATTTTCCTTCATGTGTTGTGTCTTGAGTAGAAGATTGAAATTTTGATAGAGTCTTAGGAGGACCAGGAACAGACGATGCTTAGTAAGACCAGAAAAATTGAGGTGTGTTCCAACAAATTTCTGAAAGCAGTCCCAATACTTACTTTTAGGTTGTAATTTTGTTTTCAAACTCTTTTTGGTGGGCTTTTATTTGGCCTTAATTACTTTATATTACTTCCTTGTATACTCTGGTGATGCAATTTAAAAATTTGAATGCATGGGATTTCAGTTGTTTTTATATTTCATCATTTTATAGGTTTGGAGATGTCTGTTTCTGTACAGGTACATAAGCTAAGGCCTCTCATGTTAGTGACTCACCTTCTTAGTGCTAGTCACTAGCCCCTAGCCTGTTTGAGGTGGGATTCGGGAGTCACTGCATGGGCCCCTCTCGGCGGGGGCATACCACCTACTGGTTTGTACTCACACCCTACTTGGGATGCCTCATCAGTACCTGAATAGAGTTTGATCTTTCTAATGAGGATAAGGGAAAGTAAATTGTGTTAGATCATTGATATGGTATGGAGCATAGATTAAGGAACCAGACACTATTCGGGAACTTCATGGGGGAGTTATCAATGTCTTTATTTTGGGTTTAAATTTAGACACTTGAGATGTACATTGGAATGACATATTTTATTCTTTAGTTTCTGATATTTTATTCTCAATTTTGGTCTTCTTGTGATAGTGGTTCTTTTAGGTTATGATTACATGATATTAATATATTGTTTATTATTTTTTGATGGTGTATTTAGTCTAATAAAAGAGGGTAAAGTATCCCCATGATCAATATATCAGACCCTCACTACTAATCAACAGCCTCTGACAAATGGGGAGGCATAACCGAGGTCATGTGACTGACCAATTGGAGGAACTGGTGTGTGGAACCTAGTCTGAGATGTTACAGTTTTCAACATTATATGTTTTGGAGATGTCTTGTAATATTCTATAATTTGTGGAAAATCATGTGAAACTTTCCAGATAGGATTGATTCTAAAAATTTTTCTTTATAAGATAATATTGATTTATCTTATGATGAAGTGAATAAATTTCTTATTACATATGAAATGAGAAAATATCTAATGTTAAAGTAATATTAAAGATGAAATAGATTTTGAATCAGTGAGAAAGATGATAATTCATGATGTTGGACATGATGATCCTTGATACATTGAAGATACAGAGGATGATAAGTTGAATGAAAAATCATGTCTCTAATATCTAAGAACTATATTAGTGGAAGATGAAATTATGGTGGTAAAATTACTCTTAAATGTTTTGATTGTGGTGGAATTGGACACATTTTTATGAATTTACCTAAGAAGAAATTTGGTGAGTATCAAGATTATTCTAATGAAACACCTTGATGAAAGAAGTGAAACAAAACTTATGAAGAAGAAAATTCATCCAACAAAAACAAGAATAGGTCTACTAGAAAAAAAATGTTGAATCATACTAATCTAAAAACAATTCCTCAAAATATGAATGTTAAAACAATTTATAACATTTATTTCAAAATTTTAGAAAATAAATGATTCCTTAGATAGTGAACAAGGTGGTGAAGAATCATATAGAGAGTATCAAATCAAAACATAACTTATTTTATGTATTGAGAGAAATAGAAATATCAAGTAATAAATTAGAGTAATGAATAAATATTGTGAAGAAGTTTCTAATGTAAGAAATGATGTAATCATGTCTGAGGAAGAATATATTCAAGAGTTATTATGTTACAAACTAATAATCACTAAACATGGAAGGATGCTTGATGATCTCAATAAGAAATTGGAATATACGGAAAAAGAAGTCAATAAGATTCAATATAAACTTATTTTTTCTATAAATACCTTGAGAAAGATGAATGAAAACATTTACAAATCTTTAGGAGTAAAATATAAGACTTATAAATTTGTTGAGAAATCTCAAATAAAGAATTAGTTGAATTCCTCACAGACCAAAATTAATGTTTCATCTGATTATTCTAAAATTTCAAGTGATAATAAAATTAATAAGAATGTTTGGGTGGATAAATAATGTGATAAACCTATAACTTATAAAAAATTGAAAACTCAAATAGAAGGAAATATGGTATACACCCAGAGTATTTTAGGGTCAGATGTATTTATCAACCTCAATTATTTTTACAGAGAAATATCATACATCAAAAAAATTAAGATATGATGGATTTTATTGGTGCTATAAAATATTTGGGCCCACGACTTACACTTTTTTTCATAACATATCACTTCCCAAAATAAAATATTAATAGAGAGGAATAAATAGAGAAATTATAATGAATAACATTCCTAATGAATATGATGTTAGAAAAGAAAAATCACAAGAAGTTAGAAACATTCCAAATAAATCAATTTAAATGTCTAGAATAAGTTTATGGGGGAAGTGATTTTTCTTTTCATCATGTCGAGAGATGTATGAAACTCTTTCTGGAATAGTTTTTTATGTGAGATAAAGATAAATAAGCTAGGATAAAGAAATTTGAGGAAATATTTTTTTGTTGAGACTACCTTGAAGGAATGTAAAAAAGAACAAACCATGGATTCTTGATAGTGGTTGTTCTTCATGCATCATAGTTGAATTAAAAATATTGAAACATGTTTAAAATCATGAAGGAGGTTCTATTTCCTTTGGGAATAATTGTTCTTTTAAAATCATAGGAATTTAATGACACAGACTAAATAAGAATAGTTGTAATCATATGAATTTTTATTTATTGATGTTATAAAACATAATTTACTTAGTGTAAGTCAACTTTGGGATGCTGGAAAAGAAGTGATTGTTAGAAAATATTCATCTGTTGTTAGAAGTGTGAAACATTTAAAAGTTATCAAAAAAGGAGAAAGAACTAGTGGAAATCTTTTTCAAGTAAGAGAATTTAAAACATTTTCTCCTATTTCATCGATAGAAACTATTATAATGTTTTGAGTAGTGGATGATCATAAAAATTACAATTTGTATCAGATATATATAAATTTGGATAAATTGAATAAGAAGTTTTCATTGAGAAACCTTTTTGGTCTTTACTTGATAAGAATGAGAACAATGTTTTTAGATTGAAGAAAGCTTTATATGGGAAAAAACAAGATCCACATTCATGGTATTTTATGATTCAATGTTTTTTTGAGAATGATGATTTTTTCAAAAGGAAAAGATGACAGAAACTAATATATGAATTATTTTGACTTTGGAACTCTAATTTTAATTGTCCATGTGGATAATATAATTTTTTCTGGGGATGAAGAAAATGTTTTTAAATAATTTTCTGAGGAAATGCAAAAGAATTTCGAAATATCAATGTTGAGAGAATTAACATTCTTCCATGTCTTACAAGTTCAATATAATGAAAAATAAATTTTCTTATCATAAGAAAAGTATGCAATGGAATTGTTAAGGAAAATTGGAATTTTAGAATATAAATAAGTTTCTACTCCTATCTCAGTGAGGATGAAGATGAGTAAAGATGAGTCTAGAAAAATATTGAATTAGAAAGACTTTTAAAAGATGATAGGAAGTATACTTTACCTTATAACCTCAAGCCTGATATTTTTTATGCTATAAATTTGTCTTCTTAGTATCAAAGTAATCTGAAAGAGTCAAATATGTTGTCACCAAGGATAATTATGAGATATGTCAAAGGAACAAATTCAAAAGGATTATTATAAAAAATAAATTATGAGATGATGTTTCATGTTTATCCTAATATTGATTGGGAATGCGATTGTAATGATAGAAAATAAGCATTATGAGAAACATTTTTATTGGGTGAATGTTGTGTAATTTTTCATAGTAAGAAACAATGTTCAGTAACCTTGAGAAAAGTGGAATTAGAATATGTTGTGACTCATTAAGTATGTAATCAGATATTGTGGATTAAAGTTCAATTTGATTATTTGAATATAAAGGTTTCTAAACTATTGAAGACACTTTATGACAATCAGATTGCAATTGATATTTCTAAAAATCCTTTCTAACATTCAAGATCAAAACACATAAATAAATAGTTTCACTTTATAAAAGAGAAAGTTTATGCTAGATATGTTTTGTTGGAATATATCTCAATGAAGTATCAAATTATTGATATCTTCACAAAGTCAATTCCAAAAATAAAGGTTTGATGATTTGAGGTTGAAAATTTATTTTCATCCTCTTATAATGACTTCCTAAAACTCATAAGGAAGTCCCCTACCATGGTTTGGATTATATTGAAAAATGGGGAGAAAAAGTAACAACTTTTTACTATGTAAGAAGTTTTTAATTATATTTATTTTTTGAATATGAAGTGTTGTTTATCAGATAATAGGGGAGAGGAAAATAAAATTTACAGAAAAATATAAGTGAGAAAATATAAAAGTTAGGGGATTTTATCTTATCATGGCCGTAAAATTTTCTTCTCCCCAAGGGATGGATTTTTTTCAAAAAAATACCATATCTTTTAGTGTGGTTTATAAATACTATTTTAATAAATGTTGTGTTTTGGTAAAATTCAAAAAACATGAGTTGTTTACAAAAGATGAGTTGTGAAAATTTTCTGAGAGTTAAATAAGTTATTAATGAGTGTTGTTAAAAAATTCTATTGGGGATATTGAAGAACCGTTGTGATGTTTTTTTAATAAATTTTTGAATTTATTGACAAATAATCTTTTATAAAAGAATATTTTTGAAAAACAAGTAAATGTGTCTGAATGTTCTAACCCAAACATAAAGGGGGATAAATGTTTTGTTTTTTAGAATGTTGTTTTATATACACATAGTATTGAACTGAGAATCACCAGATGAAAAGTATCAAAATGATCACCACTGGTCTTAGAATTCATCAAAAAGTTAGATTTTTTTATCAGACACACCATCAGTCTCAAATCCATTGACATGATGATCAATTTTCATTAGAAATACTTTTGTTTAGAAAGTTAAAATGTTGCTGAAGAAATTGATAGAGGAATGTGATATCAGGAGTTAGAAATTTCTTAAACTTCCTAACCATTAGTCAAATATTTCATTTCTAGTTTTTAATTCTAAAATATCATAAGTTGTCTGTAACACATGTGATGTGATCCTTATGAAGCAAAGGGGGAGAATATGTGCAACCAATCATATTGTGTTTTGGTTGGAATTAATGAAGGTGTGGATAGTAGTGGAAGTCGTAATACATTCCTATATAGTTCACATAGTACTTTGATAATATTGATGTTCTCATAAATCAGGAAAACTATAATGATAAAAGATTTATAATAAATAGAGGAATCATAGAGATTGTATTGATTCTAGGAATCAAGAAAAAAGTTTTCATCAGATCCAAAAGTACTGAGCATAGAAGTTTTCAGAAGTCTGATTGAGTTATAGTTGATGAGGTTTGAATTATTTCAAAGTGGTAGATTGGAGTTTCCTTCTTAGATAAAATTCCATTATAGTGATAATTCCATCATTATAAGATTCCATTGGTTTGAAGATGAGGATGTTCTATGAGGTAGAATCTGAGGAGGAAAGTTAGTTAAATTGACTTCGAGGAAGAAATTCACTCAAACTAACTCTGAGAATGAAATTCAATCAAGACCGACTCTTAGAAAGAAAGTCTATCACACTGAATCATAGAAATAAAGTTAATTAGACTAACTCTACTAAGGAAATTCAATTTAGAATAATATTATTAAGTTTCATCATAACGAGATGAGGAAGTTCCATCAAAATATGTTGAGAAATTTCTATTATACTAAATTAAAGTTAGGAAGTCTGAGAAGAATTATTATAAAGAAAACATAAGAAGATTTCATAATATTTTTGAAGCGTTTAAGACGTCAAACATGAAATTAAAATATGTATTGATATTAATTTTTTTAATTTTAGTAAGTGGGAAAAGTATTTTAGTTTCTTAAATTCTTCTTTTTGGGATACCTATAAATAGAAGAAATGTATATTCATACTTTTCAAATTTTTTATGTGAGTGGAAAAAGAACAGAACTACAGAAATCATTTCCAAGATATCTTTCCATATTGAAATCTCATTAGAAGTTTCTACATCTAAATTTCTTGTTTATTGTACTGAGTAAGATCGGATTGAGCATTTGAGAAGAGTTTGAGTAATTCATATTGAGATTGGATTCATCAGACTGAGTCCATCATACTAAATTCATCAGATTGACTCCATCGGACCCAGCCCTATCACATGGAGAAAATCAGAACCAACCACATCATAATGTGGGTTCTCAGTTGAGAAATTGTGTTGTAGTCTGAAGAAAGTATTTTTCTATTTCTTTGTCTCATTTTTTTAAGAAAAATTTATAAACCAATAAGAGTTAGTATAATCAATACAATTAGGATATATAATGTGTCTAATGGGAGTTGGCAGAAGTTGTATTCACTTATTCTTTTTAGTGAATTTCTATAGACCCATAGGAATGTTTATATAAATTATATAGGTTCTCACACTGTGGTCAATCCTTGTAAATATCATGTTCTTTAGTTTTTTTACTAATTTTTCATACATTAGTATTTTCTAAAATATTATATGGATATTAACATCAACATGTTTCAGGGTTTAATATTATCAAAATTTTTTGAAACTTATAAAAGTGAACAACTAATTCACCCCACTTCTGAGTTATTATTCGATCCTTTAGAAATTCATATACTGTTTATCACTTTATTTGAATCTTTATTTAATATTTGTGCTACTTTATTGTAATTAAAATCCCTAAAATAATAATTGAATACTCTCATGAAATATCATTGATCTCACCTTGTCAAACAAGATTTGGTTCCTCCTTTCACATACATCATTCCACTGATGTGTATAATGAGGATTGAGTTAATATAGGATCACAAACTCCTATAAGTAATCAATGAATTCTTGATTGAGATAGTCTCCAACAATTTCTTAGAGGATTTACATAATCATATTACCAATTTTGTTCCCATATTCATTCTTTTATTTATTGAATTTATCCAAATAACCTGACTTATACCTCATTAAGTAGACATATTCATTTCTACTAAAATCATCGGTAAAATTTAGGAAGTATGAGAACCCAACCCGGCCTCAATACGAAATGGTATACACACATATCTATGAACTAATTCAAGATTCTCTTTAGACCTTTCACCATTTATATTAAATGGGGCTTTATTTATTTTACCATATAAATAAGTGTGACATATACCAATTGGTTTTATTTCAAAAGAATCTAAATATCCATTTTTTTATAACTTAGTCAAGTGTTTCTCATTTACATGACCAAGCCAATGATTCTATAATTTTGTGTGGCATGTGTTATGTGAAATAGTTTCATTATCAATTTCCATTACTTGGTATGCTTAATACGATAATAAAAATTTGTTATTTAAATTCACCTTACCAAAACAAATGTTATTTTTATAATCAATAAATATTCATTTACAAATAAAAAAATTAATCCATCTATATCAAGTTTAGATATATAAATAATGTTTTTTATAATGTATGAAACAAAATAATGACCTTTCAAATCCAAGATCACTATAAAATCCCATATTTTCTAGGTATGTGCCACTCTGAGGTTTTTATTGAACATATTTTGTTGGGTTTTCCTTTGTAATTAAGCCTTAGTGACTATGTATTATTTGATGACAGAGAGCCTTTTTTGGAGAAAATAACCATAATTTTCTGTATGTATGGCTATTTAAATTAATTGATTCTGTGTATAAATATTTTAAATGGGATTACTAGGGGTTTCTATGAGTTTAGAAGGATCATAGGTGGTTTGGTCACTTTTATAGAAGCTAGTATAAAAACTATTCAATGAAAAATTATATGTTGTGTACATGTTACATGATATGTAACTATTTATTGATGCATTTCGTGAACTAGTTTATGATGTGATGTGGTTACATGTCGTGAACCTGATTCACATCATGTAAATGATGATCAAAATAAATATTTACCCAGGGAAAAAGATTTTTCTAGAATAACATAAAAATGAAGAAATACATGACATGAAAGGATTACATATCATGTATTCCTCATACCTAGTAGTTTTAAGTGTGTCATGTACTTATGACTCTCATTATTTTTTATTATATCCTCTCCTCTCTCACTCCAAGGTTAAACTCTAGGAAATTGTGAATTATCTTCCCCCCTTCCTGATGTCCCATTTTCATATTTGATCCTTGGTGAGTTTGTTCACTTTGGTTTCCCTCTTCTCACCCACCATTACTTTTCATTATAGTTTACATCATATGATCATGGGTTTTGTTTTGGGTGTTAATCTTTTTTTGTGTTAGTATAGGTTCTTCTTGTGATCTTCTATGACTTCTTCTTTAATGGGTTTTTTCATTAGAAGCGTTGTGTTAATCACATTTTAATGGTATGGAGACTAAACATAACCCCATGGTTTATTTAATTGTGAATTATATGAAATATTTTGATTATGACCATGTAATGTGAACTATAATTAATCAGTTGATTTATAGTATATCATGGATTTTATTCCTTTTGATTCAATGGTTGATGCAACCTGGATTATTGATACCTGTTGGGTGAGAAAACATTTGAATAAAAAGAACATGGCTAATGGTTTAAAGCATAGTGAGTATGACATGACACCCTAGGTGATTTATTGATATATAATCCCTAGGTAATATATTATTGATTATTGATATGACTATTGATCATTTGAGAGATAAATGAAAGTTTATTTGAAAGAAAAATGGTAATTTTCATAATTAACCAATGAGATTAATGATGTGATATTATGATATACATACTATTATGACTTGTTGAGTTGGTGATGAAATCATTATATATAGGGATATCCTGGTAGTGTTTAAATTATTATATAGTATGCTTGGCCCAGTGATACATGCTAAAATTATTATATATATGGAGTTTCTTGGA
Organism: Viscum album; assembly: GCA_963277665.1. Classification (NCBI taxonomy): domain Eukaryota; kingdom Viridiplantae; phylum Streptophyta; class Magnoliopsida; order Santalales; family Viscaceae; genus Viscum; species Viscum album. The sequence goes on along the minus strand of OY728148.1, from coordinate 981,318,201 downwards.
GGATGAAATGATTATATAGTAGGCAATTCCCAGTGATACTTGTGGAAATTCTTATATACTAGGCTACATCCAGGGACGCATGCTGAAATGCATTTATATAGGGTGATGATCAGAAGATGAAATTATTATACAAAGAGAGATACTTGATTGTTTGATTTTTTCATGGTTTATGGATATAGATGGAATGGTTGGGTTACATGCTCAGAGACATTTCATCATGGTTTTAAAATAGGTTAATTGATATATCATATAAATTAGTTAATTAATACATCTATTTATCACTTTATTGCATATAATTATTATCAGACTGGTTGTGTTTAGGGATGATAGTGTCAACCAACTGAGTTTTATTCACATACTATTTGGGAACCGTTTGGTACTCAAAAAAATTAAATGGATACATGTTTGAACAAGGTAAAGGAACATTATTGTTGATTTTATTATTTCGTGTGGGATGGGATGGATTTTGGGGAAGGGTCTGACATGGGGCTCGGGACCAGAGCCTTTTGGGCTTATTTAATGTGAGTAGATTATTTTGTTTGTATTGGTTTCAGTTTTACTTTTAAATACACCTTAGCTTGTCATTACATTATTCATCATTATAGGTTCCTCCTTTTATTTTCCTAGCTGTATGATATACTATTTCCCCTATTTCTCTATTACTCTAATTTTTATTACTATGGTTTAGTTCCACTATGTTTTACCAGGGGGTACAGTCTCCCCCCTCTAAATATCACAGGCTCACTATTAGTCAATAGCCACTAGCATATGGGGATGTAAGATTGCCGTCTAATAACCAATATCATTTTGACCATGTGAGGGAGTACTAGATCAGGGTACATTACAATGTGGTATTATAGGATCAGCTTGTTATTTTATATTGATTTTTTTTGGAAAATTTATAAAGGAAACTATGATCTATTGGGACTTGGTAATGAGCATATTCATTTGAGTAGCTAACCCATGTAATGGGGAAAATTTGAGTACCAGGGATGGTATTATTGTATATGTTGTTCTCTTGTTACAATTGATGTTATTTCACCTTGGTTGATTTACATGTTGTGTGATGTTATTATTTTGTGATGTTATTTTTTATTGATATTTACACTCATGGACTAGTATGGTGAGATATGAGTATGCATTCATCATGATAGGCACATAAGGATATATATATATATATATATATTTATTGACATGCATAGTTCATGATAGGGACATGTTTATTTCATTTCTTATATACTATCCAATATGAATTGTGAAATAACATATATATTATATTTGATACGTGGAATGAAATGAACTATTATTTCATTATAAAACACTTATAATCCATGGTTAGAGAGACCTAGAGTAATCGTTCTCTACTATCATTGCCTCTTGAGGTTGACATTATGTTTAGCCAATGTTTATAAGACTGTGTTTTTATTGTAGATAAAATGACTCATAATCATCATTGAGATGAGTTCTAAGAGAGTGGAAATCAGTTTTCTCCTTATGTAGATGAACTGGAGCTTCCTCTAGCTCTTGAGGATCAAATGGATGTTCATCATCACTACAACTTCTTAAGGGTCATGCAATCCATGGAAAAAGAAACTATTTTCATCGTGCCTTTGATGTATGAGTTGATGAGAGAGATTCAACAACAACATCCACCTATGTTCATTGGGGAGTGGGGCTCCTAGGTAGATGAGTTCTAGATTGAGTCAATCTATACAATCTTCAAGCATTTTGAGACACCCAAAGATAGGAGGGAGAATCTCGTTTTTTATATGCTTTGTGGACCTACCAAACATTAGTGGGATTTTCTAGAGAAGGATGGGAAGGAGGAGGATTTACCTTGGATGGAATTCTAGGTGAATTTATTGAGACACTTCTATCCATATATGATGAGGGATGAGAAGGATCGTTAGTTCATGCATATGATATATAACAAAATATTAGTGATGGACAATGTTGAACATTTCACCACCCTTCAATGCTTTGTGCCATATTTAGCTATTGATGAGATCTCTAGGGAGAAACATTTTTAGGATGGTATTCACTATGATGTTATGCATAGGGGAATGTTTTTATTCTGAGTAGCTTTTTAGATTTGATGAATCAAGAACTCATCACAACAATGAATCTAAGAGAGGACCCAAGAGGTAGACAGACTATTTCCACAGGGTAAACTAGGATCACTTATTTTGGTTGAAAGAAGTGATTCTATGACAATTTGTTCCAAGGAAGTGACATAAATTCCAATTAGGGTAGTGGGAATCCATCTTAGGATCATATTCCATTGTAGTGAATTAGTATAGAAAGTTAAACTATAAGAAACATTAGTTTTCATACACCACTTTTGAGTGCCATGTTTGCAGCAGGATGGGCCATCTTCCTAAGTTTTTTTAGACCTTATAACAGTATAGTAGTGGTAGGGGAGAAAGATAGGTACTAGAGTCTAGGAAGGACTCAACTACTCCTCATCAGATAGGTAGCTAGAGTTCTATAGTACGTTTTGGCTGAGGTGAGAGATGTGGTACCCCATTTTAATTACATAATATTTATTAGTAAAATATGTTTCCTGAATAAATATGTGTTGTATTATATTATATATTATACAAATAAACAATATATAGAAACCAATAAAAAACTATATTAACAAATAATTTTACATTAATCAGCAATGAAAGCAATTAAATTTCTAAACATTACAACTGGACAAAAAGTATAAAATAGAAAATCTAAAATGAGAAAATATGAATCGACCTCATCTACTAGAATTATTGGTCCCACTACCAACACTATATAAAAGAAACAAAATTATATTAAACCAATAAAAATTATTTAAAATGGAAATATAGAACCTTGAGAGGAATTTATTTGAATATTGAATGAAATAATTGAGTGGTATATATATATGGTAATGTGATTGTTGGAATAATAATGTGACCATTGGAATAGTAACCAGATCATTGGGAATAGTTACCTGACCAATAGAAGAGTGATTTTACCAATAAATAATAAATTATGATAAAAATAACATTTATAATGATTAATTTATGTAAATATAAATATTTTAATTCAATAAAATAAATATCATGATTATAAACCTCAAAGAAAATAAAGCATGTTTTTAATAAACTATATTTTTATGTATTTTGTAGAAATCATTATTTTCCTGTTAAAAATTATATTTAACCTATTTCAGATATTTATTTTTATTTAATTAATTTCATTTTTGAAATGATCATGTTAAAATTTTCCCTAAGTGAGTTTTTGGTAATTTTCTGAAATACTTGAATTGTTAGGTGAATAGTAAAAAGATAGTTTTCACATTATCGATGTATCTTATGTTACATAATTCCTGATATAATATTGTCATAATACATTATAGAAATTTATTTTCGGCCATTATATATTTAATTTCATAAATTAGTCATTAAAATACAATGAAATTAATTTTCAAACCTAAAAACCACTTTACAAGACATAAATTCTAAACTGAATCCTTAAAATATCAATATATTTTTTTCTTCATTTTTTTTAATAATATAATGAATTATCATTATAATGAGTATTTAAAGTCTTAAAAACATTATATTATATTTTTATATAATTTATTTTGTAAACAAATCATGATTATATGTTTTTCCATTGATAAATTATTTTATTAAATATTTTATTCTAAAAATACCCCTATCATAAAGTATAAATAATCCTTATCCCTTCCCTTGGAAACACACTCCTCTCATTCATTCAAAAGTACAATATCTTCCCAAATACTCCCACTAAATACCATTTCATTACTTAGGGACATTTCAGAGCAATCCAACTCTAATCACCAAGGGTGTTATAACGTCTTACAGGAGAAGCTACATTGAGGAGAGAGTAAGTCTCTATTAACATTTCCCTTTTTTCTTTTTCTCTTTCTTATTTTTTCCAATTAATTTAAAAACTATATACTATAAAACTAATTATTCAATAATTTAAAATTATATTATTTATGTTAACATGATGTAATTCTCATATTTATGACAAAAATAAATGCAATACTTCTCTTTCCCTCTCTTTTAACAATGTCCCGTTAATGGTTGATTAACCACATACGGAGACATTTCTAAGACATTTCTTATAACCACCTTCATGGATGGATAATATTAATTATATATAATATATAAATAATTAATTACATTTATTTTAATCTACTGGAGTTAATCATACTATTCTATAAATTACTCTGAATGAAAATTGAGAAATCAATGTGAAATAAGAAAAATTTAGGAAAATCATGATATCAAAACACATCTATTTCATCAATAGAAATTAATAAAAATAATAAAATGATGATAATTGATAAATAATTATATAAAGGGAAATAATAAAAATATTTGTTAGTTTTTTAATAAATATATGTTTATTAATCAAGAGGTGCAAAAGTTAGGAAATTAAGAACGAATTAAGGTAAGAGTATTCTTGAAACCAATTCTTTTTCATTGGGTTATCCATATTTCATGATGTATTTGGAATAAACAGTCCTTTAATGTTTCATAAATATAATTTCATTATTCATCCCTCTTTTTTGGGATATACATGTTTTTTATTTGATTTTATGGAAAATAAAATGATTTTCTAAAAAAACTCTTCCTTCCAAAAAACATCTTTGAATACTTTTGAGTTGTTTATTATTAACTAAATAATGATGATTCATATTGAATTTTTTTTTTCCATTTTTCATTATGGAACCCAAAGTTTATTTATGAAATCATAATTTTTGAAATCATCATGAAACCCATTAATTTCCATGGGTTATTTCATGAAATGATTGTTACAAATCCTATGTGACATGCATGATTATTTAAATATTATGATGTGATAACTAGACCAAAATTATATACCCCTCCAATTCATTGGGTAATGTGTAGTATTCCATTAGATAATGTTTATTATATGTGAACATGATTCTAGATTTGTTTAAAGGGATGAAGTTATGATTATTCACATATGTTATGTGTTAACATGATTCTAGCTTTATTCCCAACAATATGTTGAATTTGACCACTATAACATGACGTTTAATTTTTATGCATTTCCACATTCGATGAATTTATAACATTTTTACTCATGATATTGATAATGATTGTTGGATTTTGATATGATGATTATTCTCACACACCATATATTGATTCAAGTACTTTATCCATCCTCTTATAGGGCTTTTATCTTACCCCTTTCATTGATTTATATCCTTTGGTAATTAAATTTACTAAGATAATGTGAGATTTAAGAAGTATAAGGAAGAATGATTTAAATAAATTTTTACGTTTTATTATGTACAAGTTATTTATTAGCCTAATTTTTGTAAGACATAGACCATTGGATCCTAGATTAGTAACTCTATTATATTGTTTATCTGTACAATGATGTAATAGTTATGTATGAAAAATTAGGGTCACTATAGTTGGTATCTAAGAATTGTTTAGTTAATTTGGGAATTATGATTAGAAAACAAGAGTAAAATCCATTAGTATACATCTATGTATAGGTAAGACATCCTAGAAGACTATTTTTAGAAAAGTATAGACATAGGGATCCTATAAGATATTCCTTTAGTGTAAATTTTATAAAAGAATAAATTACTCATGATTAATTGACATATGTTTTGTTTCTAAAATTTTCTATTCTAGAAAATGGTAGGAACCATGAGAAACTAGGCCTAAAATCTGTGTGAGTGACAATGAAACAATTATCCAAATTAGATCCCCAATTCCATGGGAGGTTGTGTTCAAAACGTTGTGAAAATGATTACCTAGTTTTCTCAAGGTGTGAATAATAATATGAACTACATGGAATGTCCATATTCACCAAAGAAGGATCAATTATCCATTGAGTCCTTAATTCAAAACAATCATCAATGTTTAGTGGAACTTACAATCCACATGATGTGGAATACTAGGTTAACTCAATATAGAAGATCTTTTCTATGATACATTTATCTAATAAGGAGATAACGACTCTTGCAATTTATCATTTATATGGATGAGCTATTCAATAAAAGGATTTGATAATGAAAATAAAATCCAAAGGATTAAATGGAAGAGATGGAGTGGAAATAATTTAAGAAAGTATTTTTTACAAATTCTATCCCTTGAACTCTTAAAAAAAGATTGAAATAGAATTCATATAGAAAAAGAAAAAAGAAGGTGATGTTTTCACAACTTATGATAAAAACATCATAAGGTTTGAAATGTATTCCTTGGGTATTTTTTATCAATAATGATAGAAAAGTAGATTTGTACTATATTGTTTTAAAAATACACCTTCGAAACAATCTATAAATATAAGAATTTAAGGGTTTTGAAGATGTGGTTAATTGTGATCGTAAAGTAGATATGGAGTTCAAAGAATAGTCCCATGGTTATGGAGACAATAAGAGAACAATGGGGTTTCATGATTGATGGTAAAATGAAAAATGATGAAATAGGATCCAACTACCCACATGTCAAAAATGTGGGAAGAAGCATCATGTTAATTACTTCAATGGGATGGAGAAATTTTTCAAGTATGGGAGAGAAAGAAAACAAGCTAATGAATATTGAAGATACATGAATAATTTGACAAACATGATAGAGGAATTGAAGGAACATCCTAATGCACATCCCATGGTTCAATGCTTCTACTATAGGGACCAAGGGTGTTATCCAAGAAAGTTCTCTAAATCACATGTCCTTGATATAAAACAGTGTTAGCAATCATCAATGTCAATGGAGAAAGAGAAAGCTTATATCATCACTACTAATGAAGTGGAGTGTGAAAATGAATTCATACAAGGTATGATTAATATTCACTAAATAATAGAAAAATAATTATTTTATTCTGGTTCTACTTATTCATTTATACCATATAAGTTTTCTATAACTATTGAATTGAAGCCCTGATACCTTTAAGTGGAGATATCCATAAAAAACATAGAGATGTAATCATTACAACATAAGTGTTGGACTCTTCTCCAATGATCATATTTGGGATGATTCTTCTTGAAAATCTTATTATATTTCCCTTTTTGAAATTTGGTGCTATATTGGACATGTATTGGCTTTCATTATATATATAAGAATTCAACTATTGGAAAATATATATTTTTATATTCTGAACCATCCCATGATCCTATAAAAATTCTTGGATGTTCATGAATCTTCTTTGGAAATTCCATCAACAATGTGGGTATTGATACCCTCTAGAGAAGCATACCTTGCCCAAATTGTTGAGTAAAATGAAGGTATTAACCAGGTGGAAATGAACATTGTTAGGGAATAAATTGATGTATTTCTCAAAGAGTTGCTTGGAATACCCTGATCATGGGGTAGAGTACTTAATAGATCTCATACCTAGAGTCACACCTATCTCAAAATTACCATATAGGATTGCCTTGATTGAAATGGAGGAGTTGAACAAGTATCTACAAGAGCATTTGAAAAAATGGTTCATTTTCCCTAGTACATCACCTAGGGGTGCACCAATTCTCTTTGTCAAAAAGAATCATAGATCAAAGCATGTGTATATCAATTACCAAGATATCAACAAGGTAACCATAAATAAAAATTATCCTTAACCAAGGATTGATGACTTGTTAAATCAACTACAAGGAGTGAAATAATTCTCAATGGTGTATAATTATTATGGATATCATCAACTAAAGTTGAAGAAGGAATATATTCAAAATACTTCTTTCCTTACAAGGCATAGGAACTAAGAGTTCATAGTAATTCCTTTCAGACTCTCTAATTTTCCGCCAATATTTATGGATTTGATGAATACATTCTTTAGAGACCACCTCAACAAATTTTTGGCAGTGTTTTTCAATTATATTCCCATTTATTCTAAGATTAATTAGGAACATGAAGTGAATCTAATGATTGTGATGGTGATATTAAGGAAGGAGAAAAAGTATTCTAAGGTCAAAATGTGTGACTTTTAGTTGCAACAAGTCACATTATTGGAAAACGTGATCACAAGTGATGGAATTTAGGTGGACCCTTCAACGACAAAGGAAATTGAAGAATAACCTAGAACCACTAGAGTCATAGAAATCTATATTTTTATAGATTAGGTGGTTACTATTTGCATTTTTTGATAAATTTATCATTTTTTTCAGCTAACTAATTTAAGACAAAATGGGGTAACTTATTTATTGATGAAATATATGAGGAAAGCTTTAAGGAGCTCAAGAAGAGGATAATCATTGTTCTTTTACTGTAATTTCCCACTCAAGATAATCTTATCCCTGAGAGGGGGAGAGAGTGAATCCATGATATATATTTATCTTATATTTCCTTAATTATGTAATAACCATAGAATCCTATTAAATTTCTCTTTCGATATTGAAAACAATTAAAAAAATCTATAGGAACACATTAATTTATAAGTATCACTATTAAACAAGAATAGCTACATCCATTCTAGGATTTTGAAATGATCTAATACCACACAATCTGTTAGAAAATAATACTTTTGTGTGGAATACAATGATTAGAATATTTCATTTCACTCATGTAGCTCTATATAAACAATTAAATAGTGAATGTGATCCTTCTATAAAAATTGAAGAAATACAATGTTTTGTAACAACACATGATATGGTGATTATTTATCAACATTCAAAAATGTATTATTTTTTTAAAAATTAATCAATATCTTACCTGGATGTTGGGAAGAACATTTCTATATTTTGTTACCAAAGTCAGTCTGATTTCCCAATCCAATTCTTTGAGTCTGATTATCCCTTTTTTAATTCTCAATTTGAAAAATATATGTCTTTTTCATAATACGGTTGAGAAAATTCTGAACCACTTCTTCTTTAATCCAAAAATCCAAATATGATTTTCCCTGTCCAATGATTCAGCACAATACGATGACCAGTTAAATACAACAAAGCAAAATATAGAAACTTCTTCTTCTCTCTAGAGTTATGTCTTCTCTATTCTTCTCTGTGTATAGTACATCTGTCAAATGTAAAAAGTATTTTCCCTTTTATACTCACCCCAAAAATGGTTTGGGTGGGATTCCGATGAAATTTCCCAACCAATCAAATTTTCTAAATCTACATGTTCCTTTGAATTTTGGGTTCATATTAACTTCATAATAACTTCTAAACTCTTATTTAATATTCTCAAATCTTCTCACAACTTCAAATCTACTATAGAATTTCTGTAAACATCATTCTAATTCTGATTTCCCATTTCAATATGTTCTTTTGACCTTCTTCATTATGATGAATACAAATTTAAAACAATATATTATTATTTATCTCTTCTCTTAACCCACTTGAATTATAAAAAAGTAATTAAAAATATATTTAAAAGTCAATTAAATTATTTATATAGATATTAAATTCTTCTTTATATTGTCCACCACATAATTTTCCTTTTATTTTCATTCATCTGTTCCAAAAAATTATTCCTCTGATGATTATTATGACATTTCGAGTATGGAACGGTATCACCAGCTTCAACATTAACAAATTAGTTCTCTTCTGAATATGATACCAATCACCTTTTAACAAACAATCCTACCTCTCATTAATATGATGACATAATTAATTCTATGGATCAACATTAGTAACATATTTATTTTTTTAATATGATTCTCAAAAACTTCTATCATCAAGGATTTAAATATTCTAGATTTTTGTCTGACCGAAAACTAGAACCTTTATTATGACTATCCTACCCTCCCTTTAAACAAATCTGTATCCATAAATATCATTACGACGATATTTAGACTCGTATGATTAAAATACATAAACTTTCATCTTTCATAAACATTTAACAAGTATCATGACTTTCTTAGTGACTTTTATTACTTTGAAGATCAACTTTTTCATTATCTCACTAACCAAGTAAAGTGTTGAAACTTCCCCAGCATTCATAAAAATATTTAATTAGTACTCATCTTGAATATGATTGGCATGATTACAATCAGATTGAATATGATTGGAATAATATTTTTCTCCCATTTCTTTCATCAATATTTCATCACAAGTTTTACAACTTATGATTTATGAGAACTCTAAGATCAAAAAAGAAACATCAAATTTTCATCAATGTTTGGAAAACTCAAATTATTCCCCATTATGATCAAACATTTCATTCCAAACATTGGCTGAGTTCGATGATCCTCTTCATCCAGAAAAAATATTCCCAATGTGATGGAATTACTTAACCATTGTGAGACAGATTATATTGTATATGATGGTTAGTCCAAATTTTATCAATTAAAAAGTGAGGTGATTTATTTTCCTTTTAAACTCCATTGATAACAAATGAAATTACAGGAATATGATAATGATATTCATCATCTTGGTCCTAAAAATCTCCAACTTTGTATTTTTTTATCAACCGATGTTAATAAATCACTGAAATTTTTATCCTCAAGCTATGTATTACGTATCAATAATGATAAGACTATGTGGGATAAATCATTGTTGGAAACAACAATTATTATCAAAAAATTCATGATGTCCAAAAGTATTGATTATGAAAAATTTCCTCATCTTTTCATCCTAAAATTTTAGTCCTCCAAAGAATACAAAAAAAATTGTTTCTAAAAACCACTCAAACAAACATTTAGAATTGATCAAACACTTACAATGATGAATTCATAATTTACCCACAAATCTCTCTATTTACATGATTCCATAATTATAGATTTATAAAAATTCCTACCCCCTTGAAACACTTTCCAAAGATAAGATCAGAGAGGGAAAAAACACATACCTCAACCTTGATGAGAAAGAGGTTAGATGACCTTGTTCATGCTCAATTTAGAGAAAGCTTCCTTGGGTAAAGGCTTTGTTAAAATTTCAGAAGCTTGTTCTGATTTAGGAACATACTCCAACTTCAGCACATTATTCTACACAAGATATTTGATGAAATAATTGTTGATATAAATATGTTTTGAATGATAATGTTTTACTGGATTCTTGGAATGGTTGATTTCACTTTGTTTATCACAACCCACGATAAAGGGTAACTTCAATTCAACAAGTTAGTATTCTAACTGATTCTTCATCCACATAACATGGGTAAAAGATTGTGTTGTAGAAAAATATTCAGATTTAGTTGTAATGAGAGTTACTAAATTATATTTCTTTATATACCAAAAAATATAACTTTTACCTAGAAATAAAACTCCACCTGATGTGGATATTCTATCATCAATATTTACTTCCAAATAAGCATCTGAATACCCAAAAAAATCAAAACATTCTATGATATCATACCTGATTTAAAAAAAAATTTGGCCTTTGATGTATTTGATGATTGTTTTTCTAGAAAGTAGATTTGATTATTCAGGATAACTATAAAATCATTCACATAAGGTAATATAATAAACAATATTGCGTCTTACAGTAGTAAAATATAAAAAAATTCCAATCAACGTTGGAAATTCTTTCTAATCAACATTCTTGTCTTCTCCATCTTTACACAACTTGGTTCCCAATAATATTGAGGTGTAAACTAGTTTTGAATTTTTTATACCGAAATTTTTAAGAATTTATTTAGCATACTTTTCGTGAGAAAGAAAAATGTGTTTGTACTTTTATAAAATTTGCAACCCAGTAAAATATTTCATTTCTCCCAACATGGAAATCTCAAACAACTTTTTCATTTATTTAGAAAACTATTCACAAGATCTTTCATTATTCATAGTAAAGATAATGTCATTAATATTAACAATTACAATGAATGAAAACTATTGAATTTCTTTGATGTAAATATTTTTATCAACTCGTCCTTTCTTAAAACTCATATTCCTTAAGGAAGTATCCAGTTTGGAATAATATGCCCTCATAGATTTCTTTAGTGCATACAATGATTTGTTAAATATGAAAATATAACGTTCCACATTCCTAACATAAAATCCACAAGGATGTTCAATGTAAACATCCTCATTAAGATCATGATTTATAATTATAGACTTTACATCCATTTGAAATATTTTATAACATCTATTATGTTGAAATAACATGAAAAATTATTATTCTTTCTAACATTTCCACCATAGAAAAAGTGTCATCAAAATTAACACCTCCAATTTTAGTGTAACATTTAGATACTAATATTTCCTTGTTTCTTATCACATCACCTTATTCATTCATTTTGTTCTCGGAAACCCACTTTGTACCAATAACATTTTTTTATCTGGATTAGGTATGAGTTCATATGAATCATTCTTTTCTATCTGGTCGGACTCTTCATTCTTGGACTGAACCCATTCTAGATACTCAAAATCATATTTCACATCATTTGGCCAAATTTTTTAATAGAAAAAAGTACATATAATAGTTTCTTGGGGTTGGATCCTATTTTTAATTTTTACACCATCATTATTAGGATTCTTTAGAACTTCTTTTTAATAGTTATTCATTTGAGAAGATTGTCTCCCCCTAAACATATGAATTTCATAACTTATGGAATAGTAGTAATGTTTTTGGTTGAACCAACACATATTTCTTTTATTTATGATTCCATCACAATACCAGTAGTAACCTTATAAAGAATATTTTCCTCTATAGATTCTATACTGACTGTAGTTATGAATATGTTTCATAGAAACCTTATTATCTGAATTTTGTTGAACACCAATTTTTATGTTATCAATCAGAATATTTTTTTAGCTTATTTCCACTTTTATCCTTGTCATAACTAGAAATAATAGAAACATTTACATACTCAAAATTATTAGAATAATTTTTAGACTCAGGTTTTTCAAAAACTTATGAATTCTAAACTTTGTTAATCTTAGCCACATACCTAATTTTCTACTCTTTCTTATTTCTAGAAATAATTCCATCTTTCCTATCAACTTTTGATGGTTATTTTTTTATCCATATCTAGTTTTTCCTTATGAAAACATTCACCAATATCATATATAGACAAGTTATAAATATTATTTTTATTACATTAACTTCAGTTCCAGATGTTCTTTATGATTCTTTTCTTCCTTAAGCTTTTTTTTCAAATCACTAATATCTGGTCGCATGTTTTTCTTCTAATATAAAAACATTTCATGATTTTTTATGAGAAACATTCATCTTCCAAAATCTTGTTTTTTTTAAAGACTTCTAATATTTCTCAAATATATTTCAAATCGTATTTTAAATGAAATTTAAGTTGACTTTCTTCTTAATCAGAACTGTTCATTCTGAATTCTTCATCATTAATTATTACACTAAAAGTATTCTCAACAACTTGCTCAGTAGAACTTTTGGATTTATCATTACTATCTTTTTATTATTTATCTTTAGATAAGGAAATACACCTTTTATATTTTGAGAATTTTTTACCCTTCCATATGGATTAAAATTTTCCTTTCCAAGCTATTTCTTCAATTACCCTCTTGTCCTTATTTATTCTTCATCACAGTCTTTTTATTTCATTCTTTGTGGAAATTTTTTTGTAAAGTGCCTAGTGAATCCATATTCAAAACATTTCAAGGGAAAAATTACTTTATATTTACCTATACCTCTTCTCACATTTTTAGAAAAAAAGGATAAAATATCTTCAATATTTTTACATAACTTATTTTCAGAATCAAAATAACCACTTTCTTCTTCAATAATAATTTTATTTGAATTCTCTTTCTTCGTAGTCTTGAACAAAATTTCTCTATCAAATTTTATTTTAATTTTCATATCTTAATACCTTATTATTTTATAAGTGATGATAGTTCTATGAAAATAATCTATAGATAATTTTTTTATGATATCTATCTTCTAATTAATAAACATTAGCTTCAATCATATTAGGAATAATTATTAATATCTTTTAAAAAACTATAGAATCCTATAACTTTTAACTAAGACATCTGATTGTGTTGATGATGGTATTTAACTTGGTAAATAAGTGCTTAATAGATTCATACCCACCCATTTTCATGTCTTCATACTTCAGCCTCTAGATTTTTAAATTTTCTTCTTCACTTTTGCATTTCCTTCATATATGTTTTTCATATTATCCCATATACCTTTAGAAATGGCAAAGTGCTTCCCCTTAAAAATTCACTTTTAGAATGCGATGATGGTAAATAATTCTTGTCCCTTCCATAAATTTCATGATTATTCTTATTAATAGATTAAGATAAACTTTATCATCAATAGGAGGAAATACATCTGTTGCATCTTCAAGAAAATCATATCTAATAGACATAATATGGGGAAAAATTATATCTTTTTAGATATGAAAATTATTACCATAAAAACGAGGATTCCTTTATTTTTGACACAATTCAAATTATCCATCGACTTCTCTTAAATACATCATCAATGAATAAATGAAGGGAACCATTCTATGATACTAATTGTAATTTCTCAGTCATGAAAATTGTATCATTGAAAGGGAGATGAGTGAATTAGTGATATATTTTTCTTTTATATTTCTTTACTTATTAGAAAACATTTACCTCCTCTTAAATATTTCGTTTCTAATTGAAAATAATTAAAACCCAAATCTATAAGAACACAAGAACTTACATGTTTTATTATTCAAAAAGAATATCTACATCCTTAGTATTGTTTGAAAATGATCTAATACCAAAAAATCCACTAGAATACAATCATTTTGTGTGGAATACATTGAGTAGGATATGCCTTTTCAGTTGTGTGTCACTATGTAAAAAATTCCATAGTGCATATTATCCTTCTAGAACAAATGATGTAATACAAATTTTTGTAACAAAACAAGTTATGATGCTTTTTTTCAACTCTCCCAAATGTGTTATTTTTTATAAAAAATATTTATTTCATACTTAGAAGATGGTAAGAACATTTATGGACATTATTATAAAACTCAGTCTGATTCTACTAGTCTATTTGATCAATAAGAAAAATATATGACTTTGTTATAATAAATTTGTAAAAAATTCTGAACCATTTATTCATCAATATAGAAATCCCAATACATATTTTCTAGTCTGATGATTCATCCCAATACAATGACCAGTTGAATACAATCTTGTATCTCCTCTTATGATTATTCTATCTGAAATACTTCTTCAACAAAATTCATTCAGGAAACATATTATTCTCTCTAAAGCTATTACTTGTCTATTATTCACCATGAAAATTACATCTATAATAAATTACAATGTAATTTCTATTTTATACTCACCCCAAAAATGGTTTGGGTGGGATTACTGAAAATTTTTACTATCAATTACATTTTGTAAATCTATATGTTCCTTTGAAATTCAGGTGCATCTTGCCTTCATAAACTCTTCTCAACACTTCTCGAACAATCAAGGATATTAAAATAGATTTATCTATACTTTATACTTTCTTTAAAAACCTTAGTTTGATTCTAATTTCCCATTCTAATTTTCCATTATTATCTGCCTCATTACAATGAAGAAAATGTAAAGTAATATATACTTCTTTATCTCTTCTCTTGACCCACTTGAATGATAAACAAAGTAATTAAACCTATTTTAAATGGTTGACTACATTATTGATAAATCTATGAATTTATTCTCCATATTCGCCACCACATTATTTTCATTTTCTTTAATGTCATCAGTTTCAAACAATTCTTCCTCGGAGGATTTTGATGGCATACTGAGTATGATGGACCGTTATTAGCAGCTTCAACTTCAAAAACTTCTTTCTCTTCTAAATATGTTACCGGTCAATTTTTATCATAAAACATTCACCCTTTGATGAATATGATGACATAATAAATCCAATGGATCATCATTAAGAGATTATTTATTTTTTGAATATGATGCTCTCTAACTTCTTTCTTTGAGGATTTAAATCTTTTTTACATTTAGTTTAACAAAAATATAGCACCTTCATTATGATCTTCCTCCTTGGTCATTAAACATTTATTCATCCAGAAATAACATTATGATCATCTTGAGACTGGAATGATTCAAATATATCAAATTTATTCTTTTGAAATCTTTCATAAAGTCCCCTTGATTCCTTCATGACTTTGATTATGTTGAATATCATCTTCATCATCATGTAACCTAGTATGTAAAGTGTTGCTACTTACCTATATTTTATCTATATATTTCTTTCCTTCTCAACCTAAATATGATTGGTATGATTATGATCAAATTGAATATGCTTGGTATAATATTTTTCTTCTCTTTAATTAATCAATAATTAATCATTACTTTTATAACATACTAATGATTTATGAGAACTCCAAGATCATCAAAGCATCATTACATTTTCATAGAAGTCAGGACGACTCTGAGTTTTTCACATTACAATTAAACCTTTCATTCCAGACATAGTGTGAGTATAATGATCCTATTCATTCATAAAACATATACAAAATAAAATGGACTTTCTTAACCATTGTGAGTCATATTTTCTTGAATACGATGGTCAGTCTGATTTTCACCAAATAAAAAGTGAGGTGATTTATTTTCATCTTAAATATCCTTGACAATAAAAAATAAAACCTAAATAATATAGTCATCCTTAGCATCTTGGTCTTAAAATGTACTCACACTACCAATAATTGGATAAGGTTTTGTGATATATAGTGATGATTCAAAGAAATTATTGAGTTGTGCAGTCATGAATAATGATAAATTGAAATCCTATTCTTTATGGTAGTTGAAGATCCATTAGAAGAACTACCGGGTGCATGATCTTGTGTTAGAAGATATGATCATTCCTCTAAATATTTGGTCTCACTATATTTATGGTGATAAGTTTAACATATATACCTTTCATAAGAGTCTAAATTATATATTCACACAGATGTATATTAATATGCATCAATGAAAATGGTTTGATCTAATTATGGACTATGATTTCTCTTTTCACTACAATCTGTGAAAGTAGAATAAGGTAGATGATGATCTTAACAGAAAAAAACATGCTACTATATCCATGATAAAAATTGAGAGAGACCATATCTTCGTGTATATGAAAAGGAAATATCTTGAAATAATAATGATATGGAATACATCCTACCTCTCCCAAACGATTTACCAACCATCTATCTAAGATATGGTCAAGGAGACATAAATGGATGATCTGGAGCTAAAAAAAGTGAAATCAATAAAGGAAGGGGAGTTACATGAGTTCCAAATTTATGATGATGGTGTAATTAAATTTTTAATGAGTCTTTTTGTTCCTTCATCACCTGAGATAAAGACCATGCTATTGTATAATGCACATATCCTATATTTCTACACAACCCCAAAAGTACCAATATGTACCATGATCTTTGAGAACACTTTTGATGGGACAACATGATGAAGGAGATTTCAGAGTATATAACAAGATGTTTGGTATGACATAAACATAAAGTTGAGTGACAAAATTCCAAAGGGATGATGAAACTATTTCTTATAACCATATGGAAATTGGTGAATATCACCATGGACATTATCACAGGTCTTCCAAAAATATCCATAGAAAAAATATGATTTTGTTTGTGGGGAATCGACTCACCAAGACTTCCCACTTTATCACTTTTAGGGAAGATTTCTCACTTGAAAGATTTCCAAGATATATAAGAAGGAAATGATGAGGTTTCATGGGGTTCCACTTTCGATCAAATTTGATTGTGATCCAAGGTTCACCTCTAAATTCTATAGATTAATTAAATAATATTTTAGTACTAAATTAAATATTAGCATGACCAATCACACCCAAACTAATAGAAAATCTAAAAGGACTATTTAAACACTTGAGGACATGCTAAGATCACGCTTGATAGAATTTAATGGAGGATGTGATCAGCAAATCACATTGGTTGAGTTCTCATATAAAAACAACATCCACACGAGTATTTCAATGGATCTATATGAAACCTTCAATGTAAATCAATGTAGAAGTCAAAATTTTTTGGGATGAAGTTTTCGAATGAATGATACATGGACTTAATCTTGTGAAAGTGATAAGAACGAATTTTCAATCCGTACAAGAACATATAAAATCTACCTATAGTCAGTAAAAGAGCTATACTGACTACTACTAATGGGAATATAATTTTGATGTTAGAGAAAAAGTATTCATTTGAATATAACCATGGAAGAGAGTCATACACTTTTTAAATAAAGGGAAGTTTTAGCCGGAGGAATATTGACACCTTTGAGATCCTTGATCGCATAGGATTAGTGACATATTAACTATTATTTCCACAAAGTATGGATCAAGATCATGATTTTTCCAAAACCAATTTTATGTAAATAATTAGGCCATTAACCATCCATTGTTGAGTTTGGTTGGTTTTTATTTTTTTTTGTTAGGTAAAAATTAGGGTAAACCTAACTTGTTTTCAAAATTCCATGTGACTCCTTTTCATCCCTTATAAAAAGTCACAACCTCTCCTCATTCCTCACACCTCTCAAACCTATTAGTTTCAACCAATATCTGCCCATATAGATTCCCAAAATCCCTCCCGTAGACCTTGAATCCTCCATTTGTCTAGAAATACTTACATGTAATCCTTTTGTTAAAAACCAAAAGTAGTTACCTGATTAAGAGGTAACATCTTTTCTCAAGATTGTTAGTTTTATTTCCATTATCCAACCCCTCATATCTTATTATTTGATTCTTTTGTAAATAAATCAAATCCTCAATATAATACTATGTTTTATTCTAAGGGTTAGACCTACACTTAGAAAGACTTACATTTAATGGGCAATGAACATATTTTGTCTGTGTATAGTGAAATACTCCCACACAAAATGACAATTGTTCATTTTACATTACCAACATCATAGTTGGCCATTATGATGAAAAAAATAATTTTATATGATATAAATGATATATATTAATTCTTTATTATAATTTATTCTTTTTAAAATACAGACCTTCAATACATTCCATTTTTCATTAATACAATAACATCATTTGAGGAAGTGTGAACTACCACCCCCTCAAAGCGATGTGATTCATTCACACGATCCATGGAATGTATAAAGAATGATTATAATTAAAAATATGTTAAATAAACAACCTCTATATGATATAAATATAATAATTACCTTTTTGGAAATAAACTATATATACATATATATATATATATTTCTTTATTACCCTTTCACACACTTAAAAAGTGATAACGTTGTTCCTAGATGTGTGGACTACTGACTCCTCAACAGGATGTGATTAATTTTACACCAAAATAATTATATATATAAGTATATATGATTAAATAATAATGTATTTATGTTATATTGGTCATTCTGGAAATATTTGGTGTTACTAACCTTCTTTCCATAACGATCACTGAAAAATAAGAACGTCACCCATGCATACATACGGCCTACCATCACCATGATTGTAATGCTGGTTCATTTTTCATAAACATATTTAATAATTTATTTTAAAGGTTTAATTAATGAATGAATATGATAATTATTTCTGGATTATTATTGTGTTGATTTCATATAATGACCCCTTTGACAATAGTGGACCCACCAATGTTGTTTTTTGCAGATAATCCAAATTTGGTGAAAACAACTGATGTAAACAGAATTGTTTAAGTTGTTGTATACAAAATAGTATAAAGTGGAATAAAAGTAATGTTAAAAAAGACAAATTTTCCAAAGAAATTAGTAAATTAACATAAGTTTATTATACAGTAAGTCAACGGACATTCACTCAAAATGAAACTCAAGGTACGGTATTTACATCTCACTTTTTACATATATGAGATAAATGTCTTGTTCAGAATTTAATTATTTTGTGTGGTGTATGTACTACACATCTTGATATATTATACCATTAACTATTTTATCTTGTTTGTTTTTAAAATATTTATTCAATATTATTTCTTCATCAGGCTTATGATTTAAATTGTATTTGAGTGGTATGGGACACTTTGAGATGACTAAAAATTATTTTCCTTATGACTAGTTATAATTATCTTTCAATGGAATTTCTATTATTGGATATTATATGTATATTTATCAATAAAAAATTTCATTATTATCTGTTTATTCATGACCATAGTCAAGTACAAGTATTATTTTTTCTTCTCTTTGGTACTCAAAATGTTTTTGAAAATGTTTTTAAGAAAACTAAACATTATTTCTCTATTTTGTCAGAGAACTTTTTTTCTTCTAAAACACATGTTTTAATAAAAAATCCAAAATGTTTTTAAAATGATTCGGTAATGAAATTATTACCCTTTTTTTCTTTTACCATTATTTTCAAAGGAATATTCTTATCACTTTATGAACAATTCATTTTTTTTACCTTTAACAATGAAAAAAGATTGTTCTTTTACCTCATATGACAAGTACAGATTTACCCACCAACATTTATTTGAAGCTTCCTTTTCATGTATAAAAAGTTAATTTTTAAAGACAATGTTTTTAAAAGTGATTTTCAATGAAACAAATTTCCAAAAAAAATTCATAATAAAATGATATTTTCCTCAAGTATTTTTTAAATATCATTTTATAGTATTTCCATTCATCATCAACAATAACCATTTATTTTTACTCCACATGAGATTTATTTATTTATACCATCCTTATTCTTCCTCTAGTTGGCTTAATATTGATTTGTCCAAGGATAGTATTCACATTCACTTCTTTGAATCATTTGTTCTTCCCCTTGATATATTCAATCTTCTATGGTCATTGAACATTTAATTTCCCGCTAATTTTCCATTTCATTCATCATGTATATTATTATTACCTAAACCCTATAACATTTTACATACAGTGTCTATATTGATAGTTATTTTATCACTTGGGAAAATATTGATTATTTCATATCCTTTATTCAATACATATATTTGATACGACATAATATTTATTTTGATTATTTGATATGAGTAATTATATGGACAATCAATGATGGGAGGAAACATAAATTTATATAGGTCCTCAAGGAATCGATAGGTTCTCATTAGAAAAATTAGTTTCAAAAATTTTAATTGTTTAACCCTCTTATTAAAGGTATTGATGGTATAGGTTTTCATGTGCCTCAAACATGATGTCTATTGAGAATAATTTCCCTCGTTTAGTTTTATTATTATTCATCAATGATATTTTAAATTGACATATCTATTGATACATTTTATTATCAGTTATTTAGATATAATTTTTTTTAGTTTCTTACCTTGCCATATTTATTTTTCCTTATCTAGTTATTTAAATGGAATGTGTTTTCAGTTATTACCTTTCCATAATATTTATGAACTTCTTTCTTAGTTTATTGATTATATAGTTATATTACTTCAATGTTTATTGATTATATGGAATGTAAGTTCAGTTATTCACCGCATCATAATTATTATTCTCATTGATTCATTATTACTTCTGCTATATTTTTCCCTTACTGAGAATTTGATATCACCCTTTTTATGTTTATTTCCCAAGGAATCCATGAAGCGTACTTTGAAAGATATACATGGATTTACTAGATGGATTAGATGTATCCTTGAAGATATATATTTAGAAAGAATAAAAAATTATCTTTTTATTAGTGTATTCTTTTCTCATATATGTATCTCATTTACCAAGAATACTAAACTCTTGATCTTTCGATATTTAATTCCTTGTCATATTTCCAATGTAAGAGTAGTAGACACTGATTCTGGGCCTTCCGGGGGCCGGTTACTTCTATTGGTATCATAGGAAGTTTAGTATAATCCTTGGGAACTAGATTTAAAAAAAACATATGTTAGAGAACATACACCTAAGGTAGAATTTGAGGATAAGTATAGATTAAAATCCTAGAATTTTGGTAAGGTAGAGATTATGTGGTTCTTTCTAGATATACATCCATGTCTATATACTACAAGTGTATGTGGTTTTTATATATATGTATCTAGGATTAATAAATATGACAAGGTATTTTGATCCTAACATAGGGTAACATGGTATACAATAATGAGCCTTACTACAAAACTTTTTTGACACTCTTGGGGGATATGTTTAGGAAAATTTAAATTTTATTTAAAAACCACCATGAAGGATTTTGACAATGAATAACCTAGGTTAAAACTGGGGTGTTTAGATTGAAAATCGGGTGTCATTATTTAAAAATACTATAAATTATATTATGTATAAACTCTAGACTAAGGAAAGATCTATGTGGAAATAAGTGGATGATGTATTTATGTATTTAGGTTGTAGTAAAAAAATTAGTTAAAAGTATAGTTTGTGATTAACCTAATTTAAAGGATTTCCATCATATTTATTTTAGTAATTATATAAATTTTGTTTTAGAAAAGGATGACCTACAAGTTGGGTGATAACCAATCAAATCTGGCAAGGCTGTGGGTCTTAAACCCAGGACAAAAAGATGATAAGGGATTATTTCCAACCACTAATCTATGAAATTTCATGGATAATTTTTCATTGTTTTTAGTTAAACAAATGATGAATAAATGATAATTATAAACTAGTAGTTTCACATTTGAAGATTAGATATTAATCTATTAACCATATTGGTTTTAGGAGATAGTTAAAGAAAATAGTTATAATTTTCACGCTTTTATAGGCCTTATGATCCTTTAAATGTTACTTTTAGTGCTTCAGACATAGAAAATTAATTATTGGTAATTAATTTCTATGATTAATGGAGTGAATTAGAATTTGATCATTGTACAACCAAAAATAAGGATTTTTCATATCATATTGAAACTTATAATGTAATAACATTTCATTATATTCTTAAGTAGTAAAATAATTACCCAACATTTGGAAAATGTCAAAAAAATAAAATTTTTTCCTAATATATTAATTTCTATTGAATTATAGTCTTCTAAATCATCACATATTTATGGATTTGAGTTCCTCAACTTTCCATTGATCATTCACTTGTCTGTGATTGATGACCCCATTCACTCCTTATAAATACTTATATTTTTCCAGTAAGTACGTATCTATACATTACACTGATGTTCTCTTAATTAGAGACATAGTTACATGGTAGTCCATGTGACCTATGTACTTTCTATTATCTCTTTAATTGAGGATGACTTATAACCCCTTATCATGATGTGGGATTTCGAACATAGGAAGTATTGAACAATCTATCACCATGATCGAGTTTAAATTGTGAGGATGCATTTTAAATAAGGTGGGGAGAATGTGATGAACTTAAAATCAAATGTAAGGACCTTTTATTCGATAGTGTGTATGAAATGCGACACTGAACATGTAAGGTAATATAATATCTAGACACTTTATAAAATATTTACTATTTAAAATAGATTTTATGAATTTCAATACATAAAACACTAATTTAGATTGTGTTTCATGCAAGAGCGGCCTTCGTTGATCGATTATGTTACATTTAAGAGTGGCCTTCCTCGATTTCTTGTGTTAAATGCAAAAATGACCTTCCTTGATAACTTCCATTTCACGCTTGACTGATTTTCCCCAAATAATAATGTATTATTAATACATTAGTATTTAATATAATATGATATAACCTAGCCATCCTGTTAGCAGTTAAAAATAATATTATCTATCTTATTAAAATTTATGGTTTATTTAAATATAAAATGAGTTCATTGGTTACCAACTAATGATAAATGAAAATATGAACCAATTGGATATTAAAAATAAATATTATTATTTATATACATAGAAAGGAGTTTTTTCTTAATAAACATAGTTAATTAAAATTAATGAATTATTTTAATGAAATATATCTGTTATATATTATAAAAAATATTTTTTATATTAATCCATTATGTTTTATATTCATACGATACGAATAAACCCTATTTTACATATAAAACCTATATTTTTATAATGGCAATTTTACAACCTTTTAATAGAGATCCCATTTTAGATTAGAATTTTGACACTTTAATAGATTTAATACATAATAATAAACATAATATTGGAAATATAAATATTATAATTGTTTTAGGGTGAATTTTTGATTTTTTTTGAAACATTCCATATTTATTGAATAGATAAAAATACTGAATTTTATTTCAAAACTTATTTTTTATCTAATTTATTTATAAGGATAAATTATATTTTTATTTGGTTTTAAAGTTTAATTATATAATATTTTTATACATTAATACAATTTATTTCATTAGAATAAATTTTAATTTTAAATTGATTATAATAAATAGCAAACTAACATACCTTTTTACCTTAAAAACATGCATTGCCGTCCCATTTTCGGGATTAAATTTAAATTAATTCCTACCACTTCTGTGATATGAATTTGGAAAAATGGATTCCAAATTTGGAATAAAAATTATTTATAATTTATAATAAGATAAAATTGGTTTTTTATAGAAATATTAGTGAATGTAATTACAATTAATTACAATTATTAAGCTAAAATTAAGCTTAATAATTGACTAAACCTTTAACTTAATGGGCCAAATGACCAAAAAACATCTCCAAAACTCCATTTATGGACATAATTAAGAAATTAACCTTCCATTACTGAGTTTGGTTGGTTTTTTATGAAATGTTTTTGGTTAAAACATGGGTACACCTAACATGATTTCAAAAGACCAAGTGAGTCCTTTTCATCCCTTATAAAAGGCTGCCACCTCTCCCCATTCTTGACATTTCTCAAACAACTTAGATTTGAAAAATATCTTCCCATATACCTTCCCAACATCCCTCCACTAGAAAATTGATCCTCCATTTTAGTATAAATCCTTCCAAGAAATCCTATTGGTAGAAACCGAAAGTAGTTACCCGATTAAGAGGTAATGTCTTCTCTCAAGATTTCTAGTTTTATTTCCATTCTCCAACACCTAATATAATATTATTATATTATTATATAAAAACAAAATTATTATTAATATACTATTATTTTTTTATCCTAAAGTTTATACCTACACATACACACACATCCATCTAATGGGTAACAAACATATTGTTTATGTATACGACAAACTACTGCCTTGCGAAATGATGATTGTTCATTTTCCTTTACCAACTTTCATGGTTGGAAATTATGATGGAGACTCTATTTATATATGATATTTATGATATTTATTATTTCTTTATACTTTTTTAATTTTTTTAATCCATACCTTTAATAATTTCCATTTTTTAATATGATAGCTTTGTTTGAGAAAGTGTGGATTACTGCCCCCTCAAGGCAATGTGATTTGTTCACATGATCCATTTAATGTATAAATGATGATTATAATTGAAAATATGTCACATAAAAAACTATATATGATACTAATGAAATAATTACCTTTCTGTATATATACTATACAATATATATATATATATATATATCATTTTCTTTATTACCCTTTCACACACTTAAAAAGTGATAACGTTGTTCGTGGACACGTGGATTATCGTCTCCTCAACACGATGTGATTCATTTTACATCACAATAATTCTATATAAATGTACATATGATTTAATAATATTTTATTTATGATATAATGATCAATTTTTAAATATATGGTGTTACTTACTTTCTCTCCATAGAAATCATTGAAAAATAATAGCATTACGTATGTATACGTACAACCTACCATCTCCATGGTTCTAACATTGGATCGTTTTTCTTAACCAAATTTAATGATTTATATTAAATTTATAATTAAAGAAAATATATGATAATTATTTCATGAATATTATTTTTGAGATGTTATATAATGACCCCTTTAACCATAGTTGACCTACCAATGTTGTTTTTGACACATAATCCAAATTTTTTATAAACACACAACACATACAAAATTTTTCATGTAGTTGTTTAAAACTTATTATAAAATAAAATAAAGTTAATTATAATCATGAAAACGTTTCTCAATAAATTATAAAATTAAAATATGTTTATTATAAAATAATTGAAAGGATTTTTACCAAAAATGAAACTCATAGTAATGGATTCTCATCTAACGTTTTACATCTATGAGATAAATGTCATATTAAAAATTTTATTATTTTGTGTAGTGTATATACTACCTATTTTGATATATAATATCATGAATTACATTATCGTTATTTTATTCAAAAATTCCATTCAATAATATTCCTTCATAAGGCTTATGATTTAAAAATGTTCAAAGTTGTATGGGACACCTTGGGATGTTTAAAGATTATTTTCCTAAAGAATAGTACTAATGATCTTGCAATGGAACTTCTATTAGAGGAAATTGTAAAAAAAAATTAAACAAATCCTTTCATTATTATCTAGATATTCATGACTATTTTCAAGTATTAGTACTTTTTTTTCACTCTTTGGTACTGAAATTGTATTAATTTTTTTTAAGGAAACCCAACATTATTTATCTCTTTAGTTGGAGAACCTGTTTTCTTTTAAAAATAATGTTTTTATAAAATGTTTTAAAAATATTTTTAAAATGATTTTATAATGAATTTTTTATCATTTTTGTATTTTACCATTGTTTTAAAAGGAATATTATTTTCTCTTTCCAAACAATGTATTTTTATAACCCTTCATTGTGAAAATAGAATGTTCTTTTACCTCACATGACAAGTATGGATTTACTTATCATCATTTCTTTAAAGCTTCCCTTTCATGTCTAATAGGTTAATTTATAATGAAATTTTTTTCAAAAGTGATTATCAAAAAAAATAATTCCAAAAGGTTTTCATAATCATAGGATATTTTCCCCAATTTTTTTAAAGATCATTTTATAGTATTTCTATTAATCATCATCAATAGAAACTACTATAAAACTACATTTATCTAATAATAGGGTTTTAACAGTGCTATATAAAAATGATGTTAAAGACCCCCTTTTTCATTGCTAAAGAAAATATTAAAGGAGGTCTTTAATAATGATAAAAAAAATATTGTTAAAGGGGGTCCTTTATCAGCACTTTTAAGAAAGCATTGATAAATGAGATCTTTTAACAGCACTTGTAAAAAAACACTGTTAAAGGGGGGTCCTTATCAGTGCATTTTTAGAAGTACTAATAAAGACCCATCTTTATCAATGATTTTCTAGTAGCACTCATAATGGTATACTTAAAGTAATTCATTAAGAATAATATATTAATATATAAAAATATTTATATTGTTTTAAATATAATATATATTTTTTAAAATATGTTTTAGAAAAGGTAAATAGAATTTTAATCTTAATATATAAGATATTTTGTGAAAATAGATTACAAAATAAATAAAAAAATACTTTTAATTAATAATTTGATTATTATTTCCAATTAATAGTCATTTAATATCAATTTTATGATAGTAAATAAAAAAATAAAAAAATATCTAAAATAAGGTGAAAACGTAACTCAAACATCAAACAGTTATAACATTTGATCTGGGTATCCATTTATGCTCTACCACATATCAAATAAATTTTTTTGATGGGATCTACAACCTTAGGGACAATAGTAAGCCTCAATGACATGTTTAAAGGCTAGATAATCTCATAATATCTCAAAAATAGAGTTTTTCGTAAGGGTGCCCTGATTTTTTGACATTTAATGGATTTTCAACATATTTTAAGGGGGTCTTTTATACTTTTTTGTTGGTGACTAATTTTATTCCTAGGTATTACATTTATATTGATATATATTTTTGAAATTTTATCATTTTTTAAAATTTAATGTTGTTTATAATTAAATATATGCATGTTTTTTATGTTTACTTATAATAAATCACTCATATAAATACATATATCAACATATTGATGTAAAAATATATATTCTAATATATGTTAATAAATACATATTTTAAAGATGTATTTAAAATAATTTCAATCCATTTTTACATTATATATACATGTACATATGTGTGTATTAATAAGGTAATATATATTTATATTCTATTCTATTATATATAAATGAATATAATATATAATATATTTAAATAAATTTAAGTATATATTTCACACACACATATATATATTGTATAAATGTATTTTAAAATAATTATATAAATATATGTATATATATATATAAACAGAAATATCATTAAATAGACATAAAAAACATAGTGTATTGGTAATGGTGTTCCATATTTGAAGGAGAGGTGTAGGGTTTGAATATATGAAGATGTGCATAAGGATTGAAATTCACAAAGTGATGATAAAAGGTGGCGGGTTGAAAAGCATTGATAAAGGCTGGTGGAGCGCTATTAAAGGGTTCGTGGAAGCACTGATAATGGGGGTCAAGGTCATAGGTGTCCAAAAAAATATATATTTACCCCCTTTAATAGTGTTTCCTTTATCATCACAAAAAAATGTTATTAAAGGCCCCTTATAACATCACTAAAAAGGTGTTGTTAAAGGACCCTTTTAACAATGTTTTTTTATCATTGTTTAAGGGGAACTATAACAATGCTTTCTTAGCACTGATAATGTTTTGAACTTTTAACCATTCTCATATTGTCAGTGTTTTATTAGAATTGATAAAGGACAATCCTATCACTTTAAAGACCTATTTTGTAGTAGTGAACCCTTTATTTTTACTCCACATAAGATTTTTTTGTATTGATATCATTTGTATTTTACCTTTGAATGGTTTATTATTTATTTTTCTAAGGATAATATTCACATTCACTTCCTTGAATTATTTTTTATTCCCCTTGAAATATTCAATATCCATTGATCATTGACAATTGAATTTACCCCTAATTATCAATTTCATTCATCATGGATGTTACTTTTTCCAAAACTAGATACCATTTTACATATGATGTCTACATTGATTGTTATTTTATCATTTCAGAAAATATTGATAATTTGTTCTTCTTTACTCAATCCAGATATTTGATAAGGAATATTATTTATTTTGATTATTCAATTTGAAAAATAATTTGGAAAATAAATGATGGGAGGAGACTAAACATTATATAGATCCTAAATGCATCAATAGGTAATCATGAAACCAATTATTTGTGCAAATTATAATATTTTAAATCATCATGTGAATGGTCTAGATGGTATAGTTTTTCATGTGCCTTAGACATGAAGTCTATTAAGAAAGCATTTACCAAATTTAGTTTCATTTATTATTCATCCATGGGATTTTGTTTCAAAATATCTATGGATACATTTAATTTTTTATTATTTAGATAGTATGTGATTTAGTTTCTTATCTTACTATATTTATTTTTTCTTATCTAGTCATTTTAATGTCATGTGTTCTCATTTATTACCTTGTCATGTTGTTTATGAACCTATTTATCAGTTTATTGATTATATGGCATGTGAATTTAGTTATTAAACATTTCATAATTATTATTATCATTGATCCGTTATTTCTTATACTATATTTTGACCTTACTAATTATTTTATCTCACCCTTATTATATATATTTACCTAGGAATCCAAGAAACATGCGATGAAAGAAATGTAGGGATTTACTAACTAGATTAGAGTTATCCTCAAAGCAATTTATTTAGAAAGAAGAAGTAAAATATATTGTAATTAGTTTATTATTTTCTCATGTATATATCTATTTTATCAAGACTACTAAACTCTCAGTCCTTTAGGATTTAATTCCTTGTAATCATGTCAATGAAATAGTAGTAGACACCAGCTTTGTGCCTTCTGGGGTTGGGTCTCTACAGATTTCCTCTTAGAGAAGCTAGGGTTAGTTTTTTGAGATGCCCAGAACCTATAATATGTTTATATGGAAGTTAAAAAGAAAATGGGTTGGGTTTGATCGATCTAGAAGGATAAAATTGGTGTATGGAAGTGAGGGAGAATGTTTCCTTTTATAATTTAGGTGGGGCATTTTAAGAAGCTCCCAAAATAAGAAATTAATATATATTATTTTTTAATTAAAAATGTCTTATATGTGGGTTATTTAAAACCTTAGAAGACTATGGGTCTAAATCCTCTCAAAAAATAATTTTTAGTCATGTTTTGGTCACCATGTTAACCTGATCATTTGTCTTTAACCCTTAGTTACACCCATTAACTCTTACCCTGACAACTTTTTTTTACTCTTTAGGGTAAATATAGTTACTATAAAATAATAAATGAACCCCAAATGGATCATTGAAGACATATTTAACCTTACTGTAGTTTTTTGGCCGAATTTATTTTTTTAGGAATTTTATATCGTTTAATAAAAATTATTTATTTTAAAGTATCATTTTTTTCATTTTTGATACAATTCAATATTTTTCTTTTTAAAAAATATCCCAACTTCATGATAATGTCGAACCAAAACATATAATATATCACTAAAATTTTTAAATTATCTACAAAATACATGGATGTCATTAATTATGTCAAATATTATTTATTTTAATGTTTTTAATATCATTTATTTTTTATTTCCATTAATTAAATAATTACTACATCATTATTATGAAAGAATTTAATTAAATTCATTCTTCTCTAAAAATTTTAAATAAATTATCGTGATAAAGATAAATTTATTATCATTAAAATGAATATGTATAGCCTAATTTATCTTTTCTATATCCATGTATTAAAAATGTAATACTTATTAAAAACATGAGTATGACATTTTTAACTTATCATTAAATAAAATATAATTAAAGTCTCTTTCTCATCCAAGTGGCTTAAAAAGAGTATAATTTCTGCCTAATGATGATTTTGGTAGAACACCACTCATTAAATGAAATTTGGACAAGTGTTGGGGTAATTTTATAATTTTATTTATATCCTTACATAATTTACCCTTAACTATGGTAATTAAAATATTACTAAATTTTACAATTCATATGACCAAAAATAAAATAAAACTATTTACATAATTTGGACCCACTAATTCCAAATATGGAATCCATTTTTCATAATTCAAAACATAGAATTTTTAGTAATTAAATTAAATGTAATCTTGTTGATCGCATGAGAAAACGAGTTATTAAAGTTTAAACCTGCAAATGTTTGAAACATTTTTATATCTAAATTCATTGTAAAATTGATTAAAATAAACGAAAATGTCTTAAATGATAATAATAATCTATTTATTATTTAATAAAATTCAATAATTTAATTTAAAACATAAAAATTATTTGATGGGAAAAAGTTTTTTTTAATTAACACGCTAAATTGATTTAAGAAGTGACATACTATAAAATCTTGGGGTGTTACAGGTGATGTAGGGACATCAGGGGTTTATGTTAATGCATTTCGTCAACAACATGGATATTTTTGAACTTTATTCACTCAATATAGTAAATTAAATGATTTTAATTCCATGCATTATGTGATTACCCAACCATAGAAAAACCATGAGTGGGTGGATTCTGATCATGATGTGTCGTTTTAAAAAAAAAATATGCACTGATAAACACACCTCCCATCCCATACAGAGGATCGAGGATGGTTCAGATCTGGGAAACCGGTAACATCAGAAATGATTCATTTGATAAAACCTATTACCTGAAAATTTAAAATTCAAAACGTACAGTGAGAACAAGAATGCCCAGTAAGGTGTTTAAAATAAACCAATGAATCTTTTGAAAGCATTTTTTTAAAACTTATCCAAAGAATATTCTCTTATAGAAAACTATAACACATGTTACATAACATAAAAGTGCTCAACTAAGATTTTCAAGGAATAAATGAATCAATTAGGACATTTTCAGAAACGGGTAGTAATAGATATACTGAACAAGTATGATGTATGAATCCTTAAGCACAAATTAAACCATTAAGAGTAATACTTAATCAGATTTGTGTGTGAAGGAAAAAAACATCAATTTCATCTGTTGGTTACTATTTTACACAAATCATGAACCAAATTTTACTTGTGAAATCAATAATAACTTGATAAAAACATAAGGGGAAGAGTAGTGAAACAATAGGAATATCATCTTGAAAAGAACATGTAACATGACTTGAATATGTAGCTTCAACATTTCATTTATACATTCATGAACATATCACTGAGGATCATCCCCAAGGTGTCAAAAAATAAAAATTATTGAGGTTATTCACCAGGGTATCGTGAATCTTTTCATCTCTAGAGATTAATTCTTTACCCAATGCGATGGAGCGCTATTAGGGAACTCCCTTAATATGTCTTTAATTTCATGTGAGCCACATAAATAAATACATTACTTAAACAGGGTTGTATATTAAATATGTCCCATAACACCTTGAATAGTTCATTCATAGTTGGTCATAGTAGTTGAATTTACATTTCTTATAAGTGAGAAAGGCATCGAGATGAATGAAAATCAAGCTAACAATCATACAACAGTTATTAAAAGGAAAGAAGAATGGTAGATTATGGCACATACATTGAAATCTAAGGTACTGAAAGAAGATAAAACATGAATTTATCACATGCATGTTTGTTATTGAAATTCAAAAAAATTATCATCCAATTGATTATAAGGTAAACCAAAAATCTCAAGTAGGGTTTTGATCTTGCACATGCTAAAATATTAAATATTGTTATGAATTTGCATAATACTGAATAATTTCTATGATAGAAAGCATGAATCATCACAATAACAACAACATTTAAAACATACGGAAAAAATAGTCTTCTCTTAAATGTGGATATAAGTTTTGTTTAAAACACTAATTCATATTTTTTTAAAACTCCACATAAACTGGAGAGTTAATTTTTAAGGACTTTAACATATCAAATCAAGGTTCGCGCAAAATATAAACTATAATTATGTACCCACACTAAAACTGAAATATTTTCACACCCATTTCTGTTAATACCCTATTAATATTAGTTCAAAAACATTTTGAATTGTGCAAGTCATGCCCTTAGTCATAAAAATTTGTTTCTGAAAACCTACAAAAAAATAATTTTATAAAAACCTGATCATATATATATAATTTTAAAAATTTATTTATTATTTAAATAAGAAATTATATGTATGTGAATATGTGTAGTGCACGAACAATTATACACAAACTCCATACATATAACCAAAGTAGAAAGGTCATCCCCATTCCTACATATAACCGACATATATACAAACAACCAAAAGTATATATGTATTTTCAGAACAACAAAACTAGTCCAGGTATAATCCATACATTCATTAAGATATTTGAATTCAAGAGAACCCGAAGGCCTTGTTTCATCATTTAAGAACATTTGGACTAAACCGTAAGGTTAATATATATATATATATATATATGAATATATAAGATTATATATTCTCAAAGAAGAAAAACAAGGCAAAACTAAAAACCCTTAATTTAAAAACCAAGGAAAGGAGGACTTCATGGAGGGTTGGTCGGGCTCGCTGGAGAATTGAATGGGAGAGGAGAACCGAGAGGTCTCGGTTATTTATATACAAAATCTCACACACAACCTTCCACAAAAAAATGTACCCACTTGCATTGAATTCAATGGTGGGTTTCATGCTTGAAGAAAACGAGGAGACTTGTGATCCCTGGTGGACAGAGGTGAAGAAAACGAGTGGTGTTCCATAGGGTAGGGTTACTGGTGTAACCCATGTATAGAGGAAGAAGAAGATGCGCCTAGGGGAAATTCTGGCAAAAAACAGACGGTCCAGATAGATCCCAATGTCGATCCAAGGGATGATATGTGTCTGTTGTGTTAAAATAATTGAGCGGATTAGATTAGATCTAAGTTTCATAGGATAGTCTATGTTCGATGCGATAATTTAAAAACCTCGAACGACCAAGATTAGATCATACCAGATCAAACTGTTGACAAAAACCGCGAAGAGAGACCCGGTCAGTTATGGTCCAGTGCGGGATCGGAAACAACGGCCCAGATCGCGCGTGATGCGACCCAACAGTCCATATCACGTTTTCCCAGAACAAACTGCTTCCAACAACAAAACGGAGAGCGGTTTTCGCCTCCCTTATAACTCTGGGCCTCCCAATGAGTGCTCAGAAATCACAGAACACCCCCGAAGGGGGCCCTATACACGGGCTCCTGCCTGTAGGACTTGGCCTACCCAGACCCCACCACATCATCACACCCGCATTGGTGCGCCTATGCGCTATTTCTCACTCTAGTGTGCCCTCCGAGTATCCTCTCCCCAAGCTCGGGAAGACCTTTGCTTGGGGATAAAGGTCAAGATCATCCACTTTGTGTGAGTTAATTCCCTCAGCCCTAGCAAAAAACGGCTGGCCCTAGTGTGCCAATTTATTTTGAAAAAGATACACTAGAAAAACTATTAAGAAGAGGAAACAATCCATTTATTAGAACTATATAGAATTTTATATTCTTAAGCATCAATGAATATAAAATAAACTTTTTTTAGTTAGAAGTATTTCTAAAAATAAAAATACTAAACCCCAATTTTTTAACTAAAAAATTTATGAAAATGTATTTTTAATAAACCTACATTATAATTTATAAACTAGTATTCAAGAAGACATAGTTCAATCAAAACATAATTTAATTTGAAAAACATAATCATAGTTTAAAAAATTATTTATGAAATGAAAATCGTTACATTGTATTTGAAAAATTCGAAAAGTGTTTTGAATTCCTTAATTATTTTCAAAATAACTTATGTATGAAATGACATTTTACACCATATCCTTTTAGAGTTCATAAATGGTGGTTTAATTATAACCATAATCATAACTCAATTATTTGGAAACTAATTAATATTTAAATAAGTTCACTTATCCTAACAAGGTCCAACAACTATTTTTAATAACCGTTAGCATCCAACGGTCACTAGTATAATAGACGAAAAAGTGTCCTCTAAAACCAAACCTTAAAGTGACCTAAATCTCAAAAGGAATAAGATGGTGTATCACATTCGCTAATGCTTATCATGGTTTTTATGATCACATAGTTAATGTTTTTTTCTTTAGTTGACTCAAATGATCACCTTTACATAATGGGACTCGTTGTGGTGATTGGGGATCTTCCAGTACTTTTGATAGAGGTTTTAACATGTATATTTGGTTATCATGATTACTCTTTAGATCTTTGTGTATTGTAGACACTATGGTGTTCATATTTATATAAAGAGACTTATGTTTATCCTTCAAATTTTTGTTCAGTTAAAAGTGTTTTAAAAATAGTAAATGCATAATATTATCATTATATGATACCCAAAATTCGGGGTGTTACATTACTCCCCCCATCAAAGAATTGGGTCCTCGCAATTTCATTCATATAAACATGCTAAGAGGAAGCTCTCAGTTGTTCCTACCATATCACCCATCGTATAGGATCCTCAAGTGTGTTCAGTGGAACAGCCAAATTGATGCTCAACTCCTCTAGTTCTCTGATCCGGATAAACTTCGGGCAGAAGAGGTTGAAGTCATGCACCAAACACTCGGGCTTCCAAAGGTAGGCTCGAATGATAAAAAGTCTGGAAATGTCCATATAGACCAATGTATGAAGAACCTTTTGAATTATGTATCATTCGAGAACATCTAAGTTATAGACATTTTCGTACAGGATAATGTTGAGAAGTTGGTACATGTAGGTCACATAAATGTTTCCCTCTAAAGCACCCTCTTGAAATTTTACTCTGGCCGTGTAGTTCCATCCTAGGGAAAAACACAGGAAGAGCCCTTAATGGTATTTTCATCTCCGCTTATGCTCACCCAATTGTGTTGAGCCTATGCGGCAATAGATGGGAGCATTCCCTTGATAGGTGCAGAGATTCCCTATACCGTTTTCACCTTAAAATATTTCTTGCCCGTTCCTTGCAGGTTTGCGAAGGGAGGATACTCATCTTCAGAGGTTTTTATTGCAATAATATCCAGTATCTCAGTAGGAAGAGATAACATGTGGGTTTGTCCTTGTATCTGAAAGTTTAAGATGAGAGTTCGATCACATGATATCCATCCAAATGTATAAACAATGTAAAGAAATAAGAAAGAAGAGATAACAAAATTTGTTCTTTATATAACTACTGATGCACAACATAAAATGTGGATAATGGTTTACCTAGTTCCCTAACAAACAAATTCCCAAGGCAAGCTCCAAACTCTCTATCTCTCAAAACTATATGCAACTTGAGCAATCAGTTTCAATATCGTGGGATCACATATGGTATCTCCATATTCTGACATGCGGGGTGTACAACTGTGAGACATACTTATGTACTTCTTTTCTATACACAGAACGAGGGGCTTTGTATTCAAGGATGCCAAAGTCCATCATTTGACCAAAATGGCCATAGGACAAGACCTGACACATGTATGCTACGTGGAGATCTCCCTCTGCAGCAGCCGCTTGGAAAGCCATGAGGGAAGAGACCCCTTTCACTACGGTGAAGCATCTGAAAATTCCCTCATAGTACTTCCCACATCATGAGTAAGATGGATACTGGTCTTGCATCATAAAGATATAATACAGACCCACTTTTCAATAGAGTTGATGTACTCCGGGAGATTTGGACACATCATAGAGATGTTTGCACGACAAATGGATATGGGCATAGTTTATAAAAGCATCATGGATGGCTATGGAAATTATGATATCTAAGGCCTCATTGGGAAGAGAAAAAATAATTTTCCCTTCATTTTCCATATTAAATTTTTAAAAATAATTTTTATTAATACAGAGGTATATTTTTCTTTGTTTCTGTTCTGGCTTACTAGTGTTATCCAAACCGAATCCTCTGATACACACCGTGAAGACCTGACCCCTGAAAAACCAAGAGTTAGTGCATTCTGAACATGATGTGTCATTTTAAAACAGAAACATGCACTAATAAACACACATCACGTCTCATACAGAGGATCGAGTTCTGTTCGGTCTATGGGAAAACAGTAACTTCAAAAATGATTCATCTGAAAAAAGTTGTTACCTGGAAATGTAAAATTCAAAATGTAGGGTGAGCATAAGAATGACCAGTAAGGGGATTAAAATAAACCAATGAAATTTTTTTAAGAATCTTTCAAAAAGATATCAAAATAACATTTTCTTATAGAAAACTATAACACATATAACATAACATAAAAGTGATCAACTAATATTTTCAATGAATACAAGAATCAATTAGGACATTTTCAGAAATGGGTATTAAAAGATATCCTAAACAAGTATGATGTATGAATGTTTAAGCACAAATTATACGGTTAAGAGTAATACTTAATCAGAGTTTCACGTGAAGGAAAAAAACTTCAATTTCATATGTTTGTTATTATTTTACACGAATCATGCCCCAAACCATTACTTGTGCCATCAATATGAACTTGATAAAAACATAAGGGCATGAGTAGTGAAAGAATAAGAAAATAATCTTGAAAAGAACATGTAACATGACTTGAATATGTTGCTTCGACATTTCATTTAGACGTTCATGAATATATCACCGAGGTCCATCCCCAATGTGTCAATAAAGAAAAATTTCCGAGGTTATTCACCAGGGTATCATGACGCTTGTAATCTCAAGAGATTATTTCTTTACCCAATGCATTGGAGGGATATCAGGGTGAAAACTTAAAATGTATTTATTTTCATATGATCTATATAAATCCATTCATTACTTAAACGGGTTTGTATATTCAATATGTCCCATACCACCTTGAATAGTTCATTCATAGTTGGTCGTAGTAGTTGAATTTACATATCTTATAAGTGAGACAGACATCTAGATGATTAAAAACGAAGCTAACAATCATATGAACATTATTAAAAGGAATAAAGAAAGCCAGATTATGGAACATACATTGACATATAAGGTACTGAAAGAACAAAAAACTAGAATTTATCACATGCAAGTTTTTTCATGAAATTCTAAAATTTTATCATCCAATAATTACAATGTGAACCAAAAATATCAACTAGTTTTTTGATCATGCACATGCTAAAATAGTCAATATTGTTAAGACTTTCATAATATTGAATAATATCCATGATAGAAAGCATGAATCGTCTCTATAATAACCATCATTTAAAAGATAGGGGAAACATGTAAGTTACTATTAAATGTGGATATAAGTTTTGATTAACTCCCTATTACTTATGTTTTTAAAACTCCACCTATACTCAAGACTTGATGTGTATGGACCTTAACATCTGAAATCAATGTTCTTGCAACATATAAAATATATGTATGCACCTGAACTCAAACTGAAACATTATAACACCGATTTTTTTTAATCCCTTATGAATATTAGTTCAAAAACGTTATGAAAAGGGAAGTTCATGACCTTAGTCAAAAAAACCTTCTTATTAAATCCTACTAAAAAATAATTCTATAAAAACCTGATCATATATATAACATTTTCAAAATTTATTTATTATGTAAATATGAAATTAAGTGTATGTGAATATGTGCAGTGCATGAAAAATTATACAAAACTTCGTACATATAAGCGAAGTAGAAAGGTCATGCCCATTCCAGCATATAACCGACATACATACATTTAAACAAAAGTATACATGTATATTCAAAACAACAAAGTGTGGCCAGATATAATCCTTACATTCTTTAATCTATTTGAATGAAAGACAACCCGAAGGCCTAGGTTCAATATTTTAGAATGTTTTGACTGAACCATATGGTAAAAAAAATTAAAAAAATTATTTAAAATATATTAGTGTATATATTCTCAATGAATCAAAACAAGGAAAAAAGAAAACCCTTACTTTAAAAACCAGGGAAATGAGGACTTCAGGGAGGTTTGGCAGGCTCACTGGAGACCTGAACGGGAGAGAAGAACTGAGAGGTCTCAGTTTTTTATAGACAAAAGCTCAGACACCACCTTCCAAGCAAAGAACGTACCCACTTGAATTGCATTCAATGGGTGGGTGTTATGCTTGAAGAAAATGAGCAGACATGGGGGTCCCCGGTGGTCAGAGATGAAGAAAACGAGGGTTGTGCCATAGTGTAGGTTTATTGGTGTATCCCATGTGTGGAAGATGGAGAAGACACACGTAGGGGAAATTCATGGAAAAAAACGGACAATTTGTATTTATCCCAACATCGATCCAAGGGATGAGTTGCGTCCTTTGTTTTAAAATAATTGAGATGCTTAGATTAGATCTAAGTTTCAATGGACTATTTAAGTTAAATGCAGAAATTTAAAAAACTCGAATGTCAATGATTAGATCATGCTGGATCAAATCGTTGACAAAAACCGAGGACGGAGATGCGGTCGATGAGGGTCAAGCGTGGGATTAGAAACAACGACCTAGATCGTGCGCGACGTGATCCAATGGTCCATATCTCGTTTTTCCTGAAAAACTACTTCCCACATCAAAACGGAGAGCGGTTTATTCCTCCCATATAACCCCGGGCCTCCCAACGAGATCATAGAAATCACACAGCACGCATGAAGGTGGCCCTATGCACTGTCTCCCACCCGCCGGCCATGGCCTACCCAGACCCCACCGCGGCCTCACGCCCACACTGGTGCTCCTATGCACTCCTACTTGCTCCCGAGCGCCCTTCAGGGAACCTCTGCCTGATCTCGGGCTGACCTTTGCTTGGGGCTAAGGGTCAGGCTCAGCCACTTCATGTAATATACCTCCCTTGGCCCTAGACAAAAAGGTCTGGCCCTAGTATGTAATTTTATTTTTGAAAAAGCTACATTAAAAAATGTTTTCAGAAGAGGAAACAATCCATTTATTATAACTATATAGAATTTTATATTCATAAACATTAATAAATAAAATTAAACTAGTTTTTGTTAGAAGTGTTTTTAAAATTAAAAATACTAATCCCCTTTTTTATCTCAAAAAGTTATGAAAAGGAAATTTTAATAAACCTATATTATTATTTATATACTAGTATACTCGAAAACATAGTTCAATAAAAAAATTAATTTCAAAAACTTATACATAGTTTATAACATTATTTATGAAATGAAAATAGTTACATTATATTTAGAAACATCGCAAATTGTTTTGAATTCCATAATTCTTTTCAAAATCACTTAAGGGTGAAATGATTTTTTACACCATATCCTTTTAGAGTTCATAAATAATGGTTTAATTATAATCATAATCCTAAATAATTTATTTGGAAAATAATTAATATTTAAATAAGTTCACTTATACTAACAAGGTCCAATGTCTATTTTTTTATAATTGTTAGCTTCCAATAGTCACTTGATAAATGGTCGAAAAAGTGTCATATAAAACCAAACCTTACAGTGTCGTAAAACTAAAAAGGAAGAAGATGATGCTTCCCATTCTACTAATCCTCAGCATGGTTTCTATGATCTCAGTAGTGATGATTTTGGATTTAGATCACCCAAATGATCTCCTTTACTTACTGGGGATTGTTGTGGTGATTGGGGGTCTTCTAGTAGTTCTGATAGGGTTTTGAATAGGTATATTTGGTTAGCATGATTAATCTTTCAATCTTGGTGTATTGTAGACACTACGATGTTCTTATTTAAATAAAGTGACTTATGTTTATCCTTTAAATTTTTGTTTGGTTAAAAGGGATTTAAAATAAGTAAATTCATAATATCATCATTATATGATACCTAAAATTTGGTGTGTTAAACATTGTTTTATTACTTGTCATAATATTCATTTTTATTTTATTCTTGCTATTTTTATATGTTCGATTTATATATTATTGAGCATGAGTTTCATTTATTAGTTCATGTGGGCCTTTGGTTCTGTTTATACATTGGGCATGTGCTGTTAGCCTTGGTCCGCATTCCCATTTGATCTATGTCATACTCATACCTGATGTTGATCCATTGATCCTTATAATCCTGTGGTTTTCTATTCCTCCCTTTTTCATTCTTCATGAAATGGTCTACCTTGGTCTATGGGTGACCCTTGAGAGATT
The DNA here is from genome assembly GCA_963277665.1 of Viscum album. Lineage (NCBI taxonomy): Eukaryota > Viridiplantae > Streptophyta > Magnoliopsida > Santalales > Viscaceae > Viscum > Viscum album. The sequence continues at coordinate 981,277,633 of OY728148.1, read as the reverse complement.
ATCCTATGATGTCATATGCTCTTATTTTACTGTTTAAGTGGTTATGTTGGATTATTCCAAGGTGCACAATATATGATGAATCCCCAACATGGTTCTTCTGTGATTCTTGGTGTTTCAAGAACCAAAACATTGGATATTTTCCACATCTTTCTTTTTCTTATATGGTTAGTTTTCACTATTTATCACATATATTTTAGAATCCCGTTTTTTCATAGTGGAATCTTGGTACCCCTGTACCATTCATATAAACCAAATAGATAAATAATGTACAAAACTTATGGAACACATTATGATTTGATTACTATTTTATGTCATTCATTTCTACTGATCATCTCGCTTATGTTTGAGTCTATTATATAAATTAGGACATGGTACTTATTAGTATTATTATCAAACTAGTTATATATATTCTCATTATAATGTTAGCTATTGTAAATTTTTACATGAATTGGTACTTGTTATTCTCTCATTCTTTGTTAATGGTCTGTTATAATTAGAATGTTACACTTCAGATTATGAGAAATCATTATAGGATTTTTATTATTCATGTTTTCATGAATCTTCCTACTGTTTATATAATTATAAACATGTTAAATTTTTGTTCTGTAATTTTGAGAAACAAAATTATACCCATACAACTCAATTACTACATTGAAAGTGGGACACCTCATAGCACAACCCACAATTTTATTATAGAATCTGATAAAAAAATATTTAGTAAGGCTGATTTTGGGATCAAATATTATTTTCCATTTCATGATGTGATAATTGTGAGATAAAAGAAAAGTAAAAATTAATACAAAATGAACAATAGATGTAACATAGAACCCACAAATAAAGTGGGGTAAAAAACCATAGAAAACTAGAATGATATCACAATTGTAAATTAGGTTAAAAAACACTCTTTTATTATAAGGAAAATATCCATGTAACTATATCTCTTGAGTAATGTATAATGCACCTCACAAAATAAAACACTCAAAATGTTGAAATAGGAAGCTCAATACTTGAGGTGATGATGCTAAAACCGTCAAAGAACTCTTCCTTTTATAGGAAAGGCCCTTAGTTGATCTTCCTCTTATATTTAACTCCATGGGTTAGTTTTTTCACCCATCCCACTAACCACACTAGCCCACTTTCAAAAATCTAGGTGGTGAAACTGTTTGTGAGAAACATTGGCCAATATATATCAAAATAGGATATCTGATTCGGAAGCAATAATATTTCCACAAATCATTTCTATCTTCCAACCATGTTTCTCTTATATATATGGTTATGATTGTGGAATTATACTATATTAACTTAAAAAAGTTAATATACTTCATCATAAAATTAACCTAAATTTCTTCAATATAAATTTTCTGCATATCCACTCTTCCTTCCTCCACCACATCTCAAACAAAGTGATATTGTACAATAATGTTCATTATATTGGAATGAAAATATAGATTCCGTTTAATTTTCAAGCTTCTATGATTGTCCCCAAAAAATTGGATATACTTCTGTCATTGTCCGGGATCCTCTGTAAACCTTAACATATAAATCACTTCTTTGCAAGCCTATGTAGTTTTCATGTACTCTACCTTAGTCGTGGATAAATATATAACATAATACAACTTTGAATTCCAACTCTTAAATCATCCTTTAAAATTTAACACATAACCCAATGTGTATTTTTGTTGGTCATAATCACCTACAAAATCTGAATCTACGCAAGATCTAATAGTGAAATTTGATAATCAATAACATAATACAGCATATGAGATCTCCTTGATGTATCTAAGGTTCTTAATTAATTTGTTTCAATGCTCCTATATTTTATTCTCCACATACCAACTAACTTCTCCCACTAAATGTGCCATTTATGGTCTAATATAAACCATAGAAAATATAATACTACCCACTGTAGGTGCATAAGGTAATTGAGACATCTCCATCTTCTATACATCACTGTTATCAATGTTAGGATTCATCATAGAGGATAACATAAAATTAACAGTATGTGGGGTTAATATAGGCTTATAATTTCGCATGTGGATGTATGTCAATACATTCCTCAAGAAATTCTTTTTAGATAGATAAATCATACCCTTATTTCTATCTCATTAATTCTATATCCCAAGATATTATTTTTTGGTCCTAATTACATCATATCATACTCCCATTAAAACTATCAACATGTCATCCACATACAATAGAAGAATGATAAAATCAATACCATCTGAACCCATGAATTATGAACAAGTATTTTAATGAAGTATTTTGTGTCCAATACTCATGATATATGAATAAAATCTCTTGTACCAACACCTTGGTGCCTTCTTAATACCATAAATCGTTTTCTCAACAAAAAAACCAAGTTCAATTTTACATATTTGGAAAAGCATTCCGATTATAGAATATATATTTATTTATCAAGATCACCATGTCGAAAAGTTCTCTTTACATCTAGCTACTCTATAAATAAATTATATATTGTACACATCCCCATAACTATCTGAATAGTCATTATTCTAACAATGGAAGAAAATATTTCCTTGAAATCAATAACTTCTCTCTATGTATATCCTTTGACCACCAGTCTTTCATGATATATTTAAAATTATTTATTTTCATCCCAATTGATTTTAAAGAACCTATTTTTATTGATATTCTTCCTTCCATGAGGTAATGGATCAATATCTCAAGTATTGTTCTTGTGAAGGGAATCAAGTTTCTCCTGATTTTCTTCCATCCATGTGGATATTTCTGAACTCCACATCACCTCCAAAAAAATAATATAGATTACCGTCCTCTATTAGTAATTAGTATTCAATATTTCTCTCAATGATAAATTCTGAGTGCCATATTGGCTCCATTTTATCATGAGTTGATTGTCATAATCCAAAATCAATCATAACTTGATCATCATGCTCCTCAATGGAAATTAGTTCTTCTATGGATTCTTCCTCCACCCCAACTATTATTGTATATGTGTTCTCATTCTTCAAGTTCCCATTAATCATCACGTGCACCTTATATTCTAGACATATAACATCCATGATGATGATAAGTCTATGGGTAGTGGGGTCCCACATAAGATACCCCTTCACACCATCAATGTATCCTAAGAATATACATTCATTGGATCTCGAATCCAACATCAGTATTTCCTGATAATTAAACAATACAGATGCATGACCTCCATAAGTATGTAACCAATCATAGTCAGTAGGTCTAACACTCCACATATTCATTAGTGTTTTCATATCAATCATCACAAAAGTAAATCTATTGATCACAAAACATGTTCTCTTCATTACTTTATCCCATAACATCTTGAAAATTAATACAGTAGTCAATATCTATCTTTTTCTATCCAACAAGGTTATTTTCACCCACTTTCCACTCCATTTTATGGAGGAGTGTATAACACCATGAATTTCCTCTAGATGCCTTTTCATTGAAAAAAATGTATCAAAATCATCACTTGAATAATTTCCCGCACTATTAATCCTCAAACACTTGATCTTCATTCAATATTCCATCTTCATCCATGCGTTTAATGTTTTGTAGAAATTAAAAACACTTTATTTCATCTTGATTGGGTACACCTAACATCTCATGTAATAATCATCAATGAATTATAAAAATCACCTTTCACTTCATAGGGATATAAAAAGTGACTTCCAAATATTTGAAGGGATCAACTCTAATATATCCTTTCTCCTCATTGCTGACATCACAAAATTTAACCAATGTTGGTTGTAAAAGTCATAATTCTCCCAAAATGGAAAGGATGCCTTTGTAATCTAGGAATAAACTTATGTTCAGTAAGAATCTTCAAGCTTCATTCGAACATAAGAACAAGATTTTAATACCATGACTTCCTCAATGCTTTTGTTGAGGTAATTAATAGTAAAACTATTATAATGTCTCAAAAATTCAATATAATTTTTTTAATTATATGGAATTATTTCAAGATCGCAAAATCTGACAACGCACAATTCTAGGGCCCAGGGTGCTCAGAATGATCCGTCGAAGTTTTGCTAAGCATTAATTAGCGCACGAAAGCATTTTTCTTGAAAAAGTATAATAATTCTTAAATGTTTACTCTAATTAAATATTTGAGGGAATTATTGCACTCAGAATGGCGGGTTTACCCTAGGTACAACTTATGTTTAGTCAGTGTGGGCCTCCTGTGAGAAAACCTAAAAATGGTATAACCGTAAATAAAATAATTAAATAAAATTATTTTAATTTTAAAATTCTTATAACTCACGAACGGTAACTCAGATTAAGAATCTGAGACCAGCACTGAGCTCATGGTGGTATACTCTCTTTAGGATGATACTAACCTTCATCGGCACGGGCCAGCAGTGAAAGTTAGTTTTTGTCCGTAAATAAAATAACTAAGTAAAAAATATTTTATTGTAAAATCCATAACATTTAAATTGTAACTATGATTGGAAATCCGAGAGTACAGTTGGGTTCGTTGGGGAGTGTTTCAATTAGAAAGATCCTAACCTCAACCAACATGGTTTGAGGGTGCCTGATAATAATTTTTTGAATTTTTTGGGGGTACGTTCAGTAACCGCGTGAGCGGTGTTTTCTATCTTTTGAAAAGTTGTTCGGCTTAAAAATATAAGGGCGTCATTGAAGCCACAGCGCTGGGATTGGCTTATGAGAGGGATAACATCGACCACAGTAGGTCGGGTGAAAAATTTATTTTTGTGGACTTTTGAAAGATTAATAAAATAACATGTTTCATTATTTAATTTTCCTTCATTCCTCCAACAGACGAACGGTGCTGGCGGGACCGACAACGTGTCAAACCATTAAATGGATTAACTCTTCTTTTCTTATAACCACACCATTGGAAATTTGAGAGGATCATTAATTAAATGAACCTCATTAATTCCCTGAGTGTTATACACTCCTTCTCCTCTCCTATTTATAAAGAGCTCGGGTAGGGGTGTTGGCACAACTTCAAAAAATGATGAAGCTCTAGAAAAGTACCACAACTCCAAACACCAGAAGGATAAGACTGGTTCCAACAAGCGGTGACGAGCACCACCGAGTCACAAATCGGTGACAATGATAAAGGTGGTTCCGTTGACCTTCGTCAACAGTTGTCTCTTCAAGTAGGGGGTTATTTTCATTTATGAGTTTTTGTTTCCCTCTACCACATTCTTGAAATTATACGAAGAACGTAGGTCAACCGACTAATGAGTTGACCCGCGATTCATCCATATTTATGGGAGGTTACTACGGGGAATCATGTGGGGTTAATCTTGTGTTCAATACAACTGTTTGTTGAACTCCCTTAATATCCTTCATATTACGAGCAAATGAGGAGTGTGTGGGACTAAAAAACTAGGCCTGAACCCCCCGCTATCATGATATCCTTACAATGCCTCAGAAGACTACAAACACGTCGATGCACGCCGCAAGAGGAGGGTCACGGCTCATCAGCCGTGATGAATGGAGGAGGTGGGCGGTAGGACGCTGATCACTGAAAGGAAGGCGACACGACCGTCGTTCCACCAATGAATGGAAGCTGCAGTGAAGGCCGAACCCACCTCATGAGGGTTTGTGGTGCCCACACGACATCGCCACCTCACCAACCGAATGGCCTATGGGACTTTCGGGAATCCGGGTGACTGGGGGTTACACCCTCCCACCCCCCAGCCCCCCCCCCCCCCCCCCCGCATCGGACTTAACTGGGCTGTAGCCCTTGGAGCAGGCTGCCCCCCTCGAGTTGGGGCACCCCCTCGCACCGGGCCACCTCCCTCAGACCGGGTCGCCGCCCTCGAGTATGGCCATCTCCCTCGCACCGGCCCCCTTCCCTCACATCAATCCCATGCCCTTAGAGCGGGACGACACCCTCACATGGGGATGCCGCCCTCATACTGGGCCACCACCCTTGATGCGGGCCGCCTCCCCAGTAGGGGTTATCGCCCCATGCGGGTCGGGCTTCCCCATTGTAGGCATCCCCCTTGCGGGCCGCCCTATTCTTGCTCGGCTTCCCTTGCGGGCTGCGGTGGGCTGCCCTTGCCGGCCACCCCTCTTGCAGGTCAGACCATACATAATCCCATCATGCTGAGTCCACCCTGGCCCATCAGGTCGAGTCCACCCCTACCCCGCCCAGAGAGAGTCGGGTCGGGTCGGTCCGACCAGGTCAGACCAGACCCATGCCCCACCAGACCCTGGAACACTTAAAGGAGCATATCGTTAGAACCAGACGTCTATTTGAAAAACCCGTCTATAGTGTTGGGATACTTGGATCTAGTCGGTCATTTAGGTATTCTCCAATTGAGTTTTTTATACATTTGGAGTAAGGCCGGGTTGGATCGATCCCAAATCCAACCGAGCCCCCGAAGCTAAAATGCTTATAATTCACAGATCGGGCGTCCGATTGACGCGCTGTCTATTACATTGGAACCCTTATGACATGGAGGTCCTTTGATTTATTCCATTGTGGACCTTAGAGTTGGTAAAGTCACGAACGATCTCTTGAGGGGAATATTCTATGGAAAATCAGCTAACTGGGTGCAAGGAAACCTGTGGCAGGCTACAATGTGAACAAAGAAAATTGATCTTATGTGGGTCATCATCTATCATTCCTGTGTGGGTTAGTGCTCAGTGATCCTGTGTGGGTCATCGCATATCGATCCTGTGTGGGTCAGATCCTATGTGGGTTATCAGGGTTTAGTTACCTATCGATCATGTGTGGGTCAGGATTAGTACTTCTTAATTGAATAAGATGATATAGTTTATGACTAATCATCTGTACTTATGTAATTAAGTTAGACCTAATTGTGAGCTGAGTCTTTTTCCTGTGTGGTACTTCTTAATTTGTGGTGTTACATGCATGATACATCTACCTACGTGGAGTTACCTTCGTGGTTTTATCTTTGTAGTGTTACCTTTGGGGTACTTCTACCATCGTGGTGTTACCTATGTGGTGTCCTTACCTCATGTATGAGATGAGTATATCTTGATAACATAGGTTTATGTATGGACATTTACCTAAGTAGAGTTGATGTCTTACATTGTGGTTTTTCGTTTGTGGAACCCGAGGAGACCTACGTGGGTATTGGGGTTCTTACTGAGTATCATTATACTCACCATTTCACGGGCATCGCCCACACCTTTTTGTGTCTGGTGTAGATGATGTGTAGCGTTGATTGAGGCTGAGGGAGCTAGGACTGGATGATTCTCAGAGGTGGACCATTCGACATGATTTGACGCGAAGGAGATTGACGGACATGGAGTGTTGGGGAGGTGATGTATTCCTACCCTATAGGTAAGAACCTCAGAGGATGACCCAATAGCTGTGTTCCGTTTTCATTCATTTTTATTGTACTACCAGTCGTTTGTAATTTTATAGTTGGGCTTGTATTCTAGCCTACTTTTACTTACAACAATATTTTACTACAATAGTTTACTTTGTGGTTGCATCTTATTGTGTTCTAGTCTGTTTGGTTGTATCTTGTTTTGTTCTTGTACTGTGTGTCTATTTAGGTTAAAAAAGCTATGCCTTCCTGTTTAAGGGATACACCTTTCTGGTGATATTTATCAACCTCTGGCATATGGATGACATGTTTGGGGTAGTCACGACATGGGCCCCGAGGGATGGGTTGTGACAACTATCACCACCTCATTGTATGCTTCACCATAAAAAACGCACAGATTCTTCAAGATATTCTATGTCTTTATCACCACAAGCACAACCTTCACAATTTTCCCCACTCCATTGTTAGTGCGAGTCATACACCTGATGTCATCAAATCCACCCAAATAAAATATTCTAATGTTCAGGATCTTCACATGGTGTACTCTTTAGGTTGTTTGAATTATACCATCATGCATCATCAGTTTGTTGGTATTGACTCCAATGATATTAAACGTGTGATAGTTCCCCATGTAAAAAATTCTTTTAGAGATAAGTTCATTTTGATCAAACCATTCCCATTGAGCCATGTTTCTATTGAATAAATTAACCATGTGTTGTTGAGATGATGTCTACCTCCATCCATCATTGAAGCTTCACTGACTAGTATGTCTCCATTTCTGTAAGTACTCGTCATATTTCATTGAGAGTTGTTTACACCACTCTTATTGTTCCAACTATTCTTTTGGGTGTGCCCTTACTTTCCACAACCATAACATGTGATGTTGTTATTATTTTTGATTTGGACTTTCCATGATTTTGGCTACCACTTATAATCATGACCCTTCATCCTTCCTCTATCTATTGACAAAATCATTGATTGGTACAACGTTTTTTTGTCTGAAAATTTTCTCTTGCATCGACTTTTTTCTTCAGGAACCATTGCTGCATCATTTATTACCATAAACATGTCCATCATGATATTGATGGTAAGGTTGATGATCAACTGATCATATTGATTTGTAAATCATTAGAGCAGAATGCCAGCACATTCAGTATCCCTAATTTTGTATCCCATTGTCATGACTTGAGCGAATAGGATATTGACAGTGTTGATGTGATCAGTCACTAAGGATGAATCATCGTTCGAAGAGTGTAGAATTATCTCTTCAAGAAAATTTTGGTGTGCAGTGACTGATTGATAAAACTAAAATTTTAATTACAAAGGCACAAATTAATAAAACAAAAATATAAATTACAATGGAAAAATAATCCAAAACTAAAATTAAAATAAAATAAAAATAAGATATTTTGGGGGAAGAGAGGAGATGCAGTGGACCATGGCCCGATGGGATCCCTCCTTAGCAGTGGGTGTCGAGCTGATGATTTGGGAAGGAGTCGAGGGCCTCCTTTTATAGGCATAATTCTATCAAGTATAATATTGCGCATTGTTGGACCATTAAATTGTCGATTCATGCATCGACCCCTTCATAAAAGATGTTCATAAATATATTTTGCGTTTATACTCAAAATTTCATCTCATTTAGCCCCTGGGATAAGGAGTTATGTATTTTTCATTAAATAAGACTTTTTTATGACCAAAATTTCCTAGAAGACTCCTTCAAATGTGTAACAATCAGTGGAAACCTTCATGACTTCAAAACTCCCCCAAATTTATAGTAGAGTCGGTCCTATGTGTTCTAGTGGTATCCCATGTAAAATTACCTAAATTGGAGGTAAGGGAACAGATTTTTGAATCTGTTATGGTGGTGGTTTCTACGATGTCTGCCTGAAAACGTTTCCAACTTCAATGAATTTTTTGAACTGATAGATCTTCAAATCAGCTCTACGTCCAAAAGATAGAGTTGAATGAAATAAATTCAGGAATCTAAAAAAACTAATCATGAATTTTTTAATTAGATGTTTTATGAAATTATAAAAACAATTTTGTTGTAAAAATAGGTCAAAAATCCAAAATAATGCATTTTTCTCAATTTTTCTCATAATCGTTCTAAAATTCAAAATACCCATTATTTTGAAAAAAAATTGAAACAAATGAGTTTTATCATTGAAAGTAATTTAAAAATACTCATTATTTGATAAAAAATATGCATAAAGATTTTCTCTATCAAATACCCCACACTTAAACCATGCTTGACCTCAAGCATTAAATTTCCACATGGAAATCAGAGAACACCAATGTTACCAAAATTCAAATTCAAAGGCAATAAAATAAAAAACATCAATGTGAAATCAAACTATAAAAAATTTTCATGAAATATCAATTTAGGTTTTAATTTTTCGACGAAATAAATTACTCACATATTTAACTTTTACCCTTTGAAAATTAATGGATCTTCTCATTTCATTCATTCATGCTCCTTTATTTATTATTATTAAACATGCCAAGTCATGATTTACCTAACTTTTTATTCTTTTATCTGATCACTCATGATACAATTCAAGTTGTTTTATGATTATATCATTATAAACATGCTCATTATCCATAGGTTTGTAAATGAACTACTTTCTCCAGTTTGTAAAGATAAAACACACGTAAAATCACGAGGACTTGTTATTAAGGATCTATTGACTTTGAGGTTTATGGTTGGTAGGATTTGATGAATTAAAAATTAATACTCAAGGGGGAGACTAATCTTATATAAACTATGTATAATATCAAAAGTAAAAGTATGATGAAATTATCCCCTTCAAAGTAGCAACACCAACTTCCCAAAACTCAATGAAATGGTTATGATCAAGTAAGCATAATTAATTATTTGTGCACCCTCTTGAATATTTTTTTTATTTTGTACTTATTTTTTATTTTTTCAAAATTTAACATTATATAAAACCTCACATCCATCACATATCCCCATAGGATCATAAGATCATAGGTTTGAAAAATGGTGATTTTTGGTTTTCCCAAATCACTACCCATTTTTCCCTTTTATTGGTTCTTTTTGTCATTTTTTTCATTTTTTTATTCATGTGTGGCAAAAAATAGATTATAATGAATGATTACACAACCTTTTACAATTACGACAATAATACCCCCACACTTCTTCCTTATAATGTATATCATCCCATCAACCATGATTCCCTGTACCCCCACACTTCAACTTTAAAATATTATTCAAATACTCAGAGGAGGGTAGGAATGGATAAAAATGGATTGAAATAAGGATCATTAATATAAAGGTCATTCATGGTCTGTATGGGCCAAAGAAGGATTGTTTTAAAGGTGGTGTTTTAAGAAAAATTATAATTTTAAAGGATACCTCAATCATTTTAAATGTGTTTTTCCAAACTCATAGACTTGAAAAGTTTCAATACATGTTCCAGTCAGTTACATGTCCCAAGATCAATCAAAATATATGCTAAAGAATAAATAGGAAGTACATGGTCTAGAAATACTATTAGAAATGGGAAATATAACATTGTAAAATCACTCATGGCATGACTAATAGATCAATTCACATGAACTTCAAAAACTCAATGCATGAATGATGGTAGGGAAATTTCATTTACATGAATCAATTAATTCCTTCAAATCATGAGTCATTTCTTTAATATCCCTTCTTCATTTTAAAAATTAAATAATTAATTTCAATAATTTAATCATTTCAACATTGATATCAAAAACATAGAATCTCAGGATTCCTAAGAAACTCATGTTTCCTAGATAAGTCGAGTAAAACATGACATCAATTGTGGGCATGCAATTTTATCTGTAAAACTCAAAACATGTTGTGGAATAAAATGTGGAAAGATTAAAAGATAAAACACTAAAATTGAACACCCATTTCCCATGAAACATTGTCCATCCCCTTCATTTTTTGGGGTTTCCTTCTACAGTCAGGATCCAACAAAATAAAATTACTCAATTAATCACATCGATAATTTCATTTAAGCTTAAAATGAAAAGAGGTAGGTGGCCTCATGCTAAATTATTTCAAAAAAAATTACATCTAAATTCCATGAATGAAAGTAATGATAAATCATGGTATTATCCCACAAGTGGGTCTTGAATTTTGACAACCCGAAATGGGCAGTAACAATTGTTATCCAAAGTATGATGGAGGATGGAGATTATTTTATTGGAATCACTACATGTAGATTTTTTCATCTTGTTCTTCATTCTTATGGGTGAGTAATAATACATCGATAGAGTACACCATATCCCCCCATTCACAATTAGGTATAGCTTGCATGGTGGGGTAGGATGAAGCAAGAATCATCATCCTTATAGGTTGCTACTTGTGCACACTCTTCTTCTCTGTGCATTGGTTCCTCAAGGCATGCTTTATCAAAAGAATAGTCAATAGTGAAGTAACAGTGTTATTCTATTTGAATATTATTAAAACCTTAAGTATCAAGATCAAATTCTTCCCCTTCAAAGTAATAATCCTTTATTATGATTTCTATAGGGAAATCCACTTGAATCCCTTCATGAAATTCCTTTAATGAATATTCAATGTGTCCAGGGAGCTCCATATGTTCCTCAACATGTGCACATCTTGGTTCTTCTTCATCCTCCAAGGCATAGTTGAGATTTTTAGATTCTGTATATTCAAGACCACAAAGAGTGATGTAGAATTTAGAGTCAATAAAATTAGAAGGGATAGAGTCAATGAATGGTTCAAATCCCTAAGTCAGTTCATCTTCAATATCTGCCTTAGTGGTAAGTGCCTCTTGGAGTAGACACTCTGAGGATGGAGGCAGGTTGTCTGTCTCCTCCATCTTGACATCAAATTCCAACACTTGGGTGGTTTCTTCCTTCAGTGGCGATGAATCATCATCATTTTATTGTATGGGGAGGTCAGGTAGTTCCGCACATTTAATCAAGAATTCCTCCAAACTTTTTTGATCCCCCACTTTTAGCTCACCAAGTAAGTATTCCTCCCTTGACTCCTCAGGTTCTCCAATTTCAAATATAAGTGGTGAAATGTCATCCACCACTTTCTCAGGTTATTCCTATGGATTAGGTTTGGGTTACTCCATTAATGTAGAAACATAATAAAAATCTCTATCAACCTTTCTGGTTAATTGTTCAATGCTTTTTCTATGTTCATGCACCTTTGCTCTTCTAAAATATGTATCTTCTTCTTCTTTTTATTGCTGCCACTGTGAGTAATTTTTCCATGCATATTATTTTGATTTTGAATACATCATGGTAGTAATTTTTTTATTTTTTTAAAATGAAATGAAATATAACTAATATGTTAAAATATAAAAGGTATATAAACTAATGATTGTCTCCTTGGAAGCAACGATAGTTTTAACGCACTCCTATCGTGGGCGTGGAAAAAAAATTATATTTTTTTAGTACAACATACTGGATGACCAGAGTCATCACTCTTGAAGATCCTTCTTAAATGAATGTGATGAAAATATTTTTGGGTTTATTATTATTTAAAATAATGACATGTGAATCAAGATTTCTAAATTTATACAAATATGCAAGTATAGATAGAATGAATTAATAAGAAAGAACATGGTTTTGTGGGTTGGTTAATTACTCAATAATTATGATCATTTATATATTTTATTTTAGTTTGATAATCCAAAAATTAAATCTCATGTGTGAAATACTATTATTTAATTATAAATTGTGTAATATCATTGAATGTTTGAGAACTCTCAATTCCACTTCCTCCTTTAATCCATGTTGGTGACACACATTTGTCTAGAACGTGTCATCTTCTAGGACCGAGTTCAATCAAATATGTTTCATACATTGATTAGATCAAATATAATGTGAGATGATCTAACCACTGGAGAGAAGGAATAATTAATAAATAAAATAAATGGGTTAGGTTTAGTTGAATTTCATTGGAGTCAGTCACAACATTGGAGACATTCGCCTTACCTGAGCATTCTACTCAAATCTATCTACAAACATAAAATTAAACATTAAAGAAAATTCATGATCACCTTCACCTCCCCCCCGGGAAATGTCTCGGGATCATCCTCTCATTTCTGAGAGTAAGATATTACCTAGTGGAGTGGGTGAAAGAGAAGAGATAGAGAGGGAAAAAATGGAGAAAAGTGTATGGAGAAACACAAAGGCATGGATGAATTATACTAAAATTTGAATTAAAAATGAAAAATAACACAAATATATAATTAAAATAAAATATAAAGAATAAATTAGGGGGGAAAGTGTAGAAGAAGTGGCTTGTACACTTTTTGGATCCCTCCTTAGCTGTGGGTGTCGAGCTGATGATTTGGGAGGAAGGCGAGGGCCTCATTTTATAGGCAGAATTCAATCCTCTAAAATATTTAACATTGTTAGACTACTAAATGTTAGACTAATGTATAGAACCTTTAATAAATGTTATTAAATAATGTTTTTTCCATTCACCCTCCAAATTTCAGCACATTTAGCCACATGATTAAAGTGTTATGGAATTTTCATTGAATAAGACTTTTTATGGTCGAAACATCCAGGATGTTGTCTTCAAATTTATAATGATCAATGGAAACCTTAATGTCTTAAAAATCCCCCCAAATTTATTTTAATGTAGGTTATATGTGTCATAGTGATTTCCTAGGTGGAATCATATAAATATAAGGTGAGGAGACTGATTGTTTCATCCCTTATAGTGGTGGGGTCCATTCAATTTTCATAAAACATTTCCAACGTCAATGAATTTTTTGGACTAATAGAACATTTAATCAACTCTATGTCCATAAGATAAAGTTGAATGAAATAAAATCACGATTCAAGAAAAATAATCATGAATTTTGGAATTATATTATTTAGAAAATGACAAAAATACCCTTGTAGTAAAAATCTGTAAAAAATCCAAAATTATGCACTTTTATTAAATTTTCTCATAAGCATTCTAAAAGTCAAATTACCCATTATTTTAATAATACTTTTAAATACATGGGTTTTATAATTGAATAAAATTAAAAAAATCCTCATTATTTAATAAAAATATGCACATAAATTTTCTCTCTCAAATACCCCAACACTTAAACCATCCTTGCCCTCAAGCATAAAATCTCAACATAGAAATTAGAGGTCACCAATGTTACCAATAATCAAATTCCAATTCAATTAAATCAAACAATTTTATATGTGAAATCAAAAATTAAAATATTTTCGAAAATATCAATTTAATTTCCCATTTTTCAATGAAACAATTAATTCACATATATTACTTTTACCATTTGAAAATTGTTGGAACATATCCTTTCATTAATTCAATATCCTTAATTCATTATTATTAAACATTCAAATTCATGATTTACGTCACTTTTGATTATTTTATCTCATTACTCATTATTAAATTCAATTAGGGTTATGCTCATATCATGAGAACAAACTCCTTATCCATAGGCTTGTAAATAAACTACTTTCTCCACATTGCAATGAAAAAATGCACATAAAATCATGAGGACATTAAATTAAGGTTCTATTGACTCTGAGGTTTATGGTTGGTAGGATTTGATGCTTAAAAAATAATGGCTAAAGGAGGAGGACAATATATTAAGTACTATGCATGATATCAAAAGTAAAAATATAATGAAATTGTCGCCTTCATAGTAGCAACACCCAAATCCCAAAACTCATAAAAAATTTTATAATAAAGTAAGAATAATGAATGAGTATAATGAGTTATTCCACAACCTATTACAATTACCACATTAAATCCCCTTTATTTTTTCCTTACAATGTATATCATCCCGTCCACCATGGTTCTCTTTTCCCGCACACTTCAACATTAAATATCCTGAAAATACTCAGAAGAGACTAGGAATTGATAAAAATGGATCCGAACATGACTAGTTCCTATAAAGATCATTCATGGTTTCTATGTTCTAAATGAAGGATTGATGTAAAGGTAGTCTTTTAATGAAATATAGCATTTCAAAGGATTCCTCAATCATTTTAAATGTTTTTTTTCATAGTTATAGATTTGAAAAGTTTCAATACTTGTTATGGATTGTTACATGTCCCAATATTACTCACGAAATATGATCAAGAATAAATAGTAAGTTCATGGTATAGAAATATTATAGGGAATGGAAAATATAACATTAGACAATCACTCATGACATGTCTAATAAATCAATTCACATGAACTTTAGAAATTCAATAAACGAAGGATTGTAGGGAAACTTAATTTAAAGGAATCAATTAATTAATTAAAATCATTAGTCATTACATCAATATCTAAGATACATTTTAAAAATTCAATTACTAATTTCATTCATTTAATCATATGTACATTGAAATCTAAAACATGGCACCACATGATCCCTATGAAACTCATGTCTCCTAGATAAGTAGTGTAAAACATGAATTCATGTTTGGGCGTGCAATTTTATCTTTAAACCTCAAGACATGTTGTGGAAAAAAATGTGGAGAGTTTAAAAGATAAAACATTTAAATTTAACACCCTTTTTCCATGAAACCGGTTCTTCCCGTTTACTGTCTGGGGAGTCTTTCTACCATTATGACCCTACAAAAAAATTACTCAAATAATCAGAATGATCATTTCATTTATTATCAAGATGAGTAGAGGGAGGGGGTAACATGATAAATTATTTCAATGAAAATAAATTTACTTCTAAACTCCTAGAAATTAAGTAAAGATAAATCTTTGTATTATCCACTAAGTCAGCCCTGAATTTTGACTACATCTAGAAGGAAGTACTTGCTATTATCCAATGTCTGATGGAGGATGATGCTTCTTTGATTTGAACCGCTACATGTGGCCTTTCCCAGATTGTGCTTCATCCTTCTGGGTGAGTAATGATCCAGGGATGGAGTACACCATATCCCCACCCCCTTAACAATGAAGTATATCTTGAATGGTGGGGGTAGGATGAAGAAGGAATCATCATCCTTCATGGTTACTACTTGTGAAAACTCTTATTCTATGTACATTGGTTCCTCAAGGAATTCTTCTTCAAAAGAATAGTCAATGGGAAAGTCAGAGTGTAATTCTATTTGAATATTATTAAAACATGAAGTATCAAGATCAAATTAATCCCCATAAAAGTAAGCTGATTTTGGCATGGTTTCCTTAAGGAAATTCTCTAGTATCTCTTCATGAACATCCATCAATAAATATTAAACATATCCAGGAAGATCCTTATGTTCCTCAGTATGTCCACATCTAGTTTCTTCTTCATCCTCCAAGGCATAATTGATATTGTCTGATTCTGTATAATCAAAACAACAAGGATTGATGTAGAATTCAGATTCAATAAAATTAGAAGGGATAGAGTAAATGAATGGTTCAACTCTTGGTGTTGGTTCAACTTCAATCTCTGCCTCCTTGGTATGTGCCTCTTGGTGTAGACTATCTAAGGATGGAGGCAAGTTGTCAGGCTTCACCATCTTGACTTCAAATTCCACCACTTGGGTGGTTTATTCCTTTTGTGGTTTTGAATCTTATTCTTTGTATTGTATGGGGAGGTCACGTAGTTCCTTAAATTTAATTAATAATTAATCCATAATTTTTTGATCTACCACTTGTAGCTCTGTAGGTACGTATTCCTCCCTTGCCTTCTTATGTAATTCAATTTCAAATATAAGTGGTGAAATTTCTTACACCTCTTTCTCAGGTTCTTTCTCCAGCTTAGGGTTGGGTTTCTCCATTAATGCGCGAACATAATCAAAATCACTATTAGCCATTCTGGTTAGTTGTTCATATTTTTTTTTCTAAGTTCATGCACTTGATCTCTTCTAAAATATTCATATTCTTCTTCTTGTTGTTGTTGCACCCGTGAGTAATTTTTCCATGCATAATATTCTTATTTCAAATACATAATAAAAGTCTTTTTTAGTCTTTTAAATGAAATGAAATCTAAATAAGATGTGAAAATCTAAAAAGGAAATGAACTAATGATTGGCTCCCTGAAAACTGCTTCAGTTTTTATGCATGCCTATCTTGGGGTGTGGACAAAAATAATTATATTTTTCCTAGTTCAGCATAGTGGAAGACTATGGTCATCTCTCTTGAGGATCCTTTTCTATGTAGTTCACATTCTTTATCTAATTCACCTATTCTATATCTTTTTGTGGTTTTGATTATTAAATGATAGTGATTAAAATCTTTTGGGGGTTTTTATTATTAAAAATAATGACATGTGAAGTAAGAACTCTAAATTTATACATAGATGCAAGTCTAGATAGAATGAATCACCAATGGAATTTTACACTTTACCAAATATTGTAAACCTTTGGAAAAGGCCCGGAAACCATTGGAATATAGTATATGAATGGTTCCCTCAAATGTGGCAATGTAAGGGGTGAAAATAGGCCAATACCAACAGTTCAGTGAAAACCGCTGGTATAGGTGTCAAAATAGAAGGAATACCAACAGTTTTCTACAAATTGATGGCATATGTGTGATCAAGTATAACGTATACAAAAGGATTTTAAACTATTGGTTTATGTTTTTTACACGTATACCAATGGTTATAAACTTTTGGTATAGAGGGGATATGGCAAGCCATAAGGCTATACCAACAGTTTCGTTATAACCGTTGGTATAAACCTATACCAATGGTTATAACAAAACATTTGTATAGTTATATTTTAGTATCTATACCAACAGTTTTGAAACAGTTGGTATACAAATGCTCAGCTCCACAGTAGCAGGCCCCTCTCCCCTCTCCAGACCTACAACAACACAACAACCCCTCTCCAGACCTACAACAACACCAATAAAAAATCCCCTTCCAATGTATTCAAAATTTATAATTCATTCCAAAATTTAGAAATATGGAAATTTTGAAATTAAATTGCTATAACAACCGTATGTGAAAAAGCCAACATGTTATATGAAATGCAATAACTCCGATGAGACTATTCCAAATTTAGAATTCATTACTCACTCAAACCACAACACCAACACACATAAGAGTATTAAAAATTTATATTTCATTCCTCATTCAAACCACAACACCAATACACCCAAGAGAACAAACCTACATGTTATAGGAAGACCATGGGATGTTTAGTCATAGTCTTGGGTTGAGTATATTAAAAGCCGCAAGAATATCTTGGGTAGATTGGAAAGGATAATGATACCTATAAAATCAAAAATGGTAGTTGCCAGGTGCTTAGACCTAGAATGAGTTATAGGAAGAACATGGGATGTTTATATTCCTATAATGATTATGTATCCATGTGTAAATGGTTCCTGGTGTGTCAGTGTGAATCATTGGCCAATCTCGACATATGAGATGGTTACAAGAATAGCCTACATGTTTTTTCATAGACTTTTCAATTAGAATAGTGGGGTATGTAGCTAATTGTTATTTTCTCTCATGGGTGTGATGTGATATGAATCCCCATCTTTGGTAGTGGGTTTGAATATTATATTATGTATTTGGAATTGGGTTCCCAAAGGGACTTTGGATTGGTCCTAGAACCCACTGATTGAGGATGGAATTGAGGTGATCCATGTTGCTATGGTGTCACCATATGTATTCCTCAGCATTGGGGAATTTTTATATGACTTTGAATCTTATTTTTCAAGAATATATGTGTATCCTATTTGTCCAATTTGTTATATGTCATGCTTGAATGTTCATAGGTTTCATATGAAATCACTATATGATATTTATTTGTTGTATGTTTTTGTATAGAATGAATTAAATGTGATTGAGAATTATAACATGGGTGTTGGTGCATGTTCATGATGGGATGTCGAGACTCATTCCCAATACAATTCATGTTTTTATATATATACTATGAACCATTATATTTCAATCTATGCCTTGTGAATATTTTCTTCTAATAACGTATGACCAATAGACCATATTTTATTTTTTATCCCTTAATTTAAATAATCTACATGTAGCCTTGTGAATATTTTCCATTTGTCAGTTTTTGTTTTCACTTAAAATGTTGTCCATTTCAAACAAATGTGACACACTTTGAGTGATACCAGTCACACCGTGCCTCAGATTGAGGTGGGGGTGACTCGTACCCATCACAAATTATCCATGGATCGTTGGGTGAAGGGGCTGTCTTGGGTGGGGTGGTTTTGGGGGGGTGGGGGGTTGTCCGGTGGGTGGGGGTCTATCCGGTGTGGGGGTGGGGTGGGGGGGGGGGGGGGTTGTCCAAGCGGTACGGGGGGCTGTCCGGGGGTGTGGGGGGCTATCCGGAGTGTGTTTTCGTCCACTGCGGTCACACAACACCTTCGATTGACATGTCTTCTAGCAATCCGTTTCAAAATAAACCCACTCTTTGTTGTCATCCGATTTAATGGTATTTTGAGGTCGTTAGGATGATTTTGAGCACCCCACACAGGTTTTTCAAGCACGCCAAACACCTAAAAAACATATATTCTACCATACTGCCTAAACTGCGTGTCCGAATAACGTTTCACCTTTCTGTACACCTCAAGAATAATAATTAGTGTGTTTTCATGTGATTTCAAGTCATTCTAATGTCCTTCGGTATGTATTTGACCGTAAAACACATGTTTTGGCCATTTATGGCATGCCGAGTGCATTTTCAGCCACCATGGTCACATGACAACTCTGATTGGCTTGTCATCTAGTCAAAAAATTCAAAATTCAACCACCCTTTGTTTTTGTCCAATTTCATGGCATTACGAGGTCATTCAGCCCATTTTGACTACCCCACACATGCTTTTCTTGCGCAAAAACACCTAAAAACACATATTCAGTCGTGCCATGAAATCTGCACATCCGAATGATGTTTGTTCTACTCATACACCTCATGAATAATTATTAGGGTTTTTTCATGTGATTTCAAGTCATTATGATGCTGTTTGGTATGCATTTGACCATTAAACGCATGTTTTGGCCATTTACGACACACAGAGTATGGTTTTGGCCACTGCGGTCACATGACACCTCCGATTAATGTTCCGTTTATCCAACCATTTCAAAATTCACCCACCCTCTGTTGTTGTCTGATTTCTTGGCATTCCGAGGTCATTCGGCTGGTTTTGACCACCCTACGCATGCTTTTGAAGCACGCCGAACACCTAAAAAAACACATATTCTGTCGTGCCACACAAAACACGGTTCCGAATGACGTTCTATAATTTAGTAAACCTCAAGAATAATAATTAGGGTGTTTTCGTGTGATTTCAAGTCATATTGATATTGTTCGGTATGTATTTGACCATAAAACACATGTTTTGGCCATTTACGACACTCAAAGTACGTTTTCGGCCACTGCGGTCACACAACACCTCTGATTGACATGCCACCTAGCAGACCATTTGAAAAATCACCCTCCTTTTTTTTTGTCCAATTTCATGACATTATGAGGTCATTCGGCCAGTTTTGACGACCCCATGCATTCTTTTCAAGCGTGCCGAGCAACTAAAAAACACATATTCAGTTGTGTCTTGGAAAACACAAATCTAAATGATGTGTCTTCTCCTCATACACCTTGAAAATAATAATTATGGTGTTTTCGTGTGATTTCAAGTCATTTTGATGTCGTTCAGCATGCATTTGACCGTTAAACGCATGTTTTGGCCATTGACAACACGTGGAGTGCATTTTTGGCCACCACGGTCACACGACACCTCCTATTGACGTGTCGTCTGACTGAAAATTTCACAATTTACCCACCCTTTGTTTTCGTCTGATTTCATGGCATTCCAAGATCTTTCGGCCGGTTTTGACCACCCTAGCACGCTTTTCAAGAGCACCATACACCTAAAAAACAAATATTCAGTTGTTTTGTGAAAAACGTCTGTCTGAATGACATGTCGTCTCCTCATACACCTCAAGAATAATATGTAGTGTGTTTTTGTATGATTTCAAGACATTTTGATGTCATTCGGCATGCAATTGACAGGTAAACACATGTTTTGGCCATTTACGACACGCAGAGTAGTGTTTTTGGCTAGCGTGGTCACACGAAACATCCGATTTATTTTCCGTCTCGCAGACCATTTCACAATTCACCCACCATTTGTTATCTTCTGATTTCATGGAATTCTGAGGTCGTTCAGACAGTTTTGACCCCCTCACACATGCTTTTCAAGCACGCCAAACACCTAAAAAATTCATTTTCAGACGTTCCACACAAACAATGTATCTTAATGATGTTCTGTCTCCTCATACACATCAAGAATAACAATTAGGGTGCTTTCATTTGATTTTAAGTCATTCCAATGTTTTTCAGCATGCATTTGACCGTTAGACTCATGTTTTGGACATTTACAACATGCAGAGTGAGTTTTCAGCCAGCGCGGTCACACGATGCCTCCGATTGACATGTTGTCCTTCCGATCATTAAAAAATTCACCCACCCATTATGGTAGTCCAATTTTATGGCATTACGAGGTCATTTGGCCGGTTTTGACCACCCCATGCACGCTTTTGATGCGCGGAAAACACCTAAAAAACACATATTCATGCGTGTTGCGCAAACCGCGCATCCAAATGATATGTTGTATCCTCGTACATATCAAAAATAATAATTAGGGTGTTTTCATGTGATTTAAAGTCATTCCATTATCGTTCGACATTCATTTGACCGTTAAACACGTGTTTTGGCCATTTACGACATATGGAGTGTGTTTTCGGCAACTGCGGTCACACGACACCTCCGATTGATGTTCCGTCTACCTGAACATTTCACAATTCACCCAACCTTTGTTTTTGTCTGATTTCATGGCATTCTGAGGTCGTTCGGCCAGTTTTGACCACCCCACGCACGCTTTTCAAGCGCGCAAAACACCTAAAAACACATATTCAGGTTTTTCATGCAAACTGATCATCTGAATGGTGTGACGTCTCCTCATACACCTAAAAAATAATAATTAGGCTGTTTTCATGTGATTTCATGTCATTCTGATGTCGTTAGGCATGCATTTGACCGTTAAATGCATGTTTTGGCCATTTACTACATATAGAGTGTGTTTTCGGCCAGTGTGGTAACACGATACCTCCGACTGATGTTTCATCTAGCCGAACATTTCATAATTCACCCACCCTTTTTTCATTCTATTTCACATCATTCCAAGGTCATTCGGCCTATTTTGACCACCCAATGCATGCTTTTCAAGCGCGCCAAACACCTAAAAACACATATTTTTTCATGCCACGCAAAACACATGTTTGAATGATGTTATTCATCCTCGTACACTTCACGAATAATAATTAGGGCGTTTTGTGTGATTTCAAGTCATTCTGATGACATTTGGCATGAATTTGACCGTTAAACGCATGTTGTATCCATTTACGACATGCGGAGTGCGTTCTCAGCCATCGCAGTCACACGACACCTCTGGTTGAGGTGGAGTTGAATTGTACCCATCACAAATGACCATTGTATCATTGTCCTAAATTATCAACACAATTCCAATGTGTTTGATCATTTTTCCGTATGACAGTTGTTGTTTTCACTTAAAATCTGGTCCATTTCCAATAAAAGTGAGACACATTGAGCGGTACCAGCCACACCATGCATCGCATTGATGCGGGGTTGACTACTACACATCAAAAATGTCCAATGCATCTTTTTTCTAATGTATCATCCGAATCCGAATACATTTGGTCCATTTTCCATAGGTCAGTTTTTGTTTTCAGTTAAAATGTTGTCCATTTCAAATAAACATGATACACTTTGAGTGGTACCGACCACACTATGCTTTGGATTGAGGTGATATTGAGACATAAATTTCACATATGACCCATGGGTCATTTTCATAATTTATCAACACAATTCAAATATGTTTGGTCAGTTTTCCATATGCCAGTTGTTTTTACTTAAAAGGGTGTCCATTTTAAACAAAAGAGAGACACATTGTGTGATACCAGCCACACCGTGCCTTAGATTGAGGTGGGGGTTGACTCATACATATCACATATGACTCATGAATCGTTTTCGAAAAAGTATCAACCCAATCTGAATACATTTTTTTGGTTTTTCGTATGCCATTTAGGCAAATCATACAACAACAGTGATAATATATTATACTAAAACTATAGACATTGTGCATGATGTGCATCCCCTGGTTCATGGTTAGAGAAAATCATGCTCATTTCTTCTAATATATATCTCTATATGGTTGGTACATACCCTGTGGGATGGACTTAAATTTTTTTCTAACTGTGAGGTGTAGTGTTTTTTATGCCGACCGGGGTTCTGAGCTCTGAACAATCCCTAGAAGCCCCACAAACCATTATAATATCATTAGGTTTCCATATTTGGTAAAAAATAAAGAGTTATACTGAATTCAAAAATATCAACACCCGAGTGAAAAACCAAGTTAAAAAAATAGTTATACAGAATTTAAAAATGTAATGGATCAATCTGCACCTAATCACCATCACCATCCCCATTGTAATCATCAGCCTCATCCTCAACTCCATACTGGTCTGTTTCGTCATCCTCATCATCATCCCCATGCTCACCCTTGGCCCAATCTTCTCCCTCGAACCCATTATCACCCTTGTCATCATCCTCATCCATGCGCTCATCCTCTTCAGCATCCTCGTCATCACCAAGAACGTCATCATCTCGAACGCCACTAGAAATACCACCTGGTGCATAGGATAATTCACCCATCAGCGACATATATGTCTGTCAAGCCTCTTTGGCCTCTAGTCGAAGTGATGAAGATAAAGCTTTGATCAGTTTCATAAATTCATTCTCCCTCGTTTGAACCTGTTTTCCAGCTCTGTGACCCTTTTATCAGACTGTATTGCATGCTCCTTCACTTGTTCAATCTTAGTGTTACTAGAATGGATACCTGGTGAGGACCAATACCTCGTCGAGACTATAATCTTACCAGGTCGGCAACGTAATCGACCCGAGTGCTCATTTCCCAAAACCTGATATAAATGATTGTGTGGCCCTAAATTGTCAGGCTCCAAGGCATCATTGGCCTCTAAATCAGCCTCTTTAAAATATTAATAGATGATTAAATTTCAAAATAGATATTAATCTTTTTAATATATAAATTAAAACATAACATCTTTTCGTGTGTCGGTTCATTAACATCATTTCCATCTTTTTCCCTTCTACTCGAGAAAAAAAATTTCTCGAGGGAGACATCCTTCAATATTCAATTTTTGCATCTGTATTTACATTGAAACAATATAAAGTGAATTTATAATCATATATTCAATATTCAATAAATCACATAATTTATTTAGGATACAATAAAAATGGAAATTCCTAATGAAAAATTATAAACAACTAAATCGTAGTAGCTGCCTCTCATGATCTGATATAGTAGTTCACCCCTATGTGTAGAGGTATTTTTTTGAATCAATGTTTTTTTATTTATTTCAGAATATTTTTAAATAATGTTTAATAACAAATAATATAACTTGAATGCAAAATATGAAAACTATAATTTAAATAACTCAAATGGGATTAATACCTTAAATTTGGCAATCACCCATTGGGTAATCATTTGGTGATATTGCTCTATCAGGATGTCATCCATGATAGGTACTGTCTCCAACTCCATGCCCACTCTATCACACCATACAACATACATCCCATGCTTATAACCTCTCTAATGCTCTCCTAGCTCCATTAAAAGTGTTGTCCATGCACTTTCGCCATCAGGGAAGTTCAACTGAAGTTGACACCCAATAGATTAATTCATATAAATACAAAAAAATAATACATTAATCAAGTAGAATTTTTACCCATATTTTTGTCCACACATTATCCTTGACTTCATGTGGCAGATGTCTCCAAGAGAGAGGGCTGACTGGAATGATGTCAGAGTATTTGGATAGCGTTGCCAAAAAACACCATCATTCCTGCCTAGATTTATCAATCATTTGTCATTAATCATTGTATTCAACCATAAATTGTATCTGGCGGTTCCATACTGCACGCAAGCAAGTACGCCCCCTCCCCTGCCTCCTATCAGTAGTAGAATCTGTTTTTAATGAAAAAAATATCAGTATACGTTATAATAAAAATAAATTGTGGTATAAATTTTTTTTAGAGTTATATAAATATACTTGTGGTATTCAGATAATGGGAATCGATGGATGTGTAGAAGATGAAGGCATTTCCTGTATAGGTTGAGTGTCCCTCAGTGTACACTCCACATCCAAATCCTATGTTGGAGCAGGAGTCAAAGAAGATGAAAAATAATAGCTCGGAGATAATGAACCAGAAGCTAAAGATGATAGCACAGTCATCTGGCCAACTGGTAGTGTAAAAATAAGAGGCATAAATATCCCATGTGTCCATAAAGACGCACCAGGATCAAAATGGGGCATAGAAGATACGTCTATGTTAGGGGCATAGTCCAATCAGGTGCGACCGGTGGATCGTCTAACTCTCGCACCACAAGCCCTCATACAACCAGCCTTAGTACCATAATCACTAGATGATCGTCTAACTCTGACACCACCCCCACTCATACCACCAGCCTCTTTACTGGGAGCAATATCAGGCTCCTCATCAGATATCTCTCGTCAAGGGGATCGATCGTGAAAAAAAATATCAAAAAAGTAAACAAAATATATTATAAGTTATTGTAATATATATATTTGAAATAAAATTATCACAACCTGGATGAGTGGAGGAACGCCCATCTGTGTCATGCGATGATTATTTTAGGTCATATTTTTGTGATGTATCTCTTCAATGGGTGTCATTTCCTGCAATGAAAAAAATATGGAAGTATTTAGAAACAAATAACTATTGTGTAACCCAAAAATATAATATAGAAAATCCATTCTTATAGAAAACATAAAGAAACAGAAGATTTATGGTGGATTGAAGGTAAGTACTAGGATGCACACTCTGAATGATGTAGGTGTATTCATTGAATCATGTCCTAATTGATTTTAGAGAGGGACCTTCAATAGTTATATGTATGTACTTGATTAGAAAAACCTAAAGAAAGGATATCCATGAATTGTGACTTCTCAAACCAGGATGCCAATCCTTAGTGACCCAAACCCAGATGGCTACATGGCCTCAAGAACATGTTAATAACATGAAATTCACAATCATCAATAAAGGATAATTGCCTCATCATTGAATCAAACCATTGGTAAAGGGAAGAGTTTTACCAATGGTTTCACACAACAGTTGATAAAAGAGGACTTCAAGGCCCCCTTAAAGGCATCCCAAGTAGAGGCACATGCCTAAGGCCCTATTATGTGTTATAGGAATCCCAAATCATTCACTCATGTTCAATAAATCATTCTTGGCACCTCTATAGTCATACCATTCATTACCCAATTAGTTACTCAAGTCAACCGCACCCCATGGGTGGATAAAGTTTAGGATTCTACAGTAATTGGTTGTTCATGGCTTGTAAAAAGGTTTAATTTCATTATGTATAGACAAAAAAATTTATTTTTAAATTTGAGAATAATAATATTGTATGTCAATGATAACAAGATTACTGAATTAATCTTGTGACTTATCTAACATTTTTATGGATGTATACACATGCCATCATGGCTAGTGAATAGAACCCCACCCTCATAAAAGTGAGTATTGGCCAAGAAAGAGACATAATATACAACGTACAGTGAGAACCATATTTAATTGACACTAATATTATATTAGTACAATCATATACCGAATCCAATTATCACTCCTGACTAACCATGCCACTGTAAACAACCTGGAGTGTATGTGTTTTCTCTCTGATCATAACAACAACATCACACATTCTTACCATGATGTGAATCATGTGGAATATTTATTATATTAACACAAAATTCCAAGAAATACCAACCCTTCTAGGAACTGATAATTTATGAATGATATTAACCCATAATTCATTTTGAATAAAATTTGTTTCACTGTCAAAGCCCAACACAGACACCCAAATAAAACAAAAAACAAAAGGCATACACACCCAAATCAAAATTGAAAACCAAAAAAATAGATGTATAACATTAAAATGAACGTATCACTTACACATTAGAAGTGTAGAACTAATAAATTTTGAAAATGGATTAGAACAAAGAATTTCCATAGTCAGGAAAATAGAATCCCGCTTCTCCACTTCACCCAAATGAAAACATAAAACCAAAAGGTAGATGTAGTTTAACTTACATAATACAAGTGAAAAACCGATAAATCATAAAGACTAAAGAATTTTGGTTGTAGGGGAAGGAATATCCAAATTCTCCCTTCTCTTTATGGCTGCAGTCGCACATAATGGGGGAGTTCGAGCATCATTGAATTTGGGGCAAAAATTTCCCAACGGTTTGTAAAAACCATTGGTATAGAGTATATTTTTCCCAACATTTTTGAAAAACTATTGGGAAAAGATGATTTAACCAGATTTTACAAACGGTTTCCTTAAACCATGGGTAAAAGTACTCTAAAGACAATGGGAAAACCTCCCTTTACAGATGTGAAATAATATGAAAGAATTTGGTTTTGGGGGTCGGTTAAATGTTCAATCATTATTATCCTTTATATGTGTTATTTTAGTTAGATAATAAAAACGTTAAATATCATGTTTTAACTACTATTCATTATTTATAAATTGTGGAATATCATTAAATGTTTGAGAAGTCTGAATTCCACCTCCTCCTATATTCCACGTTGGTGACAAACCTTTGTATAGAATGTGTCATCTTCCATGACCCGATTCAATCGAAGCCATTTCATCCATTGATAAGATCAACTCAAACATGTGAAGAAATATGCAATAGAGAAAAAAATGATTAAATAAAATAATAAGGATAGGTTGAGTTTCATGTCATCGGAGGCAGTCACAACATCGGGGACATCCATATTACCAGTTCATGCTACTCAAATCTATCTACAAACATAAAATTAAACCTTAAGGAAAATTCATCATCACCTTCACCTCCCCCCAGGACAAGTCTCAGGGTCAACCTCTTATTTCTGAGAGTAATATATTACTTGGTGGAGTGGGTGGAAGAGAAGAGAGAGAGAGAGAGATAGAAAGAAATGAAGAAAAGTGGATGGAGAAAGACAAAGAGAGGGATTTATAAAAATAAAATTTGAATTACAATTGAAAACTGATAAAAAATAAAAATAAAATATAATGAAAATAAGAAATAAGGGGGGGGGGAAGAGGAGAAGCCTCAGAACGTTCCCTGATGGGATCCCTCCATAGTTGTGGGTGTCGAGCTGATGATTTGGGAAGGAGTCAAGGGCCTCCTTTTATAGGCCGAATTCTATCCTCTGAAATTTTACGTATCGTTGGCCTATTAAATGGTCATTTCAGATGTGGGACCCTTCATAATTTTTTTTTCATAAATATGTTTTCCATTCACCCTCCAAACTTCATCTCATTTATCCATAGGATTATGGACTTATAGAATTTTCATTGAATGTGTATTTTTATGGCAGAAATTTCCAAGAAGATTCCTTCAAATGTATAATGATCAATAGAAAACTTCATGACTTAAAAACTCGCCCAAATTTGTTTTAGAGTTGTTCTGATGTGTACTAGTGCTATCCCTAGTGTAATAACCTAAATGAGAGGTAAGGAGACCGATTTTTGCATCTGTTATGGTGGTGGGGTCCACACTATCCGCCCAGATAAGTTTCCAACTTGTATGAATTTTTTGTGCTAATAGATCTTTGAATAAACTCCCGGACTTGAAATAATTTTGAATGAAATAAAATCAGGATTCTAAAAAATCATAAATTTTGGAAATATTTTTTTACGAAATGAAAAAAATACCCTTGTGGTAAAAATATTTCAAAAATCCAAAATTATGCACTTTTATCAATTTTTCTAATAATCATTCTAAAATTCAAATTACCCATTATTTAAATAAAACATTGAAAAAATGGATTTATTATTTAATAAAATTAAAAATCCTCATTATTTGATAAAAAATATGCACATAAATTTGCACTCTCAAATACATCCACACATAAACCATGTTTGTCCCCATGTATGTAATCTCAAAATGGAAATCAAAGGACACCAATATTACCAATATTTAAATTCCAAGGTAATAAAATAAAAAAAATTCAATGTGAAATCAAATATTTCAAAAATCTGCATAAAAAATCAACTTAATTTCCAATTTTTCAAAGAAACAAATAATTCACATATTTTACTATTACCCTTTGAAAATTTATTGAACTTATCCTTTCATTCATTCAGGATCCTTGATAATTATTATTAAACATGACAAGTCATTATTTAACTCGCTTTTGATTATTTTATCTCATCACTCATGATACAATTCATGTAGAGTTATTCTTATATCATGAGAACATTCTCCTTAGCCATAGGTTTGTAAATGAAATACTTTCTCCACCTTGTGATGAAAAAACACACATAAAATCATGATGGCTTTCAATTAAGGTTTTATTGACTCTGTGGTTTATGTTTAGTAGGATTTGATGCTTTAAAAATTAAGGCTCAAGTAGGAGGGTAATCTCTTAAGTACTATGCATGATATCAAAAGTAAAAATATAATGAAATTATCCCCTTCAAAGTAGCTACACCTAATTAACAAAACTACAATAAAAGGTTATGATCAAGTAAAAAAAATTAATGATTTGTGCACCCTTATTTTTTTTTAATTTTTTACTTTTTATTCTATTTTCAAAAGTTATTATTATATAAAATTGCACATCCATCATCTAACCACATACGATCCTAAGATCATTGGTCTAGAGAGAGGTGCTATTTGGTTATCCCAAATCACAACCCATTTTTTCTGTTTTTGTAGGTTCTTTTTGTCATTTATGTTAATTTTTTAATTTAAGAGGGAAAAAATAGATTATAATGTATGATTCCACAACCATTTACAATTACCACAATAGTACACCCACACTTCTTCCTTAAAATGTATATTATCTTGTCCACCATGATTCCCTTTAAACCCACACTACAACTTTTAAATATCATGAAAATACTCAAAGGAGGGTAGGAATGGATAAAAATGGCTTGGAACATGGTTCATTCCTATAAAGTTCATTCATGGTCTCTATGGGCTAAAATAAGTATTGATGTAAATGTGTTCATTTATGGAAAGTTGGATTTCAAATGATTCCTCAATCATTTTAAATGGGTTTTTTCATAGTCATATCTTTGATAAATTTCAATACAGGTTCTTGTCGGTTACATGTCCCATGATCATCCAAGAAATATGCTCAAGAATAAATAAGAAGTACATGTTCTACAAATCCTCTTGGGAATGGAAAATATAACATTGGAAAATCACTCATGGAATGATTAATAAACCAATTAACATGAACTTTAGAAAGTCAATGGATGAAGGATGGTAGAGAAATTTCATTTACATGAATCAATTATTTCTTTCAAATCACAATTCATTGCTTCAATATCAATTCTTCCTTTTAAAAATTCATTTATTCATTTCAATAATTTAATCAATTCAACTTTGAAATCTAAAACATGGAATCACATGATTCCTAAGAAACTCATGTCTCTTTGATAAGTCGAGTAAAACATGAATTCAAGTGTGGGCATGCAATTTTATCTTTAAAGATAAAAACATGTTGTTGACAAAAATGTGGAGATTTTAAAAGATAAAACACTACAATTGAACTCCCTTTTCCCATGAACCATGGTCCTTCCCCTTTACTGTCTGGGGCTTCCTTCTATCGTCGTGATCCTATAAAATAAAATTACTCAATTAATCACAATGATCGTTTCGTTTGATCACAAAATAGAACAGGGAGGGGGCCACATGATAAATTATTTCAATGAAAATAAATTGAAAATAAAATTCCTAGAAAGAAAGTAAAGATAAATCATGTTATTATCCACAAAGTGTGCCCTAAATTTTGACTCCCTCTAGAGGGCAGTACCTGCTGTTATCCCAATTCTGATAGAGGATAAAGCTTCTTTGATTCGAGTGACCACATGTGGGTTTTCCCAGCTTTTTCATCATCCTTCTGGGACCGAGTACACCATATCGCCCCTTTATAATGAGTTATACCTTGCATGGTGGAGGTAGAATGGAGTATGAATCATCCCCTTTCTTTGCTGAAACTTGTGAAAACTCTTCTTCTCTTTCCATTAGTTACTTGAAGTTTGATTCATCAAAATAATAGTCAGTGTGAATGTCAGAGTGTAATTAAATTTGAATAATATTAAAACATGAATTATCAAGATCAAATTCTTCACCATCATAGGATATTTTTCCGTGTATTCCTTAGGGAAATCCACTAGCATCTCTTCATGAACTTCCTTCAATAAATATTCAATGTGTCTAGGGAGAACCATATGTTCCTCAACATGTGCACATCGAGGTTCTTCTTCATTATCCAAGGCAGAGTTGATGTTTTCGAATTCTGTATAATCAAAACCACATGGAGTGATGTAGAATTCATATTCAAAAAATTAGAAGGGATAGAGTCAATGAATGGTTCAACTCCCTGAGTCGGTTTAGCTTCAATCTCTTCCTTAGTTGTAAGTGCCTCTTGGAGTATACTCTCTAAGGATGGAGGTAGGAAGTCAGGCTCATCCATCTTGAATTAAAATACCACCACTTGGGTGGTTTATTCCTTTTGTGGTGATGAATCTTAATATTTGTATTGTATTGGGAAGTTAGGTAGTTCCCCATATTTAATCAAGAATTCATCCAAACTTTATTGATCTCCCACTTGTAGCTCATTAGATTTGTCTTCCTCCCTCGCTTCCTCAGGTACCTCTATTTCAAATATAAGTGGTGAAATTTATTCCACAACTTCCCCATGTTCTTCCACTGGATTAGGGTTGGGTTGATATATTAATTCATGAACATAATCAAAAGTTCTATTAGCCTTTCGGGTTAGTTTTTCAATGCTTTCTCTAAGTTCATGCATCTGATCTCTTCTAAAATATTCATCTTCTTCTTGTTTTTCTTGCTGCACCTATGAGTAATTTTTCAATGCATTATTTCTGAAATTGAATACATCATAGAAGTATTTTTTAGTTTTTTGAAATAAAATTATATATAACTAATGTGTGAAATTGAAAAATTAAATGAACTAATTATTGGATCCTCATAAACAGTGTTAGTTTTTATGCATGTGTGTTGTGGGGTGTGGACAAAAATAATTATATTTTTCCTAGTGTAGAACAGTGGCTAAACAGGGACATCTCTCTTGATGATCTACAATTAAGTTATTTAATTCACCTATTCTATCTCTTTTTGTGGTTTTTTATTATATGAAAGTGATTAAAATCTTTTTTGGTTTTTTGTTATTTAAAATAATGACATGTGAAGCAAGAATTCTAAATTAATAGTAAGATTCAAGTCCAAATAGAATTAATTAATAAGAAAGATCTTTGTTTTGGGGGTTGGTTAAATATTAAATCATTATTCTCTTTTATATGTTTTATTTCAGTTTGATAATCCAAACACGAAATGTCATGTTTGAATTACTATTCTTTATTTATAAATTATGGAATATCATTTAATGTTTCAGAACCCTCAATTCACCTCCTCCTTTAATCCATGTTGGTGACACAACATTGTCTAGAATGTGTCATCTTCCAGGACCTTGTTCAATTGAAGCCCTTTCTTCCATTTATTATCTCATCTCCAATGTGTGAAGAACTACCCAATTGAGAGACGGAAAAATTATTAAATAAAATAATCTGGATAGGTTGAGTTGTATTTTATCGGTGATAGTCACAACATTAGGGACATTCGACTTACCCTTTCATGCTACTAAAATATATCTACAAACATAAAATAAATCATTAAAGAAAATTCATGATCACCTTCTCCTCCACTTTGGAAAAGTCTTGGGGTTATCCTCTCATTTATTAGAGTAATAGATTACTTTGTATAGTGGGTGGAAGAGAAGAGATAGATAGGGAAATAAATGAAGAAAAGTGGATGGAGAAACACAAAGGCATGGATTGATAAAGCTAAAATTTGAATTACAATTGAAAAATAATAGGAAACTAAAATTAAAATAAAATAAAATGAAGAAATGGGGTGGGAAGATAGGTGTATAATCATCCCATGCCCCGTTGAGAACCCTCCTTGCCTATTGGTGTCGAGCAGATGATTTGGGTAGGAGGCAAGAGCCTCCTTTTATAGGCATAATTCTATCCCCTAAAAGTCTGCGCATTGTTGGCACAATAAATCCTCGACTAACACATGGAATCCATCATAAAAGTTGTTCCTAAATGTGTTACTGTTCAACCTAGAAATTTCAGATCATTTAGATATCATATTAAGGAGGTATGAAATTTTCATTGAATAAGACTTTTTATGGCCGAAATTTCCAAGAAGCTTTCAACAAATGTCTGACGATCAATGGAACCCTTAATGACATCAAAACTCCCCCAAAATTGTTTTAGAGTCAGTACTATTTTTCCTAGTGATATCCCAGAAAAAATAACTTCAATTAGAGGTGAGGAGACCGATTTGTGCATCTGTTACAGTGGTGGGGTCCACGCTGTCCTCCTGGAAAAGTTTCCAAATTCAATGAATTTTTTGGATTAATAGATTTTTGAATCAGCACTAGGTCATAAAGATAATGTTGAAGGAAATAAAATCAATATTATAAAAAAATTAATCATTATTTTATGAATTATATTTTTTAATAAATGAAAAAAAACCCTTGTGGTAAAAATCTATCAAAAATCCTAAATGATACACTTTTATCATTTTTTCTCATAATCATTCTAAAATTCAAATTACACATTATTTTAATAAAACATAGAAATACAGTGGTTTTATCGTAAAAAAATAAAAAAACCTCATTATTTGATAAAAATATGCAAATGATGTTTCTTTGTCAGAGATGTCCTGCCCCCTTGTCTTGTGTTATTATAATATGTCATGCCTAAATTGATTAAATGCTAAAATAGAACATGTTAAACGAGTGGCTATACTTGTTAGCTGTTTTTAGATTACTTATATGGGTTTTTGGTAATTTTGATTATTGGGTGGGTATATCCATGTGATGTGTTAAATGGAAATTGGTGATAAGTGGGTGGGTATGACCAAGTAACATTATTAAATGGAAGTGGAGTACATGAGTGGATATAATCATGAGATGTAACGTTTTAAATGAGTAGGTTTACCGTTTTAATGGTATTGAATGTAATTGTTTATATGAGTGGGTAGACTCATATGGTTCGAAATTGTTAAATTTATGGAATGGTTGATGATTTACATAGATTCCAAGGACAAATCTCCATGGATTTGGAATGCAGTACTGGAAACCTTGGTTAAGTATTCACTTTGGGTCTTGATTCTGTGGGATATCTCGGGCTTTGTTTTCCATTAGATCTGGCTTGATTGGACTCACATAGGACATGCTAGTACACATTCTCCTTGGACTCCAACCAGTGCCTATACTGAGTTTCTATCTACGTGATACTAGGACTTGATGATGATGCCTTGGTCTTCAATACATATGATTCCTCCCTTCATGGTCTACAATTAATTATAAGGTACGATCATGGGATATATGACTATGGTTGTATGACAAGGTCATGGGTTTTTTATATGGTTTTCTTTATAGAGTAATGCAGTGTGGACCAGATATGGATTGTTTTTCGACAAGGCTATATTGTTGGTTTATATTGCATATAGGTTCCTTGTTCGGAGCTTCCACTTGTTCCAGGGAGCAACAAAAGGTTGTTCGGTATTACTTGTTTGAGTTGGTTATAAGCCTTGGGATTTCACACTTACATTACTACTTACTTGTACGTGTTTCACATATTTCAAAGTGCATCTTATAATTGTATAGATTTTTGGGTGGAATCCTACTAGAATTTTTATCTCACACCCTATTTGGGCCCCCATGGCGACCCAAACAAATTATATGGTTTCAAGTGATAGTAGGGGTAAGCTCCCTAACAGTAGTTGTTATTCATTTATTTAGAGCATGGGAGCATGAGACCCAGATGAGGCTTCCGATGCTACTGTGACACTTTTTGACCTTTTTGGATTTTGGATACTTGTATTGTACTTTGTTTCCATGCATATTTTTCCGTTGTTTTCTAGATACATGTTTCATCTGCATCATGGTATGTGAGACACTTATGGCTTATTATATATTCCAGTATTGGTTATCTATTTTACCTATTGTCCTCTTATTATATTTACATCTACAATTGAATTCGATTGAATTCCACTATGATATACTCTGGTAATGAGGGAATAGTCTCTGCAATAACTGAACAAGGCCCTCAACACTAGTCGGAAGCATCTGGCATTTGAAGAGTGTGCTTGAGGCCATGTAGCCAACAGGGCATGGGGCACTATTGGGTTGCATCCGAGTTCAGGAAATTACAAAGTGGTATCAGAGACAATTTTCTTTTGGTTTGATTTACAATTTGGAGACAATAGATATGGATATAAAGGAAAATGATATTTGTTAATGAGCTATGCTCGAGCGTAGCTAACCCGTGTAAAATAAAAATCCAAATTACACTAAATGAAATTTCTATTTCTTGGTATTGACTATTACAATTGATTTGATATCACCATTATGTGACACGCATGATTTATACTGATACTATTGATGCAATTATCGGGTTCTATTTTTTCAACCTGATGAGATGAGAGTTTTCCATCTCATGCATCATATAGTCGCTCGTTATAAATCACATATCATGCATTATGTCATGCCATTTAAGATGAATTATTTGACTAATGCTATTGTGATAGTTTCTCTAATAGTTGTTCATGATTTTTTGATAGATGTTGTGAAGAGGATAGAGAAGTGACCACATCTTTCAATTTATAAGGTGTATGGGCCCGTATGAATATATAAATTGACGTACCTTTTAAATAAAATTTTTAATGTTAATATGATGTGTATGGATTATATGGGAATCAAATTTTGGATCATGAGGTGTTATGGGTCCTCAAGGATCAGAACATAGTGTACCATTGGTTAAATCATGTCTAATAAAGACTTTTAAATGAAAATAAATGGAAAATAGAGACTCGACCTATACACGGATTTTGAGTGGGTGAGAGGTAGTGTTTCTAGTTGTGTTGTGGTTGTTCATTATACAGTCATGGATTTAGGATTAGGTTGTGTGTTATGGCTTATTTTTAGGATGGTTTTGACATGTCCAACACTTTTGAGATGTGACCTTGATATCATTGCTTTTTGAGGAGAGTGTTTGGCATTGTAGAGGCATGTTAGCATGGAGACATCCAATGGTGTGACAAGAGGGTGGAGAATACCTTACTTCGAAGGTGGTGGCCTATGAGATACTAGTGGATCCTCTTTTAGTGATTTTTGTGGTACAATAGAATATTTAAGACATAGGTGATGAGGTATAGTTCCGTGAGGGGTTATTTTTCTATATGAAGACTTTTCAACGAGCACCGTAGCCTACGATGACTATGGCCGAGCTGACATGGGTGTTATAGCAGCAACATCCTTTCACGTTTTGTGGGATAATGGTTCAAAATATTCTCATTTGTGGATTGAGACCACACTAGATATATTCAAGAATTTGGAGACACCTCTTGAGTGGAGGGTCAAGCTCACCCCTTATATGAAACATAGAGTAGTAATGTACTGATGGGATGTTCTGAACCAGGCTAAAAGGCTACGACATATGGGTTGGAATGATTTCCAGACCTACTTCCTTGACTACTTTTACCCCAAGACACTATGGGAAGAGTGAGCTAGTGAGTTCATGCATCTAGAGAAGGGAACCATGATGGTTATTGTGTACTCAACATACTTTATAGAGTTGCAAAGTTTTGAACTGATGTACCTTACTGATGAGATGTCGAGTGCTAGTTACTTTGAGGAAGGCCATTGACATACTATCAAATCCCAGGTCAACATGTTCAGGTTGACATCTATCACTGAGATTGTGAATCAGGGATAGATTATAGTGTGGAACCTGAGGGAATATGAGGACATAGAGTAGGGAAATGTTTCTTATCAGCCTAGTGGTTCCACATCTTCATGCATGAAGCTCCATTTTGATGCTTCCCACGAGATACGCATCAGTTAGGATATGAGTCCTAGTAGCTCGGTGTTTTCTCAATAGTGTGGAGGGAGAGGACCCATGAAGAATCAACAAGACTGCAACCCAGTCGAGTGCCGAGCTTATGGAAGGATGGGCCACATGCAATGGTTTTGTAGGACCTTCCCTCCAGTTGTGAGTGGTAGGGGTCAGCTCCGATGTCAGGTTAGAGAGTAGGTTTCTATGATCTCTGTCAAGTAGGGAGATAGAGCAATACAGGTCGATCAGGATGCAGAAATAGTGGTCTTTGATGAGGTAGCCATACACCAATTACTACAATACATAGAAGGGGACCTACTCTGAGCAGTGAGGTTTTTTCACAGTGTCGTGGTATAGGTAAATTATATTATATACAATCTACCCTTGAGGAGAATGTTTTTATACTGTCTACAGTGAGAGGAATGATCTTAATAGCCACTACTATTTCATCTGCTCTTTTTGATACTGGTGTATCTCAATCTTTCATATCCGCACCTATGGTGAAAATCCTTGGTCTTGTTGTGTGATATTTTGAAAAAGTTTTAATGCTAGAAATATTATTTGGAATCAAAATGGAAGATGTTCTCTAGTGTAGGGAGTACCCCCTTGAGGTTGGTGGGTTTCACTTCATTTGAGATATTTTTGTCTTTGAGAATATAGGGTTTGAAGTCATTCTTAAGATGTACTGTTTATTATACTATTGATCTTACATTGTCTACTATCACCTAAGGGTTAATTTCACATCACCAGAGGATGTAGTGTTTACTCCAAATGGTGAATAGGGTGTC
This sequence comes from Viscum album, assembly GCA_963277665.1. Lineage (NCBI taxonomy): Eukaryota > Viridiplantae > Streptophyta > Magnoliopsida > Santalales > Viscaceae > Viscum > Viscum album. Next base: position 981,239,603 of record OY728148.1, on the reverse strand, counting down.
CAGGTGAGTTTAGATGGACTAGATCATCATGCGTTGGGCCGAATGGTAGCCTATATTGTTATTTTGTATTTTAGATGATCACGGAGTTAGTTAGGTAGACATTCCTCTAATGGTGGATAGTTTCAGGGACATGTTCCCAGATGAATTTTCTAGTTTACCTCTTGAGATATGGGTTGATATCTCAATTGAACTAGTGATATGAGCTGCACCAGTATCTATTTCTACTTACTAGGTGGCTATGATGGAGTTGTAATAAATTATGTGGAATCTTGAGTATTTGGAGGCAAAGGGGTTTATCTGACCTAATACTTCTCTGTGGGGTTTTCCAGTTCTTTTCTCAAAAAATTAGGATATAACTCTTAGTCTATTTGGGGATTATCATAATTCGAATTAGCTAATGGTTAAAAACCAATATCTGTTACCAATAATAGATGAAAAGTTTGAGATGATTCTAGGATCCCGGGTATTCATGAAAATTAAACTAAGGTTAGGATATCACCAGGTACATATTTGACCCACATACATACCTCGTACAACCATTCATAGTAGCTATGGTCTATATGAGTATCTGGTTATGCCATTCACTCTCACAAACACCATAGTAGTTTTCATTGTGCTGATGAACCGAGTGTTCCATCCTTAATTTGACACATCAAGTATTGGGGTGGGAGTAGTGATGATGTAGGGGGATATAGTTTTGGCATATGAGTCTCAGTTTATAAGGCCACATGAGAAGAATTACCCAATGCATTATCTTGATCTAGATGGAGTTGTTCATGCTTTACACTATTGGAGACATTATTAATTGGGAGATCATTTTTTTGGTGTATACAGACTACAAAATCCTCAAGTATATATATACTTAGTATTATTTGAATGTGAGGCAATAATGGTGGGTGGTGTAACTACAGTATATTGACTTAAAGCTTGAATACATGACTGGTAAAGGTACTGTAATGGTCAATGCACTGAGCACATGGACTCAGATACAAATAGTGCAACATGCATGTAGTGAGTGGAAACTTATGACATTATTCTCTAAAATCTATATAGAGGTGGACAACAGTTAGGGATAGACATATCTAACATCCATAGTTGTTTCCTCTACCCTATTGGATAAACGAAGAGGTAGTTATTGAATTTAGAGGGTGTATTCCTATGGGAGAGTGTGCAAGGTGAGGACCCTCCTCCAGGTTGGACCGTAGGTGTTGATGAGATCTTACATATCCATGGATGTGTTTGGGTTCCAGTGGATAAACATGGGGATATTATGAGGGAGTATCATGCTTCATCTTGGGCACTACATCCTGGATTCACCAAGATGTACCATGACTTTCCTCATCAATAGTAATGGCAAAGTATGAAAAGTGAGGTAGCAAGTTTTGTTATTAGGTGTTACACCTGGGATCATGTGATGGAGGAACATCATCGATCAACCATGATTTTATAGCATTTACTTATTCCAAAGTGGAAATGAGATAATGTCATTATGTATTTCATGACAGGTTTACTGAGGCCGACTTGAGGTTACGATGTTCGGTGGGTTGTTTTTGACAGGATAAAAAAGGATGATCAATTTTTGCTACTCAAGTATACATTTGATGTTAATATTCTTGGAAAGTTGTATATCCATGAGCTAATACAAATTTGCGGGTTCTCATGAACTATCATTTCAAATAGGGATTCCCACTTTACATATCGTTACTTATAAAGTTTTCAAAGGGCACTAGGTATATAGGTGCTTTTGAGCACAGTCCACCACCCTCAGACTGATGGCCAATTAGAGTGTATGATACCAGTGTGAGAGATCATGATTTGAGAATGTGTCCACGATTTTGGGGGATCTTGGGAGAGACACATTCAACTAGATGAGTTCTCCAATAATGACAATTATCAGGGAACGATACAGATGTATCCTTACGAGGCTTCGTACTATAGGCTATGAAAATCACCCTTGTGATGGATAGAGGTAGGTGGGGTAGCTTTACTGGCACATTGTCTCATACAAGAGAATCTTGAGTAGATCTAGTTGATTCAGAAGCATATGGATACTGTACAATCTTGATTGAAATATTATGTTGATCACTGTATATGACCTCTAGAGATTGAGGCCAAGGATCAGGTCTTTTTATGTGTTTCAGTACGGCTGGGACATAGAAGGATCATGATATGGGGTAAGATTTCACAATAATATGTTGGTCCACTTGAGATTCTTGAGAGAGTTAGATTAGTATACTATTATTTTCAGTTACCTCATAGGTATGGAGCTATGCATGATGTCTTCCACATATCACAACTACACCATTATAATTCGGACCCATCTCACGCTTTTCAACCCGAGGAGGTTGATTTGCAATTTGATGCATCCTTCCAGGAGAATCTAATTCGTATTGCTGATAAGAGCATGAATTTTATACAAGGTTAGTCAATTCCTCTAGTACATTTTCTATGGAAGCAAGATAGTTCTAAAGACGATACTTTAGAGAGGGAGGATGACATACGTGCTCAGTGATAGGAGTTTTTTCAAATGGACATTGACTACCCTTGAGAGGGAAATTCTGGGTAGAATTGATTTAAGGGGGTAAGATTGTAAGATCCTAGGTTTTTCTTGAGGTATTAATCTTTTAAATTCATCTTTGGTGTACACCCAAAGCTTGTCCATGTGCCAGTTGGGTTTTTTATGGGAAATAATAGGAAATATGGTTCTGTACCGGTTGCTGGCCAATTACACGATGTGTAATTGGATTACACATTGTGTAATCCGAATTCATAACATGTAATGGTTTGTCTAGTACATTTCATGATGTGTAAGGTTTTTACCCCATTAAAGGAAAATAGAGTATTATACACCAAGTAATAAAATTACTTGTCATGTAATTTCCAGACTATGTTTTTTAAAAATAGAGGCAGGGACCTCCATTTTTTGCATAGAAGCCTTTTTTGTCTCCTTTTAAGACTAAAAACATTCTTATATAGATTTTCAGATATGGAAACAATTTGTATTCCATTCCTTTCCCTGTAATTTTTGATTAAACCATGAAGGTAAGATATTGATTCCTTTTTAGCCATTCTTGATTCTTTAGAAGAATAGTTGCATTATTTGGATTTAGGCATTAATGCCCTAATTTCTTGTTCTTCATATGTACTTTATATTTATTCCCAACCAGGATGAATAAGGAATTGATACAAGATGAGAACTCCACTAATGAGATATGGTAGGTGGTCTATACTTTTCTTTCAACTTTTGATTCTTTATAGAGCTATTGACCTTTTTTCGGCCCACTGGACTTTTTAGCGCATGCTAGATTTTAAAATGTTAATCTGAAATAGATGAGGTAGGACCTATTTGGGACTCCCTTAGGTTCTTTGAGATATGTTTTTTTTCTACTGACCCAATGCAAGGACACCCATGGGTTGAACCATCCCTTTACTTTTGTTTTTATCATTGACGAACTACCCATGGGGTGTGACCTCGAGTTTTCCATGTTTAAGGAGGATTGGTTGTACTTAAATGAGGCTGAATTACATACATAGGAGATTTCTTGCCTCCTTACCCTATGTTATTATAATATTCCATGCCTAACATGATTAAATACTTAAATGGAACTTTTCAAATGAATGGGTATACATGTTGGCTGTTTTTATATTGCATAAATAGTTTTGTTGGTAATTGTGATTAATGGGTGGGTTTACCCGTGTGATGTGTTAAAAGGATATTTGTGATAAGTGGGTGGGTATATCTATGTGACCTGATAAAATGAAAGTGGAGTACATGAGTGGTTATAATCATGATATGTAACGGTGAAAATGAGTGGGTATACTCATTGAATTGATTTGAATGTAATTGTTTATATGAGTGGGTAGACTCATATGGTTTGAAATTGTTAAAGGCATGGAATGATGGATGATTTACATAGATTCCATGAATGGATCTCCATGGATTTGGAATGCGGTAGTGGACACCTTGTCTGATTATGCACCTTTGGTATTTATTCCATGAGATGACTTATGCTTTTCTACCCCATGGATCCAGTTATCTTGGACTCACATAGGACATGTTGGTACACATGCTCCTAGGATTCCAACCGGTGCCTATGACACATTTCCATCTAGATTATCCTAAGAATCGAATAGGATTCCTTGGTCTTCAGCACCATAGATCCAAATCTTCGTGATCTACACTTCATTATACGACATTACTGTGGGATATATGATTGTGGTTGTACGACAAGGATGTGGGTTTTTATATAGTTTTCTTTATACTATAAGGACGTGGAGGACATTATATGGATGGTTATGTGAAATGGTTGTACAGTTTGTTTATATTTCTTGTATATGCCTTTTTAGGATCTGAAACTTGTTTTAGGGAGCCATAAAAGACTACTTAGTATTACTTGTTTTCAGTAATTATATGTCTTTGGCTTTCAAAATTACATTACTAATTAATTTCAGATGTTTAGAATATTTCATAGTACTTATTAGAACTATAAATACATTTAGGTGGAAACTTAATGGGAAGTTTAACTCACATCCTATTTGGGCCTCCTTGGGGACCCGAACAGATTATATAGTTACATGTGATAGTATGGGAAAGCTCCCTAAAACTATTTGTTGATCATTGTTTTAGAGCATGGGAGCATAGGACTAAGACGAGGCTTGCGATTCTACGAGGGCACTTTTCGGTCGTTTTGGATTTTAGATAATTTTATTTTATTATATTTCTATGTACCTATTTTTGATATTTTATAGATACATGTATGATCTGCATCATGGTATATGAGACACTTCTAGCTAGTTACATATTCTTGTCTTTCTTGTTTATTTTATCTATTGTCTGCTTATTATATCTTCTTCCACTATTTAATGTGATTGACTTCCATTGTGATAAATTATGGTAATGGGGGTATAGTCTCCCAAATGACTCACCTAGTCCCTAACTGCTAGTCATAAGCCTCTGGAATTTGGGAAGATGTGCATGAGGCTGTGTAGCCAACCGTGCTTGGGGCATAATAGAGTGACATCCGGGTTTGGGATGTTACATTTGTACAATGATTCCATGATTTCATTTCAAATTTCAATGATTTCATATGATGATATCATATGATTTTGTGTATGTACATACTATATCACATCTAGGTGTGAATAAAATTCTTTAATTTAAAAAATAAATTCCTTTGGGTGATAATTCTTGTAGTGAGATAAATTCCTTAAACTAATTAAAAAACTATGGGTGAGAAAATTCAAAAAGTGAGAAAAAAAATTCATGTGAGAGAAATACAATTGTTTGAGAGTATTGAGATATGGTATTTCATGGTGAATTTTATAGCTTTATAATCGATAATAAAATTTTATATGTCACTTTTAGGGTAAGATTTAATCAAACTATGTTATTCATCAATACAATAACGAGTGGTCTTAGTGAAAGTTTATTAGTGGTAGTTCAAATAATCACTACTAAAAAACATTATTAAATATATTTTAAATATAGGGAAGGATTCAATGAAACCGCTGCTAATATTTTAAAAAAATAACTAACCCCACCCCCTCCACCCAATTCCCAAACCCCATCTCTCCCTTGGTCATTCCTCTCCCTGATGTTGGCGACTGCCCCTCCCCCTTGGCGGCGCCTCTCCTTGACGTCGACAATCACCCCTCCTTCTCGACCTGACCACTCCCCAAAACTGGTGACCACCCACACCATGATCACGAATCTCCCTGGTGCTAGTGACTCCCTCCCTCGCCCTACCCCCCAATCCCTCAGCCCCACCTCTCCCTAACGTTGATGACCACCCCTCCCCCTTGACCTTTCCCCTCCCCCAACATTGGTGACCGCCACTCTCCCCCAATCCTACCTCTCCCCAATTCAATTGACTACCTGTCACTCTCGATCATGCCTCTCCCCATCTCCTGTGTTTACCCTCCTCTACCAAACCTATCCCCGACACCGGCGACCACCCCTCCCCCTTGGTCGCACCTCTCCCCAATGTAGGTGACCACCCCTCACCATCGACCCCACATCTCCCCGACACTAAACCCCCTTCTCTCCGACAACATACATCTCCCCCCTTCCTCCACATCCCCTCAATGGCTGACCCCTCATCCTCTATGGTGACCACCCCTTTTTCCTCTCACATATGATCTCTGTGACCCCAACCCCACTTGCTACTTTATGATGACCCCACAATGACCCCCTTGCTCCTTTATGGCGATCCCAAATGGTGACCCCTCCCATCCATTTCTCAGAGAGTGCAATCCCCAATTGTAAGTTTTATGATTTAATATTGTATGGTTGGTTTGATATATAATTATGTAATATATACTATTGTACAATAAAATGATAAATTTTATCACTTAGGAATCCTAAACACATAACTACCATTAATTCCTATTATATATGGGGATCATGAATCATTTATATGATGAATGCTTGTTTGTTTGCGGGGTTATAAATAGTCTGTAACTACATCAATCATCTATCCCTCGTGAATTCATGGTGAGTAAGCCTTAGTGAGTTTTAGATAATGGTTGATTAGTGGATAGGAAACCATTTGGTTTTATTGATTATTCACTAAATATTTAGTATGCTTCATCCACACTGGAATGATACTTTCTAAGTAATAACATACTGAGTGTACATGTATGTTCACCACGATTTTATATACTATATTTATAGAATTATAGGATAAATTATGTGACCATTACTAACAAAGTTAATTGATATTTACTTTTTATTGTACTTGTTTGATTAACAATTTATATCTTTATATCTGAATATACAGGGAGATGAGTGAAAATCAAATACCTATGGAAAAAATTTGGATTACTTTACCTCGAAACACACCTCGTTATGACAAGAGTTTTAAAAAAAATTATTATGTAATTAACAACTGATCAGTGTGTGGTAGAATAAAATGTGTATGTCCTGATTGAAAATTCAAGTGATGGTTAAATAGAATTGAAGTAAATGATAATTATATATAAAAACAATTTTCTCCTCAATATGTATGTAGGATTTTGAATGGTAAATTTATTTTTATAGAAATTATAAACAAATATAATCCTATCAATGAAACATTAAGTGACCCTTTAGAGGGGAATTCATTTTGAAATTTGTTAAATGAAAAAATTTTCTTTGTAGGATATAGTTTCCAATATTTCAATAGATCAAAAAAACATTCAATTGACCCTAATAATTTTAATCCTTCTAATAAGTTCAACGACCAAAAAAATGAGCTTTATGAATTAGTTGAAGACATGCAACAAGAACTATATGAAGGGTGTGATATGTATTAAATGTTTTATTTCCTACATAAGTTGTATCATATAAACTATCATTGTGAAATTATTGACAATGAAATGTATATGATTTTAGAGTTTCGTCATGATGCATTTAGTGACGCTATGATCCTTGCATAATTCTATGAGATTAATAAATTCAAAAATAAACATGGACTGCATTATAAAAAGATACATTAATTCCTTAATGACTGCATTCTTTACTAGGGAGAAGAGTCGGACAAAGGAAAATTCATAAATTTATTTAAAAGTAGATGAAAGTCAATGAACAACAATGAGAGTATAAATCAATGAAACCTCAAGAATAAGAAAAATAAGAAAACTCCTTGAATGATATTTACTTTTTTTCCTCTGATATGATGCTTAAAAATATTATTCATGGTATCTAATACTACATACGAAATGAAGTGACATGATCAAGATAATAATGATGGATTGATGAGACATCCAAAAGATTCAACATCATAGAAAATGTTTGATTCATTATATCTATATTTTTCTACAAATCATTTGAGTTCATGTTTGGGATTAGATTCTGATGGTTTTAACCCCCTTTTTACTTTAGGTACTAATTATAGTATTTGGAATGATGTTTTGATCCCTTATAATATACCTCCATAGATGTGTATGAATAAATATTATTTCTTTTTATTTTGATGATTATTTGTAGAAATAAAATGCCTAGAAATGGAATTGATGTATACCTTCAACCTCTAATAAAATAATAGCGAGGTTTATGAGATGATGCACTGGAAACGTATGACCCTTTAATGAGAAAACAATTAATAATACTCGATAATTTTATTTAGATAATTACTAACATTCATGGATTAAGAAATTTATATGAAGGAAACACTCATTCTGGTTTGCCTTGTCTAGTTTGTAATTTTGTTCATCAACGATTACCTCATAGAAGAAAATGAAGTTTTATGTGTCACCATTTCATTCTTTATTTCTTCACATAAATCATGGTTTAACAGGACACAATTCAATAAAGATATTAAACTGATTAATCCACTAAAAGTGTTATTTGGTTCAGAAATCATGGGATAATTAATGAGTTTCATTGAACAATTTGGAAAATATAATCATTTTAAAGAAAGTGAAAAGGGTACAAGTTACAATATTTGAAGCATCTGGAATAAGAAAATAATTGGTATATTTTTTAAAATTACTTATTAAGATTAAAATTTGACATGTTATAATCTTGATATAATGAATATTGAGAAAAAATTACATGGAAATTTAATTTTCACATTTCTTAATGAGAAGGGTAAATCAAAGGATTGCATTAATGCTCATAAGAATTTGGAGTTAATGAAAATAAAGCATGATTTTTGGGAAAATGAGAATGCAAAGTATCCTTCGACAATTTTTTGAATGAAAAATCAAGAGAATGGATTATTCCTTCAAACATTAAAGAATATAAAAGTGGAAGATGGATATTCATGTAATATATCAAGGTGCATTGACTAAAAAAATTGAAAGTTACATGGATTGAAAAGTCAGAACTCATTATTTTGATGGAACGGTTCATTGGTATTTTGTAATATGTTAACTGAAAAATAAACTATTGTACCGTTTTCAAAGAGCTTTGTAGAAAAAATATATATCGAATTGAGCTTGATAAACATAAAGAATGAATTCTTTTGACACTTTTATATTTGTGGATGTTATTTCCCCCTTAATTATTCAATGTAATGATTAATTTGATTATTCATTTGGTTGAAGAAGCTAAACATGGCTGACTAGAACATTTTCAATTGATGTATCCAATTGAGAGGAAAAGTTATATTATTTTTATTTTCATTAGTGAATTTAATTTTATTAAATTATTGCATAATTTTTTATATGTTTCTTATTTGTTTCATCTAGTACATATGTCATTTGAAATCATATTTGATGAATAAATATCAACCAAAAGGATCTATTGCTAAAGGTTAGATATCCAAAGAGTGATTGGCCTTGTATTCAAGGTATTTGGATGAGATTGAGGCTAGATTCAATCATGTTTAATGTTTTGATGATATCTCCACTAATTTCCATTCTGAAAACTATTTATCAATATTTCCAATTATTGGATAACCAATTGAAAATGTGTCAAATTTTACACTAAAATAATTGGCGTTTCTATAACCACATAGATATATACTGCTCAGCAGTCTTATTCCAGATCCATTTATTGAAGAATTGCGATTTCAAAAAAATAAGTGATTAAGGCGTAGATCTTGAAATGAGATGGAATTAAAAAAAGGTGTTAATGAGGAGATTTTCAAATGGATAACCAATCAGGTAAGTATATACTCATATTAATATTATTGACATGTAGTTATTTTTTCTATGTTAAAACTAAAACATTATATATATTTTTCTAGATAATGAATGTTAAAAATCAAGCTGAAATATCAAATGAATTTTTTTTTTGCTCGAGGTCCTCTAAGAAAGGATATGATATTTGATGCCTACAATATTCATGGCGTTAGGTTTCATGCCATTTATCAGGAAGAAGACTTAAAAACTCACAATAGTGGGGTATTTACACTTACAGAGGTGGGATATTTTAGAAATTTGGATTATATAATTGAATTAAACTATTATGGTTAGTTTTTGGTTGTCTTAGTCAAATGAATGTGGGTTAATATTTATATGGGTATAATGAATGATTCATTACATTTTCATTCTATTTACTTCTCTCGATTTATCCATACCGACGAGCATGTAGAGAATGATCCATTTATCTTGGCATCCTAAGTGAAGATAGTTTATTATGTGGATGATGAAGTACATGAAGGTTAGAGTTTTTTAACACTTAAAGTAGAGAGACTTATATGATATGAGTGGTGAAGATCAATTGGTACGTCATGAAAGTGAACCTAATCAACTACAAAACATTGAATAATTCTTTAATGACAATATGGAAACAATAGAACATGCAATAGAGGGTGAAAATGAATCGCTCGTCACAATGGAGTTTTTTAATAATGATGATAATGAAGATGAAGATAATTGAATATATAAATTGGTATTTAAAATATTTTACAATTTCTCATTGATAAGTGGTTCATACATATATACATTTCAATAGTTTTTATTTATTATTTTTGTAAAAAATTATTAGTTTTTATTTTTCTATACATCTAATATATCTGAACCAATTGTATTGCAAGAATGATGAAAACAAATAAATTTCCAAATCCTAACTTGTTATCATCTCGGAGCACACCACAACTACCGTCAGCTTCTGTTGATCTGAGTGATTCGGTTGTACATGAGACTACCAGCGAGCCAGCCATTCCCCATATGTTTTTAGTATCCCACTATCCAATTCACCTCCAGCTATGGAGCAGTTGTTCGTCCCTTCATCTTGTGGATATCGGTGAGTTACTATTACTGATATTTATGTCATTGTTAAAAAACAATAGATTTTATTAATTTTTTAAATCATTTTTCAAATGGATAAAAATAACAATAGAAGATATATAAATATGAACATGAAAGATGTATGAGACCTAAAGTAATTCAATATTAACATTCCAATTGATGGGTTTGGGGTGCCAACTGATGATGTTTCCAGAATCAATGGGAAGATTATTAGGCAGCTTATTTGTGATACAATGAGCATTCCAATTAATTATAAATATTAGATGCATATTCCTACAACATGGAAAATGATGTTTTTGATACTTAATTAATGGTAATTTAATTTAATATTCCTTGAAAAATAATTTACATGACATGAATAAAATTTTGTAATATACTTATACAGTGTTATGTTTTTTATTTCTATATGTTTTTTCATTTGGATGTCCCAGTCTCTATTTCACGCCCATGCATAATGAAAAAATTAGGAAAGAAATGGTGGTATTTTAAATGAATATTATGACATGAGTTTAATGAAATATCTTTGAGCACATGATAGATGTATGAGAAAGTGTGTGAATGAATTTCTCAATGTGAAATGGAATTCCTTTGTCGATATTAATAGAGATTCATCTCATTAGGTAATTACATATTTTAGAGTATAGTAATAACATAAAAAAACAAAATTATAATTTCTATGTTGTTTTTTTTGTTGGAATTAATGAAAAAATACTATGAATCATGAGAAATAAATCATTCTTCATATTAGCATGTCTTAGAGTTTTTTTAGAAAAAGAATAATTTTGGTTTGTATTTTATTCATTATTATTTATATCATATTATTATAAGTAAATTTTTTTCTAACTTTTTTATATTGTTTATAAAGGCTAATGAATTAGGTTACTCTGTTGGCTATACATAGATGTGGTTTTAAGTGCATAGGGAATCAGATGTCAGATTTGTAAATGACCCTAACCAAAGATGTTAGATTAAGTATTTTTCATTATCATTTCATTTTATTTCATTACTATAATAAAATTATAATGAAAAATATATTATAACAAAAAAATCCCTAAAACCAATTAAATGGGGCATGATACATGGATAAAATGATGTTAATTTAGCACCATTTGATACATATAGCCAACACTAATTAATTTGGATTAAGGCTTATTTGTTGTTATAATTTATTTTTCAATATTATGTTTTTATAGTAATGAAATATCAATACATAGTAATAAAAAATTTATTAATTAGATAATATTATGAAGTTCAAATATTTTAAAAAATAATTGTTATTATTTTTGAATTAACAGGTTCATATTCAAGAAATATGGGATGTGAACCGTTCAAAATCATCATCAGTTTCCCAAAACAAAGATGTTCCAATTATTTTAGGGAAGGGGAATCCTAGATATGTATAGGGGATGGGTTCTGGACCTACTCCATTAGTTTTCATTGGTTGGGAGTCATCATCAGTTACTACTACACCTAGTGGGGGTTTGAATAGTGATATTGATAGGGAATCCCAAAGATAAATTGCATGGTTGAAAGGAAAAGTGAGGGAACATGACTCTTATAGGAAAACATAGGATCATTGGTGAGAGGAAATAGAAAATGATTTAGTTATTATATTTCAATGGATTACTAGAACGACACCCAAAGAAATTTCTAGCCTTATAGCTTATCCTATCAAGGAAAATTCTAAATTTTATAGATCATTCACACATTTTCAATGAACACATACAACTTACTTAAATAAAAATAAAATGACCCTTTTATATTTAAAACATGAACTTCGAGTCATACCGACATCATCTTGTGCCGGATTGACGTGTGTTTGATTCCTACACATAAAAAATAAATTACATAATATTATACTAATGTTTGAAAATAATCCAAGAACATTTTCTATGTTTTGACCCTGTAAATAGATTGTAATGGTACCAAAGACTTTAAAAACATTTATATGTGGGGGAGGGGGGTCAAAACAAGGAATTAGATACCATATCAACATAAAATAAGAGGAAAATGATAGTGAATTGATTTTTGAAATTTAGGAATAGATGACACATCATTTCGAGTTATAGTTTACCTGAGATGAGTGTAAATGTATTTTTAGTGTTTTAAAACACTAAAACATGTGTGTAATGGGTCAAACCATAGAAAACGATATCTTATTTATATAAAATCATGAGAAAACCACCATTGAATTATTTTTGACATGTAATCACATAAAAAATATCAATTAGACTTGCGGTGCAGTCAAAATGCCACACTAAATAGTTTTTAAAGGTACGAAAGCCTTTAAAAATGCATGATAGGGGGGTAAAAATTAGAAAAATGATCTTGGATTTCCATGAATTTAGATGAAAATAACCAGGGATATTTTTTGAAATGTAGGAACCAATAACATGTTATTCCATGTTACAGTTTTCCAGGGATTCCTGTAAATGCATTTTTAGTGTTTTAAACTACTAAAACATGTGTATAATATTCCAAACCAAATAAATAATGCACATAGTGACTTGAAACCATATGAAAATCACCATTCAATTATTTTTGACATGTAATCATAAAAAAAAAATTTTGATGTGCGGTGTGGTTGGAATGACTTAGTAAATAAATTTTAAAGGCATCAAAGCCTTTAAAAATTTCTGTCAAGGTGTCACAACTAGGAAAATTTCATCATATTTCCATAAAACCAGATAAAATGAAAACTGTTTATTGATTTTTGAAATTTAGGACCCGCTGATATGTCATTATGTGTTACAAATTTTTTGAAATGTTCATAAGTAGGTTTTTAGTGTTTCAAACCACATAAACATGCATGTAAAAATCAAAACAATAGAAAAAGTCCTCAGATTGACATGAAGTCATGAAAAAACTATTGTTTAGTTATTTCTGATGTGTATTCACAGATAACACATCAATCTGATATGCAGTGTCATTAGAATGGATGGTAAACTATTTATAAAGGTCCAAAAGCCTTTAAAAATGTGTGTCATATGGTCAATACGAGGAAAACATTGTCAGATTCCCATGAAATTATATAAATTTGAGTATAAATTAATTTTTAAAACGTAAAAACTGATAAAATGTAATTAAGATTAATGGTTTTTCTAGGATGCCTATAAACACATTTCTAGTGTTTTAAAAGAGTAAAACAAGAATATAAAGGTAAAAACCATAGAAAAATAACTCGTATTGATTTCAAATCATGCTAAATTAACTATTTAGTTTTTATTACTTTTACGCAAAGACAAAACATCAATCTAACATGAGGTGTGGTTATAATGACTCAGTAAACGATTTTTAAAGTTATTAATGACTTTAAAAACATGTATATTGGGGTCAAAAGAAGGAAAATATCAGTATATTTCTATGATATAAAAGTAAAACAACCATTGATTTATTTTTGAACGGTTGGAAAAAATAGTACATCATTCTGAGTTATTATTTTCACAGGATGCCCATAAATGTGTTTTTTTGTGTTTTTAAACACTAATATTTGTGTGTAACATTCAAAAAAAAAGAGAAAATGACCTCATATTAATGTGAAATCAAGGTAAATATACCAATTAGTAATTTTTGACATGTAATCACTATAAAAACATCAGTATTATGTTCAATGTAGTTGGAAAGACTCTGTAAACTATTTTTAAAGGCAACAAAGCCTTTAAAAACATGTGGTGAGGGTTCAAAACAAGGAAAACATCATTCGATTGCCATAAAATCATAATTTAATAACCGTAGGTGGATTTATTAAATCTATTAATAGATGAGATGACATTTTGAGTTACAGTTTTATTAGGATTCCCATAAACTCATTTTTAGTATTTTAAAACACTAAAACATGACATAGTCAATTCCATAGAAAAAACATGAAATTTTTGTCAAATCATGGGACAACCACTATTGTTTTATTTTTTAAGTGTATGCGTAATGTCAATTTGATATGAAGTGTGGTCAAAATGACTTAGTATATAGTTTTTAAAGGTATTAAAGCCTTTAGAAACATGTTTCGGGTGGTCAAAACCAGGAATATGTTGTCACATTTCCATGAAAGCATAGAAAAGTTTCCATAGATTTATTTTTGATATTTAGCAATCGACATAACATCATTTTCTGTTTCGGTTTTCATGGGATGTATTTAAATGGATTTTTTGTGTTTTAAAACACATAAATGTGCGTGTAATGGTAAAAACCGTAGAAAATAAATCCTTATTGATATGAAATCATGGGAAAACCACTGTTGAGTTATTTTTGATGTATACACATTGACAACATGTCATGCTGACAAGGGTTTTGGTTAAAAGGGCATAATAAATAGTTTTTTAAAGGTATCGAAGCCTTTAAAAAAATGCGATGGAGGGCCAAAACTATGAACAAATAATATAATTACAATGAAATAAAATGAAAACAACTATATATTTATTTTGGAAATGTAAGAACTAACGAACATCATTTCAAGTTACATTTTTCCAAGGACACCTGTAAACACGTTTTTAGTGTATTAAAACACTAAAACATTCATGTAATGATCAATACTATATAAAAAGACCTCAAATTGAAATGAAATCATGGTATATATATATTTTAGTTATTTTTGATGATTACACATAGAAAAAACATTAATATATTGTGTAGTGTAATCAGAATTGTTAAGTAAATAGATTTTAACGGTATTGAAGCCTTTAAAAACATGCATCAGGGGGTCAAAACCAATAAAACATCATCTAATTTCTATGAAATCATAGTAAAATAATTTTTTTTTAAAAAAATTTAATAATTGATGACACGTCATTTTTACTTACTGTTTGCCTATGATTCCTATAACATGTTTTTAGTGTTTTAAAAAAATAAAATACACGTGTAATAGTGAAAACTATAGAAAAAGACTACAGATTGATGTGAAATCATGGTAAAACCACTGTTAAGTTATTTTGGACATGTAATTGTAGAAAACATGTCAATCTGAAGTGTTTTGTGGTCAAAATGGACCGATAAATAGTTTTCAAATGTATCGAAGCCTTTAAAAATGTGTATTGGGGGGGGGGGGTCAAAACTAGGTAAACATCATCATATTACCATAAAATTAGTGTACAATGACTATATATTTATTTTTGAAATTTAGGAATCGAATTAATGTCATTTCAAGTTAGGTTTTTCCTAGGATGCCCGTAAATAGGTTTTTTGTGTTTTAAAACACATAAACGTGTAGGTAATAATTAAAATCATAGAAAACAAACTCAAATTAATGTGAAATCAAGGGGAAAACGCCTTTGTGTTATTTTTTATTTTTAAGTGTAGAAAACACACCTATTTGACATGCAGTGTGGTCACAATGGTTCAGTAAACAGTTTGTAAAGGCATTGATGCCTTTAAAAGTGTGCACCGGGGGGTTAAGACTTGGAAAAAATCATCGGATTGCAATGAAATTAGAGGATAATGACTATATAATGATTTTTGAAATGTATGAATTAACAACACATCATTCAGATTTATGGTTTTCCAAGGATTCCCATAAACAGTTATTTAGTGATTTAAAAAACTAAAACATGCATGTAATGGAAAAAACCATAGAAAAAACCTCATATTGACATGAAACCATGGAAAAACCACCATTTATTTAGTTTTTAAATATAGTATATGATTTTATATTAAATTCATTAGAAAAAATATTATGTAAAATGTAAGCACATTGCAGATCGATTTAAAAATCAATTAGAATTTTATATACTTATCCCTTTTTAGTTTCAAGTGTTGAATAATATTTTAAATAGGAAAATTTATGTTTTAATAGTTATTTTTATTGTATATTATTATTTTTATGTTAAAATGTCTTCTATTTGATTAACAAAATAACATATTTTATGTGCAAGATTATAAATATATTCCATTTATTTTCACTTTTGCATTTCTTTTCATAAATGTTATGGGTTTTATTATAGGTCATAGATGTTTACCGAAGGAAAGAGGTTGAACATTCGATTCATGACATTATTTATAAGGTAGTGGTGATGGTTCTTAGTTTCTTTGGTATGTTAAAATTTTATTAATGATTCTATTGTAATTCTGATTTATTATGTTTAGTTTTAATTTCTATCTTTTTTATTACAATTGATGAGATGATGTGGAGGTATAAGGATGAAACAAAAGTCATGGGGTCAGAATATATTGGGCATGGGTTGTTGTTGGACATATTTTATATGTATATATTTATAACTGAGGTATGGGTTGACTGAGGTATTCGGTTGACTGAGGTGATGATGACTAAGAATGTATATGTATATAACTATGGATGTATCATGTATGATGTATGTATGATGGGTTTATTGTGCATTTATGTTTTATTTATTTAATTTTCAATGTTTTCATATTTATATTTTTTTATAATTTTTTTTAAAAAAATAAATTTTTTACATATATTGAGAGGTGATTTTTAAGAACCACTATAAAAAAATGAATTTAAATAATAATTAATTTTGGTTAATATTAACTACCAATACACCTAACATCCACTGACATATTTATCAGTAGTTAGGTTTATCTTATCTATTTTATTTTCATATTTTTTTTAAATAAAATTTCCATTAAATAAAATGAAAACCATTGCTAAATTATAAATAAATCACATAAAAAACCAGTGCTTAATGAATCAAAATACTATGAAATGATTAGAGAACATGTAATACAGGTATATTTTAGTGACCACCTCTAAATATTTATGCAAAGGTTTAAACTACATCCACTAGAAGAAAAAACCAGTACTAAGAACTGTAATTTTTGTATTATGGAGTATTTTTTAATGGTTTTTGTAATTCCTTCACCTGAAATGTCTGGTTCGAACTGGAGTTCTATAAGACCTCATGTATGCCTCCCCACACACAAG
This sequence comes from Viscum album, assembly GCA_963277665.1. Classification (NCBI taxonomy): domain Eukaryota; kingdom Viridiplantae; phylum Streptophyta; class Magnoliopsida; order Santalales; family Viscaceae; genus Viscum; species Viscum album. The sequence goes on along the minus strand of OY728148.1, from coordinate 981,222,052 downwards.
AGGTTTCTGACTAGCAGTGAGGGTCTACGTCCATTAGTGGGGAGACTATACCAATAGTATCATGTCGTAATACAAATAATACATAATAAACAATATAATAGAAAATAGAGTAATTATGTAAAATATTAAAGATGAGACACATGTCATACAATAATAAATGGGATTTTAAAGTGTAAATTCAAATTAGAGTAATGATTGTAAGATAAATAAATAAATAAAATATCAGGGTCCTCCGGAGTCAATCTCGATATACAACCATCTCCATTCTCATTGGCTCAGCCATCAGCAACATGTCCCTTTTCCTTATCCAAATCCCTAAACATAAAGTCTTAATGTGCATCGATATTCTAATGCAAGTTGTGAGTAAGAAAATTCAGTAGGACACCACTAATTCATCCTTAAAAAGTGTGAGGATGTTTAACTGGTGTATTCGATGATAATAATAAATGAAAATTAAATCATAAAATCTAAAATCACATAACGAGTGGTTATGCGTTAACCAAGCTTCCACAACCCACGACTGTACATTCTTCAACTCCATATTGAATGCAAATTCAATACATCGAAAGTAATTAAGATATGGTCATGAGACCAGTGATCATACTTCTTTGAATTGTGTGTACGTAATTCTCGTCATCCACTGAGATCGAACATCAGACTTCCACTCCCACATCTCCTCTTGGATCTATCCATACTACCAAAGGATCTAGAAAAGTGGCACCGTACGATAATTCTGGGAGTAGTGGAAGCATATGGTTGTGATAAATATAAAAAAAATTATTTTAATGTTTATATTCTCAAAACCATGAGTGAGGAGCTTGAACATCAATTATTTAATAAATTTATTTATTGTCATAAAAAATGATTACCTTATCTTAAGAATATTTCTTTATTAATGATGTTAAACATATGAAATATCCCATTCAAATTTCCTTCATTGCACTATGAGGATCCAAGAATAGAATGCCTCTAGCGAAAATCCACAAATTCTCCATTGATATCTGATAAATATTAAATGATCTCTATGTGATAGTGTGGGGAATAAAATGTCTTTTGTTGTTCATTCTTGATCACTCATTCATTAATATTGAAAAAATCTCTCAAACATTTATTTTTCTTAAGAGGTAGAGAGATAGAGGATTTGAATGAAAATTCATTATTTGAAACAATTATATATTTTTAATTACCTACACAATAGCGATAATAGACTATTTATTGAGGTATATTTTAGATTAGGATATTTTTTATTGAATTCTATCCCTTTAAAAAAACTAAAATCATTAATAAACCTCATTCTATATAATAATAATAAAATTATTATTCTATTGTGTGCTCTAACTTGAGCATCGAAAAATATTATCTAACCATTATATTAATTAATATTATTTATTAAACTTGGTCTTGGTCTATTCTAAATCTTCTTTTACTTATTAAACACCTAAATGAATATTTAATTTAAACATTTCATTAATAAATATATATTTGTGATCAATAAAACATGAATAAAATTTTACCTCAGTCTTGAGAATAATATTTATTCAATTACTTAAATTCAAATTTTATTTAATCAAGATCATCAGAAACACTTAGTGTTTGACCCTCTAGAATTATTTCTAATTGGAATTAATAGAGATTGCCTAAAGTCCCAAATTAATATCTTGAAATTAGTCAAGGTAACTAGGATAAATAACTTAACTTTGAAATGATGAAATCTAACAATGAACTCTCCCTATATAAAATAATCCCTTTATCATAATATCTCATCATGCAGGTTTCACATCTATGTCACCAACCTATTTTCTTGGAACATCATTCTTTAAATATCTAAAATAAACACATCATTGCACCATGTACATGTAATTTAATGCAATTGTTCTATTTCAATCAAATGGATGAGATATCATCTTCCATAAATATATAAGGGATTAATCCTTCATTAACTTATTCATTGATGACATGTGAATCATTACAAGAACAGTGTAACCTAACATACCATGAATATATGTCATCATTGTTTTAATCATAAAATCTAAGTGCATGAGTTATAACATTCATTAATGATAATTAGAATGTCAAAGTTCCTTTACACATGGTCGCGTATAAGAATATCTGATTTCACCAAAACATGTGGAATTCCAACCAGTGATTCTATCTCAAAATCACCCATATTGGTTATTACCATGTGAGAAATTCATGATACTAAGACTCATCCTCTTATGAGTGCTCTCACTTAATAGTCTATGAACTATGTGTCCCATGATAGTATGATATCCAAGAGACGAACATTCTTTAAAAATATCATCATAACACTTCAAGGTTCTCAATATAACAGATAACTGCTATAACCTTATCAATGTGACATATAGTGTAGGAAAATATTATAATAGATTCTTATAGAACAATGGAAAGTATGTAATAATATATTTTATTGATATTCAATATATCGAACATACATGAAATTAAATTACAAATAGCTAATCCTAGAAAACCAACTCCAAGAAACTCCCATGAGGACTAGATCAAATTACCCACAACATTCAGTCCATTGGAACTCAATTAATAATCATATTAATGTTGAGTCAATATTATAGTCAAGGGGTATGATATATTTTCTTCTATGGAAATACTTCTCACTAAAACCTCTCCTCTCTTAAAAAAATCCCTCAAGAGATGATACTTCCAAAGTACATGATTTGTCTATTGATGTGTACATGGCTCTTTTACGAGAGACAGCACTACAATATTATCACAATAGAGTGTAATAGGATATTTACTATTATATACCAATTCAATATCTTGGATTATTTTTTTCATCCACAATATTATTTAGCTACCTCAGAAGTCACAATATACTTGGACTCTAATGTAAAATCTATGACCATAGCCTTTTTTGAGCTCTTCCAGCTCACAGTACCTCCATTCAAAGTGATTATGTATCTAGTTTGTTAATTCAGGTAATATTGATATGTTTGAAAACTATAATATTCATATCATTTGATGATTGTTTCCCCATATCCTCCATAAACTAGGAACACATCCTTAGTACACCTGAAATAATTAAAGATACTATTGACTTCCATCTAATAGTGGTCAACTGGATCATCTGGATATCTTCTTACTGAAATTGATGCATAGGAAACATCTATCCTAGTACATATTATAATATACAATAATGAACCAATCACTGATGCATATGAAATCCTTTACATTCTATTTATTTCCCCATGTATTTGAGGAAACATTTTCCTGGAAGGATGAATTCCATGTGACATTAGAAAAAATACCCTATTGGATTTTTCTATTCCAAATCTCTTAAGTATCATATCAATGTATGTACTTTGACTTAGGTTGAGAAACTTCTTGGATCTATCATGATAGATATTGATTCAAAATATATATGTTGTCTCACTGAAGTCCTTCATTAAGAAGCATTTATTCAACCACATGTTAAAAAACTGTAAGACTGGTATTTGATTTTCTATATGTAATATGTCATCCACATATACTATTAAGAAAATGAATGCAATCCCACAAAATTGTTTGTATACACAAGTATCACACTAAATTTTTAAAAAATACATTTTATTATAGATTCATCAAAATGAATGATCCATATCCTATATACATGATTTAATCCATAAATGGATAAATTTTTAATTTTATATTTTTTCATCCTTTGGAGTCACAAAACCTTCAGGATGATTTATATCAACATATTCTTGATGGTACCCATTATGTAAGGTAGTTTTGTCATCCATTTCTCAAATCTCATAGTCATGATACGCCACAATGTCAAGTATAATTCTGATGCATCTCAACATTACAACTGGTGAGAAGGTTTTATCTCAGTTAATTTCTTTATGTTATTTAAATCCATTTACAACTATTCATACATTATAGGTAATGACTTTTCTTTCAATGTCTAGTTTCTTTTTGAATACCCACTTGCAACCATAGGGTTTTACATCCACTATAGGATCTACCAAAATACAGACATGATTTTGGTAGATGGAATCCATTTTAGAATTGATGTATTATTTTCACATGGAAATAACTATGCCACATACTGATTCCTTTTAGGTTATAGGATCATTATTAGAAACTAATAATTAGTCACCATCCTTGTTGATAAGAAAACAATATCATTCTGGTTCTCTAACCTCTCTTGTATTCACACACATTACTTATGTCTCTAGAATAGTTTCTTCTTACATGTGGATTTATAGATCATGTTCTTATGAAAAGTCTTATGTACCTTGAGTATCATCTTCATCAAATTTTATCTCCATCCCACTTTCACTTTTAGAGATGTTTTCCCACTCAAGGAATATGGAATGTCTTTCCACTATTACTTTTTTTCTAAGGCTTCATATTGGTAATATACAATTGTTTCGTTGAGTTATATTATAATGTCACATTCTACACCTCAAGGTTAATGTTTCTTCCTAAAATATGCCTTAAAAAACACATTCCAAACCCAAAATTCATGTATTACGACATATGTTTCTTTACATTTCATAAATGGTATGGCATACTGAATAACCTTCATGATGTTTTTTTAAAAAATTTTAATTTGAAGAAAACTAATCTAATGAAAAATAATGGTTTTTGAAAAATTGGTGAATGTTTATAAATTTTAAAACCTAAACATAAATAGGGAGAAATGTTTTGTTTAAGAGAAAGTTGTTTTCGGGATACAGATGATCAGACTGAGCAGCACCAAGCACAAAGTATCAAACTGCGTAACATCGATCAAATAAGTTGTTAGAATAATAAAATTGTATACTAGTCACATCATTGGCCTTAGATACATAACCACGAAGTTCAAGTTTCATTCGAATTAGTTTTGGTTTTAAAGTCCGAATTTTGTTGATGATTATGAATGAAGATAGTGATGTTAGGATTTTGAAAGTTTTAAACATTCTAACCTTCAGTCAAATGATGATTTTCTAGTTTTTAATTCTCAAATATCATAAATTGTCTGTGAAAATTGTGATAAAATACTTATGAAGAAATGGGTGAGAATAGGTGATACCATTCATATTGTCTTTTGGATTATATGAAACAAGGTTTTTAATGTAATAGATTCCATAATAATTTCCTATGTAAGTCAGAAAGTGCTTTTCCAATCGTGAAGTTATCATAAATCATTAAAAATATCATGATAAAATCTTTTGAAGAAATGGAGGAATCATAAAGATTTTCATAGGTATATGAATCATGAAAAATTTTCACCTGATCTAGAAGTACTGAGCATAGATATTTTTAGAAGTATGAATGAGTTATAGCTAGTGAGGTTTTAAGAATATCAATGTTGCAGAATGCATTTTCCATCATAATGAGAATTCCATCATTATGAGGATTCTATCAGACTAAAGCTAAGGATTTTCCATCAGACAAACTATGAGGAGAAAATTCAATCAGACTGACTCTGAGGAGGAAAGTCAATCATAATGACTTTGAGAAGGAAATTCAATCAATATTGACATTGAGAACAAATTCCAATTAGACGAAATCTAAGAAAAAATTCAACCAGACTATCTCTGATGAGGAAAGTCAATTCAGAATGAGATGAGGAAGTTCCATCATAACGAGTTGAGGAAGTTCAATCCTAATGATCTAAGTAAGTTGTATCATAATGATCTAATGATGTTCCATCATACTGAAGAAAATTTACGAAGTCTGATAATAATAATTACAAATAAGTCTCAATAAGATTTCAATGGATTTTTGAAGTGTTTATGTGGTCAAAATTCAAATTCAAATATGCATAGATCTTGAAGTTTTTGAATTTAATTAAGAAGGAAACGTTTTCTAGTTTTTTTCCTTTGTCTTTCTAGGATTCCTATTAATAGAAGCACAATACATTATTACTTAACATCTTTTTTATGTGATTGGAAATAGTGTGGAACTGTAGAATTCTTGTCAAAGATATATTTTTGGACTGAGACCTCATTATAAGGTTAGAAATCATAATGTTTTGTTTACCGGACTAAGGAATATCTGACTAAGAATTTGAGAGTAGTTTGAGTAATATATATTGAGAATCAGTTCATCGAAATGTTTCCGTTATACTAAATTCATTGGACTAAAACCATTTATCTCATCCCCATTTAATTTAGAGAATCAGGCCTTGCCACCTCAGACTGAGGATTCAATATATAGAATTTTTGGATAAGTTTCAAGAAAGTATTTATTATTTTTTTTGGATCAAATATCTGTAATAAAATTAGTATGATAATGGGAGTTAGTTTAATAATTTCTACTGAGACATAGAAGCTATCTAGCAGGAGTTTTCATTAGTTGTATTCATTTATTCATTTTAGATAATTTATATGGACCCACAGGAGTTGCTATGTAAAGTATGTAGGTTCTCACACCGAGGAAAAAACCTTTAAATATTACGTGATTTACATGATTTCATACATTTTCATGCATGGGTATTTACTAAAATAAAATAAGGATATAAACTTTAATAGGTTTCATGTAACACCCGAGACTTTTATGTTATATAAATCATCAAAGGAATCTTTTTCTATACAACACTTGCTTGGCTTGCTTTACACGCAATCGCGACCTTCCTCGATAGCTTGCGTCGTACGCAATACCGAGTTTCACTAAACAACATTATGCTATTAAAACTAGCCGTTATGAATAGTAATAACCACTTTTTGGAATTTTATAAATTTTATTTTTCAAAATGGACTTCATTTTTGGACTCAGAATATTGAAATTAGCCTAGGGTGAAATTTTGGTATTTTTCTGAAAACTTTCAATTTTTGATGAATAGTGAAACCACTAAGTGGTAGGTTAAAAACTGAATTTTGCATAAAACTTAATTTTACCGCTTCTGTGATTGGAATTTCGAAAATCCGAGAGACACGGTTAATATGAAGGACTAAAATGTGGTTCAATGAGATGAAAATAATTTTTTGGTGAATAGTAACTTTTTACTTTTTTTACCGCGGTTAATAGTAAATAGGGTAACTAAGGTTAAATATGATATTAATATTACCCTAACACATGTCCTAATTCTATTGGACAAGTGTAATTCGACCAAAAATAAACTTAGGAATAAAATATGACCATTTAGGCCCACTTGGATTAGATTAGGACATTTATTATTAATTTATTTAAAGAAGGGTTAAAATAGTTAAAATCAAAGTTTAATAAGTAAATCATTTTTAATATAGGGATATACATAAGCTAAATTCGATTGTAAATATTCATTAGAAAGCTAAAACGATTTCCTACATGATGGTATTTTATTTGTAATTTTTAGACATCAAATAATTTAATTTATTTATGACACAAAGATGATGCAGTAATTATCTTATTAATGAAATATTGACAAAATTGATAATATAAATACCAAAATAAATGTAATTTGAGACTTTTTATGACTTCCACTAATTTTCTAGGTTACTATGATATATTAGTATTGATTTAATCAACTTGGTTCGAACATATAATTCTGTTATGACTTTCACAAAAATCATATATCAAATAGTGTCAAAATTGACACAAAATAGTTTTTAAATCAAATATTATATTATTAATTGTTATTTTATTCCTAAAAATCTAAGGTTCGGCCAAATGACTTAGATAAGGATATATATATTAATAATAAACAATTTGGGGTTCGTTTGGCATGTTATAGTAAGTGTATTAACCATATAGTGAAAGAAAACAAAAAAGACATGGTAAAAGTTAAATTATTTAACTTAGAGTTAAATTTAATTGATAAGGTTAAAATAATATCCTAAACTTGTCTAAATTATATTGGTTGATAGTATTTCGACCCATCCCCACTTTAGCTTCGAAATAAGACCCTTTGGAACCATTATAAACCGATTTTGACTTTAATATAAAATAATATTTTGAGATATTCCTAAGGTGCCCCTCTCCTCCCTTATAAAAGGGCACCTCCTCCCCCTCCTCCTCACACCAATTTGAGCACTCAAGCTCGGCCAACCCCTGCCATTTTCCCTTCTCCACTTCCCTAGAATAATCCTAGAGGTCCTGGTCTTCTCCAAAGACCAATCTTAGTTCCTTAAGTGGAGGATTCAAAAAGGCGTTCCAAAGAAGAGGTAATATCCATTACCGATCTTTTCAATTTCTTTCTTCTTCAACTTCTTCTTCTTTAGTTGTTTCATGATAAAGTAATAACATCAGTATTACTTACATACTGATATGTTATTATAAATATGAAACAAACCTAATTCACCTTCTATCCATCCTACGGAAAAATGAAATCACCGCGCGTGCGTACGTACGGAATACCGTCTCCACGCCGTGGTGTAATCTATTTTCCACCATCACCTTACAAGGATGGGTATAATGGTGTAATCAGTAACTATATATGATTATTATTAAGTAATATTGATACTGAAATAATATATATATATACTCCAATACAATTCCACGATCATAGGAACGATATCATCACTCGTGCGTACGTACGGAATACCGTCTCCACGATGTGATGCGACTCGTTCTACATGATCTTCATTTCATAATGATTTTATAAATGAATTGAATGAATGAATATGGTATATACTACACTAATACCATTCTGGAAATGAATTATCTATAACCTAAAGATAAGAATAAGAATTTATTCGACAAAACACGCATAAGAACAAAAAGTTATAAAGACCCGAGTAACAAGTAACAATGAAATATTACTAACAAGAAGCTAATAATATGACCATATATGATATCATATAAATATGTATGATTCTGGAATAAGTCAATAACATTATTTAAACCATTATACAGGAGCTTCGGACACGAACAAAGCAAATCGGACCTAAGGTAAGGGAAATATCACAATCTCATTTTTATCCGAGATTGTTTATTCGTAAGTATTTACTGGGGTGTATTTTATCATCCACATCCATGTTCCCTCAATATGTAATATTGATTCCATCCACTTGAAATAGTTTAAATCCAATTTTACCCTTAGGTGAGTTTTTAGTAAAGAATATGAAAGGAATCTTTTGTCGTTTTTCCGTACGAGGTACTTTTTGACTTTTCCGACAAAAGTACGAAGAATGTTTTTTTTTAACTTATACGGAATGAATGGATTTTTAAAACATTACTTCAAAGAAGCTTCCTTTACAAGTTTTCAAGTTTATTTTTAATCAAATTCTTTTATTTTAAAGTTGTATGACATGTTATGAAAGGAAAAATGTTTTTGAAGAAGAAAGGATATTTTCCTCAAGAATTCAATTCAAGTGTTTTATCAAAATTATTTTCCATCTAAGATAATAAAGGGTTCTGTTTCTATACATATTTTTACATTGGTTTGACTATGTTGTGATGGAATTATGTTTATGAATTCCTTTATCATATATGAATTGATTTATGATGTCATGATGTTTCAAGAATCCCATTTTTGTTATATGTGTTATGCGATGATGTATGTTTTATGATTATGTGGCACACATAAGAAAGGATTCATTATAAGATGGGTGGGACCTATATCTCCCTCCAATGCATTGGGTAATGATTTCATATCTCATGAGATAGACATGGCTGGAACGGAAGGTTATTTCGGTTCAGTGATGCAGGACTGAAACGAGGAGTGAACTCGGTTCAGAAAGGGACTTTGTCCACTAAGATAGTCTTGGCAATGAGTCATGACTAACAAGAAATGATTTTCCATGATTATGTGTGCATGCCACAAAGATTCAAGTTTTATGTTATGATTATGGGGATCTCATTTTCACTTCTATGATTTATTCCATGTTAAGATATTATGATCTCTTTTGCAGGTTTTAATTTTCAAAAAGATATGATATGATTTTTATTTCCTTTATTTGCCCTTGCTGAGCATTTGAGCTCACCCTTTTATGTTTTCTTTTCCCCAGGCCAGGAAGATGGATATTAAGTAGAATATGCTAAAAGGGACCCTAGATATGATGAAATAAATGGGAGACACTGTAGAAGATTTATGAACCAGTTGTTTATGTTTCCCAGTTTCTAAAGACACTATACCTATACGGTCCTTTGTGGTTTTGTCATATGTTGTAATAAGTGTGATTCAATTTTGAAGTATTAACAATGTATGTAAAGTGTGGGTCGTTATAGTTGGTATCAGAGGAAAGTTATAGTCAACCTTTGGAAACTAGGATGTGAAAGCCTTAGTAAGAACCCTAAGGATAAGTCTAAGCATAGAACACAATCTTAGAAATGGCCATGAATAACCTAGGATAAGACCATAAGCATGAAAATTTTATTCTTGAATTATGTGGTTTCCTATTATAATTAGTGTTGCTCACACTATTCTTCTTGGTTTTAGTCAATGGCTGGAACCCGAAGGAACCGTGTTAATGCGGAATGCGATGGGCAATGCAATGATTGTCCCCCTGAGCAACCAAACGATATGGGAGCTGGAATGCAAAATCTTGTAGCCATGCTCACACAACTTTCTCAAGCTATGAATCATGCAGGATTTCCAAACGAACAAAGGAGGGAGCAACATTCTGTTGAATCCTTCATGAGGCAGCGTCCACCATCTTTCAGCGGGTCTACTGATCCATTAGCTGCTGAACAATGGATTAGTACTACTGAAAAGATATTTTCAGTTCTTCAATGTTCTGAGCATGATAAAGTCATCCTAGCAGTGTATCGTTTGGAAGGAGATGCTGATCAATGGTGGAATCTTGTTAAGAATACAAGGCAAAGGGATGAAATTGAGTCTATGGAATGGGACGAGTTCAAGAACTTATTTTTCAATAAGTACTTCCCTCGTATTCTCCGAACAAAGATGGAGAAAGAGTTCCTTGAACTGAAGCAAAGGGATGATGAATCTGTTGGTACCTATGAAGCAAATTTTACCAGACTTGCAAGGTACGCTTCTGGTATTATTATCCAACCTGAGAGTAAGATCGATCGATTATTTAGTGGCTTAAAACCAAGTCTTCGAAGGGCGTTAGCCATAAGGGACTTCAATAGCTACGAGGAAATCGTTCGATGTGCTCTCAAAGTCGAGATGGAGATTGAAGTAACCCATCAGTCACATGGGTTTGATAAGAAGAGGAAGATGGAATTCAAAGAAAAATCTAAAGAGCACACGGAAAAGAAGATGAACTTTCCCTTATGCTCAAAGTGTGGAAAGAAACATGGAGGGAGTTGTCTTAAAGGGACAAGTAAATGTTTTAAATGTGGAAAGGAAGGTCATCGGGCATTTGAATGCCGTGATAATGGGAAGAAGATGTCTAATGATGCAAACAAAGGAAGGGATACACAGAATGAACCTGATACACTTCAATGTTTCAAGTGCAAGGAGATGGGGCATTATGCCAATCAACCCAAATCCAATGATGATGGTCGACGTCTAAAGAAAAAGGAAAGTCACATGCAATTTCTATCAGCGATGTGGAGTACGATAATGATGTGGTGATAGGTACACTTACCATCCACTCTAAAGTAGCAAATGTTTTATTTGATTCTGGATCCACCCACTCTTTTATTTCTGAAAATTTTTCTAAGGGTATCACCGTATTACCTCAACAATTAGATGTTGAGTTAGCTGTGACAACACCTAATGGCACATCAATCGCATCAGAAGTTTATAATTCTTCTCCGATCGAAGTTTGTGGGAAAGTGCTTCCTGCAAATCTTGTGATCCTTCCTTTAGTGGAATTTGATGTGATTCTTGGCATGGATTGGCTTTCTCTACATGGAGCTCATATCAATTGCCAAAGAAGGGAAGTCACATTTCATATTCCAGATCAACCTACGATCGTCTATCAATGCAAGGATGAACATAACCTTCCAGTGGAAATTTCTTCCATCTTATGGGTATTTATTCCACTAAATGAAGGTTATTTATCTCAAATAGTTGGTGAGAAACTCACGATTAAGAATATGCCCATTGTACGGGAGTTTGATGATGTCTTTCCGGAGGAATTACCGGGTCTTCCACCAAATCGTGAAGTTGAGTTTTCAATAGAACTCGTACCGGGTGCTTTGCCTATTTCAAAGACACCTTATAGAATGGCCCCAATTGAGTTGCAGGAATTGAAGAAGCAACTCCAAGAGAATCTCGATAAGGGATTCATACGCCCTAGTGCGTCACCTTGGGGAGCACCTGTTCTATTTGTTAAGAAGAAAGATGGATCAATGAGACTCTGTATTGATTATAGAGAACTTAACAAGATCACTATCAAGAAAAAATATCCTCTCCCACGCATTGATGACTTATTTGACCAACTACGCGGAGCTCAATACTTTTCCAAGATTGATCTTCGTTCAGGGTATCATCAATTAAGGGTCAAAAGGGAGGATATACCAAAGACGGCTTTCCGTACAAGGTATGGACACTATGAATTTATAGTGATGCCATTTGGTCTTACTAATGCCCCTGCTATCTTCATGGATCTAATGAATAGAGTCTTTAGAGACTATCTTGATCAATTTGTGGTAGTCTTTATAGACGATATTCTTGTCTATTCAAAGAGCAAGGAAGAGCATGAAGATCACTTGAGAATTATATTGAAGACCCTGAGAAAGGAGAAGCTTTATGCCAAATTTACCAAGTGTGAATTTTGGCTTCAAAAAGTTGCATTTTTGGGTCACATAATCTCAAAAGAGGGGATATCTGTGGATCCAGCAAAAACAGAGGTTATCGAAAGATGGTCGAGACCAACAACAGTAACTGAGATCCGAAGTTTTCTTGGTTTGGCTGGATATTATCGACGTTTTGTAAAAGATTTTTCACGATTATCTAATCCAATCACCAAGTTGACTCGGAAAGGAGTTAAGTTTGTCTGGACAGAGGAATGTGAAGAGAATTTCAAAGAGTTGAAAAGAAGGTTATCCAGTGCACCTGTGCTCACACTGCCTTGTAGTGGAGAAAGGTTTGTGATCTACAGTGATGCATCCAAGAAGGGATTGGGGTGTGTTCTTATGCAAAATGATATGGTGATAGCTTATGCCTCACGACAGTTGAAAATCCATGAACAAAATTACCCAACACATGATTTGGAGTTGGTTGCGGTAATCTTTGCATTAAAGATTTGGAGGCATTACCTTTATGGTGAAAGGTGTGATATTTATACTGATCATAAAAGTTTAAAGTATATTTTCACACAAAAGGAGTTGAATATGCGCCAAAGAAGATGGTTGGAGCTGATTAAGGATTATGACTGCTCAATCCATTACCACCCTGGGAAAGCAAACAAGGTGGCAGATGCATTAAGTCGACAAGACCATGCTAGTTTATCCATGATGAGGATCACAAAAGATCCAATATTTATGGATTTACAAAGGATGGATCTTGGAATTATAATGGAAGGGGAAAAATCTTATCTTTCTCAAATGAATGTTCAACCATCTATACATGTGAAGATTAAAGAGGCACATAAAGAAGATGTCGAGTTACAAAAGAAGGTGAGAAATGTTCCTGAATTCAACCTTGATTGTGATGGGATAATAAAGTTCAGGAATCGGGTTTGTGTTCCTCCCATCCCCGAATTAAAGAAAGAGCTGCTGGATGAGGCTCATAGTTCTTCATTCTCTATTCATCCTGGAAGCACGAAGATGTATAGGGACCTGAAAGAGTACTTCTGGTGGGATGGCATGAAAAGAGATGTTGCTGAATATGTCTCTCGATGCTTGGTTTGTCAACAAGTTAAAGCTGAGAGACAGAAGTCTAAGGGGATGTTACAACCATTACCCATACCCGAATGGAAATGGGAAAACATCACTATGGACTTTGTCACAGGACTTCCTAAAACATCCAAAGGCAATAATGCTATCTGGGTCATAGTTGATCGTCTTACAAAGTCTGCACACTTCATTGCTATTAGAGAGGATTTCTCTCTAGATCAGCTTGCCAGGATATATGTAAAGGAAGTGGTAAGATTGCATGGAGTACCACTTTCTATTATATCTGATCGAGATCCGAGATTTACCTCGAAGTTCTGGCGAAGTCTTCAGCATACTCTGGATACAGAGTTGAGTTTCAGCACTGCTTATCATCCCCAGACAGACGGTCAGTCTGAGAGAACAATTCAAACCCTAGAAGATATGTTGAGAGCTTTCTCTATGGATTTCAAAGGAGGTTGGGATCAACACCTACCTTTGGTGGAATTTTCTTATAATAATAGCTTTCACTCCAGTATTCAGATGGCTCCTTATGAAGCTCTCTATGGAAAGAAATGCAGGACTCCAACTTGCTGGGATGAAGTTGGGGAAAGAAAGCTATTAGGACCTGATCTCGTTGATGAAATGGCAGAAAAGGTCAGATCTATTCAACAACACATAAGAGCATCTCAGAGTCGACAGAAAAGTTATGCCGACAATCGAAGAAAAGACCTAGAGTTTGAAGTGGGTGATAAAGTGTTCTTACGAATATCTCCCTGGAAGATGGTTATGAGATTTGGAAAGAAGGGGAAGTTGAGCCCTAGATATATCGGTCCTTTTGAAATACTGGATCGTGTTGGGAAGGTAGCTTACCGATTGGCGCTTCCACCGAATCTCTCTCAAGTTCACGATGTGTTCCATGTATCTCTCCTGAGAAAGTACATACCAGATCCTTCACATGTACTCAGCTCAGAAGTTGTACCGCTGGAGCAAGATCTTTCTTATGAAGAACAGCCGATAGAGATTCTGGATCGTAGCGAAAAAGTCCTACGAAACAAGACCACTCGCTTGGTGAAAGTTTTATGGAGAAACCACCAACTTGAAGAAGCTACATGGGAGCTTGAGGATATGATGAGGGAGAAGTATCCTCATCTGTTTGTTGCAAAGTGACGAATTTCGAGGGCGAAATTCTTTTTAAGGGGGGTAGAATGTAACACCCGAGACTTTTATGTTATATAAATCATCAAAGGAATCTTTTTCTATACAACACTTGCTTGGCTTGCTTTACACGCAATCGCGACCTTCCTCGATAGCTTGCGTCGTACGCAATACCGAGTTTCACTAAACAACATTATGCTATTAAAACTAGCCGTTATGAATAGTAATAACCACTTTTTGGAATTTTATAAATTTTATTTTTCAAAATGGACTTCATTTTTGGACTCAGAATATCGAAATTAGCCTAGGGTGAAATTTTGGTATTTTTCTGAAAACTTTCAATTTTTGATGAATAGTGAAACCACTAAGTGGTAGGTTAAAAACTGAATTTTGCATAAAACTTAATTTTACCGCTTTTGTGATTGGAATTTCGAAAATCCGAGAGACACGGTTAATATCAAGGACTGAAATGTGGTTCAATGAGATGAAAATAATTTTTTGGTGAATAGTAACTTTTTACTTTTTTTACCGCGGTTAATAGTAAATAGGGTAACTAAGGTTAAATATGATATTAATATTACCCTAACACATGTCCTAATTCTATTGGATAAGTGTAATTCGACCAAAAACAAACTTAGGAATAAAATATGACCATTTAGGCCCACTTGGATTAGATTAGGACATTTATTATTAATTTATTTAAAGAAGGGTTAAAATAGTTAAAATCAAAGTTTAATAAGTAAATCATTTTTAATATAGGGTTATACATAAGATAAATTCGATTGTAAATATTCATTAGAAAGCTAAAACGATTTCCTACATGATGGTATTTTATTTGTAATTTTTAGACATCAAATAATTTAATTTATTTATGACACAAAGATGATGCAGTAATTATCTTATTAATGAAATATTGACAAAATTGATAATATAAATACCAAAATAAATGTAATTTGAGACTTTTTATGACTTCCACTAATTTTCTAGGTTACTATGATATATTAGTATTGATTTAATCAACTTGGTTCGAACATATAATTCTGTTATGACTTTCACAAAAATCATATATCAAATAGTGTCAAAATTGACACAAAATAGTTTTTAAATCAAATATTATATTATTAATTGTTATTTTATTCCTAAAAATCTAAGGTTCGGCCAAATGACTTAGATAAGGATATATATATTAATAATAAACAATTTGGGGTTCGTTTGGCATGTTATAGTAAGTGTATTAACCATATAGTGAAAGAAAACAAAAAAGACATGGTAAAAGTTAAATTATTTAACTTAGAGTTAAATTTAATTGATAAGGTTAAAATAATATCCTAAACTTGTCTAAATTCTATTGGTTGATAGGATTTCGACCCATCCCCACTTTAGCTTCGAAATAAGACCCTTTGGAACCATTATAAACCGATTTTGACTTTAATATAAAATAATATTTTGAGATATTTCTAAGGTGCCCCTCTCCTCCCTTATAAAAGGGCACCTCCTCCCCCTCCTCCTCACACCAATTTGAGCACTCAAGCTCGGCCAACCCCTGCCATTTTCTCTTCGCCACTTCCCTTGAATAATCCTAGAGGTCCTGGTCTTCTCCAAAGACCAATCTTAGTTCCTTAAGTGGAGGATTCAAAAAGGCGTTCCAAAGAAGAGGTAATATCCATTACCGATCTTTTCAATTTCTTTCTTCTTCAACTTCTTCTTCTTTAGTTGTTTCATGATAAAGTAATAACATCAGTATTACTTACATACTGATATGTTATTATAAATATGAAACAACCCTAATTCACCTTCTATCCATCCTACGGAAAAATGAAATCACCGCGCGTGCGTACGTACGGAATACCGTCTCCACGCCGTGGTGTAATCTATTTTCCACCATCACCTTACAAGGATGGGTATAATGGTGTAATAAGTAACTATATATGATTATTATTAAGTAATATTGATACTGAAATAATATATATATATACTCCAATACAATTCCACGATCATAGGAACGATATCATCACTCGTGCGTACGTACGGAATACCGTCTCCACGATGTGATGCGACTCGTTCTACATGATCTTCATTTCATAATGATTTTATAAATGAATTGAATTAATGAATATGGTATATACTACACTAATACCATTCTGGAAATGAATTATCTATAACCTAAAGATAAGAATAAGAATTTATTCGACAAAACACGCATAAGAACAAAAAGTTATAAAGACCCGAGTAACAAGTAACAATGAAATATTACTAACAAGAAGCTAATAATATGACCATATATGATATCATATAAATATTTATGATTCTGGAATAAGTCAATAACATTATTTAAACCATTATACAGGAGCTTCGGACACGAACAAAGCAAATCGGACCTAAGGTAAGGGAAATATCACAATCTCATTTTTATCCGAGATTGTTTATTCGTAAGTATTTACTGGGGTGTATTTTATCATCCACATCCATGTTCCCTCAATATGTAATATTGTTTCCATCCACTTGAAATAGTTTAAATCCAATTTTACCCTTAGGTGAGTTTTTAGTAAAGAATATGAAAGGAATCTTTTGACGTTTTTCCGTACGAGGTACTTTTTGACTTTTCCGACAAAAGTACGAAGAATGTTTTTTTTTAACTTATACGGCATGAATGGATTTTTAAAACATTACTTCAAAGAAGCTTCCTTTACAAGTTTTCAAGTTTATTTTTAATCAAATTCTTTTATTTTAAAGTTGTATGACATGTTATGAAAGGAAAAATGTTTTTGAAGAAGAAAGGATATTTTCCTCAAGAATTCAATTCAACTGTTTTATCAAAATTATTTTCCATCTAAGATAATAAAGGGTTCTGTTTCTATACATATTTTTACATTGGTTTGACTATGTTGTGATGGAATTATGTTTATGAATTCCTTTATCATATATGAATTGATTTATGATGTCATGATGTTTCAAGAATCCCATTTTTGTTATATGTGTTATGCGATGATGTATGTTTTATGATTATGTGGCACACATAAGAAAGGATTCATTATAAGATGGGTGGGACCTATATCTCCCTCCAATGCATTGGGTAATGATTTCATATCTCATGAGATAGACATGGCTGGAACGGAAGGTTATTTCGGTTCAGTGATGCAGGACTGAAACGAGGAGTGAACTCGGTTCAGAAAGGGACTTTGTCCACTAAGATAGTCTTGGCAATGAGTCATGACTAACAAGAAATGATTTTCCATGATTATGTGTGCATGCCACAAAGATTCAAGTTTTATGTTATGATTATGGGGATCTCATTTTCACTTCTATGATTTATTGCATGTTAAGATATTATGATCTCTTTTGCAGGTTTTAATTTTCAAAAAGATATGATATGATTTTTATTTCCTTTATTTGCCCTTGCTGAGCATTTGAGCTCACCCTTTTATGTTTTCTTTTCCCCAGGCCAGGAAGATGGATATTAAGTAGAATATGCTAAAAGGGACCCTAGATATGATGAAATAAATGGGAGACACTGTAGAAGATTTATGAACCAGTTGTTTATGTTTCCCAGTTTCTAAAGACACTATACCTATACGGTCCTTTGTGGTTTTGTCATATGTTGTAATAAGTGTGATTCAATTTTGAAGTATTAACAATGTATGTAAAGTGTGGGTCGTTATATTTCAGGGGTTATGTTTTTTAAAAGTATTATAACTTATAAAAGTGACCAACTGATTCACCACCCTTAAATGTTTTTATTTAATCATTTGAATCTTTAATTGGTATCATAGGTAATGTTCCCTTATTTAATCCTTATCATGGATAATATCAATTCTATCAATAGTAGAGGAATTCTTACATTTTATGGAAAAAAATTTTATGGAGGGAAAATTAGATGATACTTTATCTCCTATATTTTGGCCTAGAAGTTATTGATGCTACTACAATTGGTTTTACACCTATTAAGAAAGATTCTCCTATGTTGGTTACTAATAAAATAAATCTGAAAGTTGGTGGAAAGGATAGAAATTCAATTCTTATGTCCTTATAAGAAAATGGTTATATGAAGGTGATGAGTTTCAAAACTTCAAACAGTATTAGGATAAGCGGGAAAGTTTATTCAATGGTAATACTAAAGTGGAGGAAGAAAAGATAGAAAATTGGAATAGTAAGTATGAAGATATAATAATGAGAAATGAATAATCCATTGATGAACACTTCATGAGAGTAAATGAAATTGTTTGTCTAAGATTCCATCCTTTCCTGAAGATAAATCGAGATTAATTTCAGGTATTTATTTTTTTATTGTTTGAGAACACGTTGGTTGGGTTTTACTTTGGGGTGTGTTTGGTGATAATATTATAAAATTGGAAGGGAGAAGAGAAATTCATGGTTGGCTCATGGTTTTACCTAACCCTGTGCCCCAACCCATCAAACAATGCAACACTGGACAAAGGAATTTCATAGTTAGTGCACAGTTTTTAAAACCATTCACCCTCTTAGGAGAAACTATTCACCCCCATAATAGAGGTGCATCGTTAGGCTCATATTTAGGGGAAACCTTGATCCCCTTACAAACAAACCATGCACACCCTTTTAAATAACCCAAAAATTATATTTTTAATCACTCAAACCCTCATTTTAACTTTTATTCTACCCCTATTCGACCCTAGATGATATTTCATGATTTTGGAGCCTCCTATATAGATTAAAAGTATTCATGACCTCCATTATTTTTGATTCAATGACTATACCAAATATATGCACCCTTCTTAGTAAGAGGATCTCATCTCACTTGGTTTTTCATTCCTTGTCCTTTCTTCTCCTATTTTAGATAGTGTTTTTTATTCTTATTGTGATTGTATATGTACCTTATTTTTTATCTAATTATATTATTGTAGATATATATATAGATTTACGATATCTTCATTTGTTCAATCTTGATTTAGGGTTTTAGATTCAGATCTTGTTCTATGTTTTTGTGCTGCTCAAATTTTGGGGATTTCTTTTGGGTGATCGCTTGTCAATGAATCGAGTTAGTTGGACTATAATCGAAATCCCAAAGTCTTTATTTAAATTATATATATGTTATTGTATAATTTCTAATATATTTTTGGAAAATTTTTTCTTGAAGAAATTATTTAATTTGGTGAGTTAATTAATTAAGGAAATATGAAATTTGGGATTTTGGAAATTATAGATTGAGAGAATTAATTGTAGAATTAATTGCGAGATAATGAGATTTGAGGATTGAAATATTTAGTTTTGTGATTAATTATGATATATTGAGCTTGTGATTGAGATAATTAATAGTGTAATTAATTATGGAATTTTTTGTTTGTGGATATTGATTATTTATTTGAATAGTTAATTAATGTGACTGATGTACTCAATTAATTGGGGAATTAATTAAGGGTACTTATGTGATAAACTAATAGTTGAATTATTAATTAAATTTTTAGGGTTAGTTAATTTTTAATTGACTAATATAATTTAATTTATTAATTAATTGTAGAATTAATTAATTTACATGATGTGGTTAATTATTTTTTGAATTAATTATTTTTATTTATGTGATTAGTTAATTGTTTAATTAAATAATGGAATCTATGTGTTTAAATAATAATTTAATTAGTAATTGAATTTATTTGGATGTGTAAATGTTGAATTAATTATGTGTTATGAATACTAACCTAGAAATTTATATTATAATTAAATAATGGGAACATGTTAATTCAAGTGTGTATGTTATGAATGGTAACATGGTTATTTATTTGTGAAATTTTTGGGAAAAATCCCTCAAGGTATCATTGAATCATTTTTGAGATGATTGTGTTTGTTGAAAAAACAAGCCTCCATGTTGTGTTTGTTGACAAAGCAGACGATGATGTATTAGTGTGTCGACAAAGGGGGTGTACATGGTAATTTGTTGCGATCAAGGGATGCTTTTTGCAATCGATGATTTATTGAAGAACCTCGATAAAGGAATGGACGATCAGGAGGCAGAAAATAGTGGGATGTGTAGAAAAACAACGAGATGCGTGAAATAGAGAGATGAGGTATTTCAGACAAGAAATTTTTCTAGGTCCAAAGCTCGATAATTGTAAAAGGTATGAGGTTTGAAAAATATTGGAGTAGTGCACGAAAAATGTTGTTGCGTAGAAATTTGTTTTTCGCGCTCGAATTGAATTACGCGCTCAAGGAGGGTTTTTTAATGCAGGGTTGATTTTTCTTATATATATGAAGTGACCCCCCTCCATTTAAGAATTCAGGAAATAGAAAATACCCAAGCACTGGTGTGCTTAATTTATGTTAGCAATGGAGTTGCGCGTAAACAATAATTTTGTGCGTAATGTCTGGTGTTGTGCGAAAAGCTAAGGTTGCATGTAAAATTGGTATTGAAGTGCAAAGTGGTCTTGCACAAAAGGTGTATTTCACGCAAAAGAAGAGAATTGCACAAAAGTCAGTGTAGAGGTTTGGCATAAATTTTGGAGGTTGCTTGTAAAAGGGGGTTGTTGCGCTAAAAGTGAATTTCGCGCAAAGAAAATGTATTGCGCGTAAGGTAGTGTAAGGGATTCACGTAAAAATGGGGTTTACCGGTCCACCCGGTGCAATACGAGATTCATCTACCGGTGAAATATGGACGTCAAAATATCATCTATCAATATTTAAGGTTATATTCATTAGTGATAATGATGAGACATATTGGTCTATAAACTGTGTGTGGATCCTTTCCAGAGCAGCGGGAAAAGGAAGAGGAAGAATGTGATACTCTCCACTGACCATGATCTAGAGAGATAGAGAAAGAGGGACTAACCCTTGGGAAAGTAGTGAGATGATGATAAACATTGTAAAGGCAGTGATCCTGGGAATAGAAGTGATCTAGACCGAAAATTATTGGCAGTGAGCCTTAGTGGATTTGGTACAATGGGACATCGTCGTTGTATACTCCTTGGACGTACCCCTGTGAGGGTGAACCATGTAAAAATCTATGTGTACGCCTGTTTTCTTCCCTACATTGCATTCAAAGCATCATCATCATATAAAGAAAAAAGAGAAGTGATCATAATAAACACATAAGTGTAAAAAAGTGACCCTTGTAATAAATTGGTCAAGATCCAGTGGGGCAGGAAGAATTTTCAAAAGAATATCCATACTCTGATTCAACAACCTCTCAGGGTATATAGGTCCCCATTGGACCAAACAAAAATAGAGAATGGGTACATGGTCCTTATAATGTGTAAGGTATGAATGGTTACCTGGTCATTTAGCTGGGAATTAAATAACGGGAACATGATCTTTCTATTGTGTAATGTATGAATGGTAACATGGGAATTCAAGTATGAATTAAATAATGGTATAAATGACATTATGAGATAAGATATTCATCGGACATACATCATGACCTAGTATGAGACAAATTAGGTATTGAATGGTAAAAATGGAATTATGAGATATGAAATCCATTAGACATACTTCAGGCTTCAGAATGAGCCAAAGCAAGCACTAAGGTATGAGTGTCAATGAGAGTTTGGGGGTTTATGTTTTTAAATATGGATTAATTGATAATGTTATAACTATTTACATATGAATTTTAATAATGTATTTATACAACTGCATACACTTTCTATTAACATTATATTATTTTATACAATGTTGGTGGTGGCCTACTAAGCTGTACTCACACCCTACTCAGGCTGCCTTATTGATACCAAAATAGAATTTGTGTTTTCTAGATACATTACGAGAAAAAGATCAAAGTTATATGGATGATATGGGATGGATCATTGATGAGGGAACTAGAAAGGATCTGGGACCCAATTAGGGGTGTCATCAGTGTATTTATTTTGGGTTAAATTATAGACACTTGACAAGTACATTGGCATGTCATATTTTCTTCATTAGTTTTGATATTGTATTTACACTTTTAGCCATCTCGTGATACCGGTTATTTCAGGTTATTATTAAAAGTTATTTAGTTATTGTTTCTTATTTTCTTCAAGTGTATTAAATCTGATAAAATGGGTTATAGTCTCCCCATTATCGATATTTCAAACCCTCACTGCTATTTTGTATCCTCTAGAATACGGGGAGGCACACCTAGGGTCATGTGACTGGCCAACTCGAGGCACCGATGTGTGGCACCTGAGTCAGGACAGAACAAAGTTGTATCAGAGTCCTTTTTTCTTTTCTTTTTAACTTTATAATACTATTTGGTAAAGGTAGACATGAAACTAGAATGATTCGGGCCTTGGTTATGATCTCCTTCATGGGTGTAACTGACCCATGTATGGGGTAGAACACAAGTACCCAGGGTGGGATTGTTGTTATTCCTATTTTCTATTACAGTAGAATATTATATCAACATGGGTGACACACTTGTTTTGTGTTGTGATTATTGATGTTAATTGTTTCTGACTATTGACTCGTGGACCTATATGGCACAAGATTTGTGTTACATGCATTATTCTAAAAATATAGGGTTATTGTGACATGCATCATTTTAGGAACACAAAGAAAAATAGGTTATGGTTAAGTTATTGAACTAGAACTATTTTTCCTTGCATGTGAAATTGAAATGAAAATGACACCTAACATGAAATTGAGAAAGATTATAGAATTATTTAAGAAGAGAATAAATGGGTGCCTAAATGAGAAACATGAATAATTATAATGTGTTTACCCTTGTTATCTAGGACCAAGGAGTACAATTATTAAGGGTAGTGATAACACCTCAATTTTGACTATGTGATAGGGTTTGGGGAAATGACTTCTTGTGGAATATTATATTTTACCTTTAATGTGTTTATTTTTTAAAAGGTTTCCTATGGTAAAAATTTGTAATGGTATAGATATTGCTCAATGACGGAACTTATTAAGTGGATAACACGAGGATATGGCTTGAGATGATATACCAGTAGTAGGAACTATGGAACCAATTGTGTCAGGTGAGGAATTCAGGGAGCAGTTCCAAGAGAACATTTTCTACTTCATGAAATTTATGGGAAGAGACCCAGGGTGGGTTGTGAATAGTACGTTTGATCTAAAAATTGAGTTTCAAATTTAACACCCTCCTTTTAAAGGAGAGGGTGGACCTGAGAGAGATGATTTCTGGGGTGAGTCCATCGAGACTATAATTGACCACTTTGAGACTCCTGTAGAGTGGATGGTCATGTTGGCTACATACATGATACATGGATCAGTGAATCAGTAGTGGTATATTTAGGCGTGGAATGTGTTGGCTAATGGTATGTTATGGAAGTAACTATTGGATAATTTTCTAGAGAACATCTATCCAGAGATACTGAGTTTGGAGAGAGTAGCTGAGTTCATGAGGTTGACATGGGTGATCATTTATGTGATAGATTATGTTAGACACTTTACACATTCGCAAAACTTTTCTCCAGCATTGGCAGTGGATGAGATAACTATAGCGAGATATTTTTATGATGGGCTTAAATGTGAGATTAAGTACCAAGTTATCCATTTTCAGTTAAAGGAGTTTGATGAGGTGGTGGATAAGGATCTCATAAGTATGGGTAAAATGAAGAGGCTCCAGTGTAGAAAAGGTGGTTCCCTTTGGATGATTAGAATGAACGACTTATGAGTGTAGGATACATTGCTATAAAAACATCAAACGGGGAAGTGGGAAACAAAGTACATAAAAAGAGGGATCAGTTGTATAAGACCTTAATCGAGAGATCTATCACCAGTGTGGTTGATTAGGAAAATTTTTCTGATAGTTACCTCAACCACCAATATAGTTACTGTCTTGTAGAAAGATGGGGCATCTACAATAGTTCTGCATGACCCGGTGATATATGAGTAGTAAGGGTATAACTTGTCCGAATCAGAGTGTAGGAAGAGGATATTCTGCACTATATCATTCTTGCATGTTGAGTTCTACTGAAAAAGTGGTAATGGTAGTGTATGTGGAGCTTCAGGGTAAGTGTTCTCATATTAATAGAGTATTGCAGCACATGGGACTAAGACTGCATCACGGGGAAGTGGGGTAAGACCGTTGCATTCTATTCACCCTACAGTTGTGGTAATCAAGGCTAGATCATTTACAACGAGAGGCACTATTTTTATAGCTTCTATGATATCTAGTTCCTTATTTGATATCGTTTCCTATCATTCTTTTATTTCTACAGAACATGTTAATGATTTGAGCCTAGTGATGGAGTTCGTGAGTGGGGTGTTGACGACAAAATCACCTCATGGAGTTCGGTCATGAGACATTTTTTTACAAGGGGTGTTCTCTTGAGGTCGAGTAGTATCGATTTCTATAGTATCTTTACATCATAGACATGTCAGGCTTTGAACTAATTATGGGTATGGACTAGTTAGTATCATATTTTCCCCGCATTGATTTTTACCACAAGAGATTGACCATTTAATCTCCAAAGGGTTATAAATATATTCACGGTGGAGAGTGGCATATCGAGTCGTTCCGAGTAGGGCCAATTACTCATCAAATAAGAGAGATCACAACCAATTTTTCTAGTTATTTTCTAGATGATTGAGGTGTAAAAGGAGATGTCTTTCCACACATTGTGGATATGTTTTAGGATGTGTTTATGTAATATTTCTTAGGGATTTCACCTGAGAGAGATGTGGAATTTAGCATTGAGCTCATACCAGGGGAAGAGATGATTTCCATTTCACCATATAGAATGGCACAGAAAGATATTCAAGATCTCAAGACTCAGCTGGATGAGTTAAAAGATAATGTATTTGTTTATCTGATTATGTCTCCTTGGGGTTCACAAGTGTTGTTTACAAATAAGGATGAAATGAGTTTTTACTTAGTTTTGATTACCGAATGTTGAACCAGATGACTGTGAAGAACTAGTTTCCTCTCCCCCATATCGATGATCTATTTGACTAGTTGAGAGGAGCTTGTGTGTTCTCAAAGAATGACTTGAGATTAGGGTATCATAAACTGAGAGTCCAGACTATTGATATACCAAGGGATGAATTTAGAAGTAGGTATAGCCTATATGATTTCATCATAATATTGCTTGGTTTGATGAACACACCAGTAATGCTTATGAACTTAATGAAAAAAATCTTTAATATGTACCTAGATTAGTTTGTGGTAGTTTTTGTGGAAGACATCTTGGTGTACTCCAAGACACATTATTATTATGTCAAACATCTTTATATCATTCTATGTATTCTAAGATAGAATTTTCTATACATCAAGATATCTTAGTACAATTTTTTGGATCGATCTGGTACACTTCTTAGGTAGCATCACCTTAGAGGAATGTGTGTTGGTAAATCTAGAGAAGGTTCAGATAGTGGTTTCCTGAGATAATCCCAAGAGCATGTTTGATATCCATAGAATTCTAGGATTTTATTAATATTATTATTGGTACATTCATGACATTTACAAATTGGAAACATTGCTTAGATTCTTGACCAATTAAGGGATAATGTCTTATTGGTCATAAGATTATGATAATTCTTTCTAGGAGATGAATAAAATTTTCAAATCAATACCAATATTGATCCTAACTGAGAAATGTGAGAAGTACACAATGTATTGTGACACTTCTGGGATTGTAATTGGTGTTTTGTTGATGCGTGGAGATCAATTTGTTGTTTATGGGTCTTTGAAGTTAAGGCCCCATGAACCGAACTACCCTACATATGACCTCAAGTTGGATATAATAGTCTATGTTTTAATGTTATGGGGACATTATCTATTAAGGAATTTTTTTATTGTGTATACTTATCACAAGAGATTAATGTACATATTTTCACAGTGTGACTTGAATATTCGATAACAGAGATGGGTTGAGTATATGAAACCATTAAATTTTGAGCCAACATATATGCCTGGAATGGGGAACATTGATGATGATGCATTGAGAAGGGAGACTCAAACTTAGGTGGTTCAAGAGTCTAGTGTTGAGTTGAAGGTGATAGATTTACTCGACGAGATACACATTGTGGTTTAGGAGAGTTAGGATTAGATGAATCTTGTAATAGTTTCATTGGAGTATTCATTTTTGAGACATATCTAAGATAGAATGTATGTGGATTTATAATGTTTTACCTTGAGGGAAAACCTTGAATGTGGGGAGTCAACTTCTAATTGGAGAATAGATGAGGATGAGGTTATCTATGTTAGGAATCTGGTTGTCATACCTAAAAGAATGTGAGATAAGCTGATGTGTGAGTTTTATGCCACGAAGTGGGTGGTACATCCAGGTGTGACCAAAATGCAACATCATATACAAAGATATTTTTGATGGTTGGAAATGAAAAGGGAAATAGTAAGGTTTGTGACACGATACTACACCTATCAGTAGGTGTAGGCCGAGCATTAATGACCTATAGGTTTACTACAGTCATTGGCCATTATAAAATGGAAGTGGAAAAAAGTGACCATGGAATTTTTGGTGGTTCTCCCGAGGATTCCCTAGAAGAATAATTTTATTTGGTTTATTGTGGATAGACTGAAAAAGGTAGTTAATTTCTTGAATATGTGGGAGACTTTCTCAGTGGAGCAGTAGGGAAATTCGTATGTTTGGGTGATAGTCTATCTGCATGAGGTGCCACATAATAATATATCTGACTAAAACATGTGTTTTACTTCAAGATTATTGTTGGTATTGTAGAATGTGATTGGTATGTAGTTTTTATCGAGAATGAATTTCCACCTAGTGATAGATGGGTGGTCAGATCATACTATACAAGTGCTTGAGGATATATAGTGATCTTATGTTCAAAACATCAGTGGGTCTTGGGAGAATCATCTAGCATTAGTGAAGATCACCCATACCAATAGTTATCGGGAAACTATATAGATTGAACCATATGAGGCTTTTTATAGTTGTCCATGAAGACCACCTCTAGTCTGGATGGAGTTAAGTGAGTCTAAGTTGTTGGGACCGAGTCTAGTGTAGGAAACATTAGAGAATGTACTGTTGATTTAGAAATATATGGATACAACCCAATGTAGATAGAAGTCATACGCTAATAGAAATAAAAGACACCTAGATTTTACAGAGGCTGATCATGTATTCATTTGGGTGTTTCCTAGATTCAATCACTATAGAATATAGAGACAGGGCAAGTGGGCACCCTTGTTTGTTGGACCATTTGAGGTGGTGGAGAGAATCAGGCTAGGGGCGTACAGAATTGGCTCTTCCTCAGAGATATAGTGTTATGTATGTTGTTTTCTATTTTTCCAAATTAGGTTGGTATAACACCAAACCTTCTAATGTGATCATTATGGATGATGTTGAGATTGAGTTAGATTTTTCCATTGAAGAGAATCTAATACGTGTGTTGTATCACAATGAGAAAGTGTTGTGAGGAAAGAACATGCCTATAGTTTGTGCATTGTGGAAACATGGGAATGTGTGGGAAGAGACATGGGAATGGATAGAAGATATGAGGGATCATTGTCCTAATATTTTTGACTCAGAATCTTAGAGATTCTTGGGACTCTAGCTCAAGGATAAGATGTTATAAGGTTGTGAGATTGTAAGATCTCGACCTTTCATGAAGAAGAATTATTTTTAATTTCATGTATTTATTTTTGCATTGTATGAGTGTACTTGGGTTGGGTTTTACATTGGTGTGTGTTTTGGTGAAAAATTGAGAAAATTTTAAGGGAGAAGGGTAGTGCATAGTTGGCTCATGGTTTTCCCTAACCGGGCGCCCCTTCCCAACAAACCATGAAACCTTGGACATGGAGGAATTACATGGTTGACACATGGTTTGTCAATCTGTACACCCTATTATGAGAAACTATGAACCCCCATAATATAGGTTCACATTTAGGTACAGATTTAGGAGAAACCATGCTCCCCTGCCTAGCTAACCATGCATGAATTTTTAAATCACCAAAAAAATAGATTTTTAATCACCAAAACCGCCATTTACCTCCTATTTGGTCCCCATTTTACACTAGATAATATTTCATGATTTTGGAGAATCCTATATGGATTAAAATACTTAACAACCTTTTTAATTTGTTATTTTAAGCTTGTATTGATGATCTTCACCCCTCCCTATAAGAGGATCTTACCTCACTTGGTTTCATATTCCTTATCCTTTATTATCCTATTCTAGACAAGGGGTTTTCTTCTTATTTTGATTGGATATAGACATGTTTTTGTGGATATGGATCTAGTATTGTAGATCTATATCTATATTTAAGAGATCATGATTTTTTTGATCTTGATTAAGGGTTTTAGATTTTAGTCTCATTCTATATAATAGTGCTGCCCAAATTATGAGGATTTTTGTTGGGTGATCACTTATCAACGAATTGAAGTAGGTTGTCTATAATTAAAATCTCAAAGTATTTATTTAAATTACATGTATGAAATTGTATAATTTCTATTAGTTGTTTATAAATTACATTCTTAATTGAATTAATTAATTGGTTGAATTAATTAGTTGAGGAGATCAGAAATTGGGGATTTTGGGAATTATAGATTAAGATAATAAATTGTAAACATAATTATGATATATTATGATTTTAGGATTGATATATTTAATTGTGGAAATAATTATGTTCTATTGAGATTGTGATTGGTATAATTAATTATTGAATTAATTATATGATTTTTAGTTTGTGAATATTGATTAATTAATTTAATAATTAATTAATGGGATTTACATACTCAATTAATTAGAAAATTAATTTAGGGGATTTATGTGATAAAATAATTATTTAATTAGTAATAAAATTGGTGTGGTTGATTAATTATTAAATTTAATAATAGAATTTTTGTGATTAATTAATTTTAGAATTAATTAAGGTATTTTATGTGATTAATTATAGTTTTAATTAATTAATTCTATTTATGTGATTAGTTATATTTTTAATTAACTAATGGAATTGTTATGTTTAACTAATTGTGTAATTAGTAATGGAATTGATGTCGATAATTAATTTTTGAATTAATTATGTGTTATGAATTGTAACATGGTCATTTAGTTGTGAATTAAATAATGGGAACATGGTCATTATAATGTTCATGGTATGAATGGTAACATGGCCATTTAGTTGTGAAAAAGAGAATGTGAACAGTATTATTATAATGTGTAAGGTATGAAGGGTAACATTGTCATTTAGATGTGAATTAAAGAATAGAAACATGGACATTATATTCTGTGATGTATGAATGGTAACATGTGAATTAAAATATGAATTAAATAATGATATCAATGGAATTATGAGATATGATATTCCTCAGACATACTTTA
Organism: Viscum album; assembly: GCA_963277665.1. Classification (NCBI taxonomy): domain Eukaryota; kingdom Viridiplantae; phylum Streptophyta; class Magnoliopsida; order Santalales; family Viscaceae; genus Viscum; species Viscum album. The sequence continues at coordinate 981,192,082 of OY728148.1, read as the reverse complement.
GGCCCCAATATATTTCATAGTATGTATTGAATGATAATAATGGAATTAAAAGATATGATATCCCTCATACATAACTCATCCTCTGACATGAGTTGAAGCGGGGATTGAGGTATGAGTGTCTATAGGAACCCAATGGTTTATATTGTTAAATAAAGATTAATTGATAATGTGATAACTGTTTACTTATGCATTGTAATTATTTCTTTATACAACTGCATACACTTTCTACTGATTTGATATTGTTTCAATTTTCATTATTGGTGGCATACTATAATGCCTTAGATTTTCCATGCACTATTTTTCTGGATACTAAATAGATTATTTTTAAGACCAGTCACTGAGAAGATGTGCGATTCTGACGCCGTTGTTCCTAAAATAAATGATTAAAATATATTAAATAGCATGCATGCACAATTTTCATGAAAAAGTCTAATAACTTCTAAATGGGTACCCTATCAGAAATATGATGGTACCGTTGAGTTCAGAAAGATAGGTTTACCCTAGGAATGACATAACATTAGTCGGTGTGGGTCATTTGTAGAAAAGACATCACAGGTGTGGAAATGAAAAAAATAATTTAACAAAAAAATTTATTTCATTTTTGTTGATGCAGTGATTGATGGACTTTAAATTGACTATTATGGAGAAATACTATGGTAAGAATTACAACCCTGGAACCATTGGAGAGCCATTGGAGATAGCTTCAGTGAATCCTCTCAGACGAATGGTTATTGGATCTTCGATCAATGATCGATGCAATAAATATTCAAAGGATCTCACAAAAAAACATGACACAGCCCCATTCTTCATTAGTGATCGATTTGAATCCAGGTAGGGAATGTATTTTTATTTTATTCTTCCCCATTCTTGATTTATACAATGAAAAAGAATCAATTAATGAAAATATTGATCTGTGGTTTGATCATTATGCAGGATGAGTTTATTTTATGAGGTTTTGATGGAGAATATATTTTTAATTTTATTATTCAGATTTTAAATCTAATAATGATGGTTCAAGATAAACATGAATATTGATCAAGGTTTGTTACTCCAATGTGTTCTTGTTCTTTTCTCCCCCCATTCATCGTTTTTCATGAGCATTCTCGATCATCCGATCATTGCGCACCTATTTCTTGGTGCAATGATCCGATATCGCAGATCCATTATTTGAATTTCCTGATAGAGGTATGATAATGGAGATAAAGAAATTTAGATGACAGTGGATACTGAATATACCATCCATCAACACACAACAAAGAATGACAATTTGATTCATTTTTTTGAGTAGATTTTATGGCGTAATGAATTATTCATAAACCAAAAGGATTAGAAGAGTTGAGATCATCAATCTCATGGTTAAATGATCACCCGGTCGAATTCTAGAGGCATTGGATCAAATGCGGTATTAGATATGGGATTCTGAAAAATACCGAACAACACAATGTTTAATCTCGATCTATACGTTGTGTGGGGACACATGAGCTGTGATTAGGGTTTCCATAAAAAGTTAAATATCACATGTAATGTGACACCTTTCACATAGCATTTGGTATCACCTGGGTCACTCAACATGTACTCAGGAATCACACTAGCTGTTTACATGGGAAAAATCCCATAGGCTAAGATGTTTACAAGTACCTAGGACGACATTCATAGGATGGTGACATTTACTAGCACATGTTTAGAGTAAATGGGATATGTACATGGTGTTTACTACTACATGGACATAGTTTGATAAGATGATCCATTTACACGAGAAAGAACCGGGTTCAAGGGACATGGAGTGTGACCCCTACTACACACTGTGTACTCTTTTATACATGTCTTGTAGTCATTGAACTCTATATCTTTGAAATTTTTTTGATAGGGTTTTTTTACTTTATCATTTCCTTGAGGGTTAGTATGCAATCATTTTTTACTTCGAGGAAAACGATCCCTTCAGTAGTAATTCCTAGATAGAGTTATTGGAATACATCTGAGAGGCCCAAAGTGAGATCCACTATTCATATTAATGTCCTAGGTGGAGTTCTTATTATCGACATGACCAACACTACATGGGAGTCAATCCTCCACTTAGTGGGTTAATCCAGATTGATTTGTTGGTGTAACCCCATGGCCATTACAGTGATCCTTATCTGTCTATTGTATTCTATTCAAACTATTAGCATGCTCTTTCTCATGAAGAGGCCCAATAAGAAGTACCTATTGGAAGGACATCATTAATGCTATCAGATTCTAGATTGTTTTCTCTTGGGTGACTTATTTGTGGAATATTCTATATTGAATCATAGAATAATATAATATTAGTGTGACATACCTCTAGAATATGTGTCTTTGTTCAGTATATCTGGATATTCTTGTTATATATGATGTAGAAATATACTGGTGTAGAGATAAATTTATTTCCTTTGTTTTATGTGATGCACATCTATCATAGGGCATGTAAAAAAGAAATTTAATTTTCCTAGTGTAGTATAATGGATGACCAGGTTCATCTCACTTGAGTAACTTTATTATATGTTAACTCACTTAATTTAATTCAACTAAACTAATTCTTTTTAATTATTTTTTTTAATTTAGGAATGTTATGAAATTTACATTAATGAAAATATTAATCTAACATGTAATGAAAATATTTTATTGGTGAATAAAGAAGATGGAATTTATTGGTTGGTTTGTAGGTTCCATCATTCTACTTTTTGATGTTTAAATAAAGTTTTATAATTCAATTTTGAGATATCATTCTTGAATAACTATTCTTTTATTAATTGGTGTGAAATCTTGAATGAATTTAGAAATCTTAACTTCCCCTCTTACTTTAATCAAGGTTGATGCAACAACTCAGTCATGAGTGTGGAAAATTCCAAGACCTGGCTCTATCGTATGCCATTTCAACCACTGAATGGCTCAAATCCATCATATTAATTTCTTGTATTTAGTATAAGGGAGGGAATATATTATATAAAATAATAGAAATGATTTTGAGTTTAGTTTCTTGGTGGGCTATCGCCACACTCGTGCACATCACTCTTTCTCATAAAAAACATAATAAAACATAAGAATTTAACCGTAGAATATTTTAAATTGAAACATACCTCCCACGAGCCAAGGATTGAGTATGTATTTCATTTTTAGGGTAATAGGTAATGGTGTATATTATTAAAATAATAAAATTAGAATATAATGATAAAATATGTTGAAGAAAGGATCGTTGTTGGGTGGAAGAAAACACAAAAATAAAAACCATGCATGAATTTATTAAAATTCTAAATTACAATTGAAATATAAAAAAATAAAAAAAATAAAAAAATAAATAATATTATAAGGGAAATATTTTTGAATTTCCTCCCTTGGTGGAGATCTCCCCTTGGTTCCATGGAATAAATGTCATGGAAAATGGGATGAGATGAGAGGTGGGAGCTCCCCTCCTTTTATCGGATGAAATTGTCCTCCTAAAGTTTGCACATTTTTGGAAATATAAATAGATGATTAACACATTGAATCCTTAATAAAAGTTGTTAATAAATGACTATTTCATTCAATATCAAAATTTCATATTTATTGGACACTTCTAGAGGGATTAATGTATTTTTTATTGACAATGTATTATTTTCTTAATGAATTTTCATGGAAGATTCTTTCAATGTATAGCATCTCATTGCCACCATAATGAGAGACAAACTCCTTGAAATTTATTTAGATAAGGCATATTTGTGTCCTACTTCATATAAATTTCTAATCAACTCCATTGTAGGTGTGTAGCCTAATTTATACATCCGTTATAGAGGTGTGGTCCACACTGTCAGCCCGAACAATTTCCAAACAACAATGATTTTTTTGGGGCTTTATATATTCGAATAAGCCTCTCGTCTAGAAGAAAAAGTTAAAGGAATTAAAATAAGTATTCTAAAAAAATAATCACTCAATTTGGAATTATATTTTTATTTAAATGACCAAAATACCCTTGAAGTAAGAATCTGTCAAAAATACAGAATTCAAGCACATTTCACATTTTAACTCAAAACACACCGTAAATCCAAAATTAATCCATATAAGCTCGAATTGATAAATTAAGAGGGTTAAAAAATTTTAAATGCATATAAAAAATGTGGTAAATATTATTTTTATCATTATATTTGTTGGTTTCAGGGTGTCCTACTATTTATAGTTATACACACCCATACATGGGATTTTCCTTCATGTGTTATGTCTTGTGTAGAAGATTGAAATTTCGATAGAGTTTTAGGAGGAAAAGGACCAGACGGTTCTTAGTTAGACCAGAAAAACAGAGGTGTGTTCCTACAGCTTTCTGAAAGCAGTCCCAATAGTTACTTTTAGGTTGTACTTTTGTTTTCAAACTCTTTGTGGTGGGATTGTATTTGGCCCTACATAATTTATACTACTTCCTTTTATACTCTTGTTATGCAATTTATATGTATAAATGCATGGGTTTTCAGTTGTTTTTAAATTTCATCCTTTTATATGCTTGGAGATGTGTGTTTCTGTACAGGTACTTAAGATAAGGCCTCTCATGTCAGTGATACACCTTATCAGTGCTAGTCACTAACCAGTAGCCTATTGGAGGTTGGATTAGGAGTCACGGTATGGGCCCCTCTAGGAGGGGGCATGACACCTACTGAGTTGTACTCACACCCTACTTGGGCTGCCTGATTGGTACCTGAATAGAGTTTGTGTTTTCTAGGTAGGTTAAGGGAAAATACCTTGTGTTAGATCATTGATATGGGATGAATCATGGATGAGGGAACCAGACACTATTAAATGCCTTCTTTGTGAGTCTTCAATGTCTTTATTTTGGGTTTCGTTGTAGACACTTGACATGTACATTGGCATGACATATTTTCTTCTTTATTTTTTGATATTGTATTTTCATTTTTTGTCATCATGTGATTCTGGTTCTTTTAGGTTATGATTAAATGTTATTAATATATTTTTTATTATTTTTTTATGGTGTATTTACTATGATAAAATAGGGTAAAGTCTACCCATGGTCAATATAACAGACCCTCACTACTAATCAATAGCCTCTGACATATGGGGAGGCTTTCCTGAGTTCATGTGACTGACCGATTGGAGGCACTGGTGTGTGGAACTAGGTCTGAGATGTTACAATTTCAACATTAGTGGTTTTGGAGATGTATTATAACAAAGTTGAATCATACTCAACTAAAAACAATTTTTCAAAATATGAATGTTAAAAAAAATTAACCTTCATAGAAAAATTTTATAAAATAAATGATTCCATAGATAGTGAACAAGGTGGTGAAGAATCATATAGAGAGTATCAACTCAAATCATAACTAATATTATGTATTGAGAAAAACAAAAATCTAAAGTAAGGAATTAAAGTAATTAAGAATTATTGTGAAGAAGTTTCTAAAGTAAAAAAATTATGTCATCATGTCTGAGGAAGAATACATTCAATAGTTATTAAGTTACAAACTAATAATCACTAAACATGGAAGGAAGGTTTAAGATCTCAATAAGAAATAGGAATATAAAGAAAAAGAAGTCGATAAGTTTCAATATAAACATATTGATTCTGTATATACCTTGAAAAAGTTTAATTAAAACTTAAACAATGATTTAGTAGTAAAATATAATACTTATATATTTGTTGAGAAATATCAAATAAAGAATTAGGTGTATTCCTCACACAGCAAAAATAATGTTTTATCTGATTTTTCTAACATTTCTTGTGATAAGAAAATTAATAGAAAAGTTTGTGTGGAGAAATAATGTGATAAACCTGTCACATATATATAATTTTGAAACTCACTTAGAATGAAATATGGTATACACCCAGAGTATGTTAGGGTAGGAAGGATTTATCAACCTCAATTTTTTTTATACAGAGAATGGTCACACTTCAATTAACAATTACGATTTTATAGATTCTATTGGTGCGATATAATATATAGGAACATGACTTATAATTTTTGGCATAACATATCACTCCACAAATATAATATTTGAATATAGTGGAATAAATAGTGAAATTATAATGAATAACTTTCCTAACACATAGGAAGTTAGAAAAGAAAAATCACAAAAAGATAGAAACTTTCCAAAAAAAATTTAAATTAAATGTCTAGAAGAAGTTTATGGAATATGTGATTTGGATTTTCATCATGTCTAATGATGTACTAAACTCCTTCTAGAACAAGTTTCTTATGGGAGATAAAGAAAAGGAATCTATGATGAAGAAAGATAAGGAAATATTTTTTTTGAGACTGCCTTGAAAGAATGTAAAAAAGAAAAAACCATGGATACTTGATATTGGTTATTCTTCATGCATGATAGGTGATTTAAAAATCTTGAAACATGTTTAAAATCATGAAGGAGGTTCTATTACCATTTGGGATAATAGTTCTTTAAAAATAATAGGAATCAGAATGACTGATTTTAAAGAAGAAAAGATATTATATTAGGATATTTTATTCATTGATGTGCTAAAACAAAATTTAAAAAGTTTATGTCAACTTTGTGATGATGCAAAAGAAGTAATTTTCAGAAAATATTCATGTGTTATCAGAATTGTGAAACATTGAAAATTTATCACAAAAGGAGAAAGAACTAGTGGAAATATTTTTCAAGTTAGAGAATTTAAAAACTCTTGTTATCCAAGTGCCAAATAAGAGAATAAGTTTTGGTTCCAAAGAATAGTTAAAATTGGGAAGAAAAGAATGAAAAAACATTTTAATGTTTAATATGTAAAGAATTTTCAAAAATTGAAAAGAATAGAGGATGATTTTTGTTTTACTTGTTAGAAAGGGAATATGACTAATAAAAGACATTCCATCTACCGAGCCTCTTAAACTTATTAATTCCAATTTATTTGGGTCAATGATACATCAATAAAAAAATTATATTTATAATTTATCAATTTTAATGGTGATTTCACTCAAATGACAAACATTATATTTTTGAAACACAACTCAGAGCCCATAGAAATGTTCGGGTTTTTCAAAAATGAAGTTCATAAAGAGATGGGGGTTTGTATAACCAAATTGAGAATGGATAATGGTATTGAGATTACAAGAAAAACATTCGAATCATATCTTATAGAGCATGGTATTAAACATTCATATAGTTCTCTATATATCCCAAAACAAAATAGAGTAGTAGAAAGGAATAATATAAGTTTGGTGGAAATGGGAAGAATTTTGTGATAAGAATAAAAGCATTCAATGTTCTAGTAGAGTGAAGTTATTAGTATTATTTTACATGTTTATAAAAAAAATTATGATTGGAAACCAACATGAGTTCTTATTATAGTTTCAATGATAAAAATCCTTTATTTAAGTACATCAATGTTTTTGAAATCCCATGTTTACATGAAATAATAAATTTAGATCGAGGAAAGTTTTATGAGAAAGCTTAGGAATGAAATTTTATTATTCACCCTATGGAAGAAGTTACAAATGTTGGAAGTAATGATTATAAAAGTTGTTGGAATCATATTATGGGGATGTTATTGAGAATGAAACTTATTTACCAAAATTTTATGGGGATTTTGAGGAATAAAACTAAAATTTTCCAATGAAAATGGATGTGATAAAAGTAATGTTCAGGAAGACTCAGATGAATTGTATGATGAGTAAAATGTAGAAGGAAGAGGAAATATGAAATTTCCTACATTACAAAAAATTGTGACTAAAAATAATCTCGGGAATTTGAAGGCTCTAGTTCAGGCTCGAAGAATGATGAGATTAGAAAATAAAACATCACTCATCTCAAAATTTGAACCCTAATCAGTCTCATAAGCTTCTCAACACAAATAATGGGTGAATTATACGAATTATGAGTTGGATAAAATTGAGAAAAATGAAACATAGGAACTTGTTTTATGTATGAAGTATAAAAAATTTATCATAAAAATGGGTTTATAGAAATATTTTAAAGTAATATATAGAATTTTCAAGAATCAAATCTAGGATTTTTTAGAAAGGTTGTGCACAGGCGGAAGGCAGAGATTTTGATGAATCATTTTCCCCTACTTAATGGTTAGAAACTATTATAATGTTTTAAGTATTTCATTCTCATTAAAATTACAAAGTGTATCAGATATATATAAATTTGGATAAATTGAGGAAGATGTTTACAATGAGAAAACTTTTGGGTTTCTACTGGATAAGGATGTAGACAAAGTTTTTAGATTGAATAAATATTTATATGGGCTAAAACTAGATCAACATTCATGGTATTCTATGATTGAAAATTGTATGAGAGTAATGAATTTTTAAAAAGGAAATGTTGACAGAAACATATATATGAAATATTTTGACTTTGTAAGTTTAATTGTATTTGTTCATGTGGATAATATAATTTATTTCTGGGGATGAAGAAAATTTTTGTAAATAATTTTTTGAGGTAATCCAAAAGAATTTTGAAATATCAATGTTGTGAGAATTATCTTTCTTCTTTTTCTTACAAGATCAATATAAGGAAAAATAATTATTCTTATCTTTAGAAAAGTATGAAATTGAATTGTTACAAAAATTTGGAATTTTATAATATAAAGAAGTTTCTACTTCTATCTCAGTGAGGGCGAAGATGAGTAAAGATGAGTCTGGAAAAAGTATGACTGAGAAAGGCTTTTGGAAGATGATAGGAAGTATTCTTTACCTTATAACCTCAAGAACAATATTTTCTATGTAATAAATTTGTGTTCTAGGTATCAATCTAATTTGAAAGAGTAAAATATGTTGGAAGGAAAGATAATTCATAGTAATGTCAAAGGAACAAATTCATAAGGATTATTATAAAAAATAAATTATGAGATGATGTTTCATGGTTACAATAATATTGATTGGACTGGAGATTGTATTGATATAAAATCAACCTTAGGAGAAACATTTTTCTTGGGAGAATGTTGTGTAAATTTTCATAATAAGAACCAAAGTTTAGTAACCTTGATAAAACTACAATTATAATATGTTGTGTCTATTCAAGTATGTACACAGATATTGTGGATGAAAGTTCAATTTGAAGATTTGAATATAAAGGTTTCAAAACTTTTAAAGACACTTTATGACAATCAGATTGCAATTCATCTTTCTAAAAATCATGTCCAACCTTCATGATCAAAACACATAAATATAAATTTTCACTTTATAAAGGAAAAAGTTGCTACTAGAGATGTTTTGTTGGAATATATCTCAACGAAGTGTCAAATTATTGATATCTTCACAAAGTCAATTCCAAAATAATGGTTTGATGAGTTGAGGTTCATAATTCATATTCGTCCTCCTATAATGACTTCCTAAAACTCATAAGGAAGTTTCCTACCATGCTTTGGAATATATTGAAAAAGGGGAAAAAGTAACAACTTTTTACTATGTAAGAAGTTTTTAATTATCTTTATTTTATGAATATGATGTTTTGTTTATCAGATAATGGGGGAGAAGAAAATAAAATTTCTAGAAAAATAAATGTGAGAAAATATAAAAGTTAGGGGGATTTAATCTTAGCATGGCCATAAAATTTTATTCTCACCAAGGGATGGAATTTTTTCCAAAAAAATACCTTATCTATTAGTGTAGGGTCTAAACACTCACTTAATAAAGGATGTGTTTTGGTAAAATTCATAAAACATGAGTTGTTTACAAAAGTTGAGTTGTGAAAATTTTCTTAGACTTGAAAAAGTTATTAATGAGTGTTGTCAAAAAATCTGAATAGGGAGATTGAAGAACCATTGTGATGTTTTGTTTTTAATAATTTTTTGTATTTGTTTACATCTATTCTTTTATAAATGATTTTTTTTTTGAAAAAAAAGTGAAGGTTTCTGAATGTTTGAACGCAATCTTAAAGGGGGAGAAAAGTTTTGTTTTTGAGAAAGTTGTTTTATAGACACGGAGGATTGAACTAAGAAACACTAGATGAAAAGTATGGAACTGATCACAACAAGTCATAGAATTCATCAAAAAGATAGAGGTTTTTATCAGACACACCATCAGTCTCAGATCCATTGACATGAATTTCATCTTTCATTGGACTTAATGTTGGTTAGAATGTTATAATGTTGCTGAAGAGGTTGAATGACGAATGTTATGTTAGGAGTTAGAAATTTCTTGAACTTTCTAAACTTCAGTCAAATATTTCTTTTATAGTTTTTAAATCTCAAATATAATAAGTTGTCTATACAACTTTTTATGTGATCCTTCTGAAGAAAAGGGGGGAGAATTGGTTCAACCAATCATATTGAGTTTTGGTTGGAAATAAAGAAGATTTTGAAAGTAAGGGAAATCGTAATACTCTCCTATATAATTCATATAGTACTTTGATAATATTTAAGTTCTCATAAAACAGGAAAACTATAATGATAAAAGATTTTTAAGAAATAGAGGAATCATAATGATTGTTTTGATTCTAGGAATCAAGAATAAAGCTTTCATCAGATCCAGAAGTACTGTGCATAGATGTTTTCAGAAGTCTGAATGAGTTATAGTTGATGAGGTTTGATGTATTTCAAAGTTGTAGATTGGATTTTCCATCATAAACAAAATTACATCATAGTGGTAATTCCATCATAATGAGGATTCCATTGGATTGAAGCTGAGGACGTTCTATGAGTTAGAATCTGAAGAGGAAAGTTAATTAAACTGACTTTGAGAAAGAAATTCAATCAAACTAACTCTGAGTAGGATATTCAATCAAGACCAACTCTGAGAAGTAAATTCAATCACACTGAATTTGAGAATGAAATTTAATTAGACTAACTCTATTGAGGAAATTCAATTTATAATGAGAAGAATATGTTTCATCATAATAAGATGAGTACGTTCCATCATAATGAGATGAGTAATTTCTATTACTCTGATGAAAATTCAGGAAGTCTGAGAAGAATTATTATAAAGAAGACATAAGGATATTTCATAATATTTGTAAAGATTTTTATTTGTCAATCATGAAATTAAAATATGTAAAGATATTATATTTTTTTTATTTTGAGTATGTGGGAAATTTTTTTAATTTCTTAAATTTGTCTTTTTGGGAATCTTATAAATAGAAGAAATATATATTCATACTTTTCAACTTTATATATGAGTGGAAAAAGAAGAGCACTGCAGAATTCATGTCAATGTTATCTTTCCATATTGAAATCTCATTAGAAGTTTGGACATCTAAATTTATTGTTAATTGGACTGAGTACGATCGGACTGAGCATTTGAGAAGAGTTTGAGTAATTCATATTGAGAATGGATTCATCAGACTGAGTCCATCAGACTAAATTCATCGGATTGAGTCTATTGGACCCCGCCCTATTAGATGGAGAGAATTAGATCCAATAACATCATAATGTGGATTCTGAGGTGAGAATTTGTGGTGTAGTTTGGAAAAAGTATTTTTCTTTTTTATATCTCAATTTTTTGTAAGAAAATTTTATAAACCAATAGAAGTTAGTATAATCATTATGATTAGGATATATAATGTGTCTAATGGGAGTTGGAACAAGTTGTATTCACTTATTCCTTTTAGTGAATTCCTATAGACCCATAGAAGTGTCTATGAAAATGATATAGGTTCTCAAACTGAAGTCGAACTTTGAAAATATCTAGTTCTTTATTTTTTTACTAATTTCTCATACATTAGTATTTACTAGAATATAATAAGGATATAAACTTTAACAATTTTCCGAGTTCAATATTTTAAAAATTATTGAATTTTATAAATGTGAACATCTAATTCAACCCCACTTCTAAGTTATTATTCGATCCATTGAAACTTTCTATACTGATTATCACTTTATTTGAAACATTTTTTAATATTAGTGCTACTTTTTGTAATTAAAGTCCCTAAATGAATAATTGAATACTCTCATGACTCATTATTGATCTCACCATGTCCAACAAGATGTGGTTCCTCCTTTCACTTACAGCAATCCACTAATGTGTATTAGGAGGAGTGAGTTAATATAGGATCCCAAACTCATATAAGTAATCAATGAATTGTTGACTGAGATATTCTCCACTAAGTTCTAAGAGTATTTTCTTAATAATATTACCAATTTGGTTCCCATATTCATTATTTATTTCTTCAATTTATCAAAAGAACACGACTTAAACCTCATTAAGTAGACATATTAATTTCTATTAAAATCAATTGTAAAATTAATGAAGTATGATAACCCACCTCCTGCCTCAGTAGGAACTGGTCCAAACACATATATATAAACTAATTCAATAATCTCTTTATACCTTTAATATTTTCTACTAAATGGTGCTTTATTCATTTTACCATATAAATAAGTATGACACATACCAATTGGTTTTAGTTCAAAAGAATTTAAATATCAATTTTGGTATAACATAGTCAAGTGTTTTTCAATTACATGACCAAGCCAATGATGCCAAAATTGGGTGTGGCATGAGTTATGTGATTTAGTTTCATTGTCAATTTCTATAACATGGTTTGTTTAATATGATAAAAAAATTTGTTATTTAAAATCACCTTACCATAACAAAAGTTATTTTTTTAATAGAAGCAACATTCATTTACAAATATAAAAATAAATCCATATATATCAAGTTTAGATATATAAATAATGTTTTTTAAATGGATGAAACATAATAACAACCTTTCAAAACAATGATCGTTATATGATCCCATATTTTTCAATGTACATCCCACTCTGTGGTTTTCATTGAACATATTTTTCTGGGATTTCTTTGTAATTAAGCCTTAGGGACTATTTCTAATTTGGTGATAGAGAACCATTTTTGGAGAAAATAACCTTAATTTTAGGAAATTATGTCTATTTAAATTAATGGATTCCATGTATAAATGTGTAAATGGGATTACTGGGGTTTTCTATGAGTTTAGAAGGATCATAGGTGGTTTGGTGACTTTTATAGAAGCTAGTATAAAAACTATTCAATGTAAAATTATATGTTGTGTACATGTTACATGAAATACAACTATTTCTATATGAATTTCATGAACTATTTTATGATGTGATGTTGTTATATGTCGTGAACCAGATTCACATCGTGTAAATGTTGATCAAAATAAATATTTACACGGGGCAAAAGGTTTTTCCAATATAACATAAAAATGAGTAAATACATGACCTGAAAGGATTAAAAATCTTTTATTCCCCATACACAATAGTTTAAAGTGTGTCATGTACTTATTAATCTCATTATATTTTATTATAGCCTCTCCTCTATTGCTCCTACGGTGAACTATAGGAAATTTTAAATTATCTTCCCCCCTTCCAGATGTCCCATTTTCACATTTGATCCTTGGTGAGTTCATTAACTTTGGTTTTTTTCATCTCACCTATCATTAATTTTCATTGTAGTGTACATATTTTGAAGATGGGTTTTGTTTTGGGAGTTGAAGTTTTTTTGGGTTGATCTAGGTTCTTCTTGTGATCTTCTTTGACTTCTTCTTTAATGGATTTTGCCATTAGAAGCATTGTGTTCATCACATGTTAAAGGAATGGAGACTAAACCTAACCCTATGGTGTATTTAATTCAGAATTATATGAAATATTTTGATTATGACCATGTAATGTGAACTATAATTAATCAGTTTATTTATAGTAAATCATGGATTGGATTCCTTTAGATTGAATAGATGATACAACCAAGATTATGGATACCTGTTTGGTGAGAAAACATTTCAGTAAAAAGAACTTGGCTAATGGTTTAAATCATGATGAGTATGACATGATACCTTAGGTGATATCTTGATATAGAATCCATAGGTAATGTATTATTGATTATTTATATTACTGTTGATATGTTGAGAGAAAAATGAAAGTTTATTTGAAATAAAAACTGTAATTTTCATAATTAACCATTGATATTTATGATGTGATATTATGATATCTATACTATTATGACTTGTTGATTTGGTGATGAAATGATTATGTATAGGGATATCCTAGTAGTGTTAAATTATTATATAGTAGGCTTGGCCTAGTTATACATGATAAAATTCTTATATATATGGATTTTTTTGGAGGATGAAATGCTTATAGAGTAGGCAATTCCTAGTGATACTAGCTGAAATTCTTATATACCAGGCTACACCTAGGGACACATGCTGAAATGAATTTATATAGGGTGATGATCGAAGGATGAAATTACTATACAAAGAGAGATATGTGATTGTTTGATTTTTCCATGGTATATGGATATAGATGGAATGGTTGTGTTTCATGCTCAGAGACATTTCATAATTGTTTTGAAATAGGTTAATTGTTATATTATATTAATTAGTTAATTAATACACCTATTAATGACTTTATTGCATATAATTATTATCAGACTGGTTGTGTTTAGGGATGGTGGGGTTGACCTACTGAGTTTTATTCACAACCTATTTGGGAACAATTTGGTACTCAAGCTGATTACATGGATGTTGGTTTGGACAAGGGAAAGGTACATTATTGATGATTCTTTTGTTTCTTGTTCGATGGGATGGATTTTTGAGATGGGTCTGACATGGGGATCGGGACCAAAGCCTTTTTGTATTATTTAATTTGAGTAGATTATTTTGTTTTTTTTGTTCCAGTTTTCCTTTTAGATACATCTTAGCTTGTCATTACATTATTCATAATTATATATTCCTCCTTTTATTTTACTAGCTATATGATATACTATTTACACTCTTTATATGTTTCTCTAATTTTTATTACTATGGTTTAGTTCCACTATGTTTTACCAGGGGGTATAGTCTCCCCACTATTAACATCACAGCCTCATTACTAGTCAATAGCCTCTAGCATATAGGGATGCATTCTTGACGTCTAATAACCAAATAATTTTGACCATATGATAGAGTACTAGATCAGGGGACATTAAAAAGTGGTATTAGAGAATTAGCTTGTTATTTTCGATTTCTTTATTTTTTGTAAAAAAGTATAAAGGAGACTAGGATCTATTGGGACATGGTAATGAGATTATTCATTAGTGTAGATAACCCAAGTAAGGGGGAAATTTGAGTTCCATCAATGTGATTATTGTTTATGTTGTTCTCTTGTTACAATTGATGTTATTTCACCTTGGTTGATTTACATGTTGTCAGATGTTATTATTTTGTGATGTTATTGTTTATTGATATTTACCCTCATAGACCAGTATGGTGAGATATGTGTATGAATGCATCATGATAGACACATAGGGATATGTATATATATATATATATTGACATGCATTGTTCATGATTAGGACATGTTTATTGCATGTGTTATATACTTTCCAATATGACTTGCGAAATAACATATCTATTGTATTTGATAAATGGAATTAAATGAACTATTATTTTATAATAAAACACATATAATCTACGGTTAGAGAGACCCATAGTAGTGGTTCTCTACTTTCATCGCCTCTTGAGGTTGACTTTATTTTTAGCCAATGTTTATAGGAGTGTGTTTTTCTTGCAGATAAATTGACTCCTCATCATCTTAGAGTTGAGTTCTAAGAGAGTGGAAATCTGTTATCTCCTAACGTAGATGAACTGGAGCTTCCTGTAGCTCCTGAGGATCAGATTGATGTTCATAATCAAAACAACTTCTTAAGGGTCATGCAATCCATGGAAAATTGGACTATTTTCATCATTTCTTTGATGTATGAGTTGATGAGAGAGATTCAGCTACAACATCCACCTATGTTCACTAGGGAGGGAGGCACTAAGGTAGATTAGTTTTATATTGAGTCAATATATACAATCTTCATGATTCTTGAGACACCCATAGATAGGAGGGAGAATCTTGTTTTGTATATGCGCAGTGGACCAACCAAACATTGGTGGGATATTCTAGAGAAGGATGGGAAGGAGGAGGAGTTATCTTGGAAGGAATTAGAGGTGAATTTATTGAGCCACATCTATCCATAGATGTTGAGGGATGATAAATATAATTAGTTCATGCATCTGATATAGTATAGAATATTAGTGATGGACTATGTTGAACATTTCACCAACAATAAATGCTTTCTGCCTTATTTAAATGTTTATGAGATCTCTAGGGGGAAAAATTAGCAAGATGGTATTAACTATGAGGTTAGGTCATATGTGAATGTTTTTATTCTGGGTAGCTTTTTAGATTTGATGAATCATGATCTCATCACATTATTGAATATGAGAGAGGAACCAAGAGGTAGCCATGCTATTTCCACAGGGTAAACTAGGATCACTTTTTTGGTGGAATGAAGTGATTCTATGAATGTTTTTTCCAAGGAAATGTCATGAAGTCAAGTTAGGGTAGTGGGAATCAAACTTAGGATCATATTCCAATTTATTTAATCAATGTAAAAAGTTAAACCACGAGAAACTGTAGTTTTTATACACCGCTTTGTAGTTCCATGTTTGCAGTAGGATGGGCTATTATCATAAGTTTTTTTAGAACTTCTCATAGTATAGTTGTGGTAGGGGAGTAAGATAGGTACTAGAGTCTAGGATGGACTCAACTACTCCCCATCATATAGGTAGCTAGTGTTCTATAGTACATTTAGGTTGAGGCTGTAACAGCCCGAGATTTTATGAAAAAAATATTCTTTTTATTTTTATTAATGTCTTGTGTTGTACGCTACACCCAAAGGAGCTTGCACAACACACATCCTTGACTTGACTTGCATTACACGCAATCGCGACCTTCATCGATAGCGTGTGTAGTACGCAATACCGAGTTTCACTAAACAACGATATGCTATAAAAATATTATTAAAACTAGCCGTTATGAATAGTAATAACCACTTTTTGAAATCCAGTAAATCTTATTTTTCAAAATGAACTTTATTTTTGGATTCAGAGTATCGAATTTAGCCTAAGGTGAAATTTTGGTACTTTTCGGATAACTTTCATATTCTGATGAATAGTGAAAATTATTAATTATAATTAAAAAAACAACTTTTTTAATCGAAATAATTAATAGTGATAAATTATTAATTTGAGTGGTTTTAAAGTATATTTAGAATATATTTTTACAATTTAATACAATGTTGGTCATTGGTTGTAATTTCACATTTAAACCAGACATAATCAAGTGTCAATCTTTTGATATATATTGTTTCCTAAAAACACGCTATTTGTTTTAACAGCGGGATTTAATTATAAAATTAATTAATGAAACTTTTATGTTATGAATTTGGTAAAATAGACTTCATTTTTGAATTCGGAATATGAAATATAGCTTGGGATGAAATTTTGGCATTGTTCTGAAAAACATCAATTTTTGATGAATAGTGAAACTACTAAGTGGTAGGTTAAAAACTGAATTTTGCATAAAACTTAATTTTACCGCTTCTGTGAATGGAATTTCGAAAATCCGAGAGACACGGTTAATATCAAGGACTAAAATGTGGTTCAATGAGATGAAAATAATTTTTTGGTGAATAGTAACTTTTTACCTTTTTTACCACGGTTAATAGTAAATAGGGTAACTAAGGGTAAATATGATATTAATATTACCCTAACACATGTCCTAATTCTATTGGACAAGTGTAATTCGACCAAAAACAAACTTAGGAATAAAATATGACCATTTAGGCCCACTTGGATTAGATTAGGACATTTATTATTAATTTATTTAAAGAAGGGTTAAAATAGTTAAAATCAAAGTTTAATAAGTAAATCATTTTTAATATGGGGTTATACATAAGATAAATTCGATTGTAAATATTCATTAGAAAGCTAAAAAGATTTCCTACATGATGGTATTTTATTTGTAATTTTTAGACATCAAATAATTTAATTTATTTATGACACAACGATGATGCAGTAATTATCTTTTTAATGAAATATTGACATAATTGATGTTATAAGCACCAGAATAAATGTAATTTAAGATTTTTTATGAATTCCACTAATTTTCTAGGTTACTATGATATATTAATGTTGATTTAATCAACTTGGTTCGAACATTTAATTCTGTTATGACTTTCACAAAAATCATATATCAAATAGTGTCAAAATTGACACCAAATAGTTTTTAAATCAAATATTATATTACTAATTGTTATTTTATTCCTAAAAATCTAAGGTTCGGCCAAATGACTTAGATAAGGATATATATATTAATAATAAACAATTTGGGGTTCGTTTGGCATGTTATAGTAAGTGTATTAACCATATAGTGAAAGAAAACAAAAAGACACGGTAAAAGTTAAATTATTTAACTTAGAGTTAAATCTAATTGATAAGGTTTAAAATAATATCCAAACATGTCTAAATTTGATTGGCTGATGAGATTACAACCCTATCTCATCTAATCTTCGAATATGAGTCATTTTTGGAGGTTTTTAAGTGGGGTTAGATTTATTATAAATTAATATTTTTAAGAATTCCTAAGGTGCCCCTCTCCTCCCCTATAAAAGGACACCTCCTCCCCTTCCTCCTCACACCAATTTGAGCACTCAAGCTCGGCCAACCCCTGCCAAAATCTCTTCTCCACTTCCCTAGAAACATCCTAGAGGTTCTGGTCTTCCTCAAAGACCAACTCAAGTGCCCTAAGAGGAGGTCTCAAAGAGGCACTTCAAAGAAGAGGTAATTACCGTTACCAATTCTTTCATCTTTATTTCTTCTTCCACTTCTTCTTCTTAGGTTGTTTCA
Organism: Viscum album; assembly: GCA_963277665.1. NCBI lineage: Eukaryota > Viridiplantae > Streptophyta > Magnoliopsida > Santalales > Viscaceae > Viscum > Viscum album. The sequence goes on along the minus strand of OY728148.1, from coordinate 981,173,500 downwards.
TTATGAAGTAATAACATCAGTATCACTCATATACTGATATGTTATTATAAGTATTAAACAACCCTATTTCACCATCTATCCATCCTACGGAAAAATAAATAACCGCGCGTGCGTGCGTACGTAATACCGTCTCCACGCCGTGGTGTAATCTATTTTCCACCACCACCTTACATGGATGGGTATAATGGTGTAAATAATAACTATACATAGTTATTACAACATCATATTGATTCTGATATATTGTATAATCCACTTCAACTCAGTTCAATATTTATGGAAATGATATCATCGCTCGTGCGTACGTACGGACTACCGTCTCCACGACGCGATGAGATTCATTCTCCATGTTAACCATTTAAGAATGATTATAATGTATATATAAGAAATAATAATGAAAAATATGACATTATAAAGATACTGGATTTATGTATATATACATATGTATGTCATCTACTTACTTCCATTTCAAGACAATAAGGAAAGTAAAACAGCGTTCATGCGTACGTACGGACTACCGTCTCCATGAACGGTGTTTTTCATTTATCTACCTATTATATATATATATATACTGAATATATATGATATATAAATCATATTTTATATTCTGGAAGTAAGTAAATCATGATATAAGTAATAATGATGTCAAGAACAACAAGTCAAACCACCTACGATAAATGAAACGATTTTACCCAAAACGCTTCTTTAACATGGAATTTACAAAAGAACGGGTAATATAATGTCATAAGTGAACCATATATGATATCATAACAATGAATATGATTCTTTAATAAGTCAATAACATGATTTAAATCATTATACAGGAGGTTCGGACACTTACAAAGAATGTCGGACCTAAGGTAAGGGAAATATCACAATCTCATTTTTATCCGAGATTGTTTATTCGTAAGTATTTACTGGGGTGTATTTTATCATCCACATCCATGTTCCATCAATATGTAATATTGTTTCCATCCACTTGCAATATTTTAAATCCAATTTTACTCTTAGGTGAGTTTTTAGTAAAGAATATGAAAGGAATCTTTTGTCGTTTTTTTCCGTACGAGGTACTTTTTGACTTTTCCGACAAAAGTACGAAGAATGTTTTTTTTAACTTATACGGCACGAACGGATTTATACTGTTTTATAAAGCCTTATTTTCATGAAGCTTCCTCTAAAATATTTCATGACTATTTTCAATAAAATCTCTTTCTTTTAAAATTGCATGATGTTTTGTGAAAAGAAATTGATTTTGAAGAAGAAAGGAAATTTTCCTCAAGAATTCAATTCAAGTGTTTTATCAAAATTATTTTCCATATAAGATAATAAAGGGTTCTGTTTATATCCATATTTTTACATTGATTTGACTATGTTGTGATGGAATTATGTTTATGAATTCCTTTATCTTGTATGAATGGTTTTATGATGTCATGTTGTTTAAGAATCCCATTTTTATTACATGGGTTATGCAATGATGTATGATTTATGATTTTGTGGCACACATAAGAAAGGATTCATTATGAGATGGGTGGGACCTATATCTCCCTCCAATGCATTGGGTAAAGATTTCATATCTCATGAGATAGACATGGCTGGAATGGTAGGTTATACCGGTTCAGTGAAACAGGACTGAAACGAGGATTACTCGATTCAGAAAGGGACTTTGTCCACTAAGATAGTCTTGGCAATGAGTCTTGACTAACAAGAAATGATTCTCTATGATTATGTGTGTATGCAACAATGAGTAATGTTTTAAGTTATGATTTCATTTCACTACTATGATTTATCCCATGTTATGAAATTATGCTCTCTTTTGCAGGTTAAGATTTCCAAAAATGTTATGTTCTTATGAAAATTATGTGATTGATATTTCCTTTGTTTACCCTTACTGAGCATTTGAGCTCACCCTTTTATGTTTTCTTTTCCCCAGGATATAAAGAAAGGTTTTAGGTAAAAAAAAAGGGGAAGATCTTTATGGGAGATGTTGAAGATCTTTCACCACGTTTAGAAGATTACGATCCGAGTTTCCAAAGACACTAAACTATTACGATCCTTGTGTGTGTGTTTTTGTTATGTACTAAGTATTCCGCAAATGTAATGTAATGTCCATGTATGTCAGGCTTTGGGTCTCTACAGTTGGTATCAGAGGAAAGGTTTAGTCAACCTTTGGAAACTAGGATGCGAAAACGTTAGTGAGATCCCTAGAGATATTTCTAAGGTATGTCTAGGGATGTCTCTAAGGTTAAGTATACGTATAGGTTATAGTAATAGAATTACGCTAACGATCATAGAATTAAACCTAAGATGTTGGATATTGAAGGTACTCCCCCTTTATTATGTTGTTTTCCCTAGCATGATTTTTGCCTCTCACACTATTCTTTATGGGTTTTAGACGATGGTTGGAACCCGAAGGAACCGTGTTGATCAATGCAATGGACAATGCAATGATTTCCCTCCTGAACAAACAAATGTTATGGGAGATGGAGTGCAAAATCTTATTGCTATACTTACACAAGCTATGAATCATTCTGAACTTCCAAATGAGCAGAGAAGGGAACAATATTCTATTGAGTCCTTCATGAGGCAACGTCCACCTTCTTTCAGTGGGTCTACTGATCCATTAGTTGCTGAACAATGGATTAGTACTACTGAAAAGATATTTTCAGTTCTTCAATGTTCTGAACATGATAAAGTCATCTTAGCAGTATATCGTTTGGAAGGTGAAGCTGATCAATGGTGGAATCTTATCAAGAATACGAGGCCAAGAGATGAAATTGAGTCCATGGAATGGGACGAGTTCAAGAACTTGTTTTTCAGTAAGTACTTCCCTCGTATTCTTAGAACAAAGATGGAGAAAGAGTTTCTTGAACTAAAGCAAAGGGATGATGAATCTGTTGGTACCTATGAAGCAAATTTTACAAGACTTGTAAGGTATGCTTCTGGAATTATCATCCAACCTGAAAGTAAAGTTGATCGATTTTTCAGTGGCTTAAAACCAAGTCTTCGAAGGGCATTAGCTATAAGAGACTTCAGTAGCTATGAAGAAATTGTGCGTTGTGCTATCAAGGTAGAAATGGAAGTTGGTGTTACATATCCATCTCATGGTTTTGACAAGAAACGAAAGATGGAGTTCAAGGAGAAATCTCAGAATAATGGTGAAAAGAAGATGAATGTTTCCTTATGCACAAAGTGTGGAAAGAAGCATGGTGGAGATTGTCTAAAAGGGACTAGAAAATGTTTTAAGTGTGGAAAAGAAGGTCATCGAGCAGCTGAGTGTCGAAGTAATGGAAAAATGGTTTCTAATGATGTGAATAAAGAAAACACTGCAGAGAACGCACCGCCAACACTTCAATGCTTCAAGTGCAAGGAAATGGGGCATTATGCTAATAATTGCCCTAATCCAAGGGTTAGTGATGATCAACATGAGCAACCACTGAAGGCAAAGGACAAAGGGAAATCACATGCGATCACTATTGGCAATGTTGAATATGACAACGATGTGGTGGAATGATTAAGTGTTTATGTAATGGGATTCCAAAATAATGTTGTATCATTGAGTATTGAAATATTTATTGATGTGGTATTCAAAATGATTGAGATATTTTTTGGAAATAAGATGATATGCGCATAATGAAGACGAGAAAATGAAATGTTTAATAGTATTCATGAGCTCATGATTGATATAAGGACTGAGTGATATCATGGTTTGAGTATATAGAATTTTGAGGATTTTGGTATGTGGAAAGTGTTAACTTTTAACTGCACTCATGTTTTCACTAAGGTATTCAAGAGAATACACGATTAAGGACTTTGAATGTTTGGAATGTGACCAACAAGACATATCTTATGATATGTGGGGATCAACGACAGTATTAAATCTCTGGTAATCGTTGTCACTATATTATGAGAGTGGACTGCAGTATTATGTATAAGCCTAAAGATTAGACTGGATTATGTTGGACATAAGTTAGTATTGTTTAAGGATAGAAGATTTTCGATATTATTGATGGGATGTTATAGTAACGTAGTTTTAGAAAAAAGGACAACCTGCAGGACGGGTGACAGCCCATCGCTTCGGACAAGGCTGTAGGAATCGAACCCACAACCGAAGTGCGACTGGCCTTTATCGCCTACCACTGACCTACAAGAAGTCCCTGTTTAGTAGAAACTAGTTTTATTATATTAAGCAGTATGATATATGAAGTATAAGTCCATTTTAGGAACTATATATGATTAATCTCACTATAGAATGACTTATGTATATTTATAACTTTTGCTTACCTTTTGTTTGAGACAGATGGAATGACCCGTCATTCTATCACATGATCTGCTAACACTTCACGAATAACAAATTCAACTTCATTTATTTAAGAGATGAAGTGGAAATTGTTAAAGGCACGAACAACAGTGAGATTGTACCAAAATAAAGTAAGTATTTATTCTAATTCAAATTCTTTAACTTTAGGGAAATGATCTTGAAAACCAAAAATGTTGTCCTAGTTCTCTTATACCTGATAAATCAGATGGTACCTTATACCATCACAAATCTATGGATTTGTGATTACTGGCTTTTCCATATCCATGTTCTCTACCACTCTCCATCAGAACATGATGGTTAGATTTCTCTTCCATATCCATATTTTTACCTATGTGGAAACCCAACGATTAGTTTATTTGGGTAATCGTTACATTTCATACTTTAGTTTTTAAAGCCAAGTTTTGGTACTCCTTTTTACGATGTGGGATTCTATTAAAGAAACTTTAGAATAGTAAACCATTTATAACCCCGACGAATTTCGAGGGCGAAATTCATTTTAAGGGGGGTAGAATGTAACAGCCCGAGATTTTATGAAAAAAATATTCTTTTTAATTTTATTAATGTCTTGTGTTGTACGCTACACCCAAAGGAGCTTGCACAACACACATCCTTGACTTGACTTGCATTACACGCAATCGCGACCTTCCTCGATAGCGTGTGTAGTACGCAATACCGAGTTTCACTAAACAACGATATGCTATAAAAATATTATTAAAACTAGCCGTTATGAATAGTAATAACCACTTTTTGAAATCCAGTAAATCTTATTTTTCAAAATGAACTTTATTTTTGAATTCGGAGTATTGAATTTAGCCTAAGGTGAAATTTTGGTACTTTTCGGATAACTTTCATATTCTGATGAATAGTGAAAATTATTAATTATAATTAAAAAACAACTTTTTTAATCGAAATAATTAATAGTGATAAATTATTAATTTGAGTGGTTTTAAAGTATATTTAGAATATATTTTTACAATTTAATACAATGTTGGTCATTGGTTGTAATTTCACATTTAAACCAGACATAATCAAGTGTCAATCTTTTGATATATATTGTTTCCTAAAAACACGCTATTTGTTTTAACAGCGGGATTTAATTATAAAATTAATTAATGCAACTTTTATGTTATGAATTTGGTAAAATAGACTTCATTTTTGAATTCGGAATATGAAATATAGCTTGGGATGAAATTTTGGCATTGTTCTGAAAAACATCAATTTTTGATGAATAGTGAAACTACTAAGTGGTAGGTTAAAAACTGAATTTTGCATAAAACTTAATTTTACCGCTTCTGTGAATGGAATTTCGAAAATCCGAGAGACACGGTTAATATCAAGGACTAAAATGTGGTTCAATGAGATGAAAATAATTTTTTGGTGAATAGTAACTTTTTACCTTTTTTACCACGGTTAATAGTAAATAGGGTAACTAAGGGTAAATATGATATTAATATTACCCTAACACATGTCCTAATTCTATTGGACAAGTGTAATTCGACCAAAAACAAACTTAGGAATAAAATATGACCATTTAGGCCCACATGGATTAGATTAGGACATTTATTATTAATTTATTTAAAGAAGGGTTAAAATAGTTAAAATCAAAGTTTAATAAGTAAATCATTTTTAATATGGGGTTATACATAAGATAAATTCGATTGTAAATATTCATTAGAAATCTAGAAAGATTTCCTACATGATGGTATTTTATTTGTAATTTTAAGACATCAAATAATTTAATTTATTTATGACACAACGATGATGCAGTAATTATCTTTTTAATGAAATATTGACATAATTGATGTTATAAGCACCAAAATAAATGTAATTTAAGATTTTTTTATGAATTCCACTAATTTTCTAGGTTACTATGATATATTAATGTTGATTTAATCAACTTGGTTCGAACATTTAATTCTGTTATGACTTTCACAAAAATCATATATCAAATAGTGTCAAAATTGACACAAAATAGTTTTTAAATCAAATATTATATTACTAATTGTTATTTTCTTCCTAAAAATCTAAGGTTCGGCCAAATGACTTAGATAAGGATATATATATTAATAATAAACAATTTGGGGTTCGTTTGGCATGTTATAGTAAGTGTATTAACCATATAGTGAAAGAAAACAAAAAGACACGGTAAAAGTTAAATTATTTAACTTAGAGTTAAATCTAATTGATAAGGTTTAAAATAATATCCAAACATGTCTAAATTTGATTGGCTGCTGAGATTACAACCCTATCTCATCTAATCTTCGAATATGAGTCATTTTTGGAGGTTTTTAAGTGGGGTTAGATTTATTATAAATTAATATTTTTAAGAATTCCTAAGGTGCCCCTCTCCTCCCCTATAAAAGGACACCTCCTCCCCTTCCTCCTCACACCAATTTGAGCACTCAAGCTCGGCCAACCCCTGCCAAAATCTCTTCTCCACTTCCCTAGAAACATCCTAGAGGTTCTGGTCTTCCTCAAAGACCAACTCAAGTGCCCTAAGAGGAGGTCTCAAAAAGGCACTTCAAAGAAGAGGTAATTACCGTTACCAATTCTTTCATCTTTATTTCTTCTTCCACTTCTTCTTCTTAGGTTGTTTCATTATGAAGTAATAACATCAGTATCACTCATATACTGATATGTTATTATAAGTATGAAACAACCCTATTTCACCTTCTATCCATCCTACGGAAAAAGAAATAACTGCGCGTGCGTACGTACGGAATACCGTCTCCACGCCGTGGTGTAATCTATTTTCCACCACCACCTTACATGGATGGGTATAATGGTGTAAAGAATAACTATACATAGTTATTACAACATCATATTGATTCTGATATATTGTATAATCCACTTCAACTCAGTTCAATATTTATGGAAATGATATCATCGCTCGTGCGTACGTACGGACTACCGTCTCCACGACGCGATGAGATTCATTCTCCATGTTAACCATTTAAGAATGATTATAATGTATATATAAGAAATAATAATGAAAAATATGACATTATAAAGATACTGGATTTATGTATATATACATATGTATGTCATCTACTTACTTCCATTTCAAGACAATAAGGAAAGTAAAACAGCATTCATGCGTACGTACGGACTACCGTCTCCATGAACGGTGTTTTTCATTTATCTACCTATTATATATATATATATACTGAATATATATGATATATAAATCATATTTTATATTCTGGAAGTAAGTAAATCATGATATAAGTAATAATGATGTCAAGAACAACAAGTCAAACCACCTACGATAAATGAAACGATTTTACCCAAAACGCTTCTTTAACATGGAATTTACAAAAGAACGGGTAATATAATGTCATAAGTGAACCATATATGATATCATAACAATGAATATGATTCTTTAATAAGTCAATAACATGAAATAAATCATTATACAGGAGGTTCGGACACTTACAAAGAAAGTCGGACCTAAGGTAAGGGAAATATCACAATCTCATTTTTATCCGAGATTGTTTATTCGTAAGTATTTACTGGGGTGTATTTTATCATCCACATCCATGTTCCATCAATATGTAATATTGTTTCCATCCACTTGCAATATTTTAAATCCAATTTTACCCTTAGGTGAGTTTTTAGTAAAGAATATGAAAGGAATCTTTTGTCGTTTTTTTCCGTACGAGGTACTTTTTGACTTTTCCGACAAAAGTACGAAGAATGTTTTTTTTTAACTTATACGGCACGAACGGATTTATACTGTTTTATAAAGCCTTATTTTCATGAAGCTTCCTCTAAAATATTTCATGACTATTTTCAATAAAATCTCTTTCTTTTAAAATTGCATGATGTTTTGTGAAAAGAAATTGATTTTGAAGAAGAAAGGATATTTTCCTCAAGAATTCAATTCAAGTGTTTTATCAAAATTATTTTCCATATAAGATAATAAAGGGTTCTGTTTATATCCATATTTTTACATTGATTTGACTATGTTGTGATGGAATTATGTTTATGAATTCCTTTATCTTATATGAATGGTTTTATGATGTCATGTGGTTTAAGAATCCCATTTTTATTACATGGGTTATGCAATGATGTATGATTTATGATTTTGTGGCACACATAAGAAAGGATTCATTATGAGATGGGTGGGACCTATATCTCCCTCCAATGCATTGGGTAAAGATTTCATATCTCATGAGATAGACATGGCTGGAATGGTAGGTTATACCGGTTCAGTGAAACAGGACTGAAACGAGGATTACTCGATTCAGAAAGGGACTTTGTCCACTAAGATAGTCTTGGCAATGAGTCTTGACTAACAAGAAATGATTCTCTATGATTATGTGTGTATGCCACAATGAGTAATGTTTTATGTTATGATTTCATTTCACTACTATGATTTATCCCATGTTATGAAATTATGCTCTCTTTTGCAGGTTAAGATTTCCAAAAATGTTATGTTCTTATGAAAATTATGTGATTGATATTTCCTTTGTTTACCCTTACTGAGCATTTGAGCTCACCCTTTTATGTTTTCTTTTCCCCAGGATATAAAGAAAGGTTTTAGGTAAAAAAAAAGGGGAAGATCTTTATGGGAGATGTTGAAGATCTTTCACCACGTTTAGAAGATTACGATCCGAGTTTCCAAAGACACTAAACTATTACGATCCTTGTGTGTGTGTTTTTGTTATGTACTAAGTATTCCGCAAATGTAATGTAATGTCCATGTACGTCAGGCTTTGGGTCTCTACAGAGGCGGGAGATGTGGTACCCCATTGTAATGACATAATGTTTATTAGTAAAACTTGTTTCCTAAATAAATGTGTGTTGTATTATATTATATAATATACACATAAAAAATATAGAGAAACCAATAAAAAACTATATTAATAAATATTTTTACATTAATTAGAAATGAAAACAATTACATTTCCAAACATTACAACTGGACAAAAAGTATAAAATAGAAAATAGAAAATTAGAAAATATGGATCGACCTCATCTACTAGAATTATTGGCCCCACTACAAACACAATAAAAAAGAAACAAAATTATATTAAACCAATAAAAAAATATTAAATTGGAAATATATAACCTTGAGAGGAATTTATTTGAATATTTAATGAAATAATTGAGTGGTATATATATAAGGTAATGTGACTGGTGGAATAGTAATGTGACCGTTGGAATAGTAACCTGATCATTGGGAATAGTAACCTGACCATTGGAAGAGTGATTTTACAAAAAAATAATACATTATTATATAAATAACATTTCTCATGATTAATTTATGTATATAAAAATATTATAATTTAATAAAATAAATATCATCGTTAAAAACCTCAATGAAAATAAAGCATTTTTTTAATAAACTATATTTCAATGTATTTTGTAAAAATCATTATTTTCCTATTAAAAAGTATATTTTACCTATTTTAGATATTTATTTTCATTAAATTAATATAATTTTTAAAATTATCATGTTAAAATTATCCATGGGTGTGTTTTTGGTAATTTTATGACATATTTCAATTTTTAGGTGGATAGTAAAAATATAGTTTTTTACATTATCGATGTATCTTAATTTACATCATTCATTATGTAAAAATGACATTATACATTATAGGAATTTGTTCTCAGCCATTATATATTTAATTTCTTAAATGATTCATTAAAATACAATGAAAATATTTTTCAAACCTAAAAATCACTTTCCAGAACCTAAATTCAAAAGTGATTCCTTAAAATATCAATTTCTTTTTTTCTTGACTTTTCTATTTAATAATTTAATAAATTAGAATTATAAAGAGGATTTAACGTCTTAAAACCATTATATTATATTTATATATAATTTATTTTTTAAAAAATGCACTATTACACGTTTTTCCTTTGATATATTATTTTATTAAATATTTTATTCTAAAAATACCCATCTCTTAAAGTATAAATAATCCCTCTCCCTTCCCTTGGAAACACATTCCTCTCAAACAATAAAAAGTAAAATATCTTCCCAAATACTCCCTCTAAATCCCCTGACATTACTTAGGGACATTTTGGAGCAATCTATCTCTAATCACCAAGAGTGTTATAGCGTCCTACAAGAGAAGCTACATTGAAGAGAGAATAAGTCTCTATTTAAATTTCCCTTTTTTATATTTCTCTTTCTTAATTTTACAAATTAATTTAAAAACCTTATACTATAAAACTAATTATTCAATAATTTAAAATAATATTATTTATGTTAACATGATATAATTTTCATATTTATGACAAAAATAAATGGAATAATTATCTTTCCCTCTCTTTTATCAACACCCCATTAAAGGTTGATTAACTACCTACGGAGACATTGCTAAGACAATTATTATAACAAATTTCATGGATGGATATTATTAATTATATATAATAAATAAAAAATTAATTACATTTATTATAATCTACTGTATTTAATCATACCTTTCTATAAATGAATATGAAAGAAAATTGAGAAATCAATGTGAAACAAGAAATATTTAGGAAAATCATGATATCAAAACACTTCAATTTCATTAATAGAAATTTATAAATATAATAAAGTCAATATAATTGATAAATAATTTTATAAATGGATATAATTAACATATTTATTAGTTTTTTAATAAATATAAGTTTATTATTCAAGAGGCGCAAAAGTGACTAAATAAAGAAGGAATTGAGGTAAGGGGATTCTTGAACCCAACTCTTTTTCATTGGGTTATCCATATTTCATGACATATTTGGAATAAATAGTCCTCTAATGCTCTTTAAATATAATTTCATTATTCATCCCTCTTCTTTTTTAGGATATACATGTTTTTTATTTTATTTTATGTAAAAATCAACGATTTTCTAAAATAACTCTTCCTTCCAAAACACATATTTGACTCCTCTTGTGTTGTTTATTCTTAACAAAAGAATGATGATTCTTTTAGAAAATATGTTTTTCCATTTTTCATTTTGGAACTTGATGTTTATTTATGAAATCATAATTTTTGAAATCCTCATGAATCCCATTATATTCCATGGGTTATTTCATGAAATTGTTGTTACACATTCGATATGACATGCATGATTATGTAAATATTATGATGTGATGACTAGAAAAAAATTATATATCCCTCCAATGCATTGGGTAACGTGTTGTATCTCATGAGATAATTTTTATTATATGTGAACATGATGCCATATTTGTTTACAGTGATGATGTTATGATTATTCACATATGATATGTGTTAACATGATGCTAGCTTTATTCACAACTATATGTGGCATTTTACCACTATGAAATGATGTTTCATTTTTTTTCATTTCCATATTCGATGAATTTATCACATTTTTAACTCATGATATTGATATTGAACCTAGGCTTATGATATGATTTTTATGTACACCCATGTTATATTGATTCAAGTTCCTTATTCATCCTCTTACAGGGCTTTTATCTTTCCCCTTTCATTGATGTATATCCTTATATAATTTCATGTACTAAGGATAATGTGAGATTTTAGAAGGATAAAGAAGAAGGATTTGAATAGTGTTTTCTGTTTAATTATGTACAAGTTATTTATGAGCCAAATTTTTCTATGACACAAACCATTGGGACGTATATTTTTAACTCTATTTTGTTGTTTATCTTTAAAATGATTTAATAGTTATGTATGAAAAATTAGCGTCACTATAGTTGGTATCTAAAAACGGTTTAGTTAAATTGGGAATTATGATTAGAAAACAACCGTAAAAACCATTAGTATAAGTCTATGTATAGGTAAAACCTCCTAGAAGACTATTTTTAGAAAATTATAGACATATGGATCCCATAAGATATTCCATTAATGTTAATTTCATAAAATAATAAATTATTCATGATTTATTGACTTATGTTTTGTTCTAACATTTTCTATTCTAGAAAATTGTAGAAAACAGGAAAAACTAGGCCTAAAACCTACGTGAGTGACAATGAAACAATTATCCAAATGAAATCCCCAATTCCATGGGAGGATGAGTTCAAAACATTATGTAAATGATTACCTAGTAGTCTCGATATATGAATAATAACATGAACTGTGTGCAATGTATATATTCACCCAAGATTGATCAATTATCCATTGATTTCATAATGAAAAAATCACAATAGATGTTTAGTGGAACTTCCAATCCACCTGATGTAGAATAGTGGGTTAACTCAATGTAGTTGATCTTTTCCATGATCCATTTATCTGATAATGATATAGTGACTCTTGTAATTTATCATTTATATGGAGAAGATATTAAATAACATGAATTGAAAAAGAAAAAAATCCAATGTTTTAAATGGAAGTGATGGTGTGGGAAGAATTAAAGGAAACATTTCTTATAAATAAATTCCCTTGAACTCTTAAAAAATATTGAAAGATAATTAATATAGCTAAAGAAAAAGGAAGGTGAAGTTGTCACAACATATAATGAAAACTTCAAATGGTTTTAAATGTATTCCATGGGTTTTTAACAATAATGATAAAAAAATAGATATGTTTTTTATTGTTCTAAAAATACACCTTCGAAACGATCTAGAAATATAGGAATTTGGGAGTTTTGATGATTTGGTTAAATGTTCTCTTAAATTAGATATGGAGTTCAAAGAATGGTTCTGTGGTTATGGAGAGAATAAGAGAAGAATTTAGTTTCAATTTTGTGGGTCAAATGTCAAATGAGGAAATACAATCCAACTACCCACATGTCAAAAATGTGGGAAGAAGAATCATGTTAATTTCCTTGGGGAAGTTCTTCGTGTATGGGAGAGAAGGACACGAAGATAATGAATATTGAAGATAAATGGAGAAGTTGACCAACATGATAGAGGAAAGGAAAGAACATCCTAATGCACCTCTCATGGTTCAATTCTTCAACTATAGGGACCAAGGGTGTTATCCAAGAAAGTGTACAAAAACGCATGTCCTTGAGGGAAACCAGTGTCAGCAATCACCAATGTCAAAGGCGAAAGGGAAAGCATATATCATCACTACTAATGAAGTGGAGTGTGAAAATTAATTCATACAAGGTATGATTCCTATTCACAAAATAATAGAAAATTTATTATTTGATTCTGATTCTACTTATTCATTAATATCCTAAAAGTTTTCTAGAACTATTGAAATGAATCCCAAATACCTTTAAGTAGAGATATCCATAAAAAACATAGTGGTGTAAACATTACAATCCATGTGTTGGAATCTTATCCAATAATCATATTTGTGATGATTCTTCTTGAAAATATTATTATATTTCCCTTTTTAAAATTTGATTCTATATTGTACATGTATCAGCTTTCATTATATATAAAAGAAATCAGCTATTGGAAAAAAATCTATTGTTATATTCAGAACCATCCCATGATCCTTTAAAAATGAAAGGAAGATCATGAATCATATTTGGAAAATCAATCAAAAGTGAGGGTGATGATACCCTGTAGATAAGTGTACATTTCGTAAAAGGTTGAGTCAAAGGAAGGTATTAACCTGGAGGAAATGTCCATTGTTAGGGAATACATTGATGAATTTCTCAAAGAGTTACTTGGAATCCCCTGATTGTGAGGTAGCGTTATCAGTAAATCTCATACCCAGATCCACTCCTATTTCAAAATTCCCATATAGGATGACCTTTATTGAAATGGAGGATTTAAAGAAGAATCTAGAAGAGCATTTGAAAAAATGGTTCATACTCCCTAGTACATCACCTAGGGGTGCACCAATGCTCTTTGTCATGAAGAAAGATAGATCAAAACAGGTGCATATCAATTACCAAGATATCAACAAGATCACCGTAAAAAAAAATTATCCTCAACCAAGGATTTATGAGTTGATCAATCAACTAAGAGGAGTGAAATAATTATCAAAGGTGTATCTTTTTTATGGATATCATCAACTAAATTTGAAGAAGGAAGATATTTAAATGACTGCTTTTCTTACAAGGTATGGGTACTATGTGTTCATAGTAATTCCCTTCAGACTTACTAATATTCCTACGATATTTATGGATTTGATGAATATATTCTTTAGAGACCACCTCAACAATTTTTGGTAGTGTTTATCGATTATATTCTCATTTATTCCAAGATTAAGTAGGAATATGAAGATAATATAATGATTGTGTTAGTGATATTAAGGAAGGATAAAAAGTATTCTATGTTCAAAAATTGTGTCCTTTGGATGCAAGAAGTCAAATTATTGGGGAACCTGATCACATGTGATGGAATTTATGTGGACCCTTCCAAGACAAAGGCAATTGAAGAATAACCAAGACCCACTTGTGTCATAGAAATCTATATTTTTATTGATTATCTGGTACTATTTACAATATTTGATAAATTTATCATTATTTTTTTGGCAACTAACTTATTAACCACAAAATGGGGTAATGTATTTACGGATGAAAGATATGAGGAAATATTTAATGAGATCAAGAAGAGGCTCAACACTATTCTTGTACTGTAATTTTCCAGTCAAGAATACTGTATCACAGAGAGGGGGAGAGAGTGAATCAGTGATATATATTTCTTTTATATTTCCTTAATTATTTAATAATCATAGAATCCTATTCAATATTTATTTCCATAATGAAAACAATTAAAACACACATATATATGAACACATGAATTTATAAGTATCACTATTCAACAAGAATAGCTATATCCTTTCTATAATTTTGTAATGATCTAAAACCACACAATCTGTTAGAAAATAAACCATTTGGGTGGAATAAAATTAGTAGGATATTCGGTTTCACTCATGTATCTCTATATAAACAATTCCATAATGAATGTGATCCTTCTATAACAAATGATTAAATGAAACGTTTTTTTAACAAAACAAGAGATGGTGATTCGTTATCAACTTTCAAAAATATATTATTTTAAAAAAATCATGAATTTCTTACCTAGAAGTGGGTAAGAACTTTTCTAAATTTTGTTACAATACTCAATCTGATTTCTCTATCAATTCTCCCAGTTCGATTATCCCAGTTTTATTTCTCAATATGAAAAATATATGACTTTTTCAGAATACGGTTGAGAAATTTCTGAACCACTTCTTCTTCAATCCAAAAAGCCCAATATGATTTTCCCAGTCCGATGATTCATCACAATACGATGACCAGTTGAATACAATAAAACAAAATATGTAAAATTCTTCTTCTCTCTAGAGCCATGTATTCTCTATTATTCTTTGTGAATTGTACATTTTTCAAAATTACAAAGTACATTCCCTTTTATACTCGCCCAAAAAATGGTTTGGGTGGGATTCCTAAAACATTTCCCACTCAATCAAATTTTCGGAATCTACACGTACCATTGAATTTTGGGTTCATATTAACTCCATAAACTCTTCTCAACACTTATTTAACAGTCTCAAATCTTCTCACAACATCAACTCTACTTTAGAATTTCTGTAAACATCATTCTTATTCTGATTTCACATTTCAATTTATTCTTTCGACCTACTTCATTATGATGAATACAAATTTAAAACAATATATTATTCTTTATATCTTCTCTTCACCCACTTGAATTATAAACAATGTAATTCAAACTATTTTAAATCATTAACTAAATTATTGATATAGATATTAATTTCTTCTTCATATTGTCCACCACATAATTTTCCTATTCTTTTCATTCATCAGTTCCAAAATATTATTCCTCTTATGATTATTATGGCATACCGAGTATGGACTGGTATCACGAGTTTCAACATCAACAAATTAGTTCTCTTCTGAATTTGATACCAATCATATTTTATAAAAAAACATTAATTCCTATAATTAATATGATGACATACTGAATTTGATGGATCAACATTAGTAACATATTTTTTTTCGAATACGATTGTTTAAATAATCTTTCTCCATGGATTTAAATATTCTAGATTTTGGTCTGACCAAAAACTAGAACCATTATTATGACTATCCTACCCTTCCTTTAAAAAAATCTGTATCCAGAAATATCATCATGATTATTTTTAGACCATACTGATTAAAATACATAAACATTATTCTTTTATAAACTTTTAACAAGTATCATGACTTTATTTATGACTTTTATTACTTTGAAGATCAATTTTTTCATCATCTCACTTACCATGTAAAGTGTTGCAACTTCCCTACCATTCATAAACATATTTATTTCCTACTCATCTTGAATATGATTGGAATGATTACAATCATACTGAATATGATTGGAATAATATTTTTCTCCCATTTCATTCATCAAGCATTCATCACATGTTTTACAACTTACTTATGATTTATGAGAACTCCACGATCGGAAAAGAAACATCACATTTTTATCAAAGTTAGGAAGACTCTAATTATTCCACATTTGGATCAAACATTTCATTCAGATATTTTGTTGAGTTCGATGTTCCTCTTCATCCAGAAAAAATATTCCCAATGTGATGGAATTTCTAAACCATTGTGAGTCTGATTTTATTGAATATGACAGTCAGACCAATTTTTATCACCCACAAAGTGACGTGAATTATTTTTTTCTTAAACTCCATTGACAACATATGAAAATACCAGAATATGATATTCATATTTATCATATTTGTCCTAACAATCTCCCACTTTTGATTTTTTTTGTTAACCATGGTTCATAAATCATTGATCTTTTTATCCTCAATCTATGTATTACTTATTAATAATTATAAGACTACTTGTGATAAATCATTGTAGGAAACAAGAATTATTGGCATAAAATTCATGACAACCAAAATTAGTGATTATGAAATATTTCCTCATCTTTTCTTCCTCAAATTATAATCCTCCATATAATACAAAATAATATTGTCTCTAACAACCACTCCAAAAAAACATTTATAATAGTTCACACACTTACAATTATGAATTCAAAATTTACCCACAAATCTCTCTATTTACATACTTCCATAATTGTAGATTTAAAAAACAATTCCCCCGTTGAAAACACTTTCCAAATATAAGATGAGAGATGGAACAAAAACACATACCTCAACCTCGACGAGAAAGTTGTTAGATTACCATGTTTATGATCAATTTAGAGAATGATTCATTGGTTAAAGTTTTTGTGAAAATTTCAGCAGCTTGTTCCTATTTAGGAACATACTCAAACATCAACTCATTATTCTACACATGATATTTGATGAAATAATTGTTGATATCAATATGTTTTGAATGAGAATGTTTCACCAGATTCATGGAAAGGTTGATTTCAGTTTGATTATCACAACCTAAGATAAAGGGTAACTTCAATTAAACAAGTTTGTGTTCTAATTGATTCTTCATCCACATAAGTTGGGTAGAATATTGTGTAGTAGATAAATATTCAGATTTAGTTTTAATGATAGTTACTGAATTCTATTTCTTTATATTCCAAAAAACATAACTTTTACCTAGAAATAAAACTCCACATGATGTGGATCTTCTTTTATCAAAATTTATTTCCCAATCAGCATATGAATAACCAAAAAAATCAATACATTCGATGCTATCATACCTAATTTAGAAATTTTTTGGGCCTTTCATGTATTTGAGGATTCATGTCCTAGAAAGTAAATTTGATCATTTAGGATCACTTTAAAATATTTCGCATAAGTTAACATAATAAACAATATTGGGTCCTAAGATAGTAAAATATAAATAAATTCCAATCAACATTGGAAACTCTTTCTGATCATCTTTCTTGTCTTCTCCATCTTTACTCAACATGGTTCCCACTGATATTGAGGTGTAAACTAGTTTTCAATTTTCTATACCGATATTTTTAAAAATTTCTTTAGCATAATTTTCTTGAGAATGAAAAATGTTTTTCTTATTTTATAAAATTTGTAACCCAATAATGTATTTCATTTCTCCCAAAATGGAAATATCAAACAAATTTTTCATTTATTTAGAAAACTATTCACAATATCATTCATTATTCATAGTAATGATAATGTCATTAATATAAAAAATTATGATGATGGAAAACTCTTGAATTTCTTTGATGTAAATTTTGTTATAAACTATTTCTTTCTTAAAACTCATATTACTTAAGAAAGAATCCAGTTTGGAATATTATTCCCTCATAGATTTCTTTACTTCATATAAGGATTTATCAAATATTCACATATAACATTCCTCTTTCCCAACAACAAATCCACAAGGTTGTTCAATGCAAACATCCTCATTAAGATCAACATTTATAATTGCAGACTTTACATCCATTTGAATAATTTTGTAACTCCATTATGTTGAAATAAAAATAAATAATATGATGGTTTCTAACCTTTCCACAACAGAAAAAAGTTCATCAAAATCAACACCTTTAATTTTAATGTAACATTTACATGGTCATATTTCCTTGTTTGTTATCACTTCACCTTATTCATTCATTTTGTTCTTGGAAAATCACATGTACCAATAACATTTTTGTAATCTGGATTAGGTACTAGTTCCAATAAATCATTCTTTTCTATATGGTCTAACTCTTCATTCATATACTGAACCCAATCTAGATACTCAAAATCGTATTTCACATCATTGGTCCATATTTTTGAATACAAAGAAGTACGTGTAATAGAATTTGCTTTTATTATTGTTTGAACCTTTTTATGTTGATCACAAATAATGTTATGAGTTTCCAGTAGCTTCCTAATCTTGGGAGGAGATTTTATAGATTATTCATCATCACTTGAAATAGCTGAGTCTGATTCTTTTTTTAGTAGGATTACAATTTGATTTATCTATATCAAAAATGTTGACAAAAATTTCATAATCCTACTCAACATCATTATCTATTTGATTATATTTATCCTTAATATATTTTTCAATAACTTTCAAATTATTAGGATAAAATATTCTTTCTATTTCATTGTTGAAACATATATATCCTCTTCCTTCTAGAGCATAACCAAGAAAAATTCCATCTTCACCTTTGTGCACAAACCATCATAGATTTCCACCTTTCTTCTTTATAATTCATAGAATCCTGAAAAGTATTATGTGTTTCAAACATGTAGTTTTTCTATAAAACATTTGTATAGAGTAATATAAAATCTTGGCCTATAAAAACATCAGTTTTGGAAGTAAACAAAATTACTCATGGGTTTCCTCCAATACGAATGAGAATGACCTTGTTTATGTAACATAGTTCTCCCCATTTCCACCAAAATTCTATTCTTTCATTCACAAATCCCATTTTGTTGAGGTGTATATATGGTACTATATTCATGAAAAATTCGATTCTACTCAATTTAACTTTCAAATTCTTCATTCTTATACTCATCCCCATTATTAGTTTTCAACTACTTCACTGAATACTCAATTTTCTTTTTAGATTTTCTCATAAAACATTAAAACATTCTCAGATCATATGATTTATGATTCATATTCATATCACAAGTAATTTGATTAAATTCATTAATGAATGTGATGAAGTAATTATCATCATTTTTTTATAGTTTTCTCATTGTTCCATAGATGTCGGAATGAATAAGTTCCAAGGGTTGTTTTGAACAAATATCAACTTTCTTATACACATACTTTGTAATTTTTCCCTTATGAAAAATAGTGCAACAAAAATCTCTTATTAATTAAAAATCAAGAATATCTTGAACACAATATAAATTTCATAACATACTCTTTTTCATTTAACACATGCTTCCCATCCTTTTATAACATAATTAATTTTCTTCTAGCATACCCAAGTAACAAGAGTTTTGTACCTCACCAACATGAAATAAATTTCCATTTGTATGTTGGCCTCTTCCAACTATATTTTCATCCTTATCATTTTTCACAATAAAGAAATATTTTTTAAAGGTAACTTTGTTACCTTCATCACACAAATGTGAAAAACTCAACAAGTTATGTTTCAACACATCAATATATTAATATTCCTTAGATTTAAACATCCCTTTCCTAATGATAGTTGATCCAACACCTTATATTATTATTGTTTCATCCATGTTGAATGTCATAGTTACCTCTTTGAAGAATTTTAGATTATTAAAAAAATTTAAATATCCTTTCATTTGTGAGGAACACCCACTAGAAATAATACAAGGTCGTTCACATTTAAAATATTTGAGGGTAGTTTTAATACCAAGATAATTTTCTTTCTTCACCTCCGGATTATGAGAAATGTTAAGAAAATTATATGGTGCCGAAAACAAAAAAATAAAACCTTTAGCAAGATTACCAGGTTGTTCACATCTTTTACAAATAGTTTCTTGGGGTTAGAACCTATTTTTAATTTTTACACCATCATTATCAGGTTTCATTAGAACTTATTTTTCATACTTATTCTTTTGAGAAGATTGACTCCCCCTAAACTTATGACTTTCATAACACATGGAATAGATGTAATGTTGTTGGTTGAACCAACACATATTTGTTTTATTTATGATTTCATCACAATACCAGTAGTAACCATAGAAAATATATTTTCCTCTATAGCTTTTATACTGACTGAAGTTATGAATATGTTTCATAGAAACCTTCTTGTATGAATTTTGTTGACCACAAACCTTTCTGTTATCAATCAGAATCATCTTTTTAGCTTATTTCTCCTTTTATCCTTGTCATAACTAGAAATAATAGAAGCATTTAAAAATTAATAATTTTTTGAAACATTTTTAGACTCATGTTTTTCTGAAACTTATGAATTCTCAACATTATTAATCATAGCCACATAAATTAATTACTATGATTCCTTATTTCCAGAAATAATTATATCTTTACTATCAACTTTTGATGGTGACTATTTTTATACTTATCAGGTTTTTCCTTATAAAACCAATAACCAACTTCATATATAGAATTTTTGGAAAATATAATTTTACTTTAATCATTAAAATGTTTTTAATAGACAAGATGAAAATATTATTTTTATGCCTTTGACTTCAATTCAAGATGTTTATTACGATTCTTTTCTTCCTTGAGATATTTTTTCATTAATATCTAGTTGCAATATTTTCTTCTCATCTAAAAAAATTTCATAATTTTTTTATGAGGAACATTCATCTTCCAACTTCTTGTTTGGTTTTTCAAGACTTCTAATATTTCTCAAATATATTTCAAATCTTATTTTAAATAAAATTTAAGTTGAGTTTCTTCTTAATCAGAACTACTGATTCTGAATTCTTCATCATTAATTATTA
Source organism: Viscum album (assembly GCA_963277665.1). NCBI lineage: Eukaryota > Viridiplantae > Streptophyta > Magnoliopsida > Santalales > Viscaceae > Viscum > Viscum album. The sequence continues at coordinate 981,152,038 of OY728148.1, read as the reverse complement.
CACTAAATGTATTCTCACCAACTGGATCAGTATAATTTTTGGATTTAGTATTACTACCTATTTATTATATATCATTATATTAGAAAATAAACCTTTTAGATTTTGATAATTTTTTACACTCTCCTATGGAATAAAATTTCCCTTTCCACCCTATTTATTCCATGACCTTCTTGGACTTATTTCTTCTTCATTGCCTTCTTTTTCATTCTTTATCTGTAGAATTTTTTTTAATGTGACCAATGAATCCATATTCAAAACATTTCACTGGAAAATTTCATTTATATTTACTTGTACATCTTCTCACATTTTTAGAAAAAATGATAAAATATCATCAATATTTTTACATACCTCATTTTATGAACAAAAATAACCACCTTCTTATTCAATAACAATATTCTTGGAATTATCATTCTTCACGATATTGAATGAAATTTCTATATCAAATATTTTTTTCATATCTTTATTCCTAATTATTTTATAAGTGATGTTAGTTCTATGAAAATCATCTATAGATTATTTTTTCTGATATCTATCTTCTAATTAATAAACATTAGCATCAAACTTATTGGGAATAATTCATAATATCTTTTCAATAACTATATAATCCTTGAAAATTTAACTAAGAAATATTATAGTGTTAATGATGTTATTTAACTTCGTAAATAAGCCCCCAATAGATTCATACCCACCCATTTTCAAGTCTTCATACTTCAGCCACTAGATTTGTAATTTTATTATTCACTTTTTTATTTCCTTCATATATGTTTTCAACTAATCCCATATACCATTATCTATGGAAACACCCATCACACTTAAAAATTAAATTTTATAAAGTGATGATAGTAAATAATTCTTTTCCATTACATCACTCTCGAGTTTATTCTTATCAATAGATTAAGAGGATCTTTATCATCAATAAGAGGAAATTCATCTGTTGCATCATCAATAAAATAATATCTAATAGACATAACATGGGGAAACATTTTATATTTCCAGATATGATAATTCTTACCATCAAAAACCAAGATTCCGTTATTTTTTACACAATTCAAATTATCCATCAACATCTCTACAAAACGTCAACAAAGAGTAAATTAAGGGATCATGTATTTCATACTAATTGTAATTTCCCAGTCAATATAATTATAAAAATTAGAGGGGGAGGGGTTAATTAGTGATATATTTTTCTTTTATATTTCCTTGTTTATTTAAATACATTTTCCTCCTGTTAAATATATTTTATCATATTGAAAATAATTTAAACCCACATCTATAAGGACACAAGAATTTAAAAGTTTTATTATTGAACAAGAATATCTACATCCTTGGTATTGTTTGAAAATGATCTAATACCACACAATCCAATAGAATACAATCATTTTGTGTGGAATACATTGAGTAGGATATGACCTTTAACTTGTGTACCATTATGAAAACAATTCAATAGTGCATATTATCCTTCCAGAACAAATGATGTAGTACAAATTTCATTAAAAAATAAGTTATTATGCTTCATTATCAATTTTCACAAATGTGTTATTTTTTATAAAAAATATTAACTTTGTTACCTAGAAGTTGGTAAGAACATATATGGACTTTGTTATAAAACCCAGTATGATTCTCCTAGTCTAATTGATCAATAAGAAAAATATATGACTTTTTTAGAATATATTCGAAAAAATTCTGGACCATTTCTTCTTCATTCTATAAATACCAATACAATTTTTCCATCCTGATGATTCAGCCCAATACCATGTCCCATTGAATATAATCTTGTCTCTTCTCATATGCTTCTTCTATATGAAATACTTCTTCAACAAAATTCAATCAGAAAACCTCTTATTCTCTATAATGCTCTTCATTGTCTCTTATTCACCATGAATCGTACATCTATCATCAATTACAAAGTAATTTCCCTTTTATACTCACCCCAAAAATGGTTTGGGTGGGATTCCTGAAAATTTTTCCTCTCAATTACATTTTATAAATCTATATGTTCCTTTGAATTTCAGGTGCATATTGCCTTCATAAACTCTTCTCAACACTTCTTGAACCATCATGAATCTTTAAATAGCATTATCTATACATTATATGTTCTTTAAAAACATTACTCTGATTCTAATTTCCCATTCCGATTTGTCATTATGATCTTCCTCATTACGATGATGACAAATGTAAATTAATATATTCTTCTTTATCTCTTCTATTGACCCACTTGAATGACTAACAAAGTAATTAAACCACTTATAAATGGTTGACTACATTATTGATAAATCTCTGAATTTATTCGTCATATTTTCCACAACATACTTTTTATTTTATTTACATTCATTAGTTTCAAACAATTCTTATTATGATGATTATTATAGCATACCGAGTCTGATGGACTGGTATGAGTATCTTCTACTTCAACAACTTATTTCTCTTCTAAATATGATACCGGTGAATTTTTATCACAAAACAAATCAAACTTTGATTAATATGATGACATACGAAATCCAATGGATCAACATTAAGAGCTTATTTCTTTTTTGGTTATAATGCTCGCTAACTTCTTTCTTTGATGATTTAAATCTTTTTAGCATTTAGTTTTACTAAAAACTTGAACCTTCGTTATGATCATCCTCCTTGGTCATCAAACAATTATTCATCCAGAAATATCATTATGATGATATTGAGACTAGAATGATTGAAATTCATCAGATTTCTTCTTTCGTAAACATTCAGCAAGTACCCTTAATTCCTTCATGACTTCTATTATGTTGAATATCAGCTTCATTATCATATAACCTACCATGTAAAGTGGTGCTACATACATATATTTTATCAATATATTTCGTTCCTTCTCAACCTGAATATGATTAGTATGATTACGATCAAACTGAAAATGATTGGTAGAATATTTTTTCCCCATTACAATTAAACCTTTCATTCCAGAGTTAGGGTGAGTATAATGATCCACTTCATCCCAAAAACATATTCCCAATACAATGAACTTTATTTACCATTGTGAGTCCTATTTTCATGAATATAATGGTCAGCTTGATTTTCACCAAATAAAAAGTGTGGTGATTTATTTTTTTCTTAAACTTCCTTGACAAAAAAATATAATACCTAAATATGATAGTCATCCTTATCATCTTGGTCTTAACATGTACTCACAGCACCAAAAACTGGAGAAGGTTTTGTGATATATTGTGATGATTTAAATAATGTATTTGGTTGTATACTCATGAATAATGATAAAGTGATATCCTATTCCTCCTAATAGTTAATGATCCATTAGAAGAACAACCTGGCGCATGATCTAGAGTTAGAATATAATCATAAGAGTATAATGTTTATATTCACAGAGAATTATACCAATATGCATCAAATAAAATGGGTTTATCTAAGCATGGACTACGATTTCTATATTCACTACAATCTGAGAAAGTAGAATATGGTACATGATGCTCTTAATAGAAAAAAACATGCTACTATATCCATGAAGAAAATTGAGAGAGACCTTATCTTCTTGAATATGAAATGGATATATCTTGAAAACATAACGATTTGGAATACATCCTAACTCTCCCAAATGATTTCCTAACCATCTATATAAGAGTAGATCAAGGAGACATAAAGGGATGATCAGGAGCTAAAAAAAGTAGAAATAAATAATATTAATTTGAGCTACATGATTTCCAAATTGATTATGATGGTGTAATTTAGTTTTTAATGAGGCTTTTTGTTCCTTCATCACCTGAGATAAAGACCATGATATTGTATAATGCAGATCGCCTATCTTTCTACACCTCCCTAGAAGTACCAATATGTACCATGAAATTTGAGAACACCATTGATGGGACAAAATGAAGAAGGATATTGCGGTGTATATATCAAAGTGTTTGGTATGCCATTATGTTATAGCAGAGTGAAAAAATTCCAAAGGGATGATTAAACAAATTATTATAACAATGTGGAAATGGGTGAATATCACAATGGACTTTATCACCAGTCTCCCAAAAACATCCACAAAAAAAATATGATATGGTATGTGGTGGATCGGCTCACCAAGACTGACCCCATTATCACTATTTTGGAAGATATCTCACTTGAAAATATTTCCAAGATATATGTGAATCAAATGGTGAGGTTTCATGGGGCTCCACATTCGATCAAAAGATTTTAGTACTAAATTATATTTGTGCATGACCTATCACCCCCAAACTGATAGAAAATATAAAAGGACTATTCAAACACTTGAGGACATGCTAATATAACACATGATGGAATTTAAAGGAGGATATGATCAACATATCCCATAGGTTGAGTTCTCATATAAAAGAAACATCCACTTGAGTATTTAAATAGATCTATATGAATATTTGAATGTAAAGTAATTTAGAAATCAAAATTTTCTAGGATGAAGTTGCGGAATGAATGAGACATGGACCTATTCTTGTGAAAGTGATGAAAAAGAAGTTACAATCCATACAAAAACATATAAAAGCTACCTAGAGTTGGTAAAATAGATTTACTGACTACTACTGAAGAGAATTTAATTTTGATGATATAGAAAAAGTTTTCCTTTGATTATAAACATGGAAGAGAGTCATGCACTTTGTAAAGAAAGGGATGTATTAGCTAGAGGAATATTGGCCCCTTTGAGATCCTTGATCGCATAGTATTAGTGACATATCAACATTCATTTCCAAAAAGTATGGCTCATGTTTATTATTTTTCCAAAACCAATTTTATGGAAATAATTAGGCCATTAACCATACTGAACAATTTCTTTGACACACTTGGGCGATATGTTTAGTATAATTTACATTTTCATTAAAAACCACCATGAAGGATTTTGACAATGAATAACATAGTTTAAAACTATGGTGTTTAGATTGAAAATAGGGTATCATGATTTAAAAATCCTATAAATTATATTATGGATAAACTCTAGACTAAGGAATGATCTATGTGTAAATAAGTGGATGGTGTATTTATGTATTAGGGTTGTATTCAGAAATTTATTTAAAAACCTATTTTGTGATTAAGCTAATTTAATATATTTCCATCAAATTTATTTTAGGAATTATATTAATTTTTTTAGAAAATATAACTTATAAACTCGGTGATAACCAATCAAATCTGGCAAGGCTGTGGGTCTTGAACCCATGACCAAAGGATGATAAGGGTTTCTTGCCGACCACTAACCTATGAAATTTCCTAGTTACTTTTTCATTGTTTTTTGTCAAAACAATTTGATGAATAAATGCTAATGATAAACCAGTAGTTTCACTTTTAAGGATTAGATATAATCTATTAACTATATTATTTTTGGAAGATAGTTGAGGAAAATAGTAAGAATTTTCACTCTTTTATAGGACTCACAATCCATTAAATGTTATTTAGTGCTTTGGGCATACAAATCAGTATTGGTAATTAATTTCTAGGAGTAAATAAATGAATTATAATTTTATAAAAGAACAACCAACATTTTTTATTTTTCATATGAAATTGAAATATATCATTTAAGAATATTTCATAATATTCTTATATAATAAAATAATTACCCAACATTAAGAAAATAACTTAAAAATCATTTTTTTCCTAATATCATAATTTCTGTTGAATCTGTGGTCTTCTAAATCATCACAGATTTATGGCTTTGAGATCCTAAACTTTCTTTTATCATTCACTTGTTTGTGATTGATGACCCCATTCACTCCCTTTAAATATTAACATTTTTCTAAAATTATGTATCTCTACTTTACACTGATGTTCTCCTACTTAAGGACCTAGTAACATGGTAGTCCATGTGACATATGTACATTCTATTCTCTCTTTTATAGAGGATGACTTATAAACTCGTCTCATGATGTGGGATTTCAAACATAACATGTATCAAACAATCTGTCACCATGATCGAGTAAAAATTGTGAGGATGTATTTTAAATAAGGTGGGGGAAAATGTGATGAACTGAAAATATAAAGTAATAACCTTTTATTTGATAGTGTGTATGACACGCGATCCCAAACAGGTAAGGTAATATAATATCGAGATTCTTTATAAAATATTTACTATTTAAAATGGGTTTTATGTATTTCCATACATGCAACACCGAGATAGAATGTGTTGCATGAATGAGAGGCATTTATTGATAGATTATGTTACATGAAAAAGTGGCCTTCCTCGATAGATTGTGTTACAGGAAAAAATGACCTTCCTTGATAGCTTCCATTTCACGCAAGACCGATTTTCACTAAATAATAATTTATCATTAAAATATTATTACTTAATATAATATGATATAACCTAGCAGTTATGTTAGCAGTTATAAATAATATTAACTAACTTATGAAAATTTATGGTTTATATAAATATTAAATTAATTCATTGGTTACCAACTAATGATAAATGATGATAAGAACCAATTGGATATAAATAAGAAATATTATTATTTATATATATCCAAAAGAGTTTTGTATTAATAAACATAGTTAAATAAAATTATTGAATTATTCTAATGAAATATATATTTTATATATTAAATAAAATATTTTCTATATTAATCCATTATGTTTGATATGCATAAGATAAGAATAAACCCAATTTTACATATATAATCTATATGTTTATAAAGTAAATTTCACCACCTTTTAATAGAGAACAAATTTTAAATTAGAATTCTGAAACATTAATTGATTTAACATGTAAAAATAAACATAATCTTGGAAATATAAATATAATAATTATTTTAGGGTGAATTTTTGATATTTTTCTGAAACATTTCATATTTAAATAATAGTTAAAAATACTTAATTTCAGTTAAAAACATCTGTTTTTTCTAATTTATTTATAATGTTAAATTATATATTTAATTGGTTTTAAAGTGTAATTAGATAATATTTTTATAAATTAATACAATATAGGTTATTGGAATAAATTTTAATTTCAAATTGATAATAAAAAATAGCAAACTTTCATACATTTTTACCTTAAAAACATGCATTGTCGTCCCATCTTGGGGATTAAATTCAAACTAATTTTTACCACTTCTGTGATTTGAATTTGGAAAAATTGATTCCATATTTGGAATAAAAATAATTTATAATTCATAATAAGTCCAAATTTGTTTTTTATAAAAATATTAGTGAATGTAATTAAAATTTATTACAATTATTAAAGTAATATTTAGCTTAATAAAGGACTAAACCTTTACTTTAAGGGGCCCAATGACCTAGAAACTTCTCAAATCCACTTTTATGGACATAATTAAGACATTAAACTTCCACTATTGATTTTGGTTTGTTTTTTATGACATTTTTTTTGGTTAATACATTGGTACACCTAACTTGATTTCAAAAGACCAAGTGAGTCATTTTCCTCCCTTATAAAAAGCCGCCACCTCTCGCAATTCTTGCCACATCTCAAACCACTTAGATTTGAAAAATATCATCCTATATAGCTTCTAAAAATACCTCCACTATAACTTTAAGCCTTCATTTTAGTATAAATCCTTCCAAGGAAACATTTTGGTAGAAACCAAAAGTAGTTACCCATTTAAGAGATAATGTCTCCTCTCAAGCTTTCTAGTTTTTTTTCGTCCTCCATCCCCTAATATATTCATATTATATTATTATATAAAAACACACATATCCCTAATATACACGTGTTTTGTTATGGTAATTTTTATTCCTACACTTACACACACTTCCATCTAATGGGTAACGAACATTTTGTATCAGTGTACGACAAACTAGCGCCTCACGAAATAATGATTGTTCATTTTCCTTTACCAACTTTCATGGTTTGAATTTATGAGAATCATTATTTATATATGATATATATGACATTTATTATTTAATTATACTTATTTAATTTTTTTATAACACATACCATTAGTACTTTCCCTTTTTTTAATACGATAACTTTGTTTGAGGAAGTGTGGATTACATCCCCCTCAAAGTGATGTAATTTGTTCACACGAACCATGGAATGTATAAACGATGATTATAATTAAAAATATTTGACATAAAAAACATTATATGAAATTAATGAAATAATTAACTTTCTGTATGTATAATATATATATATATCATTTTCTTTATTACCCTTTGACACTCTTAAAAAGTGATAACGTCGTTTGTGGACATGTGGAATATCGTCTCCTCAACACAATGTGATTCATTTTACATAACAATAATTCTATATTAAAGTATATATTATTTAATAATATGTTATTTATGATATAATTATAATTTTGGAATGATATTATGTTACATACCTTCTCTCCATAATAATAATTGAAATATAATAGAATTAATCTTGCGTACGTACAACCTACAATCTCTATGATTTTAATGTTGGTTCGTTTTTCATAACCATATTTAATAATTTATTTTAAATGCATAATTAATGAAAAAATGTGATAATTATTTCATGATTATTATTTTTGAGATGTTATATAATTACAACTTTAACCATAGTTGACCTACTAGTGTTATTTTTGACACATAATCCGTATTTGTTCTAAACACCCAACGTAAACATAATTTTTCTAGTAGTTGTATAAAATATACTAAAAAGTGAAATAAAATTTATTATAATCTTGAAAAAGTTTTTCAATAAATTATAAAACTAAAATAAGTTTATTATATAAGAAGTGAAAGGATGTTCACTAAAAAGAAATCTCAATGTAATGGATTCTCATTTCACTTTTTACATCTGTGAGATAAAGGTCATATTCCAAATTGGAATATTATGTGTGTTGTATATACAACCAATTTGGATATATAATATCATGAATTATTTTATTGTCATTGTATTTGAATATTCCATTGAATATTATACCTCTATGAGGCTTATTATTTAAAAAATTTCAAAGTTGTATGGGATGCCTTGGAATGTTTAAAGATTATTTTCCTCAAGAATAGTACTAATGATCCTAGAATGGAACTTTGATTAGAGGAAATTTTATAAAAAAAATTCAACAAAACAATTCATTATTATCTAGTTTTTATGACTATTTTCAAGTATTAATACCATTTTTACACTCTTTGGTACTGAAAATGTTTTATAATTTTTTTAATAAAACCCAACATTATTTATCTATTTTGTTGGAGAACCTATTTTCCTTTAAAAATAATGTTTTAATAGTATGTTTTCAAAAATATTTTTAAAATGATTTGGTAAAGGAGTTTTTATCCTTTTTGCCTTTTACTATTTTTTTCAAAGGAATATTCTTTTATCCTATCAAACAATGTATTTTTTTAACCTTTAACCGTGCAAATAGAATGTTCTTTTAACTCACACAAAAAGTACGGATTTACCTATCGTCATTTCATTGAAGCTTCCCTTTCATGTCTAAAAGGTTACTTTATAAAGATATTTTTTTCAAAATAGATTTTCAAAGAAATTTTTTTCCAAAAGATTTTCTTAATCATAAGATATTTTCCCCAATTTTTTTAATGATTTTTTTCTAGTATTTCTATTCAATAGAATCAACAGAAACTACTACAATAATAGGATTATCTAATACTAGGGATTTAATACTGCTAGCTAATTTTTTTTAAAGACCCCCATTGTCAGTGCTAAAAAACATTATTAAAGGAGGTCTTTATTAATGATAAAAAAACATTGTTAAAGGGGTACCTTTATCAACACTTTTTAAAAAGAACTGATAAATGGGATGTTTTAACAGCTCTTTTAAAAAAACACGATTAAATGGGGTCCTTATAAGTGTTTTTTAGAAGCGCTAATAAATTCCATGCATTATCAACTTTTTTTAGTAGCACTAATAGACGTATACTTAAAAAAATTCATTAAGAATAATATATTAATATATAAATATATTTATTTTTATATAAAAATAAAATATTTTTTTTAAAATATTTTTTTGATAAGGAGAATATAATTTTACAATTAATATATAGATATTTTGTGAAAATGGATTAAAAAATAAATAAAAAAATATTTTTAATTAATAATTTTCTTATTATTTCCGATTAAAAGACATTTAATATCAATTTGAAGATAGAAAATCAAATAAATTAGAAAATATCTAAAATAAGTTGAAAACGAAACTCAAACTACAAACAATGATAACTTTTGATCTGGGTGTACATTTATGCTCTACCACATATCAAATCAAATTTTTTATGAGATCTAAACCCATAGTGACAATGGTAAACCACTATCACATGTTTAAAGGCAAAAAAATATGAAAAAATCTCAAAAATAGAGTTTTTAGTTGGGGTACCATGATTTTTTGACATTTGATGGATTTTTAACTTATTTTAAGGGTGTAATATTGCCTTTTTTGGTGGTGGCTAATTTTATTCCTAGGTATTACAATTATATAGATATTGTGGTTTGGAAATTTTATCATTTCTTATAATTTAATGTTATTTATAATTAAATATATGCATGTTTCTTATGTTTACTTATAATAAATCACTCATATAAATACATATATCAACATATTAATGTAAAAATGTATATTCTAATATATGTAAATAAATACATATTCTAAACATGTATTTAAAATAATATCTAGCCATTTTTTTATTATATATACATATGCATATGTGTGTATTAATAAAGAGATATATATTTATATTATATTCTACTATATATAAATGTATATAATATATAGTTTATTTAAATAAATATAAGTGTATATATATCACACACACATATATATATTGTATAAATTTATTTTAAAATAATTATATAAATATATGTATATATATATAGTAATATCATTATATAGACATCAAAACAACATAGTGTAGTGGTAAAAGTGTTCCATCTTCGAAGGAGAGGTGTAGGGTTTGAATCCATGAAGATGCGCATAAGGATAGAAATTCAAAAAGTGCTGATAAAAGGTGGAGGGGTGAAATGAACTGATAAAGGGGGGTGGTGTGCTATTAAATGGTTCGCGGAAGTGCTAATAAAGGGGATCAAGCTCATAGGTGTCCAAGAAAATATAATTTCACCCCCTTTAACAGTTCTGATTTTATCATCACTAAAAAAGTGTTATTAAAGGCCCCCTTTAACATCAATAAATGTTTTGTTAAAGGTCCATTTTAACAATGTTTTTTTATCATTGCTAAAGGGGGACTATAATAGTGTTTTTGTTAGCACTAATGATGTTTTGAACTTTTATCCATGCTCATATTGTCAGTGTTTTATTTGAATTGATAAAGGACTATTATAGCAATTTTAAAGGCATATTTTGTATTAGTGAACCCTTTATTTTTACTCCATTTAAGATTTTTTTGTTTTGATATCATCTGTGTTCTTCCTTTTAATTGTTTATTATTTATTTTCCTAATGATAGTATTTAAATTCACTTCCTTGAATTATTTGTTATTCCCCTTGAAATATTCAATCTCCTTTGATCATTGAACGTTGAATTTATCCCTAATTATCCATTTCATTAATTATGAATGTAACTATTTCCTAAACCAGATACCTTTTTACATATGATTTCTACTTGGACAGTTATTTTATTATTTCAGAAAGTATTGATAATTTCAACTTCTTTATTCAATACCGATATTAGATAAGGAATATTTTTTATTTTGATTATTCAATTTGATGAATAATTTGGGAAATAAATTATTGGAGGATAATAAACATTATTTAGATCCTAAATGCATCGATAGGTTCTCATGAGACAAATAATTTTTTCAAATAAGAATATTTTAAACTGTCATGTGAAAGGTCTTGATGGTATAGGTTTTCATGTGCCTTAGACAAGACGTCCATTAAGAAAGAATTTACATAATTTAGTTTCATTTATTATACACCCTTGAGATGTTGTGTCAAAATATCTGTGGAGAAATTTAAATTTTAATTATTTAGATACTATGTGTTTTAGTTTCTTACCTTTCGATATTTATTTTTTCTTATCTAGTTATTTTAATGTCATTTGTTTTCATTTATTACCTTGACATGTTGTCTATCCACCTCTTTCTCAGTTTATTAATTATATGGCATGTGAATTCAGTTATTCACAATTTTATAATTATTATTCTCATTGATTCGTTATTTCTTCCACTATATTTTGACCTTACAAATCATTTTATCTCACCCTTATTATATTTATTTACCTAGGAATCCAAGAAACATACTATGAAAGATATGTAGGGATTTACAAACTAGATTAGAGTGATCCTTAAAGCTATTTATTTAGAAAGAAGAAGAAAAATATATAGTAATTAGTTTATTATTTTCTCATGTATATATCTATTTTATCAAGACTATTAAACTCTTAGTCCTTTGGTATTTAATTACTTGTAATCAGGTCAATGAAATAGTAGTAGACACCAGCTTTGGGCCTTATAGGGTTGGGTATCTATAGATATCCTCTTAGAGACACTAGGGTTAGTCTTTTGAGAATACCATAACCACTAATATATGTATATTTAAGTTAAGAAGATAAATGGGTAGGGTTTGGTTGGTCTAGAATGTTGAAATTGGTGTAAGGAAGTGAGGGATAAAGTTCTCTATTATAATTTAGGTGGGGTATTTTAGGAAACTCCCAAAATATTAAATTAATATATATTATTTTTTAATTAAAAATGTGTCAAAAGTGAGTTATTTTAAACCTAATATCAATATGGCTCTAAATCATCTCAAAAAATAATTTTTAGACATGTTTAGGTCACAATGTTAACCTTATCATTTGTCTTTAACCCTTAGTTAAATCATTCAACTCTTACCATGACAAATTATTTTTACTCTTGAGGGATAATATAGTAATTATAAAATAATAAATGAAACCAAACTGGATCATTGATGACATATTTATCCTTATTGTATTTATTTGGCCGAATTTATATTTTTATGAATTTTATATCATTTAATTAAATATTATTTATTTTAAAGTATCATTTTTTTTCATTTTTGATACTATTACATATTTTTCTTTTGAAAAAATACCCTAATATCATGATAACTTCAAAACAAAACTTATAATATATCAATAAAATTTCTAAATTATCTATAAAATTAATGGATGTAATTAATTATGTCAAATTTTGTTTATTTTAATGTTTTTAATATCATTTATTTTTTATTTCCATTAATTAAAAAATTACTACGTCATTATTATGAAAGAATTTCATTAAACTATTTCTTCTCTAAAAATTTTAAATAAATTATCATGATGAATATAAATTTATTATATGTCAAATGAATATGTATAGTCTAATTTATCTTTTCTAAAACCATGTATTAAAAATGTAATACTTATTAAAAACATGACTGTGAAATTTTTAACTTCTCATTAAATAAAATATAATAAATGTCTTATTCCCATCCAAGTATCTTAAAAAGAGTATAATTTCGACCTTATGATGATTTTGGTAGAAAACCACTCATTAAATCAAATTAGGACAAGTTATGGGGTAATTATTTAATATCATTTATATCCATAATTACCTAATTTACCATTAACTTTGGTAATAAAAATATTACTAAATTTTACAATTCATATGACCAAAAATAAAAGAAATCTATTTACATAATTTGGACCCACTAATTCAAAATATAGAATCCATTTTTCATAATTTAAAACGTTTAATTTTTAGTAATAAATTTAAAATTAATCATGTTGACGGCATGAGAAAATGAGTTATTAATGTTTAAACCAGCAAAAGATTGAAACATTTTTATATCTAAATTCATTGTAAAATTGATTACAATAACCTAAATTGTATTAAATGATAAAAATTATCTATTTATACTTTAAAAACATTCAATAATATAATTCAACACTATAAATTATTTTGATGAAAAAATGTTGTTTTCAATTAAAATTTAGTATTTTTCAGAACTCATCAAAACATGAAACTTATCAGAAAAATACCAAAAAATTAAGTAAAGTAAAATTTTATATTTTTATATAAAATATGAAGTTTACATTTTCAAATATAATTCATAAAACTATCAAAAATTGGATTTAAAATAGGTTCTCCATTAAAAGACGATAAAAATATTTTAATAAAAAAATTGGTTGTATGTGTAATGTTGGGTTTGTTATTATATTATATCGCTAAAATAAATTATATGATTATAAAAAATATTTTATTTAATATATAAAATATATATTTCATTAATATCATTATATAATAGTAATTAATTTAATTTATTAGAATAAAATGACTTTGTGTGCATAAAAATAGTTCATTAAAAAACATCTCATATATAGTTAGTTGGTTACTATATTAATTTTTAATTAATTTAGAACCAATGAATTCAGGCATATATTTTTATAAGTTATTTATTATTATTCATAACCTCTAACTTCATGGTTAGGTTATATCTAATTATATTAAATACTAATATTTTAATAATATATTGTTGTTTGGTAAAACTCGCTATTGCATGTAATGCAATCCAACTCATTGTTGTGTGTAGAATAAACATATTTTGGTATTGAATATAACATAATCTATCAAATAATATGAATTTTTGTAAGAAGTGACATACTGTAAAATATTGGGGTGTTACAGGTGATGTAGGGACATTGTGTGTTTATGTTAATGCATTTCATCTACAAGGTGGATGTTTTTGAACATTATTCACTCAATATTGTAAATTAAATGATTTTAATTCCATGAATTATCTGAAGACCTGAACCCAGAAAAACCATGAGTCGGTGCCTTCGTAACATGATGTGTCATTTAAAACAAAAACATGCACTAAAAAACACACATAACGTCAGATACAGAGGATCGAGTTCGGTTCGGGATCTGGGAAACCAGTAACTTTAGAAATGTTTCATCTGATAAAAGATTTTACCTGAACATTTAAAAATCAAAATGTAGGGTGAGAATAAGAATGTCGAGTAACAGGTTTAAAATAACCCAATGAAACATTTGAACGAATTTTTTAAAATATTATCCAAATAATATTCTCTTATATAAATCAATATCACATTTAACATAACATAAAAGTGCTCAAATAAGATTATCAAGGAATACATGAATCAATTAGTAAATTTTCAAAAAACAGAAGTAAAATATATCCTAAAAAAGTATGACTTATGAATGTTTAAACACAAATTAAACCATTAATAATAATACTTAATAATAGTTTTGAATGAAGGAAAAAACATCAATTTCATATGTTGGTTACTACTTTACACGAATCATGCCCCAAACTTTTACTTGTGACATCAATAGAACTTTATAAAAATGTAAGTGCAAGAGTAATGAAAGAATAGGCATATCATTGTGAAAAGAACTTGTAACATAACTTGAATATGTGGCATTATAATTTCATTTATACATTCATGAACATATCACCCAGGTTTATCCCTATGGTGTCAATAAAGAAAAATTATCGAGGTTATTCACAAGGGTATTGTGATGATTGTCATCTCTAGAGATTAATTCTTTACCCAATGCATTGGAGCGTTATCCGGGCGCACCCTTAATATGTCTTAACTTTCATGTGAGCCACATAAATCAATACATTACGTAAACATGGTTTTATATTCACGATGTCCCAACCCACCTTGAATAGTTCATTCATAGTTGGTCATATTAGTTAAATTTAAATATCTTAAAAGTTAGAAAGGCATCTAAATGATTGAAAATCAAGATAACAATCATATGACCATTATTAAAAGGAAATAATAAAGGCATATTATGGAACATACATTGACATATAAGGTACTGAATTAACAGAAAACTAGAATTTATCTCATGCATGATTGTTCTAGAAATTCTAAATTTTTTTCATCCAATTGATTACAAGGTGAACCAAAAATCTCAAGGAGAGTTTTGAGCTTGCACATGCTAAAACATTCAATATTGTAATACCTTTGCATAATACTAAATAATTTCCATGATAGAAAGCATGAATCTTCATCATAATCAACATCATTTAAAACATATGGAAAACAAATAATATACTCTTAAATGTGGATATAAGTTTTGTTTAACACCCTATTTCTTATGTTTTTAAAACTCCACCTAATCTGAAGACATAATGTGTAAGGAACATAACAACTGAAATCAAGGTTCACGCAACATATAAAATATATTTATATACCCTAACTCAAACTGAAATATTGGCACACCCATGTGTGTTAATCCCCTATAAATATTAGTTCATCAAAATTTTGAATAGGGCAGGTCAGGCCCTTAGTCATAAAAATTTGTTTATGAAAACCTACAAATTTTTTTTTATAAAAACGTGATCATATATGTAATATTTTCAATATTTATTTATTTTAAATATGAAATTAAGTGTATGTGAATATGTGCAGTGCATGAACAATTATACACAAACTTCATAAATAAAACTAGAGTAGAAAGGTCATGACCATTCCTGCATATAATCGACATATATACATATAACCAAAATTATATATGTATTTTCAAAACAACAAAACGTGGCCAGGTATAATCCTTACAATCATTATTATATTTGAATGGATGAAAACTCAAAGGCCTTGGTTCAACATTTCAGAACATTTGGAATGAAACATACGGTTAAAATATATATATATTTTATTCAAATATTTATGTGTATATATTCTCAAAGAAGAAAAACAAGGA
Organism: Viscum album; assembly: GCA_963277665.1. Taxonomy (NCBI): domain Eukaryota; kingdom Viridiplantae; phylum Streptophyta; class Magnoliopsida; order Santalales; family Viscaceae; genus Viscum; species Viscum album. The sequence goes on along the minus strand of OY728148.1, from coordinate 981,135,472 downwards.
AAAAATAACAAAACCATACTTTAATAACCAGGGAAATGAGGACTTCAGGGAGGGTTGGACGGGATCGTTGGAGATTTGAATGGGAGAGAAGAACTGATAGGTCTCAATTATTTATATAAAAAACCTCACACACCACCTTCCACGCAAAAACCTACCTACATGCATTGCATTTAATGGGGGTGTCGTGCTTGAAGAAAACGAGGAGCCATGGGGGTCCCCGGCGGTCAGAGGTGAAGAAAACGAGGGGTGTGCCATAGGGTAGGGTTACTGGTGTAACCCATGCATGGATGAAGTGGGAAATTCCACAAGGGGAAATGCTGGGAAAAAACGGACGGTCCAGATCGATCCCAACGTCAATCTAAGGGATGATATGCGTCTGCTGTTTAAAAGTAATTGTGTGGCATAGATTAGATCTAATTTTCATCAGATGTTCTATGTTTGATGTGATAATTTAAAAGCCTCGAACGACAATGATTATATCATTACAGATCGAATGGTTGACAAAAACCATGGAGAAAGACACGGTCGTTGAGTGTTAAGTGCGAGATCGGAAACAACGACACAGTTCGCGCGGGACACGATCCAACGGTCCAGATCATGTTTTTTTTTTGAAAAAATGCTTCCCACATTGATATGGAGAGCAGTTTTCACCTCCCTTATAACCCCAGGCCTCCCAACGAGTGCTTAGAAAGCACAAAACACCCACTAAGGGGGACCTATACATGGGATCTCGCCCGCAGGACATGGCCTACCTAGACCCCGTCGCAGCCTCACGCCTACACTGGTGTGCCTATGTTCTCTTGATCGCTCTTATGCACCCTTTGGGGAACCTTTTCGCGAGATCGAGCTATCTTTGGCTTAGGGCTAAGAGTCATTCTCAGCCACTTCATGTGAGCTGCCTCCCTCGGCCCCTGCTAAGAAGGGCTGGCCCTAGTGTGCGAGTTTTCTTTGAAATATCTACACTCAAAAAATGTTTTAAGAAGAGGAAGCAATCCATTTGTTAAAAATATATAGAATTTTATAATCATAAACATTATTGAATACAAATTATACTTGTTTTATTTAAGAGTATATCTAAAATTAAAAATACTAAACCCCTTTCTTTAACTCAAAAATTTAGGAAAACGAAATTTTAATAAACCTACATTATAATTTATATAATTGTATTCATGAAATCATAGTTCAATCAAAACATAATTTGATTTGAAAAACATAAACATACATTATAACATTATTTATGTAATGAAAATCATTACATTGTATTTAAAAATTCGCAAAGTGTTTTGAATTCCTTAATTCTTTTCAAAAGCACTTAAGGGTGAAATAAAGTTTAACATCATATACTTTTAGAGTTCATAAATGATGGTTTAATTACAACCTTAATCATAACTCAATAATTTGGAAACAAATTAATATTTAAATAAGTTCACTTATCCAAAAAAGGTCCAATGACTATTTTTTAACCATTAACTTTCAAAGGTCTCTAGAGCAACAGTCAAAAAAAGTGTCCTATAAAACCGAGCCTTATGGTGTCCTACAACTCTAAATGAAGAAGATTATGCCTCCTATTCCGCTGATTCTCAACATGGTTTTTATGATCACAATGGTCATGTGTCTTTCTTAAGTTGACTCGAAAGATATCCTTTACTTACAAGACCTCGTGGTGATTGGGGGGTCTTCCAATAGTTCTGATAGGGTTTTTAATAGGTATATTTGGTTAGCAAGATTACTCTTTTGATCTCGGTGTATTGTAGACACTGCGGTGTTATAATTTAAATAAAGAGACTTATATTTATCCTTTAAATTTTTGTTCTGTTAAAAGGGCATTAACAAATGTAAATGCATAATATCATCATTATATGATACCCAAAATTTGAGGTGTTAGATTACTCCCCCCATCAAATAATTTCATCCCCGCAATTCCAATAATACAAACTTGCTAAAAGGAAGATCTAAGTTGTTCCTACCATATAACCCATTGTATAGGATCCTTAGGTGCATTTAGCGGAACACCCAAATTGATGCTCAACACCACTAGTTCTCTGATCTAGATACACATTGGGCAGAATGGGTTGAACTCATGCACCGAAATCTCAGGCTTCTAGAGGGAGGCTCTAATGGTACAAAGATTGGAAATGTCCATATAGACCAACATGTGAAGAACATTCCCAATTATGTCTCAATCGAGAACATCTATGTTATAATCATTTTCATACAATCTAACGCTAAGGAGTTGGTACATGTAGGTCGCATAAACGTTTCCCTCTAAAAACCCACTTGAAGTTTTTCTCTGGCCATGTAGTTCCGACCTAGGGAGAAATACAGGAAGATCCCTTCGTGGCATATTCCTCTCCGCTTATGCTTGGCCAATTGTGCTGAGCCTATGCGATAGTAGATGAGGGAATTCCCTTGACAGGTGCGGATAATTTTCAGACCATTAATCAACTCAAACAATTGCTTGCACGTTCCTCACAGGTTTGTGAAGGGACGATACTCATCTTTAGAGGTTTTTATTGTAATAATATCCAGTATCTTAGTTGGAAGAGATATCAAGTGGGTTTGTCCTTCCATTTTAATGTTTAAGTTTAGAGTTTAATATCTTGAAATCCATCCAAAAGTATAAAAAATGTAATGACATAATAAAGAAGAGATAACAAAATATGTTATTTAATTAACTACAGGTGAAAAATGTAAAACGGTGCTAATGGTTTCCCCAGTTCCCTAACACACTAATTCCCAAAACATTGTCGAAACTCTCTATCTCCCTAAACTATATGCATCCCGAGTAATCAAGTTCGATGTCGTGGGAGCACTTATGGTATCTCCATAGTCTAACATGTGGGGTGTACAACTGTGAGACACCCTTATGTACTTGTTGTCTATACACAGAACGAGAGGCTTTGTATTAAAGGATTCCAAAGTCCATCATTTGACCAAAATGGCCATAGAACAATACTTGACACATGTATTCTACGTGGAGATCTCCCTCTACAACATCCTCATGGAAATCCGTGAGGGATGAGACACCCTCCACTATAGTGAAGAATCTAAAAAGTCCCTCATAGTACATCCCCCATCGTGTGTATGATGGAAACTAGGCTTGCATTATAAATATTTACTCCAGACCCACTCTTCAGTGGAGTTGAAGTACTTGGGGAGAGTTGGACACATCATAGAGATGTTTGCATGACATACGAATATGGGCATAGTTTATAAAAGATTCATGCATGGATATGGAAATTATGGTTTCTAAGGCCTCATTGGGAAGAGACAAAAGATTAGTACCTTCGTTTTCCATCTGAAAATTAATAAAACTCATTTATAGTAATGTTTAATTATATTTTTCTTTGTTTTAGTTCTGGCTTTCCATAGTTATCCAAACTGAATCCTCTGATACCAACTAAGAAAACATGCCCCCAGAAAAAATGGGATTATGTGCCTTCTATACATGATGTTATATTTTAAAATAGAAACATGCACTGACAAACACACATCACATCTCATACAGAGGATTGATTTTGGTTCGGGCTCTGGGAAACCAGTAACTTCAGAAATGTTTCATCTGATAAAAGTTGTTACCTGAAATTTAAAATTCAAAATGAAGGGTGAGGATAAGAATTCCCAATAAGGGGTTTAATATAAACAAATAAAACTTTTTAAAGAATTTTTTAAAAACATATCCAAATAATATTCTCTTATAGAAAATTGTAACACATGTAACATAACATAAAATTGCACAACTAATAATTTTTAGGAGTTCATGAATCAATTAGGACATTTTCAAAAAGGGGTACAAAAAGATATCCTGAACAAGTGTGACGTATGAATGTTTAAAAACAAATTAAACCTTTAAGAGTAATAAATAATCATAGTTGCACTTGAAGGAAAAAACCTCAATTTCATATGTTGGTTACTATTTTACACGAATCATGCCCCAATCTTTTACTTGTGACATCAATGTGAACTTCATAAAAACATAAGGGCAATAGTAGTGAAAGAATAGGAATATCATCCTGAAAAGAACTTGTAACATGACTTGAATATGTGTCTTTAAATTTTCATTTCGACATTCATGACCATATCCCTTAGATCCATACCCATGGTGTTAATAATGAAAAATTACTGAGGTTATTCAAAAGGGTATCATGAAGCTTGTAATCTCTAAAGATTAATTCTTTACCCAATGCATGGGTGTTCTATCAGGGCGCACCCTTAATATATCTTTACATTCATGTGAGACACATAAATAAATACTTAACTTAGATGGAGTTTTCTATTCAAGATGTTCCATACCACCTTTAATAGTTCATTCATAGTTGGTCATAGTAGTTGAATTTACATATATTATAAATGAGACAGGCATCTAGATGATTAAAAACCAAGTTAACAATCATATGACCATTATTAAAAGGAATGAAGAAAGGAAGATTTTGGCACATACATGGACATCTAACATCCTGAAATTAAAGAAAACTAGAATTTAGCACATGCATGTTTGTTTTTGAAATTATAATATTTTATCATCCAATTAATTACAAGGTGAACCAAAAATCTCAAGTAGGGTTTTGAGCTTGAACATGCTAAAACATTCAATAATGTTAAGCCTTTACATAATACTGAATAATGGCCATGATAGACAGCATAAATCTTCACCATATGAAAAATCATTTAAAAGATAGGGAAAACAAATATTATTCTCTTAAATGTGGATATATGTTTTGTTTAACAACCTATTTCTTATGTTTTTAAAACTCCACATAAACTCAAGACTTAATGTGTAAGGACCTTAACAACTAAAATCAAGGTCCATAAAACATATAAAATATTTTTATGTACTTGAACTCAAACTGAAGGATTGGAACACCCATTGGTGTTAATCCCCTATGAATACAAGTTCAACATCGTTTTGAATAGAGAAGGTCATGCCCTTAGTCAAAAAATTTGTTTATGAAAACCTCATTAATTTTAAATAAAAACTCGATAATATTTATAACATTTTGAAAACATATTTATTATTTAAATATGAAATTAAGTGTATGGGAATATGTGTTGTACATGAAAAATTAGAAACAAACTTTGTACATATAATCGAAGTAGAAAGGTCATACCCATTCCTGCATATAACCGACGTATATACATATAAACAAAAGTATATATGTATTTTCAAAACTACAAAACGAGGCCAGGTATAATCCTTACATTCTTTAAGCTATTTGATTGTAAGAGAACCCAAATGCCTAGGGTCAAAATTTAAGAACGTTTGGAAAGAATTGTAAGGTTAACATATATATATATATATATATATATATTCGAATATACAGGTGTATATATTCTCCAAGAAGAAAAACAAGGAAAAAATAAAAACCCTTACTTAAAAAACCAGGGAAATGAGGTATTCAGGGAGGGTTGTCTAGGCTCGTGGGAGACTTGAATGAGAAAGAAGAAATGAGAGGTCTCAGTTATTTCTATACAAAATCTCACACACCAACTTCAATGCAAAAACGTACCCACTTGCATTGCATTCAATGGGGAGTGTTGTGCATGAAGAAAATGAGGAGTCATGGGGGGTCCCCGACGGTCAGAGGTGATGAAAACAAGGAGTGTGCCATAGGGTAGGGTTACTGGTGTAACCCATGTGATGAGGAAGAAGAAGACGCCCCTAGGGGAAATGATAGGGAGAAACGGATGGTCCAGATCAATCCCAACATCGATCCAAGGTAGGAGACGTGTCCGTTGATTTAAAAGAATTGAGTGGCTTAGATTAGATCTAAGTTTCATCGGATGGTCTATGTCCGACACAGAAATTTAAAAACCACGAACGTCCATGATTAGATCATGCCGGATTGAACGGTTGAAAAAACTATGGAGAGTGACGCACTCACTTAGGGTCGAATGTGGGATCGGAAACAACGGCCCAGATCGCGTGCAACGTGATCCAATGGTCCAGATCAGATTTCTCCCACAAAACTACTTCCCACATCGAATAGGAGAGCAGTTTTCGCCTCCCTTATAACCCCGTGCCTCCTAATGAGTGCTTAGAAATAACACCTCACCCACGAAAGGGACCCTATATACGGGCTCCAGCCCGCAGGCCTTGGCCTACCCAGACCCCGGCGTGGCCTCATGCCCGCACTGGTGTGCCTATGCACTCTTACTAGCTCCCAAGTGCCCTTCGGGGAACCTCTGCCCGAGCTCCGGCCAGCCTTGGCTAGGGGATGAGGGTCAGGCTCAGCCACTTCGTGTGAGCTGGCTCCCTCGACCCCAGCCAAAAACTGCTGGCCCTAGTGGGCCAATTTTGTTTTGAAAAAGCTACACTAAATTTTTTTTAACAATAGTAAACAATCCATTTATTAAAACTATATAGATTTTTATATTTTTAAACATTAATGAATACATATTAAACATGTTTTAGTTAGAACTATTTATAAAATTAAAATTACTATACCCAATTTTTTAACTCAAAATGTTACGAAAATGAAATTTTAATAAACCTACATTATAATTTATATACTTGTATCCTCGAAAACGTAGTTCAATCAAAACATAATTTAATTTGAAAAAGTTAAACATAGTTTATAACATTATTTATGTAATGAAAATCGTTACATTGTATTTGAAAAATTTGCAAAGTGTTTTGAATTCTTTAATTCTTTTCAAAATCACTTATGGGGGAAACGATGTTTTACACCATATCCTTTTAGAGTTCATAAATGATGGTTTAATTATAACCTTAATAATAACTCAATTATTTGGAAACTAATTAATATTTAAAAAAGTTCACTTATCCAAACAAGGTCCAACAACTATTTTTTATGATTGTTAGCTTCCAATGTTCATTAGAGAAATGGTCGAAAAAGTTTCCTATAAAGCCAAACCTTATAGTGTTCTAAAACTCAAAAGGAAGAAAATGGTGATTCTCATTCCGCTGATACTCAACATGGTTTTATGATCGTAGTGGTGATGTTTTTTGCATTAGTTGACTCAAAGGATCTCTTTTACATACTGGGCCTTGTTTTGGTGATTGGGGGTCATCCAGTAGTTCTGATAGGGTTTTTAATAGGTATATTTGGTTAGCATGATTACTCTTTTGATCTCAGTGTATTGAAAACACTACAGTGTTCTTATTTTAATAAAGATCCTTATGTTTATCCTTTAAATTTTTGTTTGGTTAAATGGTATTTAAAAAAAAGTAAGTGCATAATATCATCATTATATGATACACAAAATTCAGGGTGTTAAACAATGTTTTTTCCTTGTCATAATATTCATTTTCATTTATTTTTAGGTATTATTATATGTAGTATTTATGTATTATTGATATTGATCTTCTTTTATTAGTTCATGTGGGCCTTTAGTTCGGTTTATACATTGGGCATGTCCCATTAGCCTTGGTCTGCATTCCCATTTGATCTATGTCATCCTCATACCTGATGTTGATCCATTGATCCTTATGATCTATGGTTTTCTATTCCTACCTTTTTTTCATTCTTCATGAAACGGATTGTCTTGATCTATGGGTGACCCTTGATAGCTTATCCTCTAATGTCCTATGTCCTTATTTTGTTGTTTATGTGGTTATGTTAGGACACTTATCTAGATTTTTCATATCCTTGGTTATATGCTCTAGTATTCCTCTACCCCTACTAGAATTACTCCTCAATTTGAAATCTACCTCTCCACTTGGGGGATATTTAGTTGGGCGAAAAATCTCCATGGTTTTTGGAGCTCTAGTTTTCCTCGAGGGAGAAGAGTAGATGAAGGACCACTGGTGGGATTCCTTGAAATATCAAAGAAGAAAAAGTTTTCTAGATAAGTTTTGATCATCTGCATCTATTCATGGTGAGGAGATCTGATGAGGTCTCAGTGTTCCTTTTACCTATATGGAAATGACGATTATATAGGAGTACAATCCCAAGGACCCTAACAACAATAAATAATTACATAGAGGCTCTATGAAAACAAATAGGAGAGATTTATCTCTAGTAAGGGACCTTAGTATGGTATTCTAATTCTTTTATATCGTTTATTTATGCCTTGTATTTGATAATTATATGGTTCTATGTTTCATGTGTTGTTTGATTTTTTCCAAGGTGCACAATATATGATGAATCCCCAACGTGGTTCTACTGTGAGTCCTGGCATTTCAAGAACCTTAACATTGGATATTTTCCGCATGTGCCTTTCTCTTATATGGTTATGTTTCACTATTTATCACATATCTTTTTTAATCCCATTTTTTCATAGTGGAATATTGGTACCCCTGCACCATGCATATTGGACAAATAGATAAATAATTTCAAAAACCTATGGTCCTCTTTATGATTTGAATACTACATTATGTAAATCGTTTCTATTGATCATATAACTTTTGTTTGAGACTGTTATCTCTAATAGGTCTTGGTACATATTGGTATTAATATCAAAATGGTTGTATATATTCTCATTAGTATGGTATCTATCATAAATTTTTACATGAATCAGTACTTTTAATTCTCTCGTTCTTTGTTTATGGTTTGTTAGAATCAACATGTTACATTTCTGATTATGATAATTCATTAAAAGATTTGTATTATTCATTTTTTCTTGATTCATCCAACTATTTATATAATTATAAACATGTGAAATTTTTTTCTATAATTTTGAGAAACAAAATTATACCCATACAACTCAATCACTCCAGTGAACGTGGGCTACCTCAATGAAAAACCAAAATTATTTTTATAGAATCTGATAAAAAAATATTTAGTATGGATGCTATTGGGATCAAATATTTTTGGCCCTTTCAAGATGTTATAATTGTGAGATAAAAGTAAAGTAAAAATAAATAAAAAATGAACAATAGATGTAATATAGAAAACCCCACAAATAAAGAGGGGTAAAAAACAATAGAAAATTTGAATGATATCACTATGGTAAAAGAGGTTAAAGACACTCTCTTTCTATTATAAGGAAAATATCCATGTAATTAACTCTCTTGAGTAATGTATAATGCACATCAAAAAATCCAACACTCAAAATGTTTAAATAAGAAGATCAATACTTGAGGTGATGATGCCAAAACCTTCAAAGTACTTTGCCTTTTATAGGCAAGGCCCTTACTTGATCTTCCTTCTATATTTAACTCCATGGGTTAGTTTTTTCAACTATCCCACTAACCACAGTAGCCCCCTTTGAAAAATAAAGGGGGATAAACTGTTTGTGAAAAACATATGCCAATATATATCACACTTGGATATCTGATTGGGAACCAAAAAAATTTCCACAAATATTTTGTATCTTCCAACCATGTTTCTCTTATATTTATGATTACGATTGAGTATTTTTAATATATTAACATAACAATGTTAATAAACTTCATCATAAAATTAACCAAATTTTCTTCAATATAAATTATCTGCAAATCCAATCTTCCTTCCTCCACCACATCTTGAACAAAGTTATCTTTTACCATAATGTTCTTTATCTTGGAATGTAAAGATAGATTCCTTTTAATTTTCAAGGTGCTATGATTGTCAAAAAAAATGGATATACTTTTTTCATTGTCTGTGATCCTTTGAAAACATTCACATCTAAATTACTTCTTTGCAAGCCTATGTAGTTTTCAGGTACTCTACCTTAATCGTGGATAAATATATAACAGACTACAACATCGAATTCCAGCTCACAACTCATCCTATAAAATTAAACAAATAACCCAATATGTATTTTCATTGGTCATAATCACCAACAAAATCTGAATCTGCGTAGACTCTAATAGTGAAATTTGATCCTCAATAACATAATACAACATAAGAGATCTACATGATGTATCTAAGGGTCTTCATTAATATGTTCCAATGCTCGCATATTTAATTCTCAACATACCAACTAACTTCTCCCACTACATGTGCAATTTCTGGTCTCATATAAACCATAGATAATATCATACTACCCACTGCTAGTGCATATAGTAATTGAGACATCTCTATCCTCTATACTTCATTGTTATCACTGTTAGGATTCATCATAGAGGATAACATAAAATTAATAGTATGTTGGGTAAATATAGGATTTTAATGTCTCATGTGTAATTATTTCAATATATTCCCCATGAAATTATGTTTTGATAGCTAAATCATACCCTTATTTTTATCTCATAAAATATGTATCCCAAGATTATATTTTTTGGTCCAAATTCCTTCATATCATACTCCCATGAATACTATCAACATTTCATCCACATACAATAGAATCATGATAAAATCATTACCATTTGAACCCATTAAATAGGCTCAAGTATCTGAATGATTTATCTTGTGTCCAATACTCGTGATATAGGAATAAAATCTCTTGTACCATCAACTTGGTGCATGATTAATTCCATAAAAAGTTTTTCTCAACCTAAAAACAAAGTTCCCTATTCCTTATTTTGAAAAACATTCTGATTAGAGAATATTATCAAGATCACCATGTAGAAAAGTTCTCTTCACATTAAGCTACTCTAGAGTTAAAATAAATATTTCACACATCCCCATAACTATCTGAACAGTCGTTATTATAACAATGGGAGAAATTATTTCCTTGAAATCAATAACTTCTCCCTATGCATATCCTTTGACCACTAGTCTTGCATGATATCTTTACAATTATTCCATTTCATCCCAATTGATCTTAAAGAACATGTTTTTTCAGATAGTCTTCCTTCCATGAGGTAATGGATCAATATCTCAAGTCTTGATCTTGTGAAGGGCATCATGTTTCTCGTGAATTTCTTCCATCCATGTGGAAATTTCTAAACTCCACATCACCTCCAAAAAAATAATATGGATTACCATTCTCCATAAATAATTAGTACACAATATTTATCTCAGTGATAAATTCTGAATGCCATGTTGGTTCTCTTTTATTTTGAGTTGATCGTCATAGTCCAAAATCAATCATAACTTGATCATCGTTCTCCTCAAAAGAAATTGGTTCTTCTATTGATTTTTCCTACACCCCAACTATTATAGTATATGTGTTCTCTTTCTTCAAGTCTCAATTAATAATCACTTTCACCTTATCTTATAGACATATAACATCCATGATAATGATAATTCTATGGGTAGTGGGGTCCACATATGATACTCCTTCACACTATCAATGTATCCTAAGAATATACATTCATTGGAACTCGAATCCAACTTCAATATTTCTTGATCATTAAAATATAAAGACACATGACCTCCATATGTATGTAACCAATCACAATCAGTAGGTTTAACACTCCACATATTTATTAGTTTTTTCATATCAATCATCACAAAAGTACATCGATTGATCACATAACATGTTCTCTTCATTACTTTATCACAAAAATTCTTGAAAATTCCTAGTCTTCAATATCTCCCTTGTTCTATCCAACAAGGTTATGTTCACTAAAATTGCCACTCCATTTTGTTGAGGATTGTACGACACCATGAATTTTCTCTTAATGCCTTCTCATTTAAATAAAGTTTCAAAATCCACACTTGAATATGTTGCACCACTATCAATCCTGAAGCACATGATCTTTATTCAAGATTCGATCTTCATCCAGGCATCAAATTTTTTAAAGACCTTAAAAACACTTGATTTCATCTAGATTAGGAACACCTAACATCTTATGGAATAATCATCAATGAATTATACAAAGCACATTTCTCTTCCCATGGATATTAACAATGCTTGCCAAATATTGGAATGGATCAACTCTAAGATATCCTTTGTCCTCATTGACGACATGAAAAAATTCAACCAATGTTGGTTGCAAAAATTATAACGCTCTCAAAATGGAAAGGATGCCTTCTTAATCTAGGATGAATCTTATGTTCAGTAAGAATCTTCAAGCTTCAATTGAACATAAGACCATGCTTTTGATACCATGACTTCCTTAATGCTTTTGTTGAGGTAGCTAATAGGAAAACTATTGTAATGTCTCGAAAATTTCATATAATTTTTTATAATTATATGGAATTATTTTGAGACCATAAAATCTGAGGGCATGTGATTCGGAGGCCCAAGTAGTCCAGAATGATCCTTCAAAGTTTTGTTAAGCATTAATTAGCTCATGTAAGAAGTTTTACTGAAAATGTGAAATAATTATTAAACGGTTACTCAAATTAAAAATCTATGGGAATTGATGCACTCAGAATGGCGGGTTTACACTAGGCACAACGTAAGTTTAGTCAATGCGGGCCTTCTGTGAGAAAACATGAAAATGGAATAACCTTAAATAAAATAATTAAATAAATTTATTTTATTTTTCAAATGATTATAACTCACAAACGGTAACATGAATTAAAAATCTGAGATCACCGCTGAGCTCATGAGGGTATGCTCTCTTTAGGAAGATACTAACATTGGCCGACACAGTCCACCAGTGAATGTTACTTTTTGGCCATAAATAAAATAATTAAGTGAAATTATTTTATTGTAAAATCCGGAAATTTTAAACAGTAACTCAGATTGGAAATACGAGAGTGTCGTTCGGTTCATTGGGTCAAGTTTCAATTAGGAAAATCCTAAACTCAAACGGCATGGATTGAGGGTGACTGTTAATAATTTTTTGTACATTATTTTGGGTACGTTTAGTAAACGCGTGAGTGGCATTTTCTAAATTTTGAAATGTTGTTCGACTTCAAAATCTAAGGGAATCATTGAACCCGGAGTGTCGGGATTCTCTTAAGAGTGGCATAACTTTGACCGCAATAGGTTGGGTGAAAAAGTTATTTTTTGGGAATTTTGAAGGATTAATAAAATTACATTTTTTGTTATTTTATTTTCCTTTTTCCTCTAACGGACGAATGACGCGGGCAGGACCGACAATCTGTTAATCCAATAAATGGCTTAACTTTTCTTTTCATGTAACCACACCATTGGAAATTCGGGAGGTTCATTAATTAAATGAACCTCATTAATTCCACAAGTATTATACACTCCATCTCCTCTCCTATTTATATGGAGCATGGGGAGTGGTGTTGGCGGGACATCACAAAACGACGAAGCTCTCGAAAAGCACAGTGACACCAACCACCAGGAGGATGAGACTGGTTCCAACGAGCGGTGACGTGCACCACCGAGTCACGAACCGATTACAATGATAAAGGAGGTTATGTTGACCGTCGTCAGAGGAAATCTCATCCATGTAGGCGGTTATTTTCATTTGTCTATTTTTGTTTCCCTCTTCCACATTCTTGAAATTATACGAAGAACGTGGTTCAACCTACTAACGGGTTGACCCACCATTCATCCATTTTTGAGGGAGGTTATTGTGGGGAATCTTGTGGGGCTGATCTTGTGTTCAATACACCTGTTTTTTGAATTCCCTTAATACACTTCATATTGAGAGCTAACGCGGTGGGTTTAGGCCTAACAAACCCATCCCAAACACTCCGCTATCTTTCTTTCCTTCTGCTGCCCAAGAAGACCGTAAACAGATCAACGCATTCCATAAGAGGATGGTCATGGATCATCACCCGCCTCACCAACCGAATGACCACCGGGATTTTTGGGAATCCTGGTGGCCGGGGGGTGACACCCCCCTTCATCAGACTGAACTTGGCTGCAGCCCTCGGAGCGGGCCGCAACCTTCGAGCCTGGGCGCCGCCCCAGCACCGGGCCACTGCCCTCAGACCGGGCTGCCTCCCTCGGACCGGGCCACCACCGTTGGTTTGGGTCGCTTACCTCAGACTGGACATCCTCCCTCGGAGTGGGCTATCTCCCTCCCACAAGGCTGCAGCCCTCACACCGAGCCTCCACCCTCAGAGCGGGCCTACACCCTCAAACCGGGCCATGACCCTCAGACCGAGCTGTCGCCCTCAAAGTGGGCCACCTCCCCGGACCAGGTCGCCAACCCTCCCGGGTCGGCCCACCCCATTGAGGTTTATCCCCTTGGGGGCTACCCCCCTTATGGGCCACCCTATTCTGGTCCGGCCTCCCTTGCGGGCCGCCCCCCTTGCGGGCCTTGGTGGGCTGCCCTTGCAGACCACCCCTCTTACAGGTCAGACCAAACATCGGCCCATCGGGCCGAGTCCACCCCGGCCCATCAGGGCGATTCCACTGCGGGCTAGCCAAGAGCGAGTCGGGCCGGTTCGGTCCGACCAGGTCAGAATAGACCTAGGCCCAACCGGACCATGGGACACTTAAAGGAACATATATTGAGAACCAAACTCTTGTTTGATGAACCATCTATAGTTTTGTGAACCTTGGATCGAGATGGTCCTTTTTTTTTCTCCAATTGAGATTTTTAGATAGTCGGAATAAGGCTGGGTTGGATTGAACCTGAATCCAACCGGGCCCCAGAGCTAAAACGCTTCTAACTCACAGACCGCGTGTCCAATTGACGCGTTGTCTATCGCATTGGAACCCTTAAGACATGGAGGTCATTTGAGTTATTCCATTGTGAATAATAGTGGTGGATGAGGTATGACCAATATCTCAAGGGGATGATTCTATAGAACATGAGCATATCAGGCGCAAGGAAACTTGTGGAAGGCTGTAATGTGAGAAATAACATTGATCCTATGTCAGTAAGATCATGTGTGGGTAAGTGCTCAGCAATCCTATGTGGGTCAAACATATCGATCCTGTGTGGGTCAGTGGGGGTTAGTTAACTATTTATCCTATGTGGGTCAGCAGTAGTTCTTCGTAATAGAATACGATGATATAGTTTATGACTAATCATCTGTACTTCAGTACTTATGTTATACCTGATTGTGAGCTAAGTCTTTTGCATGTGTGGTACTTCTTGCTTTATGGTGATACCTATGTGGTACTTATACCTTTGAGATATTCTTTTTGTGGTGTTACCTACATGGTATTTCTATCTTTGTGGTGTTACTTGCGTGGTACTTCTACCTTCATGGAGTTACGTTCGCAGTTTTATCTTCGTGGTGTCACCTATCATGGGAGGTGGGCCATTCAAATTCTGGGTACGCCCTTCGGGGGCTCCCACCGGCCAATAACTGTAGAGGGGGACTCACCACCCTGTCCCTCACTGGATACAGAAAGAATCTTATCAGCTTCCTCTCCCTCCGCTCATTCACCACCACCCTGTGTATGCATCTCTTGAACATCCCAATCGTTAGAGCCTGCGAGTTTCCATTTCATTATGACTATGAAAATCAGAAGTGTTAAATGGATCATTGGTGAATGCAGACGCATATACCATAAAGGTGTCTCCAATGATAACAACAAACATGGATGGAGCGGGGGCGATAAAATGACACCTCCCATCATATGAATCATGGAGGTCGCCCATGTCGTCCAGGTGGAGGATGGTTATGGAGGTGGGATTGCAGTGGGGTCCCATCCCTAGTGTCACCTCTGATCGCCGACAAGGAGGGTAGTAACATAGATAAACATTCGATTCGTTTCCAATGAAGAAATACCGAAGGTAGCTTTGTCCCACCCCATGTTTCATTCACATAACCTCCATGAACGCCACAAATAGATAGCTCACGGTCTCGCTGTACTCCACACACTTCTTCAAGCCCCCAACACAAAAGGATCGTGGAATATATAGAACTTTTTTCCTCTACTAATCACCTACAAGTTGAAATATCAGGAATTTTTCACGTTTAATTCTCAAAAAATTACCTGAAATCTCGAAAATATGTGCCCAAGGTCTACACGAAGTACATCTCCATGCTCCCGGCAGTGGCTTCGGTGCAGTGGAAGGAAAAAATTTCTTTCCACAAAAACTGGGTCATGAACCTGTCGGTGAGGTCATTAGCGTATCATTGGTGATCCCCAAAGCTCTACTTCGCCCTTTGCTTCTCTTGCGGTGGCAAGCTGAAGAACTGCTCCATGCCGGCATGGGATTGGGCAACGAGCGGGTCTACGCTATGATTCCAGACCAAAAAAACTAAAAATAAATCCTCATTATTTTATAAAAACATTGATATAAATGAGTTTTATCATTAAAAAAATTAGAAAATCCTTATTATTTGATAAAAAAATATGCATAACAATTTTCTCTATCAAATAACTCCACACTAAAACCATGCTTTTCATCAAGCATAAATTCCCCACATGGAAATCAAAGATCACCAATGTTAACAAAATTCAAATTCCAATGCAATAAAATATAACAAAATTCAATGTGAAATCAAACTTTCAAAAATCTGCGTAAAATATCAATTTAATTTTTCATTTTTTGAAGAAACAAATAATTCACATAATTTAATTTTTTCTTTTGGAAATTAACGTAACTTCTCATTTTATTCATTCAATTTCCTTCATTTATTATTATTTAACATGCCAAGTAATGATTTACCTCACATTTGATTCTTTTCTCTCATCGGTTATGATACAATTCAAGTAGATTTATGCTTATATCATGAGAAACATGCTCCTCATACATAGGCTTGTAAATGAACTAATTTCTCCACTTTTTAAGACAAAAACACATAAATTATTGAGGGCTTTAAATTAAGGTTCTATTGACTTTGAGGTTTAAGGTTTGAATGTTTTGATGGATTAAAAATTACAGCTCAAGGAGGAGGCAAATCTCCTAGGTACTATGCATGATATCAAAAGTAAAAATATAATGAAATTATCCCCTACAATGTAGCAACACCAACTTCCCAAAAATCTATGAAATGGTTATTATCAAGTAAGAATAATGAATGATTTGTGCACACTCTTGAATATTTTTTTTAGTTCGAACCTTTTTTTCTTTTTTTGAAATTTATAATTTTTTAGAACCTCATATCCATCACATAACCACATCGGATCCCAATGTCATCGGTCTAAAAAATGGGGATTTTTTGTTTTCCCAAAGCACAACCCATTTTTTTCTCATTTTGTTGGTTATTTTTGTCATTTTTGTCATTCTTTTAATTCATGTGTGGAAAACAATACAGTATAATGAATTATTCCACAACCTTTTACAATTACCACAATAATACCCTCACACTACTTCCTTATAATGTATATCATCATGTCCACCCTGATTCCATTTACCCCCACACTTAAACATTAAAATATTATGCAAATACTCAGAGGATAGTAGGAATGGATAAAAATTGATTGAAATATGGCTCATTCCTATAAGGGTCATTCATGGTCTCTATGGGCTAAAAGAAACATTGATGTAATGGTGGTATTTTAATGAAAATTATCTTTTTAAAGGATGCCTCAATCATTTAATATGTGTTTTTACATATTCATAGACTTGAAATGTTTCAATATATGTTCTGGTCTGTTACATGTCCCAAGATCACTCAAAAAAATTTTCAAGAATAAATAGGAAGTACTTGGTCTAGAAATCCACTTAGGAATGGGAAATATAACATTGGACAATCACTCATGGAATGACTAATAAATCAACTCACATGAACTTCAGAATTTCAAAGCCTGAAGGATGGTAGTGAAATTTCATTTATATGAATCAATTAATTACTCCAAATAATGAGTCATTACATAAATATCCATGGTTCATTTTAAAAATTCAATTATTAATTTTAATAATTTAATCATTTAATCATTGATATCTAAAACATGCCATCTCAGGATTCCTAAGAAACTCATGTCTCCTAGATAAGTCAAGTAAAACAAGAATTTAAGCGTGGTCATGAAATTTTATCTTTAATGCTCAAAACATGGTGTGGAAAAAAGTGTAGATAGTTTAAATGATAAGACACAAATATTGAACACTCTTTTCCCATGAAACATGGTCCTTCCACTTCACTGTCTGGGGCTTCCTTCAACATTCATGATTTTAAAATACAAATTTACTCTATTAATCAGCTTGATCATTTCCTTTAAGCTTAAAAATAAAAGAGGGAGGTGTCCATATACTAAATTATTACAATGAAACAAAATTTACATATAAATTCCTAGAAAGCAAGTAATGATAAATCTTGGTATTATCCCCCAAGTGGGCCCTGAATTTTGACTACCTAAAAAGGGAAGTACCAACTATTATCTAATGTTTGATGGATGATGAAGCTTCATTGATTGGAACCACCACATGTGGATTTTCTCAACCTGTGCTTCAATCTTCTGGGTGAGTAATGATCCATGGATAGAGTACACCATATCCCCCCTTCACAATGATGTATAGCTTGAATGGTGGGGTAGGATGAATTATTAATCATCCTCCTTATAGGTTGATACTTGTGAAACCTCTTCTTCTCTGTCCACTGGTTCCTCAAGGTATGTTTTAGAAAAAGAATAGTCAATAGGAATGTCAGAGTGTAATTCTATTTGAAAAATATTAAAACATGAAGTATGAATATCAAATTCGTCCCCATAAAAGTAAGAATATTTTATCATGATTTATATATGGAAATCCACTATAATCTCTTCATGAACATCATTCAATAAATATTCATCGTGTCGAGAGAGCTCTATATGCTCCCCAAAATGTGCACATCCTGGTTATTCTTCATCCTCCAAGGCATAGATGAGATTGTCAGATTCTGAATAATAAACACCACATGGGGTGATGTAGAATTCAGATTCAATAAAATTATTAGGGATAGAGTCAATGAATGGTTCAAATCCCTGAGTCGGTTATGCTTCAATCTCTACCTCAGTGGCATGTGCCTCTTGGAGTAGAATCTCTAGGGATGGAGGCATGTAGTCGGGATTCTCCATCTTGACTTCAAATTCCACGACTTTGGTGGTTTCATCCTTCAGTGGTGATGAATATTCTTTTTTTTATTATAGGGTAGGTCAGGTAGTTCCTCGCATTTAATAAAAAATTCATCCAAACTTTTTTGATCTCCCACTTTTTCTCAGCAGGTATGTTTTCAATCCTTGACTCCTCAGGTTCTTCAATTTCAAATATAAGTAGTGAAATTTCATCCACCACTATCTCAGTTTATTACTTTGGCTTAGGTTTGGGTTACTCCATTAATGTATTAACATAATCAAAATCACTATCAGACCTTCTGGTTATTTGTTCAATGCTTTCTCTATGTTCATGCACCTAAGCTCTTCTAAAATATTTATCTTTTTATTGTTGTTGTTGATGTAGTTGTGAGTACTTTTTCCATGCATAATATTCTGAATTTGAATACATCATGGAAGTCTTTTTTTATTTTTTTAAATTAAATAAAATATAACTAAGACGTGAAAATAGAAAAAGTAAATAAACTTATTAGTGTCTCCATGGAAACAACATTAGTTTGGTCGCATGCCTGTCACAGGGCATGGACAAAAATAAATATATTTTTCCTAGTGCAACTTAGTGGCTGACAAGAGTCGTCTCTCATGAAGAGAATTCTCAATGTAGTTCACTTAATTTATCTAATTAACTTATTATATCTCTTTTTGTGGTTATGTTTATTAAATAAAAGTGATGAAAATCTTTTTGGGTTTTTTATTATTCAAAATAATGACATGTTAATCAAGAATTTTAAATTTATTCTAAGATGCAAGTCTAAACAGAATGAATTAAAAAGAAATAACCTAGTTTGGGGGTTGGTTAATTGTTCAATCATTATGATCCTTTATATGTTTTATTTTAGTTTCATAATCCAATCATGAAATCTCATGCTTGAACTACTATTATTTAATTATAAATTGTGGAATATCATTGAATGTTTGAGCACTCTCAATTCCACCACCTCCTTTAAACCAAGTTGGTGACACACCTTTGTCAAGAAAGTGTCATCTTCCAGGACCCAGTTCAATCAAATCCGTTTCATACATTGATTAGCTCAAATCCAACGTGTGAAGAAATAAACAATAGAGAGAGGGAAAAATTATTAAATAAAAGAATAGGGATATGTTTAGTTGCATGTCATTGGATTCAGTCACAACATCAAGGAAATTCACCATACATGTGAGTGCTACAATAATATATCTACAAACATAAAATTAATCATTAAAGAT
Organism: Viscum album; assembly: GCA_963277665.1. Classification (NCBI taxonomy): domain Eukaryota; kingdom Viridiplantae; phylum Streptophyta; class Magnoliopsida; order Santalales; family Viscaceae; genus Viscum; species Viscum album. The sequence continues at coordinate 981,115,627 of OY728148.1, read as the reverse complement.
AATTATTGATCACCTTCACTTCCACCCGGGCCAAGTCTCGGGGTCAGCCTCTCATTTATGAGAGTAAGATATTACTCAGTGGAGTGGGTGGAAGAGAAGAGATAGAGGAAAAGAAATGAAGAAGATTGGATGGAGAAACACAAAATCATGGATTAATAATAATAAATTATAATTGAAATTGAAAAATAATAGAAAAATAAAATTAAAATAAAATATAAAGAATAAATTAGTGGGGAAAGAGGAGAAGAGGTGTCTCATACCCTGGTGGGATCCCTCCTTAGCTGTGGGTGTCGAGCTGAGGATTTAAGAAGAAGGTGAGGGCCTCCTTTAATAGGAAGAATTCATTCTTATTAATGTTTTCACATTTTTGGCCTATTAAATGATAGATTAATGTTTGGTACCCTTCATAAAATTTATTCAATAATGTAGTTTCCATTAACCCTCCAAATTTTAGCTCATTTGTCCATAGGATTAAAGAGTTATGGAATTTTCATTGAATAAGACTTTTTATGGCCTAAATTTCCCGGATGTTGTCTTCAAATTATAACGATCAACTGAAACCTTAATGAAATCAAAATCCACCAAAATTTATTTTAAAGTAGGTCCTATGTGTCCTAGTTCTACCATAGGTGGAATAATCTAAATATAAGGTGAAGAGACTGATTTTTGCATCCGTTATAGTGGTGGGATCCATTCTCTTTGCCTAGAAAAATTTCCAACATCAATGATTTTTTGGACTTATAGAACATTTAATCAAATCTATGTCCTTAATATAAAGATTAATGAAATAAAATCAGGATTCTTAGAAAAAGAATCATGAATTTTGGAATTATATTTTTTAAAAACTGACAAAAATTCCTTTATAGTGAAAATCTGTCAAAAATAAAAAATTATGGACTTTTCTCAATTTTTCTCAGAATCATTATAAAATTAAAATTACCCATTATTTTTATGAAATTTTTAAATAAATGGGGTTTTTCATTGAATAAAATTAAAAAAACCTCATTATTTTATCAAAAATATGCCCATAAATTTCCTCTCTGAAATACCCCCACACTTAAACCATGATTGTCCTCAAGCATTAAATCTCAACATATAAATTAGAGGAAACCAATGTAACCAATATTCAAATTCAAATTCAATTAAATCATACAATTTTCAATGTGAAATAAAATTTTCAAAAATTTTCAAAAATATCAATTTAATTTCCCATTTTTCAAAGAAAAAAAAAATTCACATATTTTACTTTTACCATTTGAAAATCGATGGAACTTCCCCTTTAATTCATTCAAGCTCCTTGATTCATTATTATTAGACATTCCAATTCATGATTTACCTCACTTTTTATTATTTTCTCTCATTACTCATTATACAATTCAAGTAGAATTATGCTCATATCATGAGAACATGATCCTTATCCATAGTCTTGTAAATAATCAACATTCTCCATTTTGTAAAGAAAAAATGCACATAAAAGCATTAGGACTTGAAATTAAGTTTATATTGACTCTGATGTTTAAGGTCAGTAGGATTTGTTGCTCTAAAAATTCTGGCTAATGGAGGAGGCTAATATATTAAGTACTATGTATGATATCAAAAGTAAAAAATGTAATGACATTAACCTCTTCATTGTAGCAACACCCACTTCCCAAAACTCATAGATAATGTTATGATCAAGTAAACATAATGAATTATTTGTGCACCCTCTTGATTTTTTTTATTTTGTACTACATTTTCTTTTTTCGAAAGTTATGATTATATCATACCTCAAATAAAAAACCTAACGATATACGCTCCTAAGATCGTCAGTCTAGAAAATAGTGATTTTGGGTTTTCCCAAATCATAACCCATTTTTTCTCTTTTTGTTTTTTCTTTTTGTCATTTTTTCATTTTTTTTAATTCAAGAGGTGAAAATATAGAGTATAATGAGTGATTCCACAACATTTTACAATTACCACAATAAAACCCCTACACTTATTCATTACACTGTATATCATCCCATCCACCAAGATTCTCTGTACCCACACACTTCGACATTAAAATATCATGAAAATACATAGAGGACGGTAAAAATGGATAAAAATGTCTTAAAACATGACTCATTACTCTAAAGGTCATTCATGGTCTCAATGTGCTAAAATAAGGATTTATGTAAAGGAATTATTTTAAGGAAAATTAGCTTTTCAATGTATGCCTCAATCATTTTATATGAATTTTTGAACAATCATTGATTTGACATGTTTCAATATATGTTATCATTGGTTACATGCCCCATGATTACTCAAAAATATGCTCAGGAATTAATATAAATTACTTGGTCTAGAAATTATCTTGGGAAATGGAAATATAACATTTGACAATCACTCATGGAATGACTAATAAATCAATTCACATGACCTTCAGAAATTCAAAGCATGAAGGATGGTAGGGAAATTTAATTTAAATGAATCAATTAATTCCATCAAATCATGATTCCTTACTTCAATATCCATGATTCATTTTAAGTATTCAATTATTAATTTCAATCATTTAATCATATCAATATTGAAATCTAAAACATGGAAACAGATGATTCTTAAGAAACTCTTGTCTCTAAAATAAGTCGAGTAAAACATGAATTTGAGTTTGGGCATGAAATTTTATCTTTAAAGATCAAAATATGTTGTGGACAAAAATTTGGAGAGTTTAAAAGATAAAACACTAAAATTGAACACCATTTTCCCATTAAACCAGGTCCTTCTCGTTCATTGTTTGGGGATTCCTTCTACCATTATGATCCTACAAAAGAAAATTACTCAGTTAATCACAATGATCATTTCATTTAACCTCAAAATGAAAAGAGGGAGCGGGCCACATGAAAAATTATATCAATGAAAATAAATTATAATCTAAATTCCTAGAAATCATGTAAAGAAAAATCTTGGTATTATCCCATATGTTGTCCATGAATTTTGACTACCTCTAAAGGGGAGTATGGGCTATTATCCAAAGCCATATGGAGGATAAAGACTCTTTGATTTGAACCCCCTACATGTGGCTTTTCCGAGCTTGTGCTTCATCCTTATGGATGAGTAATGATCTAGGGATAGAGTACACCATATCCCCACCAACTTAACAATGAGGTATATCATGCATGGTGGGGGTAAGATGATTTATGAATCATCTCCTTCGTGGTTTCCATATGTGATACCTCTTATTCTCGGTACATTAGTTCCACAAGGCATGCTTCATCAAAATAATAATCAATGTGAAAGTTGAGTGTAATTCTAATTGAATAATATTAAAACATGAAGTATCAATATCAAATTATTCCCCATCAATGTAAGAAGATTTTGTCATGTTTTCCTTAAGGAAATCAACTAGTATCTCTTCATGAACATCCATCAATAAATATTCAACAAATACAAGGGGATCCATATGTTCCTCAACATGTGCACATCTAGGTTCTTCTTCATCCTCCAAGGCATAGATGAGATTGTATGATTAGGTATAATAAAAACCACAATGAGTGATGTAGAATTTAGATTCAATAAAATTATAAGGGATAGAGTCATTGAATGGTTGAACTCCCTATGTTGGTTCAGTTTCAATCTCTGCCTCAATGGTAAGTGCCTCTTGGTGTAGACTCTCTGAGGATGGAGGCAGGTAGTCGGGCTCCACCATCTTGACTTCAAATTCCACCACTTGGGTGGTTTCTTCTTTTTGTGGTGTTGAATCTTCTTATTTGTATTGTATGGGGAGGTCAGGTAGTTCCTCACATTTAATTAATAAATAATCCAAACGTTTTTGATCTCCCACTTGTAGCTCAGTAGGTACGTCTTCCTCCCTTCCCTCCTTAGGTTCTTCATTTTCAAATATAAGTGGTGAAATTTCTTACACCACATTCTCAGGTTCTTTCTCCATCTTATGGTTGGGATGCTCCATTAATGCACGAACATAATCAAAATCCTTATCAACCTTTCTAGTTAGTTGTTCAATGTTTTTTCTACGTTCTTGCACCTGATCTCTTCTAAAATATTCATCTACTTATTCAACTTGTTGATGCACCTGTGAGTAATTTTTCCAAGCATAATATTCTAATTTTGAATAAATCCTGGATGTATTTTTTAGTTTTTAAATGGAATGAAATCTAAATAAGGTGTGAAAATAGAAATGGAAAATGAACTAATGATTGGCTCCCTGAAAACAGCTTCAGTTTTGACGCACGCTTGTCTTTGGTTGTGGACAAAAATAATTATATTTTTTCAAGTTCAACACAGTGGCAGACCATGGTCATCTCTCTTGTGGATCCTTCTCAATATAGATCACTTTCTATATCAAATTCACATATTCTATCTTTTTTTGTGGAGTTTTTATTAAATGATAGTGATTAAAATCATTTTGGGTTTTTTATTATTAAAAATAATGAGAGGTGAAGAAAGAATTCTCAATTTATACTTATATTCATTTATAGATTGAATGAATCACTACTGGAATTATACAATATACCAATGGTTGTAAACTGTTGGTAAAGGAATGGAAACCCTTGGTATATAGTATATCAACAGTTTCCTCAACTTTGGCCAAGTAAGGCATGACAATAGGCCTATACCAACGGTTATCTGAAAACCATTGGTATAGGTGTCAAAACAGAAGTTATACCAACAGTTTGCTATAAATTTTTGGTATCTGTGTGTTAAAGTATAACATATACCAAAGGTTTGTAAACCATTTGTATATGTGTGTTACACTTATACCAATGATTAAAAACCGTTGGTATAGAGGGGATATGGAAAGCCATAAGGATATACCAATGGTTTTGTTATAGACATTGTTATAAAACAATACCAACAGTTATAAAAAACCATTGGTATAGTTATATTATAGTATCTATAACAACTATTTTGAATCTGTTGGTATATAATTTCTCAGCTCCACAGCAGTAGGCCCCTCTCCCCTCTCTAGACTTGCAACAACACAACAACCCCTCTCCAGACCTGCAACAACACCAATAAAAAAATCCCCATTCAATGTATTCAAAATTTAGAATTGATTCCAAAATTTAGAATTTAGATATTTCAAAATTCAAATGCAATAAAACCCATAAGAGAAAAATACTACATGTTATAGGAAATGCAATAACACCCATAAGTGTATTGCAAATTTAGAATTCATCCCTCACTCAAACCACAACACCAACACACATAAGTGTATTAAAAATTTAGAATTCATTCATCACTCAAGCCACAACACCCATACACATAAGAGAAAAAACCTACATGTTATAGGAAGAACATGGGATGTTTAGTCATGGTATAGGTTTGATTATCTTAAAACCAACAGAAAAACATAGGTAGAGTGGCAAGGATCATGACACCCATAAGATGGAAAATGGTAGTGGTCATGTTCTTAGACCTAGGATGTGTTATAGGAAGAACATGTGATGTTTATATTCCTCTAATGATTATGTATCCATGTATAAATGGTTCCTGATTTGTTAGTGAGAAAAATCCACCAATCTCGACATATGAGATGGGTTACCGGAATAGCCTACATGTTTTTCAAAGACTTCTCAATTAGAATAAGAGGGTATGTAGCTAATTGTAATATGATCTCATAGGAGTGATGTGAGATGAATCCCCATAATGGGTAGTGGGTATGAATATTCAATTAACTCTTTGGTATTGGGTTCTCAAAGGGACATTGGTTTGGTACTAGAACCCACTGTTTGAGGATGGTATTGAGGAGGTCCATGGGGATATGGTGTCACCGTATATATTCCTCACCATTGGGATATTTTTATAAGACTATGAAACTAATTCTTCAAGAATCTATGTGTATCCTTGTTGACCAATTTGTTATATGGCATTCTTGAGTGTTCATAGGATTCATATGAAATCACTATATGATATTTATTTGATGTATGTTATTATATAGAATGAACGACCCAAGATTGAGAATTAGAACATGAGTGTTGGTGCATGTTCATGATGGGATGTCAAGACTCATTCCTAATTTAATTCATGTTTTTCTATATATACTATGACCCATTTTGTTTCAAACTATGTTTTGTGAATATTTTATTCTAATAATGTATGACTAATAGACCATATTTTTTTATCCCTTAATTTTAAGAATTTATGTGTAGCCTTGTGAAGAATTTTCATATGACTGTTGTTGTTTTCACTTAGAATGTTGTCCATTTCAAACAAAAGTGACACACTTTGAGTGATACCAGTCACACCATGCCTCAGAATGAGGTGGGGTTGACTCGTACTCATCAAAAATTATCCATGGTTCGTTGGGTGGGGGGGATTTTTGGGGTAGGGGGTTTTCCGAGGGGTGGGGGGGGGGGGCTATCCGGTGGTGAGGTATGTTGTCTGGTGGGGGGGGGGGGGTGCGTCTGGAGTGCGTTTTCAACCACCGCGGTCACACAACACCTCTAATTGACGTGTCATCTGGCTGACCATTTTAAAATTAAACCACACTTTGGTGTCGTCCGATTTAATGGTATTCCAAGGTCGTTTACCAGTTTCGACCACCCCACCCACATTTTTCAAGTGCGCCAAACTCCTAACAACACATATTCTTCTGTGCCATGAAATCAGTGCTTCCTAATGACATTTTTTATTTTTGTACACCTCAAGAATAATTATTAGGGTGTTTTCATGTGATTTCAAGTCATTATGATGTCCTTTGGTATGTATTTCACTGGAAAACACATGTTTTGGCCATTTACGACACGCAGAGTGTGTTTTAAGCCACTATGGCCACACAACACCACTGATTGGCATGCTGTCTAGCCAAAAATTTCACAATTCACACACCCTTTTTTGTCATCCTATTTGATGGAATTCCGAGGTCGTTCAGCCCATTTTGATGACCCCACGCACGCTTTTCAAGTGCGTTAAAAACCTAAAAAACATATATTCAGAAGTGCCGGGGGAACCGTGCATTCGAATGAATTTTTTCATCCTCGTACAACTCAAAAATAATAATTAGGGTGTTTTCGTGTGATTTCAAGACCTTCCGATGTCGTTCGGTATGCATTTGACTGTTAGACGCATGTTTAGACCATTTACGACACGCGGCGTACATTTTCGACCACCGTGGTCACACGACACCTCTTATTGGTGTGTCTTCTGACCGACAATTTCACGATTCACCCACCCTTTTTTTCGTCTAATTTGATGGCATTCTGAGGTAGTTCGACTGGTTTTGACAACCCTACGCATACTCTTCAAGCGCGCCAAACACCTGAAAAACACAAATTCTCTCGTGCCGTGAAAACCGTGGGACCAAATGACCTGCCATATATTTTTACACCTCAAGAATAATAATTAGGGTGGTTCCGTGTGATTTGAAGTCATTCTCATATCATTCATTATGTATTTGACCGTAAAACACATGTTTTGGCCATTTACGACATGCAATGTGCATTTTTGGCCACCACGGTAACATGACACCTCTGATTGACATTCCATCTGACCAACCATTTCACAATTCACCCACCCCCCCTCTTTTCGTCCGATTTCATGGGATTCTAAGGTTGATCAGTCAGTTTTCACTACCCTACGCACGATTTTCAAATACACCAAACACCTAAAAAACAAGTATTAAGTCGTGCCATGAAGAACATGCATCTAAATCATGTGAAGTCTCCTCATACACCTCAATAATAATAATTAGGGTGTTTTCTTGTGATTTAAAGTCATTTCAATGTCATTCGGCATGCATTTGACCGTTAAACGCCTGTTTTGGACATTTACAACTCGTAGAGTGTGTTTTTGTCCACCGTGGTCACAAGACACAGCTGATTAATGTGCTGCCTGGCTGAACATTTAACAATTCACCCACACTTTGTTGGAATCTGATTTCATGGCATTCTGAGGTCGTTCGGCCTGTTTTGACCACCCCAAACACCCCTTTCAAAGGCGCCAAACACCTAAAAACACATATTCAGTCGTTCTGTGAAAACTGCACGTCATAATCACATGTCATCTCCTCATACACCTCATGAATAATAATTAGGGTGTTTTTAGTGATTTAAGGTCAATCTGATGTCATTTGGAATTCATTTTACAGTTATACACATCTTTTGGCAGTTTACGACATGCCGAGTGCGTTTTTGGCTAGCGCGGTCACACGACACCTCCGATTAATGTGATGCTGGCCGACAATTTCAAAATTCACTAACCCTTTTTTCGTACGATTTCATGGAATTCTGAGGTCGTTAGAAAAATATTGACCACCCCACGCATGTTTTTCAAACGCACCAAAAACCTAAAAAACAAATATTTAGTTGGGTTGTGAAAACTGCACATCCGAATGATGTTCCCTCTCCTCATACACCTCACGAATCATAATTAGGATTTATCTCATGTGATTTAAAGTCATTATGATGTCGTTCGGCATGCATTTGGCCGTTAAACACATGTTTTGGACATTTATGGCATGCATAGTGCGTTTTCGGCCAGCGCGGTCACACGACACCTCCGATTGACGTACTTGTTTGGCCGATCACTTCATGATTCACCCACCCTTTGTTGTCGTCTGATTTCATGGAATTTTGAGGTTGTTAGGCCAGTTTTGACCACCCCATGCATGCTTTTCAAGAACACCGAACACCTAAAAAAAGATATTCAGCCGAATCGCACAAAGAACACATCTGAATGACATTACGTTCCTCATAAACCTCACGAATAACAATTAGGGAGTTTTTGTGTGATTTCAAGTCATTCTGAAGTCTTTCGACATTCATTTGATAGTTAAACACATGTTTTGACCATTTACGACACACAGAGTGTGATTTCAGCCACCGAGGTCAGACGACACCTCCGATTGATGTTCTGTGTAGTTGAAAATTTCGCAAATTCACCCACCCTTGGTTTTCTTCTGATTTTATGGCATTCCGAGGTCGTTCGAACGGTTTTGGCCACCCCACGCACGATTTTTAAGTGTGCCACGCACCGAGAAAACACATATTCCATAGTGTCACGCAATCCATGCATCCGAATGAAATTTATTCTCCTCGTACACCTCATGAATAATAATTAGGGTGTTTTCGTGTGATTTCAAGTCATTTTTATGTTGTTAGTCAATCATTTGATTGTTGAACACATGTTTTGGCCATTTACGATACACGGAGTGCGTTTTCAGCCATCGCGGTCACACGACACCTCTGGTTGAGGAGGAGCTGACTTGTACCCATCAAAAATGACCAATGTATTGTTGTCCTAATGTATCAACACAATCTGAATGCGTTTGATCAGTTTTCTGTATGTCAGTTGTTGTTTTCACTTAAAATCTGCTACATTTCTAATAAAATTGATACACTTTGAGTGGTACCAGCCACACCATGAATCGTATTGATGCAAGGTTGACTCTTACACTTAGAAAATGTCCCATGTATAGTTTTTCTAAAGTATCAATAGAATCCGAATACGTTTTTTCCATTTTACGTATGTTAGTTTTTTTAACTTAAAATGTTGTTTATTTCTAATTAAAGTGAGACACCATGAGTGTTACTGTCCACACCGTGCCTTAGAATGAGGTGGGATTGAGTCTTACACGTCACATATGAACCATGGATAGTTTTTCTAATATATCAACACAATCCAAATATGATTTGTCAATTTTCCGTGAGTCGGTTTTTTTTTTACTTAAAAGTGTGTCCATTTTAAACAAAACAGAGAAACTTTGAGTTATACCAGCCTCACTGTGACTCAGATTTAGGTAGGGTTGACTCGTCCATGTCCCATATGACTCATGGATCATTTTCCTAAAGTATCAACACAATCTGAATGTGTTTGGTTGGTTTGCTGTATGCCAGTTAGGCAAATCGTGCAACAAAAGTGAAAATATCTTATACTAAAACTATAGACATTGTGGATGATGTGCATCACCTGGTGCATGGTTAGGGAAAATCATGCAAATTGCTTCTAATATATAACCCTATATGTTTCATAGATACCCTGTGGGATTGACTTAAATTTTTTACTAACCATGAGGCATAGTGTTTTTTACGCCGACCGGGGTTCCGAGCTCCGAACAAGCCCCAAAAGCCCCATATACCATTATAACATCATTTGGATTCCATATTTGGTCAACAATAAAGAGTTATACAGAATTCAAAAATATCAATACCAGAGTGAAAAACCAGGTTAAAAATAGAGTTATACAGAATTCAAAAATGTAATGGATCAATATTCCCCTGATCACCATCACCATCACCACTATCATCATCAGCATCATCCTCGCCACCATCCTTTTCCTCATCATCATCCTCATCATCGCCCCCATGCTCATTCTCAGACCCATCCTTTCCCTCGGCCCTATCCTCACCCTCGTCCTCATCCTCATCCTCACCCTTTTTCTCTTCAGCATTCTCATCATCACCAGGAACTTCATCATATCGACCACCACTAGAACTGCTGCCTGGTGTAAAGGATAATACACCCATCGACGACATATATGTTTGAAAATCCACACTGGCCTCTGGTGGAAGTGATGAAGATAAAGCTTCAGATAGTTTCATAAATTATTTCTCCCTTGTTTGAACATGTTCTTCCAACTCTATGACCATTTTATCAGATTGTCTTGCATTCTTCTTAACATATTCCAACTTGGTGGTACTATAATGGATACCTGGAGAGTACCAATACCTCATCGGGACTATATTCTTACCAGGACGGTAGTGTAATCGACCAGAGTGCTCATCTCCTAAAACCTGTTATAAATGATCGAGTGGCCCTAAAATGTCAGGCTTCTGGGAATCAAGGGCCTCTAAATCATCCTGTTAAAAATATTAATTGATTTTTAAATATCAAAATATATATTAATCATTTAAATAAACAAATTAAAACTTACAATCTATTCTTGTGTCAGTTAATTAACCACAGTTTCATATTTTTCATTCAACTCGAGAAAAACAATTTTTCTCGAGGGAGATGTCCTTCATTATTCAATTTTTCCTTCTGTAATGTCCATGAAACAATATAAAGTGAAAGTATACTCATTTATTCAATATTGAATAAATCACATAATTTAAGTAGGAAATAATAAAAATGTAAATCCCTAGAGGAAAATTATAAACAACTATATCATACCAGCTGCCTCACTTGATCTTACATAGTAGTGCATCTCAATGTGTGGAGGTATTTCTTTGAATGAGTGTTTTTTTTCAGAATATTCATAAATAATGTTAAATAATAAATAAGAGAATATTAATGAAAAATATGAAAACTGTCATTTAAATATCTCAAATGGCATAAATACCTTATATTTAGTAGTCACCCAATGGGTAATCATTTGGCTATATTCCTCTCTCAGGAAGTCATCTGTGATAGGTACTTTCTCCAACTCCGCCCCCAGTCTATCACACCATCCAACATACAACTCATGCTTATAACTTCTCCAAAGCTCTCCTTGCTCCTTTAAACATGCTAGTCGTGAACCTTCACCATTAGGGAAGTTAAACCGAAGATGACACCCAAAAGATTAATTCATATAAATAAAAAAAACTACATTAAATCCAAGAGATTTTTTACCGATTTTTGTTCCCATGCATTTTCCTTGACTCCATGTGGCCGATGTCTCCAAGAGAGAGGGCTGGTCGAAATGATGTCAGTGTATGTGGCTAGCGTCGCCAAAAAACCTTTACATTCTTGCACAGATTTATCAATAATTTGTCATTAATCCTTGTATTCGACCATCAACTGTGTCTGTCGGTTCCATACTACACACAAGCGAGTACACCCCCTCCCCCGCCTCCTATCAATAGATTAATCTATTTTTAATGAAACAAAATAGCAGTACAAGTTATACTAAAAATAAATTTTGGTATAAAATTTTATTAGAGTTATATAAATATACCTCTGGTAGTCGGATCAATGGGAATCACTAGATGTGTAGAAGCTGCAGGAATATCCTATACAGGTGGAGTGTCCCTCATTGTATGCTCCTCAACCACATACTGTGTCGGAGTAGGAGTTGAAGAAGGTGGAATATAATAGATCGGAGATATTGAACCAGAAGCAAAAGATGATGGCACAGACATCTGGCCAACTGGTATTGTAAATATCGGAGGCCTAAATATCTCGTGTGTCCCTAAAGACACACCAAGATCAAAATGGGTTTTAGAAGATACCTCTGTGGTAGGGGCATAGTCCAATCGGGTATGACCAGTGGATTGTCTAACACTCGCACCACAAACCCTCGTACCATCGGCCTTAGTACCGGGATCACCATATGATCGTCTACCTCTTACACCACTCCCCTCCTACCACCAGCCTATATACTAGGATCAATATCAGGCTCCTCGTCGGATATCTGTCGTCTAGGGGGTGATCTTGAAAAAAAATTAAACACAAAAGTAAACACATCATATTATAAGTTATTGCCATATATATAATTGAAATAAAATACTCACAACATGGATGAGTGTAGGAACGCCCATCTGTGTCATACGATGATTAGTTTCTGTCATCTTTTTCTACCGCATCTCTTCAATGGGTGTCATTTCTTGCAATGAAATGAAATATGGAAGAATTATAAACAAATAACTAATGTGTAACCCAAAAACCATAATATATAAAATCCATTATGATAAAAAAACATAACGAAATAGAATATTTATTATGGTTTCAAGGTATGTACTAGGATACGCACTTTGAATTATGTAGGTGTATTCATTGAATCATGTCCAAATTGATTTTAGAGAGGTACCTTCAATGGTTAGAGGAATGGATTTGATTAGAAACGCCTATAAAAAGGATATCCAGGAATTGTTACATCCCAAACTAGGATTCTACTCGTTAGTGAAGCAAACCCAGATGGCCACATGGCCTCAAGCACATATACCAAAATTCCAAATGTTACTGACTAATAGTGAGAGCCTTTGTTGTGTCTGTGGGAGACTATTACCTCATTACCTAAGTTGCACAATTTTAATATTATCAGTTAAAAATTGGAAGAAAGATAATAATTGAAAAATATTGGAAATAGATGAAAATAACCAAATCAGAAATACCAAATAATAACAGAATCATAAAAATAATGATGGTAATGTATTTTATGTATGAAGGAAAAAAACATAGTTACAAATATTAATAATTAGTACTATACAATGCTCAATAAACTCTAAAATTTGACCTATCTTTTTGAGCTACAACCCAATTATCTGGTTCATCAGTGGAAAGCGTTCGAGTTATGTCAATAACTCGAAATCCACAATCATCAACAAAGGTGCATTGCCTCTTCATTGAATCAATCCATTGGTAAATGGAAGAGTTTTACCAATAGTTTCACACAACCATTATGTGTTACAGGCATCCAAAATCATTCATTGTGTTCAATAAATCATTCATGGAACCTCTATTGTCATACCTATCATTAACCAATTAGATCCTCAAGTTAAGTGCACCCCATGGGTGGATAAAGCACATGCTTATACAATAATAGGTTGTTCATGGACTGCAAAAGGGTTTAATTTCATAAAATATAGAAAAAAAAATTTATTTTTAAATTTGAGATTAATAATAATGTATGTCAATGATAACAAGATTACTGAATTAAAAAAGTGACTTATCTAACATTGTTATGTATGTATACACATGCCAACATGGCTAGTGAAAAGCACCCAACCATCATAAAAGTGAGTATTGTCCCAGAAAGAGAAATAATATACAACGCACAGTAGGAACCATATTAAATTGACCCTAAATTTATACTAGTACAGTCATCTTAGGATGCTAATTATCAGTCATGACTAACCATGCCACTATAAACAACCTATAATGTATGATTTTTCTCTCTGATCCTAACAACATCATCATAAATTCATACCATGAATTGAATCATGTTGAATATGGATGATAATAATAGAAAATTCATAGAAATACCAAGAATTCTAGGAACTAAAAATTTATGGATTATATTAACACGTAATTCATTTTGAATCAAATTTGATTCACTGTCAATGCCCAACACACAAAACCAAATAAAACAGAAATCAAAAGTCATACACCCCCAAATAAAAATAGAAAACCAAAACAGTAGATATAGAACATTAAAATAAAAGTATCACATTCAAATTAGATGTGAAGAACTAAGAAATTTTAAAATGGATCGGAATGAGGAATTTCCACCGTAGGGTAAAAATTATCTCTCTTCTCCACTACCCCAAATGAAAACATAAAACCAAAATATTTGATGCAGTATCACTTAAATAATACAAGTGAAGAATTGATAAATCATAAAGATGGAAGGATTTAGGCCGTAGGGGAAGGAAAATCCAAATTCTCTCTTCTGTTTAGGGCTGCAGTCATGTGGAATGGGAGAGTTAGAGCATCTGTGAATTTGGGGAGAAACATTCCCAACAGTTTGTAAAAACCGTTGGTATATGATGATTTAAATCTCTCTGTACAGACCGTTTAGGAAAACCCTCAGTAGAGAGTATACTTTTCCCAAAAGTTTTGGAAAAATGTTGTGAAAAATGATTTAACCAGCTTTTACCAACATTTCCTTAAACCATTGGTTAAAGTACCCAACAGGCGTTGGGAAAACCTCCATTTCCAGTAGTGAATTAAGATGAATGAATTTTGTTTTGGGGGTTTGTTTAATGTTCAATCATTATTATATGTTATATGATTTATTTCAGTTTGATAATACAAACATTAAATATCATGTTTAACTACTATTCTTTATTTACAAATTCTGGAATATCATTGAATGTTTGAGAAGTCTCAATTCAAAATCCTTTTTTAATCCAAGTTGGTGACACACCTATGTCTAGAATGTGTCATCTTCCATGACCCGATTCAATCCAAGACATTTCATCCATTGATTAGATCAACTACCACAAGTGAAGAAATAATCAATAGAGACAATGAAAAATGATTAAATAAAAAATATGGATAGGTTGAGTTGCATGTCATCGGAGGTAGTCACAACATCAAGGACATTATCCTTAACCGTACATGATATTCAAAACTATCTACAAAATAAAAATTAAACATTAAAGAAAATTCATGATCACCTCCACCTCCCCCCAGGTCAAGTCTTTGGGTCAACATCTCATTTCCGAGAGTAATATATGACATGGTGGAGTGGGTGGAAGAGAAGAGAGAGAGAGGTAGAGAAATGAAGAAATGTGGATGGAGAAACACAAAGACATGGATTAATAAAACTAAAATTTAAATTACAATTGAAAACTAATAAAAAAATAAAAATAAAATAAAATTTAATAAGAAATAATGGGGTAACAGAGGAGAAGAATCAGACCATGCCTTTATGGGATCCCTCCTTAGTAGATGGTGTCAAGCTGATTATTTGGGAAGGAGTCGAGGGCCTTCTTTTATAGGAAAAATTCTGTCCTCTGAAATTTTGCATTTTGTTGGCCCATTAAATGGTTGATTCACACATGGAACCCTTCATAAATTTTTTTTTATAAATATGTTTTCCATTCACCCTCCAAACATCATCTCATTTACCCATTGGAATAAGGAGTTATGGAATTTCAATTGAATATGGATTTTTATGACCGAAATTTCCATGAAGTTTCCTTCAAATGTATAATGATCAATGAAATCCTTAATGAATTAAAAACTCCCCCAAATTTGTTTTAGAGTTGTTTCGATGTTTACTAGTTTTATCCCTAGAGGAATAACCTAAATGTGATGTGAGGAGATTGATTTTTGCATCTTTTATGGTGGTGGGGTCCACGTTGTCTACCCTGAAAAGTTTCCAACTTCAATGATTTTTTTGGACTAAAAGATCATTGAATCAACTCTATAACCTGAAGAAAAATTTGAATGAAATAAAATCAGGATTCTAAAAAAATTATGAATTTTGGAATTATATTTTTTACGAAATGAAAAAAATACACTTGTGGTAAAAATCATTCAAATATCCAAAATTATGCACTTTTATCAATTTTTTTATAACCATTATAAAATTCAAATTACCCTTTATTTTAATAAAACATTGAAATACATGGGTTTTATTATTGAAAAACATTAAAAATCCTAATTATTTGATAAAAAATATGAACATAAAATTTCTTTGTCAAAAACCCCAACACATAAACCATGCTTGTCCCCAAGTATAAAATATCAAAATGGAAATCAGAGGACACCAATATTACCAATATTTAAATTCCAAGGTAATAAAATAAAAAAACATCAATGTGATATCAAACGTTCAAAAATCTGCATAAAAAATAAATTTAATTTCCCATTTTTTAAAGAAACAACTTATTCACATATTTTACTTTTACCCTTTGAAAATTAATTGAACTTATCCATTAATTCATTCAGGATCCTTGATTAATTATTATTAAACATGAAAAGTCATGATTTACCTCACTTTTTATTCTTTTCTCTCATCAGTCATGATACAATTCAAGTAGAGTTATTCTCATATAACAAGAACATTCTCCTTCTCCATAGGCTTGTAAATGAAATACGTTCTCCACTTTGTAAAGAAAAAATTCACATAAAATCTTGAGGACTTTCAATTAAGGTTATACTGACTTTAAGGTTTAAGTTTGATAGGATTTGATGCTTAAAAAGTTATGGCTCAAGCATGTGGATAATATCTTAAGAACTATCCATGGTATCAAATGTAAGAATATCATAAAATTATCCCCTTAAATGTTGAAACACCAAATTCCATAAACTCAAAGAAAATGTTATGATCAAGTAAGCATAAGTAATGATTTGTTCTCCCTCTTGATTTTTATTATTTTTTACTTTTTTTTAAAGTTATGATTATATTAAATCTTGCATACATCATCTAACAACATACGATCATAAGATCATCGGTCTAGAAAATAGTGATTTTTGGTTTTCCCAAATCACAACCCATTTTTTTCCCTTTTTGTTGGTTCTTTTTGTCATTTTTTTTATTTTTTTAATTCAAGAGGGGAAAAATAGAGTATAATGAATGATTCCATAAACTATTACAATTACCACAATAATAAACCAACACTTCTTCCTTACAATGTATATTATCCCATCCACCATGATTCTCTTTAACCCCACACTTCAAAATTAAAATATCATGAAAATACTTAAAGGAGTGCAGGAATGGATAAAAATGGCTTGAAACATGGATAATTTCTATGAAGGCCACTCATGGTCTCTATGGGCTAAAAGAAGGATTGATGTAAATGTGGCCTTTTAAGGAAAACGGGATTTCCAAAAGATGCCTCAAACATTTTAAATGTTCTTTTTCATAGTCATAGCTTTGATCTGTTTCAATAAAAGTTCTTGTCGGTTACATTTACCAAAATCATCCAAGAAATATGCCCATGAAAAAATAGGAAGTACATGGTCTATAAATCCTCTTGGGAATGGAAAATATAACATTGAACAATCACTTATGGAATGACTAATAAATCAATTCAAATGAACTTCGGAAATTCAATGCATGAAAGATGGAGGATAACTTTCATTTACATGAATTAATTAATTCCTTATAATCACGAGTCATTACTTAATTATCCATGATTCATTTTAGAAATTCAATTATTCATTTCATTCATTTAATCATATCATCATTGACATCTAAAACCCGGAATCATAGGATTCCAAGGAAACTCATGTCTCTTTGATAAGTTGAGTAAAACATGAATTCAAGTGTGGGCATGTAATTTTATCTTTAAAGATAAAAACATGTTGTTGGTAAAAATGTGGAGAGTTTAAAAGATAAAACACTAAAATTTTACATCATTTTTTCATGAAACATGGTACTTCCCCTTTACTGTCTAGGGATTCCTTCTACTGTCACGATCCTATAAAAAAATTACTCAATTAATCACAATGATGATTTTGTTTAATCTCAAAATAAAAGAGGGAGGGGGCCACATGCTAAATTATTTCAATGAAATTAAATTAAAATATTAATTAATATATATAAAGTAATGATAAATCATTGTATTATCCCCCATGTGGGCCCTAAATTTTAACATCCTCTAGAGGTCAGTACCTTCTGTTATCGAAATTTTGATGGAGGATAAAGCATCTTTGATTTTAACAACCACATGTGGCTTTTCACAGATTTTTCTTCATCCTTCTAAGACAGAGTACACAATATCCAACATTTACAATGAGTTATAGCTCACATGGTGGGGGTAGGATGAAGTATGAATTATCCCCTTTCTTTGCTGAATCATGTGCAAAATCATCTTCTATGTCCATTAGTTACTTGAGATATGCTTCATCAAAATAATAGTCAATGGGAAAGTCAGATTGTAATTCAATTTGAATAATATTAAAACATGAAGTATCATGATCAAATTCTTCACCATAAAAGCATATTTTGTCATTGTTTCCTTTAGAAAATACACTAGCATCTTTTCATGAACATCCTTCAATAAATATTCTATGTGTCTAGGGAGCTCCATATGTTCCTCATCATGTTCACATCAAGGTTCTTCGTCGTCATCCATGGCACAGTTGAGGTTTTCTAATTCTGTATAATCAAAACCACAAGGAGTGATGTAGAATTCATATTCAATAAAATTAGAAGTGATAGAGTCAATGAGTGGTTAAACTCCCTATGTCGGTTCATCTTAAATCTCTTCCTTAGAGGTAAGTGACATTTGTAGTATACTCTCTGAGGATGGAGGTAGGTAGTCAGTGCCCTCTAACTTGACTTCAAATTCCACCACTTTGATGGTTTCTTCCTTCAGTTGTTCTGAATCTTATTCTTTGTATTGTATTGGTATGTTAGGTAGTTCCACATATTTAATCAATAATTCATCCAAACTTTGTTTATCTCCCACTTGTAGCTCAACAGATACGTCATCCTCCCTTTCTTCCTGTGGTTCATCAATTTCAA
Source organism: Viscum album (assembly GCA_963277665.1). Classification (NCBI taxonomy): domain Eukaryota; kingdom Viridiplantae; phylum Streptophyta; class Magnoliopsida; order Santalales; family Viscaceae; genus Viscum; species Viscum album. Next base: position 981,096,804 of record OY728148.1, on the reverse strand, counting down.
ATATAAGTGGTGAAATTTATTCCACCACTTTCTCATGTTCCTCCTCTGGATTAGGGTTTGGTTTCTCTATTAATGCATACACATAATCAAACGAACTATTAGTTTTTCTGGTTAGTTGTTCAATGCTTTCTCTATGTTCATACATCTGATCTCATCTAAAATATTCATCTTCTTCTTGATTTTGTTGCTTCACCTGTGAGTAAATTTTCCATGCATAATATTCTGAATTTGAATACAGCATGGAAGTATTTTTTTAGTTTTTTTAAATAAAATTATATATAACTAATATGTGAAAATATAAAAGGTAAATGAACTAATGATTGGATACCTAGAAACAACGTCAGTTTTGACGCATGTCTGTTGTGGGGTGTGAACAAAAAGAATTATATTTTTCATAGTGTAGAACAGTTCCTGACCAGGGTCATCTCTCTTGAAGATCCTTCTTAATGCATTACACATAATTTATTTAATTCACCTATTCTATCTCTTTTTGTGGTTTTTTATTAGATGAATGTGATTAAAATCTTTTTGGGTTTTTTATTATTTATAATAATGACATGTGATGCAAGAATTCAAAATTTATACTAAGATTCAAGTATCAATAGAATGAATTAATAAGAAAGAACTTGGTTTTGGGGGTTAGTAAAATATTCAATAATTATTCTCCATTATATGTTTTATTTCAGTTTGATAATCCAAACATGAAATCTCATGTTTGAACTACTATTATTTATTTATAAATTGTGGAATATCATTGAATGTTTGTGAACTCTCAATTCCACCTCCTCCTTTAATCCAAGTTGGTGACACACCTTTTTATAGAATGTGTAATCTTCTAGGACCAAGTTTAATTGAATATGTTTCATCCATTAATTATCTCAACTCCAATGTGTGATGAAATGACCAATTGAGAGATGGAATCTTATTAAATAAAATAATATGGATAGGTTGAGTTGCATGTTATCGGTGGAAGTCACAACATCAGGGACATTTGACATAATCGTGCATGCTACTCAAATATATCTAAAAACATAAAATTAACCATAATAAAAAATTCATGATCACATTAACATCCGCTTTGGATAAGTTTTCCGGTTATCCTCTCATTTTTGAGAGTAATAGATTAATTGGTGTAGTGGGTGGAAGAGAAGAGAGAGATAGGGAAAGAAATGAAGAAAAGTTGATGGAGAAACCCAAAGGCATGGATTGATAAAACAATAATATGAATTACAATTGAAAAATAATACCAATATAAAATTAAAATAAAATAAAATTTAGATATGGGAAGGAAAGAGAGGTGTAGCATCGTCCACCTGTTGGTAACCATCCTTGGTTGTTGGTGTCAAGCTGATTATTTGGGAAGGAGGCGAGAGCCTCCTTTTATAGGTATAATTCTATCACCTAAAATTGTGTGCATTGTTGGAATAATTAATTGTCGATTAACACATAGACACCTTCATAAAAGTTGTTTCTAAATGTGTTTTCCATTCATCCTCCACATTTCATCTCATTTAGACATCGTATTAAAGATGTATATAATTTTCATTGAATGCGACTTTTTATGGCTGAAATTTCCCAGAAGATTCCTTCAAATGTATAACGATCAATGGAAACCTTAATAACTTCAAAACTCCACAAAAATTGTTTTAGAGTCATTCCAATGTGTCCTAGTGATAGGCTAGGTATATTAACCGAAATTAGAGGCAAGTAGTCCGATTTTTGCATCTTTTACTGTGGTGGAGTCCACACTATCAGCCAGGAAAAGATTCCAAATTCAATAAATTTTTTGGACTAATAGATATTCGAATCAGCTCTAGGTCATAAAGATAACGTTGAAGGAAATAATATCAGTATTATAAAAAAATTAATCAGTAATTTTTTACATGTATTTTTTAATAAATGACAAAAATACCGTTGTGGCAAAAATCTGTCAAAAATCCAAAATTATGCACTTTTCTCAATTTTTCTCATAATCATTATAAAATTAAAATTACCCATTATTTTAATAAAACATTGAAATACGGGGGTTTTATCATTAAAAAAATAAAAAATTCCTCATTATTTGATAAAAAATATGCACATAATGTTTCTTTGTCATAGATATCATGCATCCTTATTTTGTGTTATCAGAATATGTCATGCCTAAATTGATTAAATGCATAAATAAAACTTATTAAGTAAGTGGGTATACTTTTTAGTTGTTTTTACATTTCTTAAATGGTTTTTTTGTGAATTATTATTAATGGGTCGGTAGATCCATGTGATGTGTTAAATAGAAATTGGTGATAAGTGGGTGGGTATAGCCATGTGACATGATTAAATGGAAGTGGAGAACATGAGTGGATATACTCATGACATGTGATGGTTTAAATGAGTAGGTATACTTGTTGAATGGTTTTGAGTGTAATTTTTTATAGGAGTGGGTAGACTCATATGGTTGGAAGTTGTTAAATGTATAGAATGGTTGATGATATAAATAGATTCCAAGGAAGGATCTCCATGGATTTGGAACGCAGTAGTGGACACCTTAGTTGAGTATTCACATTGGGTCTTGATTCTGTGGGATGTCTCGGGCTTTTTTTTCTATTAGATCCGACTTGATGGGACTCACGTAGGACATTCTGGTACACATGCTCCTAGGAATCCAACAAGTTCCTATACTGAGTTTCTATTGAGATGATACAAGGACCTGATGATGATTACTTGGTCTTCAATACATTGGATTCATCCCTTCATGGTTTACACATCATTATATGGCATGATCGTGGGATATATTACTGTGTTTGTACGACAAGGTCGTGGGGTTTTTATTTGGTTTTCTTAATAGAGTAAGGCTGTGTGGATTGGATATGGATTGTTTTACGACAAGGTTGTGTTGTTTGTTTATATTGCCTATAGGTTAATTGTTAGGATCTGCCACTTGATCCAGGGAGCCACAAGAGGCTGTTCGGTATAACTTGTTTGCATTGGTTATATGTCATGGGCTTTCACACTAACATTACTTCTTACATGTACTTGTTTCACATATTTCAAAGTGCAGATTATAATTTGATAGATCTTTGTGTGAAAACCTACTTAGATGATTATCTCACACCCTGTTTGGGCCTCCTTAGGGACCCAAACAAATTATATGGTTTCATGTGATGGTAGGGGAAAGCGCCCTAACACTAGTTGTTGATCATTTCTTCAGAGCATGGGAGCATGAGAGCCAGCTGAGGATTACGATGATACTGTGATAGTTTTTGATCTTTTGGGATTTTGGATACTTGTATTGTACTTTATTTCCATGTATATTTTTTGGTTGTTTTTTAGATACATGTATCATCTGCATCATGGTATATGAGACACTTATGGATTATTATATATTACTATCTTTCTTATCTATTTTACCTATTTTAGGCTTATTGTATATACATCTGATATTGAATTTGATTTACCTCCTCTACGATATATTGTGGTAATTAGGGAATAGTCCCCACAATAACTCAACTAGACCCTCACCACTAGTCGGAAGCATCTGGCATTTGAGGAGTGTGCTTGACTGCATGTAGCCAACCAGTCTTGGGGAACTATTATGTGGAATCCTAGTTCAGGGCATTACAATATGGTATCAGAGACAATTTCATTTCTAGTTTGATTGACTTTTTGGAGAAAATAGACCGTGATATGTAGGAAACTGGAATTTTAATCAGCTATGCTCGAGCGTAACTAACCCGTGTACATGAAAAATTCAAATTACCCTAAATGAAATTTCTATTTTCTGTTTATGACTATTACAGTTGATTTGATTTCACCATTAGAAGACACGCATGATTTATGTTGATACTATTGATGAAATTGTGGGTTCTATTTTTTTGCAACCTGATAAGATTAGGGTATTTCATCTCATGCATCATATATTCACTTGTTAGAAATCACATATCATGAATCATGTCTTTTCATTTAAGATGAATTATTTGATGCAAGCTATTGTGATAGGTTCTCTAATAGTTGATCCTGATTCTGTGATAGACATTGTGGAGAGGATAGATAAGTGACATTATCATTCAATTCCTAAGGTGTATGGGCCCTTATGAAATAGAAAATGATGTACCTTTCAAATTAAAATTTTAAAGTGAATTTGATGTGTATGGATTATATGGGCATCAATGTTTAGTTCATGAGGTGTTATGGGTCCTCGAGGATCAGAACATGGTGGACCATTGGTTAAATCATTTTAAATAATGACTGTTAAATGAATATAAATTGAAAATAGACACTTGAGATACACTCGGATTTTGAGTGGGTGAGAGGTAGTGTTTCTAGTTTTGTTGTGGTTGTTCTTTTTATAGTCATGTATTTAGGATTATGTTATGTGTTATGACTTGTTTTTAGGAGGGTTTTGACATGTCCTACACTTTTGATATTCGACTTTGATATCATTCCTTTCTGAGGTGAGTGTATGGTATTATAGATGCATGTCACCATGAAGACCTCCAATTGTATTCCAATAGGGTGGTGATGACCATGCTTCAATGGTGGTGGGCCATGATATACTATTGGATCCACTTTTAGAGCTTTTTGTGGTACAATAGACTATTTCAAACATAGGTGTTGAGGCATAGTTCTATGAGGGGTTATTTTTCAATATGCAGACATTTCAAGGAGAACTGTAGCCTACCATGACTATGGACAAGCTGACATGGGTGTTCTAGCAGCAACATCCTTTCACGTTTTTGGGGGATGATGGTCCACATGCTTCTAAGTTGTGGCTTGAGACAACACTAGATATCTTCGAGCATCTGGAGACACTTTTTGAGAGGAGGGTCAAGCTCACCCCTAATATGATACATGGAGTAGTAATGTACTGGTGGGATGTTCTGAACCAGGATGAAAGGCTAAGAGATAAGGGTTGGACTAATATCCAGACATACTTTCTTGAATAATATTACCCCAAGACACTATGGGTAGAGTGAGACAGTGAGTTTATGCATCTAGAGAAGGGTACCATGACCGTTATAGAGTACTCAACATACTTTACAGAGTTTTATAGTTTTCCACTAATGTACCTTACTGATGAGCTATCGAGAGCGAGATGATTTGAGGAAGGCCTCTGACATACTATCAAATCCATGGTCAAGGTGTTCAGTTTGTCCTCTTTCACTGATATTGTGAATCAGGCACTGACTATAGAGTGGAACCTGAGGGAATTTGAAGATATAGAGTAGGGAAATGTCTCTTCTCTACCCAGTGGTTCTACATCATTAGGCAGGAAGCACCGTTTTGATGCTTCCCATGAGATAAGCATCATTTATGCAATGAGTGCTGGTAGCTCGGTGTCTTTACACTAGTGTGGCAGGAGAGATCACATGAAGAATCATCGTAACTGCGACCCAGTCGAGTGCTGAGCTTATGGAGGAATGGGCCACGTGAAATGGTTTTAAAATACCTTCCCTCCAAATGTGAGTGGTAGAGGGTAAGCTCCGATGTCAGGTTTAGGAGTTGGTTTCTATGATCTTTTTCATGTAGGGAGATAGAGTAATGCAGGCCAATCAGGCTGCATAAATAGTGGTCTTTTCTAAGGTATCCATAAACCAATTACTCCTATACATCGAAGGGTACGTACTCTGAGTAGTGAGGTTGTTTCACAGGGTCATGGTATAGGTCAATTATATTATGTACAACCTACCCTTGAGGAGCAAGGTTTCATACTATCTATAGTGAGAGGAATGATCATAGTAACCTCTACTGTTGAATCTTCTCTTTTTGATACAAGTGTATCTCATAGTTTCATATCTGCACCTATGGTGAAAATACATGGGCTTATTTTGTGGTATTTTGGAAGCGTTTTAATGCTAGAAATACTACTGGTAATCTGAATGGATGATGTGATCTAGTGCAAGGAGTACCCCCTTGAGGTTGGTGGGAGTCACTTCATTGGAGATATTTATGTCTTTGAGATGATAGGGTTTGACGTCATTCTTGGGATGGACTGTTTATTATATTATCGATATTACATTGTCATGTATCACCTAAGGGTTACTTTCACATCACCAGAGGATGCAGTGTTTACTCACATGGGTGAATGGGTTGTCCAGGCGAGCTGAGATGGACTAGATCATCATGAGTTTGGCAGAATGACAGCCTAGATTACTATTTTTTATTTTGGATGATCAGGGAGTGATTTAGGTATACATCCTTCTAATGGTGGATTGTTTCAGGGACATGTTCCTATATGAATTTTCTAGTTTACCTGTTGATATATAGGTTGAGTTCTCTATTGAACTAGTGTTATGAGTTTCACCAGTATCCATTTCTACATACTAGCTGGCTACGATGGAGTTGTAATAAATTAAGTGGATTCTAGAGTATTTGGTGGCATAGGGGTTTATCTGACCTAATACTTCTCTATGGGGTTTTCCAGTTCTTTTTTCAAAAATTTTGGACATAACTCTTCAGCTATTTGTGGATTATCGTAATTTGAATCAACTAATGGTTAAAAACTAATATCCCTTTCCAAAAATAGATGAAATGTTTGATAAGATTATAGGATCTTGAGTATTCTTGAAAATTGAACTAAGGTTAGGATATCACCATGTACATATTTTACCCACATACATACATCGTACAACCATTCATAGTAGGTATGGTCTATATGAGTATATGGTTATTCCATTCAGTCTCACAAACACGATAGTAGTTATCATGCTGCTGATGAACTGAGTGTTCCATCCTTAATTGTGACACATCATGTATTGGTCTGGGAGTAGTGCTAATGTAGGGGGATAGAGTATTAGCATATGAGTCTTAGTTTCTAAGGCCACGTGAGAGGAATTACCCTATGCATGATCTTGAGCTAGATGTAGTTGTTTATGCTTTTCACTATTGGAGACATTATTTATAAGGAGATCATTTTTTGGTGTATACAGACTACAAAATCCTCAAGTATATATTTACTCAGTATTATTTGAATACGAGGGGAAACAGGTGGGTGGATTACCTAAAATATTTTGACATCAAGCTTGAATACATGACCAGTAAAGGTAAGGTAACTTTTGATGCACTGAGCACATGGACTCAGATACAGACAGTGCAGTAGGCAAGTAGTGAGTGGTAACTTATGGCGTTATTCTCTAAGATCTATATGGAGGTGAAAAATAGTTAGGGATAAACATATCTAACATCCACAGTTGTGACTTCTACCCTATTGGATAACATAATAATGAGGCAGTTACCGAATTCAGAGGGTATAGTCCTATGGGAGAGTGTGGAAGGTGCGGACACTCTTCCTGGTTGGACCGTAGGTGTTGATGAGATTTTACATATCCATGGATGTGTTTGGGTTCTAGTGGATATATGTGGGGATATTATGTGGGTGTTTCATGCTTTATCTTGGTCACTACATCTCAGAGTCACAAGATGTACCATGACTTGCATCATAAATACTAATGGACAAGTATGAAAACTGGGGTAGCTAGTTTTGTTACAAGGTGATACACCTATTAGCATGTGAAGGAGGAATATCAATGATGAGCCATAATTTTATAGCAGTTACATATTCCCATGATGAAATGAGATGACGTCATAACGGATTACATGACTGGTTTTCTAAGGTCGCCTTGATGTAACGATGATGCTTGGTTGTTGTTGACGGGATCAAAACGGTTGATCATTTATTGGCGATCAAGGATACCTTCGATGTAAATGTTCTTGGAAGGTTTTATATCTATGAGATAATACAACTTCACTAGTTCTCACACACTATCATTTAAAATTGGTATTCCCACATTAACTCTCATTTATTATAGAGTATTCATAGGGAACTAGGTACATAGGTGCTTCTGAGCATAGTCCACCACCCTCAGACTGATGGCCAATCAGAGTGTATGATAGAAGTGCTAAAAAACATGATGACAGAATTTGTCCAAGGTTTTGCGGGATCTTGGGAGATCCACATTCATCTAGATGAGTTCTCCTGTAATAACAATTATCAGAAAACGAAACAAATGTCTCCTTACGAGGCTTTGTACGGTAGGATATTCCAATCACCCTAGGGATGGAAAGAGGAAGGTGAGTTAGCATTACTGGGACCTTGTCTCATGCAAGAGAATTCTCAGTTTATCTAGTTGATTCAGAAGCAGATAGATACTGCACAATCATGATAGAAATCTTATGTCGATCACTGTATATGTCCTCTAGAGTTTGAGGTCAGGGATCAGGTCTGTTTATGTGTTTCACTAAGGTTGGTACATAGAAGCATCATGATACGGTGTAGGATTTCACCCCTATATGTTGGGACATTCGAGATTTTTGAGGGAGTCGTATCAGTAGACTATTAGTTTTAGTTCCCTTAGAGGTACTGAGCCATGGATGAAAACTTTCATATATCACAACTGGCCCATTATAATTCATCCCCATCTCACGCTTTTCAACCTGAGGAGGTTGAGCTACAATTTGATGCATCCTTCAAGAAGCATCTAATTCATATTGTTGATAGGAGCATGAAGTTTAAATAAGGATAGTATGTTCCTCTAGTACATATTCTATGGAAGCAAGACCGTTCACAAGATGAAACTTAGGAGTCGGAGGCCGACATACGTGCTTAGTAAGGAGTTTTTTCAAATGGATCTTGACTACCCTTGAGAGTGAAATTTGGGGAAGATTTGCTTTAAGGGGGTTAGATTTTAAGATCCCAGTTTTTTTTGAGGTATGAATATTTTACATTCTTTTTTGGTATAGACCCAAAGATGGGCCACGAGCCAGTTGGGTTGTTTTTGGGAAATAATAGGCAAGAAGGTTTTGTACTGGTTGTAGGCCAATTACATTATGTGTAATTGGATTTAAAACTGTGTAATCTGATTTCATAACATGTAACAATTTGTCTTGGACCCTTCATTATGTGTAATGGTTTTACCCCATTAAAGGAAAAGCAAGCATTACACACCATATAAGTAAATTAATTATCATGTAATTGCTCCACTATGTTTTTTAAAAATAATGGCACAAACCTCTATTTACTGGACATATTCCCTTTTCCTCTCTTTTGAAGACTTAAAACATCCTTATCTAGATTTTTAGATCTAGTTACCATTTGGATTCCATTTCATTCCCTGTCATTTTTGTTGGAACCACAACGGTAAGATATTGATTTCTTTTTAGCCATTCTATATTCTTCAGAACAACAGTTGCATTGTTTGGATTTAGGATTTTATGCCCTAATTTCTTGTTCTTCATATGTTCTTTAGATTTATTCCCAATCAGGATGAATTAGGACTTGATACTAGATGAGAACTACACAAATGACATAAGTTAGGTGGTCTATATTTTATTTTGGCTTTTGATTCCTTATAGAGATATTGACCGTTTTTCTACCCACTATACTTTTTAGCGTGTGCCCGATTTTAAAGCGTTAATCTGAAATAGATGAGGTTGGACCTGTTGGGGACTCCCTTAGGTTCATTGAGATACATTAGTGGTTGCTGACCTAGCCCAATGACACCCATGGGGTGCACCATGACTTTACATTGGTTTTTACCATTGATGAACTACCCATGGGGTGTGACCTCGAGTTTTCCTAGTTTAAGGAAGCTTGGTTGTTCGTAAATGATGCCGAATTATATACATAGGATATATCTTATCTGTTTACCTTGTGTTATTATAATATTCATTTCCTAACTTTATTAAATACTTAAATGGAAATTTTCAAAGGAGTGGGTATACTCATTGGATATTTTTAGATTGCATAAACAGTTTTGTTAGTAATTGTGATTAATGGTTGGGTATACCCATGTGATGTGTAAAATGGAAATTGGTGATAAGTAGGTGGGTATATCCATGTGAAAAGAATAAATGAAATTGGAGTACATGCATGGGTATGCTCATGAGATGTAATTGTTTAAATGAGTGGGTATACTCATTGAATTGTTTTGAATGTAATTGTTTATATGAGTGGGTAGACTCATATGGTTTGAAATTGTTAAAGGAATGGAATGATTGATGATTTACATAGATTCCATTAATAGATCTCCATGGATCTGGAATGCAGTAGTGGGAACCTTACTGATTATGCACCTTTGGTCTTTATTCCATCAGATGACTTAGGCTTTGCTACCCCTAGGATCCAGATATCTTGGACCCACATAGGACATGTTAGTTTATAAGATCCTAGGATTCCAACAAGTGCCTATTCCAAGTATCCATCGAGATTTTCTTGAGACTCGAAGAGGATTCCCTTGTCTTTACCACCATAGATCCGGCCCTTAGTTCTACACTTCATTATATGGCATTACTGTCAGATATATGATTGTTTTTGTATGACAAGGTTGTGGGTTTTTGATATAGTTTTCTTTATACGGTAAGGAAGTGTGGACATTATATGGATGGTTATGTGGAAAGGGTGTGTTGGTTGTTTATATTTCTTATAGATGACTTGTTAGAAGATGAAACATGTTTCCGGGAGCCAAAACTGACTGTTTAGTATTACTTGTTTTTAGTAGTTATACGCCTAGGGATTTCACACTTACATTACTACTTACATTCACATGTTTAGCATATTTTTTAGAATTTCTTAGAAATGTATAGATATTTAGTGGAAACCTACTGGGATGTTTATCTCCCATCCTATTTTGGCCTCCTTGGGGACACAAATAGACTATATAGTTACAGGTGATAGTAGGGGAAAAATCCCTATAACTATTTGTTGATCATTGGTTTAGAGCATGGGAGCATAGGACTAAGATGAGTCTTGTGATGCTACGGGGTAACTATTCAGTTGTTTTGGATTTTAGATACTTGTATTTTATTATATTATTATATACCTATTTGGGATATTTTCTAGATACATGTATCATCTGCATCATGGTATATCAGACACTTCTGCCTTGTTACATATTCGTGTCTTGCTTGTCTATTTTATCTATTGTATGCTTATCGTATCTACTTTCACTATTTAATGTGATTGACTTCCATGGTGAGAAATTATGTTAATGGTGGTATAGTATCCCAAATTACTCACCTAGTCCCTAACTTCTAGTCATAAGCCTCTGGAATTTGGTAAGATGTGCTTGAATCCATGTATCCCACCATGCTTGGGGCACAGTTGAGTGACATCCGGTTTTGGGATGTTACATTTGTACAATGATTCAATTATTTCATTTCAAAATTAATTTATGTCATATGAAGATATAATATGATTTTGTGTATGTATATACTATATCACATCTAGGTGTGAATAAAATTCCTTAATGTAAAAAATAAATTCTTTTGGGTGATAATTCTTATAGTGAGATAAATTCCTTAAACTAATATAAAATACTATGTGTGAGAAAATTCATAAAGTGGGAAAATATTCTAGTGAGAGAAATCCAATTGTTTGAGAGTTTCGAGAGATGGTTTTTTTGGTGACTTTTATAGATTTATAATTGATAAAAAAAATTATATATGTCACTTTTAGGTTAATATTCAGTCAAACATTGTAATCTAGCACTACAAAAAATGTGGTATTAGTGAATGTTTATTAGTTGTAGTTATAATAATCAATACTAAAAAAACATTATTAAATATATATTAAATATAGGGGTGGTTTTAATGAAACCACTGCTAATAATTTTAAACAATAATTGACCCCACCCCCTCCACCCAATACCCTAACCCCCTCGCTCCCTTGGTCGTGCCTCTCCCCGATGCTGGTGACTGCCCCTCCCCCTTGGCAGTGCCTCTCCTCGACGTCGGAAATCACCCCTCCATCTTATCCTCACCTCTCCCCAACAATGGTGACCACCCCGACATCGATCATGACTCTCCCCGGTGCTAGTGACTCCCTCCCTCCGCCTACCCCACACTGATCCCTCAGCCCCACCTCTCCCTCACGTTGATGAACCCCCCCCCCCCCCTCGAGCCTGCCCCTCCCCCAACATCGGTGACTGACCCACTCCCTTGATCACGCCTCTCCCCAATTCCAGTGACTGCCCCTCACTATCGATCATGCCTCTCCTTGGCGCTAGTGATTACCCCCCCTGCCGATACCCAACCTATCCCCGACACTAGAGACTACCCCTCCCCCTTGGTCGCACCTCTCCCCAATGTAGGTGACCGCCCCTCACCCTCGACCCCACTTCTCCCTGACTCTGACCCCCCTTCTCTTCACCAACATACCTCTCCCCCTTCTGCCACTTCCCCCTGATGGATCACCCCTCATCCTCGATGGTGAACACCCATTTTCCCACTCTCACATATGATCCTCATGACCCCAACCCCACTAGCTACCTGATGATGACCCCACAATGACCCCCCTGCTACTTGAGGGTGATCCCCAATGGCGACCCCTCTCCCCCATTTCTGAGAGAGTGAAATCCCCAATCGTAAGTTGTAATTTTTAATAATTTATGATTGGTTTTCTATATCATTATGTATTATACCATATTTTATAATTTAAATGATAAATTTTTTCACATAGGAATCCTATACACATAACTATCACTAATGCCTATTATAAATGGGGATCATGAATCATTTATAAGATGAATTCTTGTTTGTCTAATGGGTTATAAATAGTTTGTAACTTCATGATTCATTTATACCTCATGAATTCTTGGTGAGTAGGCCTTATTGAGTTTTGGACAATGGTTGATTAGAGGATAGAAAACCATTTGGTTTTATTGATTATTCACTAAAGATTTAGTATGCTTCTTCCACACTAGAATGAGACATTCTATGTATGAACATACATAGTGTACATGTATGTTCACCATGATTTTATATACTATATTTATATAATTAGTGCATAAATTAGGTGACCAAGCTTAACGAAGTTAATCGATATTTACATTTAATTGTACTTGATTGATTATCCATTTATATATTTATATCTGAATATATAGGGGGACGAGTGAATATCCAATACCTAGGGATAAAATATGGATTAATTTACCTCAAAACACAGCTCGTTATAACAAGAGTTTGAAAAAAAATTATGTAATGAAAAAATGATCAGTAGATGGTCGAATAAAATGCGTATGTCCTGATTGAATATTCAAGTGATGGTTAAATAGAAATGAATTATATAAAAATTTTATATAGAAAAAATTTTCTAATCAATATGTATGTAGGCTTTGTCATGGTGAATATATTGTTTTGGAAGTTCCAAACAAAGATAATCCTATCAACAAAACACCAAGTGACCATCCAGTGGGGAATTCCATTTGAAATTTGATAAATGAAACATTTTTTCTTTACAGGATATAATGTCCAAGATTTCAATAGATAAAAAATTCATTCAATTGACCATGATAATTTTAATCCTTATAATATGATCAATGACCAAAAAAATTATCTTTATGAATTAGTTGAATATATACAACAAGAACTGTATGTAGTGTGTGATAAGTATTCAATATTTTCTTTTCTACTTCAGTTGTATCATATAAATAACCATTGTGAAATTATTGACAAAGAAATGTACATGAGTTTAGAGTTTCTTCATGATGAATTTAGTGAAGCTATGATCCTTGGATCATTCTATGATATTAATAAATTCATAAATAAACTTGGACTGTATTATACAAAGATACATCAATTTCTTAATGATTTATTTCTTTACTAGGGAGAATAGTCTGACAAAGGAGAATTCAAAATATGTTATAAAAGTTGATGAATGTCAATTAACACCAATGAGAGTATAAATCAATGCATCCCCATGAAAAAAAATTAAGAAAACTCCTTCAACATTATTTGATTACTTTCCTCTAATATGATGCTTGAAAAGATTATCCATGGAATCTAAGACTACATAAGAAATGAAGTGACATGATCAAGATAGTAATGATGGCTTGATGAGACATCCAAAAGATTAAACATCATGGAAAATGTTTGATTCATTATATCTATATTTTTCTTCAAATCTAAATAATTCACGATCGGGATTGGATTCTGATGGTTTTGACCCCTTTTGTACTTTAGGTACTAATTATAAAATTTGGATAGTTGTTTGGATCCCTTATAATCTACCTACATATATGTGTATGAATAAATATTATTATTTTTTATTTCGATGAGTATTTCGAGAAATAAAATGCCTATAAATTGAATTGATGTATACCTTCGACCTCTAATCAAATAATTGGGAGAATTACGAGACGATGGAATGGAATCATATGACATTTAAATGAGAAAACTATTACAAATACTTGCTAAAATAATATAGACAATTAATAACATTCCTGGATTAGGAAATTTGTCTGATTGGAACAGTCCTACTAGTTTGTCTTGTCTAGTTTGTAATTTTTTTCATCAACGATTACATAATAGATGAAAATGATGTTTTTTGTGTCATCATTGATTTCTTTATTTCTTCTCATAAATCTATGTTTAAAAAGACACAATTCAATGAATATATTAAACTGAGAATTCCACTAAATGTGTTATTAGGTTCAGAAATCATTGGACAATTAATGAGGGTCAATGATGAATTTTGAAAATATAAACATTTTAAAAAAGGGGGAAAGGGTACAAGGTAAAAAATTTGAAGAATCTAGAACAAAAAAATAAAAGGTATATTTTTCAAAATTACTTATTAAGAGTTTAATTTAATATGTTATAATCTTTATATAATGAATATTGAGAAAAAATTATGTGGCAATGTAATTTTCACATTGCTTAATGAGAAGGGTAAATCAATGGATCGCCTTAATGCTCATATGAATTTGGAGTTAATGAAAATAAATCATGATTTTTGGGAAAAATAGAATTTCATGTATCATTTGACTATTTTTACAATGAAAAATCAGTAGAACGAAGTATTCCTTCAATCTTTAAAGAATTTAAACGTGGGAGATGGATATTCAAGTAATATATCATGGTGTATTGACTAAAAAAATTGAATGTTACACGGATTGAAATGTCACAACTCATGTATTTTGTTGGAACATTTTTTCTAATTAGAATTTTGAAATATGATAACGAAAAAATAAACTATTGTACCTTTTTCTAATAGCTTTGTAGAAAAAAAAAAATCTAATTCAGCTTGATAAAATTCAAGAAAAAATTGTTTTGACACTTTTTTATTTGTAGATGTTATTTCCCCCTTCATTATTCACTAGGATGATTTAAATGATTGTTCATTTGTTTGAAGAAGCTAAACATGGCTGACCAGAACATTATCAATTGATTTATACAATTGAGAGGTAAAATAATATTATATTTATTTTCATTAGTGAATTTAATTTTATTAAATTATTGCATAATTTTTTATATGTTTTTTAATTTTTTTCATCAGGTACATAGGTCATTTGAAATCAGAAATGATGAATAAATTTCAACCAAAAGTCTCTATTGCTAAAGGTTACATATCCAAACTGATATTGACCTTGTATTCTAGGTATTTGGATGGGATTGGGACTAGATTCAATTATGTTTAATGTTTTGATGATATCTCAACTAATTATCATTTTGAAAACTAGTTATCAATATTTCCAATTATTGGATAACCAATTGTAATGGGGTTAAATTTTACAATAAATGAATTGGAGTTTCTATAAGAACATAGATACACACTACTCAGTAGTCTTATTATAGATCCATTTATTGAATAATTTCTATGCCAATCAAATAAGTGATTAAGGGGTAGATCATTAAATGAGATGGAATTAAAAAAAGATGTTAAATTAAGAGATTGTCAAATGGATCACACATAAGGTAAGTATATACTCATATTAATAATATTGATATGTAGTTATTTTTTCTATGTTAAAACTAAAAATTTATATATATTTTTCTAGATAGTGAATTTTAAAAATCAAGCTGAAATATCAAATACTTTTATATTTTTTTTGGATCGGGGTCCTCTAAGAAATTCTATGATATTCGACGCCTACAATATTCATGGATTTAGGTTTCATACAATTTATAAGGAAGAAGACATAAAAACTAAAAATAATGGTTATTTACACATAAAGAGGTGGGATATTATGGATATTTGGACGATATAATTGAATTAAACTATCATGGTTTGTTTTTTGGTTGTCTTATTCAAATAAAAGTGTGTTAATATTGATTTGGGTGTTATGAATGATTCATTACATTTTAATTCATTCAACTTCTCTCGATATATCCATACCAATGATCACATAGATAATGATACATTTATCTTGGATTCCAAAGTGAATATAGTTTATTATGTGGTTGATAAAATACATGATGGTTAGAGTTTTTTTTAAACTTATAGTAGAAGGACATATATGATATGAGTGATGAAGATCAATTTGTACATTGTGACGGTGAACCTAATCAACAACAAAAAATGAATAATTATTTAATAACAATATAGAAACAATAGAACATTCAAAAGTGGTATAAACTGAATCACTTGTCACAATGGAGGTTTATAAATATGAAGAAAATGAGTATCAAGATAATTGAATGTATAAATTGGAAATGAAAATATATTACAATTTCTCATTGATAAGTGGTCCATATATATATACATTGTTCTAGTTTTTCTTTTTTCCATTTGTAAAAATTTATTAGTTTTTAATTTCCAATACATTTAATATATCTGAACCTATTTAATTGAAATAATGCTAAGAACAAATAAATTTCAAAATCCTAGCTGGTTATCATCTTGATGCACACCACAACTATCGTCAGCTTCCGTGGATCTGAGTGATTCGGTTGTAATTGAGACTACCAGTGAGCTAGCCATTCCATGGATATTTTTAGTATCCCACCATCCAATTCACCTCTAGCTATGTAGTAGTTGGTCATCCCTTCATCTAGTGGATATCGGTGAGTTACTATTACTGGTATGTATGTCATTGTAAAAAATTCATATTTTATTAATTGTTTAATTCATTTTTCAAATGGAAAAAAATAAAAATAGAAGAAATATAAATATGAACATTAAAGATGCATGAGACCTGATGGAATTCAATATTATCATTCCATTTGATGAGATTGGGGTGCCTACTGATGATGTTTCCAGAATCTATGGGTAGAATATTAGGTAGCTTATTTGTGATACAATGAGCATTCCCATTAATTAAAAATATTGGAGGAATATTCCGACAAATTGGCAAAATAAGGTTTTTGATAATTAATTAAATGTAATTTAATTTAATATTTTTTGATAACTAATTTACATGACATGAATAAAATTTTGTGATATACTTATATAGTATTATGGTTTTTATTTCAATATTTTTTTTTTAATTTTGATGTCCCAGGATCTATTTCACGCCCATGCACTATCAACAATTTAGGAAAGAAATTTTGATATTTTAAATGAATATTATGACATGAGTTTAATGAAATATCATTGAGATCATGATAGATTTATGAGAATGTGTGTGAATGAATTTCTCATGTGAAATGGAATTCATTTGTCGATATTAACAAAGATGCATCTCATGAGGTAATTGCATATTTTAGAGTATCGAAACAACATAAACAAAATAAAATTATAATTTTTATTAATGTTTATTTTTGTAGGAATTATTGAAAAAAATACTATGAATCATGAGAAATAATTAATTCTTCTTATCAGTGTGTCTTAGAGTTTTTTTAGAAAAATAATAATTTTGGTTTGTATTTTATTAATTATTATTTATATCATTTTATTATAAGTCAATTTTTTTCTATCTTGTTTATATTTTTTATAAAGGCTAATGAAATAGGTTACTCTGTTGGCCATACATATATGTGGTTTAAAGTGCATATGGAATCTGATGTCAGTTTTGTAAATTACCCTACCAATGATGTTTGAGTAAGTATTTTTCATTATCATTTCATGTTATTTCATTACTATAAAAAATTAAGGAAAAATATATTATAAAAAAAATCCTTAAACCAACTTAAATTTGGCTAGATACATGGATAAAATGATTCCAATTTAGCACCGTTTGATACATATAGCCAACCCCAATTAATTGGGTTTAAGGCATATTTTTTTTATAATTTATTTTTCAATATTATGATTTATAGAAATGAAATAACAATACATAGTAATAAAAAATTTATTAATTAGATAATATTATAAAGTTCAAATATTTTAAAAAATAATTTTTAATATTTTTGCATTAACAGGTTAATATTCAAGAAATATGGGATGTGAACCATTCAAAATCATCATCAGTATCCCAGAACTATGAAGTTCCAATTTTTTTAGGGACGGAGAATCCCAGACATGTACAGGGGATGGGTTCTGGGATAACTACGTTAGTTGTCTTTGATAGGGAGTCATCATCAGTTACTACTACACCTAGTGGGGGTTAGAGTTGCACTATTGAAAGGGAATCACAAAGATAAATTGAAAGGTTGAAAGGAAAAGTGAGACAACAAGACTCGTATAAGAAAACACAGGATCAATGGTGAGAGATAGTGGAAAACGATTTAGTTTTCATATTTCAATGGTTTAATAGAATGATACCCAAGGAAATTTCTATCCTTATATCTTATCCTATCTAGGTAAATTCTAAATTTTATACATCATTCACACATTTTCAACTAATGCATACAACATCCTTAAATAAATATAAAATGAAACCTTTAAATTTAAAACATGCACTTCGAGTCATACCAAAAACATCTTGCGCCAGATTGACGTGTGTTTGATTCTGAAACACAGAAAATAAATTATATATCGTTATCCTTATGTTTGAAAATAATTCAAGCTTATTTTCTCAGTTTTGATAGAGTAAATAGTTTGTAACTGTACCAAAGCCTTTAAAAACATGTGTGTGTGTGGGGGGGGGTCAAAATAGGAATTAGATTCTATACCAACATAAAATCAGAGGAAAATTATTGTGGATTTATTTTTGAAATGTAGGAATAGATGAAACATTATTTAGAGTTACGGTTTACATGAGATGCATGTAAATGTATTTTTAGTGATTTAAAACACCAAAACATGTGTCTAATGGTTCAAACCGTAGAAAAAATATCATATTGACATGAAATCATGATAAAACAACTATTGAATTATTTTTTACATGTACTCTTATAAAAAATATAAATTAGACTGGTGGTGCAGTCAAAATGCCTAAGTAAATTGTTTTTAAAGGTACTAAATCCTTTAAAAATGATAGATAGGGGTCAAAATTTGAGAAATGTTTTTTTTGATTTCTATGAATTTATAGGAAAATAACCATGGATATTTTTTGAAATTTAGGAACCAATAACATGTTATTACAGTTTACAATTTTTAGGGATTCATGTAAATGCATTTTTAGTGTTTTAAACAACTAAAACATGTATAAAATATTCCAAACCAAAGAAACAAACCTCATATAGACATGAAATCATAAGATAACAACCATTGAATTATTTTTGACACGTAATCATAGACAAAAAATCTTTCTGACATGCGGTGTGGTTGGAATGACTTAGTAAATAAATTTTAAAGGCATCAGAGCCTTTAAAAATGTGTGTTGGGGTGTCATAACTAGGAAAATTTAATCATATTTCTATAAAACCATATAAGAAAAAATTTGTTTATTGAATTTTGAAATGTAGGACCCGATGATATGTCATTATGTGTTAAATTTTTTTTGTAATGTTTATAAGTGGGTTTTTATTGTTTTAAACCAAATTAACATGAATATAACAATCAAAACAATAGAAAAAGACCTCATATTGACATGAAGTCATGAAAAAACCATTTTTTAGTTATTTCTGATGTGTATTCATAGATAACACATCAATTCGATATGTAGTTTTGTTGGAATGGATGGTAATCTATTATTAAAGGTCACAAAGACTTTAAAAATGTGTGTTAGCGGGTCAAAACCAGGAATACTTTGTCAGATTCCCATGAAATTATATAAAAATGACTATAGATTAATTTTTGAAATGTAGGAACTAATAACATTTGATTATTATTTATGGTTTTCCTGGGATTTCTGTAACTCATTTTTAGTGTTTTAAATGAGTAAAACAATAATATAATGTTGAAAACCATAGAAAAATAACTCATATTAATGTCAAATCATGCTAAATTAACTATTGAGTAATTTTTGACATTTACGCATAGAAAACACGACAATCTAACCTGTGGTGTGGCCAGAATGACTCGATAACCAACTTTTAATGATATTGAAGCCTTTAAAACTTGTATAAGGGGGTAAAAACAAGGATAAAATCAGTTTATTTCTATAAAATAAAAGTAAAACAACCATAGATTTATTTTTGAAATGTAGTAACCAAAAGAACAACATTCTGAGTTATTATTTTCTTGGGATGCTCATATATGTGTTTTTTGTGTTTTAAAACACTAAAATGATTGTGTAACATTCAAAAAAATGAAAATGTCCTCATATTAACGAGAAATCTATGTAAATATACTAATTAGTTATTTTATACATGTACTCACTTAAAAAACATCAATATGACATGCGGTGTAGTTAGAATGGATCAGTAAACTATTTTTAATGGTAACAATGCCTTTAAAAACATGTGGTGGGGGTTCAAAACCCGGAAAAAATCATTCGATTGTCATTAAATCATAATTCAATAACCATAGGTGGGTTTTTTAAATCTATTAATAGATGATACTTCATTTGGATTTATTGTTTTTTTATTCCCATAAATTCATTTTTAGTATTTTAAAACACTAAAACATGCAACAGTCAAAGCCATAGAAAAAACATCAGATTTATGTCAAATCATTGGAAAAACACCACTGTTTTATTTTCGAAGTGTATGTGTAATGTCAATGTGATGTGAATTGTGGTCATAATGGCTTCGTAAATAGTTTTTAAAGGTACTGAAGCCTTTAAAAACATGTTTCGGGGGGTCAAAACTAGGAAAGTGTTGTCATATTTCCATGAAATCATAAAAAAATTATCATAGATATATTGAAATGTATGAATAAAATGTGTATGTCCTGAAGCCTTTAAAAACATGCATCAGGGGGTCAAAACCAAGAAAACATCATCTAATTTCTTTGAAATCATAGTAAAATGGCCAAATAAATTTTTTTAAAATTGAATTATTGATGAAACATCATTTTTACTAACGTTATTCCTATGATTTCTATAACATGTTTTTAGTGTTTTTAAAAATAAAATACGCGTGTAATAGTCAAAACCATAGAAAAAGACTACAGATTGATGTGAAAACATGGTAAAACAACCGTTAAGTTATTTTGGACATTTAATTGTAGAAAAAATGTCTATTTGGTTTGTTTTATGGTCAAAATGGATCGATAAATAGTTTTTAAATGTATCGAAGCCTTTAAAATGTGTATTGGGGGGGGGGGGGGGTCAAAACTAGTAAACATCATTAGATGAACATAAAATCAGTGGAAAATGAACATATATTTATTTTTGAAATTTAGGAAACGAAGTAATGTAAATTCAAGTTAGGTTTTTCCTAGGATGCCTGTAAATAGATTTTTATTGTTTTAAAACACATAAACATTTAGGTAACAATCAAAACCATAAAAACAACCTCAAATTGATGTGAAATCAATGGAAAACACCCTTTTGTTATTTTTGATTTTTATGTGTATAAAACACATAAATTTGACATGCAGTGTTGTCACAATGGCTCAATAAATAGTTTTTAAAGGAATTGAAGCCTTTAAAAGCATGCATCGGGGGCTAAGACTTGGAAGACATCATCGGATTGCAATTAAATTAGAGGATAATAACTATAGATTGGTTTTTGAAATGTATGAATAAACAACACATCATTCAAATTTATAGTTTTCCTAGGCTTCCCATAAAGACATTTTTACTCTTTTAAAACACTAAAACATTTGTGTTATGGTAAAAACCATAGAAAAAACCCTCATACTGTCATGAAACCATGGAACAACCACCATTGATTTAGTTTTTAAATATTGTATATGATTTTATATCAAATTATTTAAAAAATATTAAGTAAAATTTAAGCACATTGCACATCGATTTAAAAATAAATTAGAATTTTATATACTTATTCTTTTTTAGTTACAAGTGTTGAATCATATTTTAAATAGGAAAATTTATGTTTTAAAAGTGTTTTTCATGGTATATTATTTGTTTTATGTTAAAATGTCTTCTGTTTGATTTGTAAAATAAAAATTTTTATGTGGGACATTATAAATATATTCCATTTCTTTTCACTTTTTCATTTCTTTTCTTAAATGTTAAGGTTTTTATTGTAGGAGATAGACGTTAACTGAAGGAAATAGGTTGAGCATTCGATTCAAGAAATTATTTATAATGCAATGGTGATGGTTCTTAGTTTCTTTGGTATGTTTAAATTTTATCAATTATTCTATTTTAATTCTGATTTATTATGTTTATATTTAATATCTGTCTTTGTTATTACAATTGATGAGATTATGTGGTATGTTTCAATTGATGAGATGATGTTGAGGTATACGGATGAAACATAGATCATGGGGTCAGAATATATTGGGCATGGATTGTAGTTGGACATATTTTATATGTATATATTGATAATTGAGGTATGGGTTGACAGAGGTAATCAGTTGACTGAGGTTATGGTGACTATGAATGTACAAGTATATAGCAATGGAAGTATGTTGTATGATGTATTTTTGATGGATTTATTTTTCATTTATGCTTTAGTTTATTACATGTCAATGTTTTTAAATTTATATTTTTTATTAAATATTTTTAAAATGTATATTTTTTAAAATATTGAGAGGTGATTTTTAAGAACCACTGTTAAAAAAATGAATTTGAATCATAATTAATAGTGGTTAATATTAACTACCATTAAACCTAACATCCAGTGATATATTTATCGGTTTTTAGGTTCATCTTATCTATTTTATTGTCATGTTTTCTTAAAAAATAACTGTTAAATAAAGTGAAAATCATTGCTAAATTTTCAAAAACAATCACATAGAAAACCGGCGCTAAATGAATCAAAATATTATGAAATGACTAGAGAACATGAAATACAGGGATATTTTAGTAACCACCAATATATAATTAGGAAACGTTTTAAAATGCATCCACTAGAAGAACAGAAAACTACTACGATTGGTATTTTTTGTGGTATGGAGTCTTGTTATAGTTATTTTTTTAATGACTTCACCTGAAATGTCGGGTTCGGACCATAGTGCTACAAGACCTCAGGTATGCATCCCCATACAGAAGAGGTTTCTAACTAGCAGTGAGGGTATAATTCCATCAGTGGGGAGACTATACCCATAGTATCATGTCATAATTCAAATAATACATAATAATCAATAAAATAGAATCTAGATTAATTATGTGGAAACTTAAAGAGGAGACACATGTCATACAATAATAAATGGGATTGTAAAGGGGAAATCCAAACTAGAGTAATAATAGGCAGATAATTAAATAAATAAAACATCAGGGTCCTCCAGAGTCCATCTCGATATACTACCATCTCCATTCTCAATTGCTCAGCCATCAGCCACATGTCCCCTTTCCTTAGCCAAATCCCTAAACATAATTTCCGAATGTGCATCGGTATTATTATACAAGGTGTGAGTAATAAAATTCAGTAGGACACCACTAATTCATCCATAACAAGTCTGAGCATGTTTATCTAGTGTATTAATAATAAATGAAAAGGAAATCATAAAATCTAAAATCACATAATGAGTGCTTGTGTGTTAACCAAGCTGCTACAACCCCTAATTATACATCCATCAACTCCATGTTGAATGGAATGTCAATATATAGAATGTAATAATGATATGTCCATGAGACTAGTGATAATACTTCTTGGAATTGTGTGTACGTACTACTCAACATCCACTTATCTCGAACATTAGACTTCCGCTCCCACATTTCTTCTTGGATCTATCCATACTGCCAAAAGATCTATAAAAGTGGCACCTTATGATGGTTCTGGGAGTAGTGGAAGTTTGTGGTGGTGAGAAATATATTAAAATTTATTCTAATTTTTATATGCTCAAAACAATGAGTGAGGAACTTGAACATCAAATTTTTAATTAATTTATTTAATGTCATAAAAAAAGATTACCATATCTTAGGAATATTTCTTCATTAGTGATGATAATCATATAAAAAGACCCTTTCAAATTGCCTTCATTGCACTATGAGGTTCCAAGAATAGAATCCCTCTAGAGAAAATCCATGCATGCTTCGTTGATATCCGATAAATGATAAAAGTTCTCTATGTTCTAGTAT
Organism: Viscum album; assembly: GCA_963277665.1. Classification (NCBI taxonomy): domain Eukaryota; kingdom Viridiplantae; phylum Streptophyta; class Magnoliopsida; order Santalales; family Viscaceae; genus Viscum; species Viscum album. The sequence goes on along the minus strand of OY728148.1, from coordinate 981,072,691 downwards.
GGGGAATAAAATGTCTTGCGTTGTTCATTCTTGATCACTCATTCTTTAGTTTTGAATAAATCTCTCAAACTTTTATTTTTCATGAGAGGGAGAGAGATAGAGGAGTTAAAAAATCATTATTTAAAACAATTATCTATTTTCAATTACCATCACAATAACCATAACATGATATTTATTGAGGTAGATTTTAGGTTAGGATATTTTTTTATTGCATTCTAGCCCTTAAAAAATACTAAACCCTTTAATAAACTTCATTCCATATAATAATAATATTCTTATTTTTATTCTATTGTGTGCTCCTACTTGAGCATAAGAAAAGATTATCTGGCCATCTTTTTAATTAATATTAATTATTAGACATGGTCTTGTTCTATTCAAACTCTTATTTTATTTATTAAACACCTAAAAAATATTTAATTAAAATATTTCATTAGTAAATATATATTTGTGATAAATAATACATGAATAAAATTATACCTCAGTATTGAGAATAATATTTATTCAATTAATTAAATTCAAGTTGTATTTAGTCAAGATCATCAGAAACACTTAGTGTTTAACCCTCTAGGATTATTTCTAATTGGCATCAAGATAGCTTTCCTAATGTCAAAAATTACTATCTAAGAATGAGTCAAGGCACCCAAGATAAATAACTTAACTTTTAAATGATGAAAACCAAAAATTAACACTCACTATATAATATAGTCCCTATATCATAATATCTCATCAAACAGGTTTCAAATATATGTCACCATCCTATTTTCTTGGTACATCCTTTTTTAAATAATTAAAATAAACACATTGTTTCCCCATGTACATGGAATTTAATTTAATGGTTCTATTTTAATCAAATGGATGAGATATAAGCTTCCATAAATATAGAAGGGAAAAATCCTTCTTTATCTTATTCATTAATGACATGCGAGTCATGACAAGAACAATGTAACATAACTTACCATGAATATATGTCGTCATTGTTTTCATCGTAAAATCTATGAGCATGAGTTATAAAATTCATTAATGATAATTTTAAATTCCAAGTACCATTACAAATGATCGCATATTGGAATATCTGATGACACCAAAAAATGTGGAATTCCAACCAGTGATTCGTTCACATAATCTCTCATATTGGTTATTACAAAGTTAGAACTTCATGATACTAAGACTCATCCTCTTACGAGTGATCTCAGTTGACAGTCTATGAACTATGTGTCCCATCATAGTACGTTATCCAAGATAAGGACATTCCTTAAGAATATCATCATAACACTTCAAGGATCTCAATATCACAGAGAACTGTTATGACTTTATCAATTTGACATATACTCTAGGGAATTATTACATTAGAGTCTTACAGAACAATTGACAATATTTTTTAACAGGTTTTATTATTATTCAATATATCGAACATACTTGTAATGAAAATACAAATAGCTAATTCTGGGACACCAACTCCAAGAAATTCCCATGAGGACTAGATCCAACTACATACAACTTTTAGTCCAACTGAACTCACATAATAATCATATTTATGGTGAGTCATTATTTTAATCAAGTGGTATGATATATTTTCTTCTTTGGAAATACTTCCCACTAAAACCACACCTCTCTTAATAAAATACACCAAGAGATGATACTTCCAAAGTACATGCTTCGTCTGTTGATGTGTACATGGATTTTTTATGAGAGACACCACTAAAATATTATCACAATAGAGTGTAATTGGATATTTACTATTATATAAAAATTCAATATCTTGGATGATTTGTTGCATCCATAATGCTTATTTAGCTACCTCAGAAGTCACAATATACCTGGACTCTACTGTAAAATCTATGACCATAGCCTTTTTTGAGCTCTTCCAGCTCACAATACCTCCATTAAAAGTGAATATGTATCTCGTTTGTGACTTCATGTCATCTTGATAAGTTTGAAAACTATAATATTCATATCTTTTAATGACTGGTTCCCCATATACTTCATAAACTAGGAACATATCCTCAGTACACCTCAAATAATTAAGGATAATCTTGACTTCCATCTAATAGAGGTCAACCAGATCATCTTGATATATTTTTAATGAACTTGATGCATATGAAACATCTATCTTAGTACATATAATAATATATATGAATGACCCAATCACTGATGCATATGAAATCCATTCCATTCTATTTATTTCCCCATGTATATGAGAAAACATTTTCCTGGAAGGATGAATGCCATGTGACATTGGAAACAATCCCCTCTTGGATTTTTCCAAACCAAATATCATAAGCATCTTATCAATTTATGTACTTTTACTTAGACTGATATAATTCATGGATCTATCATGATATATCTTGATTCAAAATATATATGATTTCTCTCCCAAGACCTTCATAGAGAAGAATTTATTCAACCACATCTTAAAAAACTGCAAGACTTGTATTTGATTTCCTATAAGTAATATGTCATAGATATATACTATTATGAAAATAAATGCAGTACCACTAAATTGTTTGTAGACACATGTATCACAGTCATTATTTATGAAACCACATTCTATAATAGATTTATCAAAAAGAATGTTCCATATCCTAGATACTTGATTTAATCCATATATGGATTATTTTTCAATTTGAGTATATTTTAATCCTTTGTAGTCACAAACCCTTCAGGTTGTTTTATATCAACATCTTCGTGATGGTTCCCATTATGTAAGGCAAATTTGACATCCATTTCTCAAATCTCATAGTCACGGTAAGCCTCAATGTCAAGTATAATTCTGATGGATCTCAACATTACAATTTTTGAAAAGGATTTATCTCAGTTAATCTCTTGATGATATTTCAATCCATTTACAACTATTCATACCTTATAGGAACTGACTTTTCCATCAATGTCTTATTTCTTATTGAATACCCACTTGAATCTAAGGGGTTTTACATCCATTGTAGGATCTACCAAGATACATACATGATTTTGGTAGATGGAATCCATTTTAGAATTGATGGTTTATTTTCACGTGGAAACAGCTGTGCCACTTACTACTTCCTTTTAGGTTATAGGATCATTATTATAAAATAATAATTAGTCACCATCCTGGGTGACAAGAAAACCATACCATTCTGGTTCTTTAACCTCTCTTGTACTCCCACACATTATTTGTGTCTCTAGAATAGTTCATTCTTACATGGGGATTTATAGAATATGTTCCTATGATAAGTCTTATGTACCTTGAGTCTCAACTTCATCTATTTCTATCCCCATCCCACTATCACTTTTATAGAATTTTTCTTTCTCAAGGAATATGGAATGTCTTTCAACTATTACTTTTTTTTCTAAGGTTTCAAATTGGTAATATCCCATTGTTTCTTTTAGTTATCCTATAAAGTCTCTTTTTACACCTCAAGGTTAATGTTTCTTCCTAAAATATTCCTTAAATTATACTTTCCAAACCAAAATATGAAAGTTTGACTACATAGGTTTCTTTCTATTTCATAAATGGTATGGTATATTGAATAACCTTCATGAAGGTTTTTTAAAATGTTTTTTATTAGTAGAAAACTAATATTTTGAAAAATAATTTTTTTTGAAAAACTGGTGAACATTTATAAATTTTCAATGCTAAACATAAATCGGGAGAAAAGTTTTGTTGTAGAGAAAGTAGTTTTCTAGATATAGATGATCAGACTGAACAACACTAAACACAAATTATCAAATTATGTAACACCAATCGGATAAGTTTTTAGAATAATAAAGTTGATAATCAGACACATCGTTGGTCTTAGATCCATTAACATGATGTTCATGTTTCATGCGACTCAGTGTTGGTTATAAAGTCAAAATGTTGTTGAAGAGTTTGAATGATGATAGTGATGTTAGGAGTTAGAAAGTATTAAACATTCTAACCTTCATCCAGATGTTGATTTTCTAGTTTTTAATTCTCAAATATCATAAATTGTCTATAAAAGTTGTGATATAATACTAAGAAGAAAAGGGGGAGAATAAGTGAAACCATTCATATTGTGTTTTGGTTGAAAAGAAACATGGTTTTGAAATTAATAGAAGTCATAATAATTTCCTATGTATGTCAGAAGGTTCTTTTACAATATTGAAGTTATCATAAATCATGGAAACTCTAAGGATTAATGCTTTTGAATAAATGGAGGAATCGTAAAGATTTTCTTAGTTACAGGAATCAAGAAAAAGGTTTCATCGGATCCAAAAGTACCGAGCACAGATGTTTTTATAAGTATGAATGAGTTATAGCTGGTGTGGTTCGAAGAATTTAAAAGTTGCAGAATGCAGTTTCCATCGTAATGAGAATTCCATCATTATGGGGATTCTATCATACTAAAGCTAAGGTTGTTCCATCAGACTAACTATTAGGAGTAAATTCAATCAGACTGATTCTGAGGAGGAAAGTAAATCATAATGACCTTGAGAAGTAAATTCAATCATGATTTACTTTGAGAACAAATGTTAATTAGACTAACTCTAAGAAAAAACTCAACCAGGATAACTCTAATGAGGAAAGTCAATTAAGAATGAGATTAGGAAGTTCCATCATAATGAGTTGAAGAAGTTCTATCCTAATGAACTAAGTATGTTACTTCATAATGAGATAATGAAGTTCCATCATACCGAAGAAAATTTAGGAAGTCTTATAATAATAATGACCAATTAGACTCAATAATATTTCAACAGATTTGTGAAGAGATTAAGTGGTAAAAATTAAAATTCAAATATGTGTATATCGTGATGATTTTGAATTTAATTATGTCGGAAAATATTTACAGTTTCCTACCTTTGTCTTTCTAGGATTCCTACTAATAGAAGCACAATACATTTTTTACTTTACATCTTTTTATGTGATTGGAAAAGGTGGAGCACTGTATAATTCATGTCAATGTTATATTTTTGGACTGATAACTCTTTATAAGGTTGGACATCTTAATTTTTTTTTACCGGAATAAGGAATATCTTACTAATAATATGATAAGAGTTTGATTAATATATATTTAGAATGAGTTCATCGTAATGTCTCCATTAGACTAAATTCATTGGATTAAGTCTATTGAACCCATCCTCATCGGAATGAGAGAATCAGGCCATGCCACATCGAAGTGAGGATTCCAAATAAGGAATTTGTGGAGATGTCTCAAAAAAGACTTTATTATTTTATTTTGGATCAATAGTTGTAATTGATATTTGTAAGGTGATGGGAGTTAGTGTAATAATTTCTACTGAGACATATTAGCTATCTAGTAGGAGTTTTCATGAGTTGTATTCACTTATTCATTATATAGAATTTATATAGACCCACAAGAGTGGATATGTAATAGATGTAAGTTCTCACATTGAGGAAAACCCTTTTAAATCATACGTGATTTACTTGATTTTATACATTTTCATTCATGGGTGTTTACTAAAAGAAAATAAGGACATAAACTTTAACAGTTTTCAAGGGTACTGTTTTTTAAAAGTATTGAATCGTATAAAAGTGACCAACTGATTCAACCCCCTTAAAATTTGTTATTTAATCCATTGAAACATTAATTGGTATCATAGTTATAGTTACCTTATTTAATCCTTATCATGTAGAATATCAATTCTATCAATAATAGAAAAATTCCTACATTTGATGGAAAAACAATTAACATGGATGAAAAAATTAGATGCTTATTTTTCTCCTATATTTTGGCCTAGTAGTTTTTTATGCTACGAAAATTGGTTTTACACATATTATGAAATATTATCCTATGTTGTTTACTAATAAAATAAATATAGAAGGTTATTGAAAGGCTAGAAATTCTATTCTTATATCCTTATCAGAAAATGGTTATATGGAGGTGATGGGTTTCAAAACACCAAAGAGTATGTGGGATAAGTTGGAAAGTGTATTCAATGGGAATTATAAAGTGAAGGAAGAAAAGATGGAAATTTGGAATAGTAATTATGAAGACATAAGAATGAGAGATGAATAATCCATTCATGAATACTTTATGAGAGTAAATGAAATTGTTTGTGTAAGATCCCGACCTTTCCTCAAGATGACTCGAGATTAATTTCTGGTATTTATTTCTTTCTTGTTTGAGAATAAATGGGTTGGTTTTTACCGTGGGGATTGTTTGGGAGAAAATTTGAGATAATTGGAAGGGAGAAGAGATATTCACTGTTGGCGCATGGTTTTCACAAACCATGTGCCCCAACCCATCAAACTGTGCAACACTGGATAGAGGAATTTCACGGTTAGTGCACAGTTTTTAAAACCATCCACCCTCTTAGGAGAATCTATTAACCCCCATAATATAGGTGCATGGCAAGGCTCATAGTTTGGGGAAACCATGCACACCCTCCCAACTAACCATGCACGACCTTTTAAATAACCAAAAAATTATATTTTTAATCACTCAAACCCCCATTTTAACTTTTATTCGACCCCAATTCGACCCAAGATGATATATCATGATTTTGTAGCCTCTGAGATGGATTAAAAGCCTTTATGACCTCCATTATTTATGATTCAATGACTATATCAAATATATGCAACTTTCTTAGTAATAGGATCTCATATCACATGGTTTCTCATTCATTCTCATATTTTACATAGGGATTGTCATTCTTATTTTTATTGGATATATACCTTATTTTTTATCAACATATAATATTGTGGATATATATATATATATATTTAAGATATCTTTATTTTTTCAATGATGATTTAGGGTTTTAGATTCATATCTTGTTTTATGTTGTTGTGTTGTTCAAATTTTGGGGATTTCTGCTGGACGACCACTTTTCAACGAATCGAGTTAGATGGTCTATAATCCAAATCCCAAAGTCTTTATTTAAATTATGTGTATGTTATTTTATAATTTCTATAAGATTTTTGGAAATTGTATTCTTGACTAAATTAATTAATTTTGTGAATTAATTAATTAAAGAAATGTGAAATTGGGGATTTTGGAAATTATAGATTGAGATAATTAATTGTAGAATTAATTTTCAGATTTTGAGATTTGAGGATTGAAATATTTAATTTTGTGATTAATTATGATCTATTGAGCTTGTGATTGAGATAATTAATTGTGGAATTAATTATAGAATTTTTTGTATGTGGATATTGATTAATTAATTGAAGAATTAATTAATGTGATTGATGTACTCAATTAATTGGGGAATTAATTAAGGGTATTTATGTGATAAGATAATATTCAAATTAGTAATGAATTTTTTGGGGTTAGTTAATTATTTAATTGACTAATATAATTTTTGTTATTAATTATTTGTAGAATTAATTAATTTACATGATGTGGTTAATTAATTTTTTAATTAATTATTGTTATTTATGTGATAAGTTATTTATTGAATTAAATAATGGAATATTTGTGTTTAAATACTTTTTGAATTATTAATGGAATTTATATGGATGTTTAATTATTGAAATAATTATGAGTTTTTAATGCTAGCATGGAAATTTAGTTTATAAATAAATAATGGTAACATTTTCATTCTAATGTGTAAGTTATGAATGCTAACATGGTTTTTTAGTTGTTAAATAAAGATTGGGAACATGATCATTATAATGTGTAAGGTATGAATGGTAACATGGTCATTTAGATATGAATTAAATAATGGGAACATGATCATTCTATTGTGTGATTAATTAATGCTAACATGGGAATTCAAGTATGAATTAAATAATGGTATCAATGAAATTATGGGATAAGATATTCATCGGACATACTTCAGGATCCGGTATAAGACAATGTATGTATTAAATGGTAAAAATGGAATTATGAGATATGAAATCCATTATACATACATCAGGATTCAGAATGCACCAAAGAAAGCATTAAGGTACGAGTGTCTATGAGAGTTTGGGGGTTTATGTTGTTAAATAAAGATTAATTGACAATGTGATAATTATTTACTTATGAATTGTAATTAATTATTTATTCCACTGCATTCACTTTTTATTAACTATATATTGTTTTATACACCGTTGGTGGTGGCCTATTAAGCTGTACTCACACCCTACTCGGGCTGCCTTTTTCGTACCCAAATAGACTTTTTGTTTTCTGGAAATGTTAAGGGAAAAAGCTCATTGTTATATGGATGATATGGGATTGAGCATGGATAAGGAAATTATAAATGATTCAGGACCCAATTAGGGGTGTCATTAGCGTATTTATTTTGTGTTAAATTTTAGACAGTTGACACATACATTGGCATGGCATACTTTCTTCTTTAGTTTTGATATTTTATTTCCACTTTTATCCGTCTCATGATACAGTTTATTTTAGGTTATAATTAAATCTTATTTAGTTATTGTTTCTTATTTTATTCTAGTGTATTTAATCTGATAAAAGGGGATATAGTCTCCCCATTATCGATATTTCAGACCCTCACTTCTATTCGGTATCTTCTAGCATACATGGAGGCACACATGGGGTCATGTGATTGACTGACTCGAGGAACTGATGTGTGGATCCTAGTTTAGGTTATTACAAAGTGGTATCAGAGTCCATTTTTCATTTCATTTTTATTTTTTATTACTATTTGGTAAAGGTAGACATGAATCTAGAAAGAGTAGGGCCTTGGATATGATCTCATGCATGGGAGTAGCTAACCCATGTATGGGGGAGAACCCAAGTACCTAGGTTGGGATTGTTGTTATTCCTATTTGCTGTAATAGTTGAATATTATTTCAACTTTGGTGACACACGTGTTGTTTGTTGTGACTATTGATGTTAATTTTTTCTATGTCTTGACTCATGGACCAGTATGGCACAAGATTTGAGTTACATGCATCATTCTAGGAACTTAGGTTTATTGTGGCATTCATCATTTTAGTCACACATAGAAAAATGGTTTATGGGTATGTTATTGAACACGAACTATATTTTCTTTGTTGTGAAATTGAAATAAAAATGGCACCTAACATGAAATTGAGAAAGATTATAGAATGTTGTAAGATGAGAATAATTGGGTGTCTAAATGAGAAACATGAATAATTAGAATGTGTTTACCCTTGTTATCTAGGACCAAGAAGTAATATTATTAAGGGTAGTGATAACACCTTGGTTTTTATTATGTGGTAGGGTTTGGGGAAATAACTTATTGTGGAATATTGTATTTTACCTTAAATGTGTTAATTTTTTAAAAGGTGTCCTAATGTACCTATTTTTAATGGTATATATATCTCTCTATGACGGCGCTTATTAAGAGGATAACATGAAGATATGGCAAGAGATGAAATACCAGTATTAGGAACTAAAGCACCAATTGTGTCAGGTGAGGAATTAATGGTGCAGTTCCAGAGAAAATTTCCAACATTATGAAATTCATGGGAAGAGACCCAGGGTGGGTTGTGAAGAGTATTTTTTTCTAAAAATGGAGGTACAAAATAAACACCCTCTTACTTTTATTGGAGAGGGTGGACATGAGAGAGGTGATTTATAGGTTGAGTCCATTGAGACTATATCTGACCACTTTGACACTCCTGTAGAGAGGATGGTCATGTTGGCTTCATACATGATACGAGGATCAGTGAATCACTGGTGGTATGTTCATGTGTGGACTGTATAGGCTAATGGTATGTTTTGGAAGGAACTGTTGGATAATTTTATAGAGAACTTCTATCCATAGATACTAAGGTGGGATATAGTACCTGAGAGTCTGAAAGGTGGTTCCATTTGGATGATGGGAAGGTACGACTTCTGAGAGTATGAAGAATTGCTATGAAAACATCAACCAATGAAGTGGGAAACATAGCACCTAAAAAGAAGGATTAGTTTAATAGGATCATAATCAAGTGATCTATCACTAATTTTATAGATTAGGAAAATTTTGTAAATTTTTCCCTCAACCACCAATATTGTTATAGTCTTGCAGAAAGATGGGACATCTACAAAAGTTCGACATGACCCATCACTTGATGAGTAGTAAGGGTATAGCTAGTCAGAATTAGAGTGTTGGAAGGGGATATTATGCACCATATCAGTCTTGCATCTGGAATTCTATTGTACGAGGTGGTAATGATAGTGTATGTGGAGCTTCAGGGCAAGAACGCCCATATTAGTAGAGTAGTGCAGCAGAAGTAACATAGACGGTATCACGAGTATGTGGTGTAAGACTATTGCATTCTACTCACCATACACTTGTGGATATCTAGGATAAACCATTGATAGTGAGATGTACTATTTTTATAGCTTCTATGATATCTAGTGCCTTATTTTATATCAGTTCCTATCATTTCGTTATTTTTACAAAACTTGTTAATGGTTTGATCCTGGTGATGGAGTTCGTGACTGGGGTGTTGACGACAAACACACCTCATGGAGTTAAGTCAAGAGACATTTTTTGTGCAAGGGGGGTTCACTTGAGGTCGAGTAGTATCGATTTCTATGGGATCTTTATATCATAGACATGTCAGGATTTGAACTAACTATGGTTATGGACTGGTTAGTATCATAATGTCCCGACAATGAGTTTTACTATAATAGAGTGACCATTAAATCTCCTAAGGGTTAAAAATATATTCTATGTGGAGAGTGGGATATTAAGGCGTTCCGAGTAGGGCCAATTACTCATCAAAAAGGAGAGATCACAACCCAGGTTTCTAGTTTATTTCTAAATGATGGATTTGTAAAATTATATGTCCATCCACACTTAGGGGATAGGTTTTAGGAATTGTTTAATTAATATTTCTCAGGGATTCAACCTGAGAGAGAAGTGGAATTTAGCATTGAGCTCATACCGGGGGAAGAGATGATTTCTATTCCACCATATAGAATGGAACGGAAATATATTCAAGAGCTCAAGACTCGGCTGGAGGAGTTATAGGATAAGGTATTTATATATCTGAGTATGTAAACGTGGGGTTTACAAGTGTTGTTTGAAAATAAGGCTTATTAGAGTTTAAGTTTATGTGTTGATTGCAGATAGTTGAACCAAATGACTATGAAGAACCAGTATCCTCTCCCCTATATCGATGACATTATTTGACCAGTTGAGAGGATCTTGTGAGTTCTCAATGATTGAATTGACATTTGGGTTCATAAACTGAGAGATTAGTCTTCTGATATACCAAGCGATGAATTTAGAAGCAGGTATGGTCTATATAATTTCATCATAATATTTCATTGTTAGACGGACACACAAGTAATTTTTATGGACATAATGAACAAAATATTTAATCTATACCTAGATCAGTATGTAGTAGTGTTTGTGGAAGACATCTTGGTGAACGCCAAGACACATGATTATTATGACCAACATCTTTATATCATCTTAACTACACAAAGAGAGAATTGGCTATATATCAAGATATCTAATTACAATTTTTTTGGATCGATCAGGTACACTTCTTGGGTAGCATCATCTCAGTGGAATGTGTGTTAGTAAATCTATAGAAGGTTTAGATAGTGGTTTCTTGAGAGCATCCCAAGAGCATGTTTTATATCCATACATTTCTAGGATTTTCTGAATTTTATTATAGGTTCATTCAAGAAATTTACTGATTAGAAACATTGCTGACGGGCTTGACCAAAAAATGGATAATTTTTTATTGGTCATATGATTGTGATAATTATTTCTAGGAGATAAAGATGATTTTGGCATCAGTACCAATATTGATCCTACCTGAGAAAGGTGAGAAGTACACAGTGTATTGTGACACTTATGGGATTGTAATTGGAGTTGTGTTGATGCAAGGAGATCAGTTTGTGGTATATGTGTCATTTATGTTGAGGCCCCATGAACCTAACTACCGTATATATGACCTCAAGTTGGCCATAATGTTTATGTTATTATGTGTTGGGAACATTATCTTTTGGGGAATTTTTTTACTGTGTATATTGATCAAAATATATTAAAGTACATATTTTCACAGTGAGACTTAAATCTTTGATAACAGTGATGGGTTGAGTGTTTGCAACCATTAAATTTTGAGCCAGAATGTAAGCCTGGAAAGGGGAACATTGGTGATGATTATTTGAGTAGGAAGACTCATACTTAGGTGGTTCAGGAGTCTAGATTTTAGTGGAAGATGATCGATTTACTGGACAAGATACACATTGTGGTTTAGGAGTGTTAGGATTTGATTTGGGATAGATATATGATATAAAGTAGGTGGATTTATAATGATTTACCTTGATGGAATACCTTGAAGTTGGGGAGTCACCTTCTGATGGGAGCATAGATGGGGATGAGGTCATCTATGTCAAGAATCAGGTTTTCGTACCTAAAAGAATGTGAGAAAATATGATGTGTGAGTTTCATGCCTCAAAGTTGGTGGTACAACTAGGTGTGACCAAAATCCACCACGAACTAAAATGATATTTTTTATGATTGGAAATGAAAATGAAAATATTAATGTTTGTGACACGATGTTACACCTATCAGTAGATGAAGGTCGATCATTAATGACCTATAGGTATACTACATTCATTGGACATTATGTAGTGGAAGTGGAACAAAGTTACAATGGAATTTGTGGTAGTTCTCCCGAGGATTCCTTAGAAGAATAATTCTATTTGGGTTATTGTGGATAGACTGAAAAAGCTAGTTATTTTCGTGAATATATTGGAGACTTTATTAGTGGAGGAGTTGGGATATTTGTATGTTTGGGTGATAGTCTGTATGCACGAGGTGCCACAGAATATTGTTTCAGACTGAAACATGTGATCTACTTCGCGATTATTATATGGATTGCAAAAGGTGCTTGGTATGTATGTTTTATTGAGTATGAATTTCCACCCACTGACAGATGGGTGGTCAGAGAACACTATACATGTGCTTGAGGATATTTTGTGAACTTGTGTTCTAATATTTGGTGGGACTTGGGATAATCAACTATCTCTAGTGTAGTTCACCCATACCAATAATTAATGGGTAACTATATAGATTGAACAATGTGAGGCTCTTTATAGTATTCCACGAATACCACCTCTAGTCTGGATGGATGTATGTGAGTTTATGTTGTTGGGACCGAGTCTCGTGTAGGACACATTAGATCATGTTCAGTTGATTCAGATATATGTGGATACGACCCAAAGTTGATAGAAGTAATTTGCTGATAAAAATAAATGACACCGAGAGTTTACAGAGGCTGATCATGTATTCATTTGGGTGTTTCCTACAATCAGTCACTTTAAAATACAGAGACAGGGCTAGTGGGCACCCATGTTTGTTGGACCATTTGAGGTGGTGGAGAGAATCAGACTAGTGGTGTACCGATTGGCTCTTCCACAGAGATACAACACTATGTATGATGTTTTTTAATTGTCAAAACTAGGTTGGTATCACCCCAACCATTCTAATGTGATCGATATGGATGATGTTGAGATTAAGATAGATTTTTTCCATTGCAAATAATCTAATATGTGCGTTGAATCATAGTAAGAAATTGTTGCGCGGAAAGACCATGCCTATAGTTTGTGTATTGTGGAAACATGGGAATGTATGGGAGGAGACATGGGAATGGAAAGAAGATATTTGGGATCATTGTACTATTATTTTTGATTCATAATCTTAGAGATTCTTGGGAGTGTTGATAAAGGATAAGATGTAATAAGGTGGTGAGATTTTAAGATCCTGACCTTTCCTGAAGATTACTTGGTCTTAATTTCATGTATTTATTTTTGCCTTGTTTCAGTGTACTTGGGTTGGGTTTTACCTTGGGGTGTGTTTGGGTGAAAATTTGAGAATATTTGAAGGGAGAAGGGTAGTGTATAGATGGCTCACGATTTTCCCTAACCGTGTGCCCCTGCCTAGAAAACCATGCAACCTTGGACAGAGAGGAATTACATGGTTGACACCTGTATTGTCAATTTGTAGACCCAATTATGGGATAAAATAAACCCCCATAATAGAGGTTGAAATTTAGGTACATATTTAGGAGAAACCGTGCTCCCCTGTCCACCTAACCATGCATGAATTTTTAAATCACAAAAAATAGATTTTTAATCACCAGAACCCCCATTTAACTCTTATTTGATACTCATTTAACCCTAGATAATATTTCATGATTTTGGAAAATCCAGTATGAATTAAAATACTTTGAAAAGTTTTTAATTTGTTATTTTAATCATGGATTGAAGATCATCACCCCACGCTGTAAGAGGATCATACCTCGTTTCGTTTCCTATTCCTTATCATTTATTATCCTATTCTAGAAAGGGGGTTTTCTTCCTATTTTGATTGGATATAGACATATTTTTTTTTGGATCTGGATCTATTATTGTAGATCTATATCTATATTTAAGAGATCTTGATTGATTTGATATTTTTTAGGGTTTTAAATTTGAATCTCATTCTATATAATTTTGCTTCTCAAATTATGAGGATTTTCGTTGGGTGATCGCTCATCAATGAATTGAGGTAGGTTGTTTATAATTCAAATCTCAATGTATTTATTTAAATAACATGAATGTAATTGTATAATATCTATTAGATGTTTATAAATTATGTTCCTAATGGAATTAATTAATTTATTGAATTAATTAATTGAGGAGATCAGAAATTGGAGATTTTGGGAATAATAGATTGTGATAAATAATTGTAGAATTAATAATGAGATAATAAGATTTTAGGATTGATATATATAATTGTGGAAATAATTATGATCTATTGAGATTGTGATTGAGAAAAATAGTTATGGAATTAATTTTTTTATTTTTAGTTTGTGGATACTAATTAATTAATTGAATAAATAATTAATTGGATTTATGTGCTCAATTAATTAGAAAATTAATTAAGGGGATTTATGTGAAAAACTAATTATTTAATTAGTAATAAAATTGGTGTGGTTGATTAATTAGTTAATTTACTAATATAATTTAAGTGATTAATTAATTTTAGAATTAATTAATGTATTTTATGTGATTAATTATTTTTTGAATTAATTAATGTTATTTATGTGATTTGTTAAATTCTGAATTAACTAATGGAATTGTTATGTTTAACTAATTGTGAAATTAGTAATGGAATTGATGTGGATAATTAATTATTGAATTAATTATGTGTTAAGAATGGTAACATGGTCATTTTGTTGTGAATTAAATAACGGGAACGTGGTCATTATAACGTGTAAGGTATGAATGGAAGCAAGTCCATTTAGTTGTGAAATAGAGAATGTGGACAAGATTATTCTGATGTGTTAGGTATGAATTATAACATGGTAATTTAGTTGTGAATTAAGGAATAGAAACATGGACATTCTATTGTGTGATGTATTAATGTTAACATGTGAATTAAAATATGAATTTAATAATGATATCAATGGAATTATGAGATATGGTATTTCTCAGACATACATTAGGCTCCAAAATATTTCAGAGTAGGTATTGAATGATAAAAACTAAATTATAAGATACGATATCCCTCAGAAATAAATTAGCCTCTGACATGAGTTGAAGCAGGGATTGAGGTTTGAGAATCTACGAGAACCCAATGGTTTATATAGTTAAATAAAGATTAATTAATAATGTGATAACTATTTAATTATGCATTGTAATTATTTCATTATACAACTGCATACACTTTCTATTGATTAGATATTGTTTTAGTTGTCATTAGTAGTGGCATAATATAAATCCTTATATTTTCCATGAACTATTTTTTTGGATTCTATATAGATTATTTTTGAGACCAGGCACTAAGACGCTGTGTAATTCTGAGGCTGTTGTTCCTAAAATAAATGTTTGAAATATATTAAATAGCATGCATGCACATTTTTCATGAAAAATATAATAACATCTAAGCGGGTACCCTGATTAGAAATATGATGGTACCGTTGAGTTTAGAATGAGAGGGTTACCCTAAGAGTTACTAAACATTAGTCGGTGTGGGTCATTTGTAGAAAAGTCATCATTCGCGTGGAAATGAAAAAAATAATTTAATAAATTATTTTATTTCATTTTTGTTGATGCAGTGTTTGAAGGACTTTAAATAGACTATCATGGAGAAATACTAGAGTTAGTTATACAACCCTGGAACCATCATAGAGCCTTTGGAAATAGCTTTAGTGAATCCTCTCAAACGAATGGCTATAGGATCTTCGATCAATGATCGATGAAAAAAAGATTCAAAGGATCTCACCAAAAAAAACAACACAACCCCATTTTTAATTAGTGATCGATTAGAATCATGTTAGGGAATGTGTTTTTATTTTATTCTTCCCCGTTCTTGATTTATACAATAAACCTGACTCAATCAATTAAAATATTGATATGTGGTTTGACCATTAAGCAGGATGAGTTAATTTTATGAGGTTTTGATGGGAGAATATATTTTAAATATTATTATTCTAATTTTCATTCTAATAATGATGGATCAAGATAAACATGAACATCGATCAAGGATTGTTACTCCAATATGTATTTTTTTCATTTCTCCCCTCATTCATCGTTTGTCACGAGCATTCTCGATCAATCAATCATTGTGCACCCATTTCTTGGTGCAATGATCCAATATTGCAGATCTATTATTGGAATAGCCTGACAGAAGTGTGATGATGGACATAAATCAATTTAGATGATAGAGGATACCCAATTTACCATTCATCAACACACAACAAGGAATGAAAATTTGATTCATTTTTTTAGTAGATTTGATGGAATAATTCATTCTTCATCAACAAAAAGGATTGGATGAGTTGGGATCTTCAATCTCATGGTGAAATGATCCCCAGATTGAAATATGGAGGCATTGGATCAAATGCGGGAGTAGATATAGAATTCTGAAAAATCGTGAACATCACAATGTTTAATCTGGATCTATATGTTGTGTGGGGAAACATGAGCTATGATTAGGGTTTCCATAGGAAGTTAAATATCACATGTAATGTGACCCCTTCACATAGCATGTGGTTTCACCTAGGTCACTTGGCATGTAATCAGGAATCACACGGGCGACTTACATGTGAAGATGTTCACAGGCTAAGCTTTGTACTAGTACTTCAGAAGACATGCATAGGATGGCGACATGTACTAGCACATGGTTATAGTAAATGGGGTATGTACATGGTGTGTACTACTACATGGACACAGTTTGATGAGATTAGCCATTTACACGGGAAAGACCCAGGTTCATGAGACATGGAGTGTGACCCCTACTACACACTGTGTACTCTTTTATACATGTCCTAGAGCCCTTGTACTCTCTATCCTGGAAAACTTTTCTTAGGGTTTGTTACCTATACCATTTCCATGTGGGTTAGAATGCAATCATTTTCTACTCCTAGGACAATGATTCCTTCAATAGTAACTCCTAGATAGAGTTTTTGGAATCCCTCAGAGAGGCCCAGAGTGAGATCCTCTATTCATATTCATGTCTTAGGTGGAGTTCTGGGAATTGACGTGACCAACACTACATTGGAGTCAATCCTCTACATAGGGGGTTAATCCAGATTTATTTGTATGTATCACCCAATGGCCTTGCCAATGATCCTCATCGGTGTATTTTATTCTATTCAAACTATTAGAATTCTCTTTCTCATGAAGAGACCCGATAAGAAGTACCAATTGGATGGACATCATTAATGCTATCAGATTCAAGAGTGTGATCACATGGGTGAGTTCTTTGTGGGATATTCTATATGAAATCATAGACTAGTATAATATGGTCGTGAATTACCTATAGAATGTGTGTCTTTGTTGATTATATATGGATATTCTTGTTATATGTGTTATAGAAATATATATGTGTAGAGATGAATGTATTTACACTGTTTTATGGAATGCACGCCTATCATAGGGCATGTAAAAAGAAATTTAATTTTACTAGTGTAGTATAATGTATGACCAGTTTTGTCACACTTGAGGAACCTTCACATATGTTCACTCACAGAATTTAATTCACATAAAGTAATTATTTTTAATTGTTTTTTAATTTATGAAGTTTATGCAATTTAAATTAATGGAAATATTAAACTCACATGTAATGAAAAAATTTAATTAGTGATTAAAAAATATGGAATTTTTGGCTTGGATTGTGGGTTCCATCATTCTCTTTGTTGGTCACTACTACAAAAATAGGAATGGGAAGCGTCACCTTATATTAAAGCTAACTGAAAACCGCTGATAAAGAAACCCTTTATCAGTGCTAAAATTTTAGCACTGATAAAGGGATTCTTTATCGAGGATTTTCTTGCAGTGAGATGGGGAGTCTTTATCAGTGCTAGAAAAGCGCTGATAAAGAAACCCTATATCAGCCCTAAAAAAGCGCTGATAAAAAAACCGTTTATCAGCGCTAAAAAAGTGCTGATAAAGAATCATTGTATCAGCGCTAAAATGTTAGCGCTTATAAAGAGGACTATTATCAATGCTACAAAAAGAGCTGATAATTGTCGTCTTTATCAGATCTTTGTTAGCGTTGATAAAAACTAAGACCATTTTTTTATAAAGTCGGTCGCCCAATTCCCTCGTTATATTTCGACAAAAATCTCTCGCGGTTCTAGAACCCCACGACTCCCATCCGCCACCTGCTGAGCTTCACATTGCTGGACCTCCGCCGCCCTCGAGCTTCGCTCTGCTGTACCTCTGCCGCCTGCAACGCCCTCGAGCTTCACATTGTCAGACCTCCACCACCCGCTGAGCATCACCTTGACAAACCTCCCTTTAAGGCATGTCTTCCCAATCATTTTTTAATATTTTTCTCCTCTCCCTTCACACATAACCATATGTTGATTTGGAATTGATATATTTAATGGATATTTGAGATTATGATGGTTGTAGGCTACATGATTCATCATTTTCTTCATCATGTTTCTCTCTAGGGTAATGCCCCCTGTCGAAGCTTTAGTTTGGTCCAAAATTTTCAAATGGTCCTAGAACTATTATTCTATAAATCATATCAAACTATTAAAACATAGTTAATTATAGTTTTGGGATGTGAGTTTTACCCATCAATGGAGTTCTAGTGGATTTTGTTTTGAATTATTTCATCCCTAGGGTTCATTTCCTCCATTGGTGATGATTTTACTTCATCGTAGATTCATGAGAGTTCTTCCTACATATTGTGATGGGGTTCTTGGGGTGATCATCCAATTTATTTCTATTACTCCTAAGGTATCACCTTTTTTCTAATGACTACTGTGGGTTTTTTGGTGATTTGGTATTTGTTTATTGTATCTTCTAGAAACCATTCAATTTGATGGTTGTATGGAAGGATATGTTATATAAATTCTTCCAACAATCACCTTTATGAGAAGCTGTAGATTGAATTATATAATATATATGCGTTTATTTAATTATATTATTAGGATATGTTGGGTTGGAAATGAGTGATGAGGTTCCTAAGGTGACGAATTTTAGTTTTTTATCTTTTTAGTGAAGTTGTTGATGATGATGTTGATCAGGCACATCACGATGTAGGTATCATGGCATGAGTGTCATCATGATTTGAGGCACGATTCAATAGCATATTTTTTTAAATTTGAATTTAGTGGGGTTTTATGGGTTATTTTTTATAATTTCACATACTATTTGAACATATGTGGCTAGGACATATTTATTTTTTCTTTTATCATTAATCCATTATTCTAGGATTTTCTATTAGTATAGATTTTTTACTATAAATAAAAATGCGGAATCTTTGGGGAATGTTTGACATGGGTTGATTTTATTTAAAAGGTATGGTTTATTCATGTAAAATATCTCGTGAGAAACCTAGTACTGGTTGAAATATTGATATTCTCATCATCAATGGCGATCAATGAGTTTACACTATCAGGGTGAAGTTTTTGAAAAATTTAAGGTCCTTTCCACTTGGATTCCAGTTTTAGAAGATTACTCATAGGTATCATCGCTTCCATTAGATCCAAAAACATGTCACCGTAATGTATGTAATTAAGTATAACCTTTTTCATTAAGGAAAACAACACCCAGTTTGGGGACATTTCTAGGTCATCCAATGCTTGAACCCTATTTTCTTCGAGGGGTTCCCCCTTCTTTCCTTAATTCTATCTGAGTTACATTGTGTGGAAGTGAACTTGTATGGAATGATACCTAGACCCCCATGATTTCTAGACATACCACCCCTACCTCCATCTCTGTCCTCCCTCGCTGAGGTTACTGACTGCTTTTCTATAGTGGCCAGACCCCTTCATAGCAGTGTTTGTTCTGTCTCCCTTGGCTCTGAGCCTGTCATCAACCCCCAAATACTTATTTATCTAGAGAGAACTCCCTCACCATCACCCATGTTTTATTACCCATTCTTCCCCTTCCCCTTTGGATCCTCATATCCCAATCATATGAAGCTTACCAACCACAAGGGATTATGAACATGTTCAATATCAAGGGACCTCAATGAGAGATCATCCTCCCACGTCAATGAGGCTACTATCTCTAGATCCAATGCCTGAGCCCTATCTTATCCATCATTATTATCTTCATATGTAATTCTCATGGTCTTAGTGCCCATGTTAAATCGTACTTCCTCACCATAGAAATCAAAAAGTATAATGTCATTGTTTTTGTTTTCAAATAACACAAAAAACAATATAATAATCACATAATTCTCCTAGAATATTATGTTTCATGGATTTCTACACTATGACCCCTACAACAGATACAAATGGTGTAACGCCCTGACCCCAGTTACCCAGAGTCAGTGCATTATTGCGTAACATTGGCATGATCACAAAAGATCATGTCTCGAAAGACTGAATAGTTTAGTAGTCTTGGAAACACTAGATACATTCATAAATGTTACATTACATCATAATGTAAAAAAAATACAGTAACATAGTATCCATAGTCCACAACCATATCCCCTTCAGACTATCCCTGCAGGTCAGTAATAAAATATTTCTTCACATCCTGAGAAAAATAAAACATTGAAAGGGGTGAGCTCAAATGCTCAGTAAGGATAACAATATAGCGGAAGAGTTCATAATTAAACATAAACATTTAAGGAAATGTTTAACTAAAACAAAAGCCTTTTAAACTTTAACTTCAACATAATATGGCCAAAGTAAAATAAGATAATTCCATTTACTTCTTCACATGGATATTCTACTGGTCAAATAATCACATGCAATATCAACAACCACTTTCATAATGATGAAATGCATAATGCCATACTATCATAACCACGTAGCCGAGGCCTCGTGCCAAGACTAAAAATAAGATTTTGTCAAGGCCTCATGCCAAGACACTAGTTTGTCTCATGAGACCTACCGATGAATCGAAGAGCTATAGCGGGCTCCACCCGTCACTTATTTAGTCCAATGCATTCCTCATATGAATATGTTTAAACATATCACAAATCGTAACATAATAGTATCAAATAAATCATACATAAGGGAAACATAAAATTTCCACATTTCAATCACAAGATATCAATACAACACATTGATATAATAAAAACACTTTCAAAACCATTTTAAATACAAAAATAAAGGAAAATTAGAACTTTGTATTTATTTTTCATTTAAAAAAAGTTATGGCTTGTAGAGGAAGCCGAAACTCAAATAATGGTCACGGTAGTGGAGAAGTCATTGTTGCTGCATACGTACGACAAAAGAACATTCCCTTTTTCCATTTACTAAAACGCTTCACATAAAAAAATATTCCTTTTGAATAAACGTAAAAGTCAAAGTGGTTTATACACCGTATAAAAGAACGTTGTGTATAAAATAAAATATGCCTCATTGAAAGGATATTGAGACAAAGTCCATAAAAAGATCATTTTCTAAATAAAATAGATCTATTATGTGTATTCAATATATGTACACATAAAGAATGTACAAATACATGATATGACATAATAATATCATTACATAATTTGATTGTAGGAGATTAACCCAAAGAACATAAATTCGGTTAAGAAGCTCCCTTACCTCGTGTCTGACTTGACTTGACCGTTATTCAACATCCTAAATAATAAACTAGAGTTAATTTATAATTTCATAAAACTTTTTTCAAGTTTATTATTCCTTTTATATCACTTATTACCATGTTATGAACATTATGTAATTGTTTTTGTTAACAACGGTCGTTTTGTCGATCTTTGGTACATGAGTCACAAATAAACATCTTATAATTAAAATTTGATCATGTGGTAAAATATCCATTATATCCAGAATTATATTCATGATTTAGATATGATATATATCATATATATCCAGTATATACATTCATTCATAATATTATGTAACATTTAGAGGTAATAAATGAAATGCACCGTTCATAGAGACGGTAAGTCGTACGTACACATGAACGCTAATTTCATTTCTATTTCATATTCAATGGAATTAAATCATAATGATATAAAATTGTACTATAATTAAAGTATAATTTCATATATAATATAATTTACTCCATCCATTATACATCTCACATATGGCGTTAACGATTCAAATCACTTTGAGGACGCGGTAGTCCGCAGTTCCTAAAATTAAATTATCGCGTTTGCTCATAATGGAAATCATAAAGGTATTCCATAAATGAGAAATACAGAAGCATACAGAAAAAATAAACATAATATATATGTAATATATGAAAATAGTTTCATTAAAATGGCCACCATTAGAGGTGTTAAAAGAATATTGAACCATCATCATTTCGTGAGGTAGTATTTCACCACCCACAGAAACAATATGTTCTTTAACCATTAGACGAAGGTGTGTGTAAGTGTAAATAAAATACATATCATAACACATCCTAGAATATTTGAGATACTGTTTTTTTACAAAATAAAGGAAAAAAAGATTTTAGGGTGTTGGAGAAGCAAAATAAAACAAAATAACACAAGTGAAGACATTACCTTTAATATCGGGTAACTCTTTTTGATTTCAGTCAAAGGCTTCCTTGAGAAGACTTATTTCCAAAGTGAGGATTCTAAGAGTAAGAGAAAGAATTTGATAGAGTATTTGGGAAGATTTTGGCGGAGTCAAATGGATTTGATGGTGTGAATATGGTGGTAGTGGTGGGGGCCTTTTATAAGAGGAGCGGGGGGGCACTCTTGGAATGATTGAAATGTTACTTTATTATGAAATGATTTTCAGTTTCTAAAGGTCCAAAAATAATATATATTGAGTATAAGGTGATAGCGGTTCTAAATATTCCCATATAATATGTTTTTGACTAGTTAAACCATATATTTTACATTATATTTTCATTTTATTTAAACCATTAATTAATGAGGTAATCACTGCATCATCATGGTGTCACAGAAACATTAATTTATTTAAAATCTAAAAATTATAAAAAAATATTATGATTTAGGAAATATTTTTAATTTTCCAATTAATATTTATAGTCGAAATGTTTACTTATATAACCCCATGTAATAATTTCTTTAGTAAAACAACAAATGTTTGTGACAATTTTATTTTCACTTTAAATAAAAATTTATTAATTTAATTTTCTTAACCAAGTGGATCCATGGGGTCCCAAAGTTGACCCAAGGATTTTCATGGTTTTCCATGACTCATACAATAAGGTAAAGACAACTATAAGGTTATTTTGATATTTTTATAATATCATTTTTACCATAAATTTCACTAAATACCTTTAATCGTGATTAATAAAACTTAAAAGTTAATATTCACCAAATATTATTTTATTCCCATTTAACCACATTTTACTTCCTAATGAATACCATGTATTTCGTATTTTGGAAATCAAATCACAGCAGTGGCAGTGTTTCATTTAAATGAAAAATCAGTTTTTAACTATCACTTGGTGGTTTCACTATTCATAAAAAATTGTTGTTTTTCAGAACAATGTCAAAATTTCACCCTAAGGTACAATTGATATTCTGAATTTAAAAATGATGCCAATTTTACAAAATTCCAAACATATATGTTGAATTAATTAGTTTTATAATTAATTCCTGTTTTCACAACAAATATCATGTTTTTAAGAAACAATATATATCAAAAGATTGACAATTGTTTATGCCTGATTTCAAAGTGTAATTAATTCTAATGACAACAATTGGATAAAATGGTAAAAATATATTCTAATTATACATTAAAACCACTCAATAGTATATTTTATCACTATAAATTATTTTGATTAAAAAAAAATTTATGTATTTTTCACTATTCATAAAAAATTTGATGTTCTTAGAAAAATACCAAAAAATCACAATAGGCTAATTTCTATATTCTGAATCCAAAAATGAAGTACATTTTAAAATATAAAATATATTTAATTTCAAAAGGTGGGTATTACTATTCTTAATGGCTATTTTTATTGGTCGCGGTGTGTTAGAATCTCGAACATGCGTACAATGCAAGCTATTGCATTGTTGAAAGAGAAGCATATCGTGGAAGCTTAGGGTGTTACATTATACCCTCCTTCAATAAATTGTGTCCTCACAATTTGAAATTTTTCTTTCAAAATAAAAGGTTGAAAATAGAAAATACCTTTATGGAAAACCCTCACAATAAATAAGGTTAATAAAAATATAACATTAAAAGAAATAAATAGAAGTACAAAGGTCACCCGAGATAGCCCATACTAAGATTATTTGAAAATATGGATATGGAGGGAAGAAAACCATCAAGTCCGGATGGAGAGTTGTAGAAAATAGGATTAGGATAATGTTAACCACAAGAAAATCACAAACATTGATTAGTTAAATGGTCATTGAATCCCCAGTTGGAAAAGTTAACCGACAATGTTTTTGTTTTAAGTTACCTTTCATAAAGATGAGGAAGTTATTTAAGATATTTACTAAGAATTTAAGGAAATATACTTACTTGTAATGTATACTTTCATTCTTTAATAAATTTTTACCAAAAACCCATCTTTCACTCCAAATGGTAATAGAACTAAAAAATATTCGATTTATCCTAATTGTATAAGGTTCCAAATATTACCACATAGCATTTAGATTAGGAAAAATATTTTGTAATAACCAGGGACTTCCTGTTGGCTAGTGGTAGGTAATAATGGCATGTCACACTATGGTTGTGGGTTTGATTCCTACAGATTTGTCCGACGCGACGGGTTATCCCCCAACCTACAGGTTGTCCTTTTCCTAAAACAATAGTATTATAATATTCCAAAAATAATCTTCATAAATGTTTTAACTTTAAACAATACTATCTAATGTTTACCATAATCCATTCTAACCTTTATAGTTATCCAAAATACCTTTGTCCAGACTTTCTCTAAAAGGTCTCTAAATTCCAAAATCAATTGTAACATCAGATTCCCCAAACAAAGTAACGTTTCTCTTATTATCACATACTAAAAATATGATTAACTTTATCATATTAAAATCTTAATGAAAACAACAAGTAATACAGTACAATCCTTATATATATCACATTATTCTTATAACCAGAATATAATCCTTGAGTCCAAAAGCACCAATACATTAATTATTCCACTTCAAATGTAGTAACAACATATGATTGTCCTTGATCCCTTGGACGTTTATGAGATATGTTTCCCTTATGCTTAGGACATTCATTTGCATAATTTCCCATTTCCCTAAAATTGTAGCATTCAACATTGATAGCCTCTTTCTTTCCGTTGCAATCACGAGCCTGATGACCCTTTTCTCCATATTTAAAAAAAACTCCCATTCCTTTTAGGCAAGTACCAGGGTGATACTTCCAACAATAATCACATAATGGAAAATCCTTCTTTCCCTTTTTCGTTTTATCTGTCTCTTGATCAACTATTCTATTCTTCTCTTTCTTTACTTTATTGTCATAAGATTTAGAGAATTCCTTTTCTGTCTTGATAGAACATGAGACTATATCTTCGTACGTTGAGAAATAGTGTGATACTAATGCTCGATGTAGAAATTGTTTTAACCAATAAAAGAAATGATCAATCTTACTTCGTGGGTTATGTATATAATCTTTAACATGTCTTGCTAACCATGTAAAGTTTGAATCATACTTTGCGACATTACCATCATCCTTCTACCTCCGACTCAGAAATTGCCTTTCCATATCTGCTTGATGGTCATGTGGAAAGTATTTTTCTAAAAAATCTCTTTGAACACTCTCCATTCTATACTTGATACTTTTTTATCTTCCTTTGTGTTTTTAATCAGCTACCACCATTGATCGGCATCTCTAGTAAGGCGTTAAACTTCCATGACAACCTTCTACCTTTCACTACTCCCCATGGTATGTAATATTTTCTCGGAGGAGTTCATCCATTGCTCTACTACTAATGGATTTGTAACCCCATTAAATGATGGTTGTTGTTTCCTCATGAAACGATCAAACATTGATCCTCCACATTTCGGATTAGGGTTCTCTATACGAGTAAGGTTATTGTTTATAACCTGAGTGAGTTGTCCTAGTATTGTTATAAGGTGATCAGCACCAGTTGTATCTCCAACTCCACAATCATTATCTTGAGCAGGAGGGAAATCCCTACATGGAGTGTGTGCATTTATACGGTTTCCATTCCTCCCACTAGACGCCATTTCTAAACAATGGAATTAAATAGATTAGTTTATGAATGAAAATACATAATTCCATACATGTAAAAAACATAACATAAACTGAACTATATATGGATATAATCCATAATCATAAAAAGAAATGTTTTTATTGAGGAAGTATATACTCATAAACCCTTCATAATGGTTTGTAAAGAAAATGATAATTATCCTAAGCATATCCCATGGGAGTGTCTTAACCAAGAGTGCAGCATGGCCCGTTGTCATGCACCAGTTCCCATTCGAGTCTAGCTCAAAGCAGTGTTTTCGGGTTTTACCCCTAGGTACATCTATGCCAGAGCCGCCTCTACCTGCTCGTATCCAGACATGGATGTATTTCTCGGAAAACTCATAAAATCTCTATAATTCCAAAATTGTAGGAAGTTCTTCTATTCTAATACTCAAAGTCTATCTTATGGATATGTTCTCTAATCAAAGTTTATCTAAATATAGCTTCCATGGTTAGTACTAAACTTCCTCTGATACCAACTGTAATGCCCCGATCCTAGTTACCCAGAGTCGGTGCATTATTGCGTAACATTGGCATGATCACAAAAGATCATGTCTCGAAAGAACGAATAGATTAGCAGCCTTGGAAACACTAGATACATTCATCAATGTTACATTGAATCATAAAGTGAAAAACTACAATAACATAGTCTCCATTGTCCACACCCATATCCCCTTTAGACTATCCCTATAGGTCAGTCATAAAATATTTCTTCACATCCTGAGAACAAAAAACATTGAAAGGGGAGAGCTCAGATTCTCAGTAAGGATAACAATTTATCAGAACCTTTAATAAATAAACCTAATGAGTTAAGGCTGTGTATAACTAAAACAAAATACTTTTAAACTTGAACTTCAACATAATATGGAAAAAGTAAAATGAGATAATGACGTTTACTTCTTCACATGGATATTCTACTGGTCGAATAATCACTTGAAATATCAATAAACACTTTCATAATGATGGAATGCATAATGCCAGACTATAATAACCACATAGAGAAGGCCTCATGCCAAGAATACAAATATGATTTGTCAAGGCCTCGTGAAAAGACACTAGTTTGTCTAATGAGACATGACGATGCATCGAAGAGCTATAGAGAGCTCCACCTGTGATTTATTAAGTCCAATGCATTCCTCATATGAATAGGTTTAAACATATCATAAACCATAACATAATCTTATCACATAAAACACGCATAAAGGAAACATAAAATTTACACATCTCAATCACAAGATATCAATACAACACATTGATATAATAAGAACACTTTCAAAATCATTTTCAATACCAAAATAAAGGAAAATTAAAACATTGTATTTATTATTCATTTAAAAAAAAGTTATGTCCTGTAGAGGAAGCCGAAACTCAAATAATGGTCATTAAGGTGGTGAATTAATTGTTGCCGCATACGTATGATAAAAAAAACATTCCATTTTGTCGTTTAGTAAAACGCTTCATTTAAAAAAAATTCCCTTTGAATAAATGTAAAATTAAAAGGGGTTTATACACTGTATAATAGAAAGTTGTGTATAAAATAAAATATGCCTCAATGAAAGGATATTGAAACGAAATCATTACAAAGATCATTTTTTAAATAAAGTAAATATATTATGTGTATTAACTATAATTACACATAAAGAATGTAAAAATACAAGATAGGACAAAATAATATCATTACACAATTTGAAAGTATGAGATTAACCCAAAGAACGGAAATTGGATTAAGAAGTTCTCTTACCTCATGTCCGACTTGACTCAACCGTTCTTTAACCTCCTGAATAATAAACTAGAGTTAATTTATAATTGCTTATGAACTTTTTTCATGTTTATTATTCCTTTTATGTCTGTTATTACCATGTTATGAACATTATGTAATTATTTACCTTAATAACGGTCATTTTGTCGATCTTTGGTACTTGAGTCAAAAATAAACTTCTTATAATTACAAGTTGTTCATGTGGTAATATATCTATTATATACAGAATTATATTCATGATGTAGATAAAATATATATCATATATATCAATTAGATACATTCATTCATAATATTATATAACATTTATAGGTATGAAATGAAATGCACCGTTCATGGAGATGGTAAGCCGTACGTACACATGAACCCTACTTTCATTTCTATTT
This sequence comes from Viscum album, assembly GCA_963277665.1. Taxonomy (NCBI): domain Eukaryota; kingdom Viridiplantae; phylum Streptophyta; class Magnoliopsida; order Santalales; family Viscaceae; genus Viscum; species Viscum album. The sequence continues at coordinate 981,044,121 of OY728148.1, read as the reverse complement.
CGTATTTAATGGAATGAAATCATAATGATACAAAGGTGTATTATAATTCCAGTATAATATCATATATAATATCATTTAATCCATCCTTTATACATCCCACATATGGCATTAACGATTCAAATCACTTTGAGGGGGCGGTAGTCCACACTTCCTAAAATGAAATTATCACGTTTACCCATAATGGAAATCATAAAGGTATGCCATAAATGAGAAATACAGAAGCATAAAGAAAACTGAAACATAATATATATATCATATATGAAAATAGTGTCATAAAAATGGCCACCATTAGAGGTGTTAAAATAATATTGAACAATCATCGTTTCGTGAGGCAGTATTTCACCACGCACAGAAACAGTATGTTCTATAACCATTAGAAGAATGTGTGTGTAAGTGTAAATCAAATACTTATCATAACACATCCAATTATATTGAATATATTTTTTATGATACAAAATAATGGAATTAAAATATTTTATGGGGTTGGAGAATCAAAATAAAACAAAAGAAAACAAGTGAAGACATTATCTTTAAAATCAGGTAACTCTTTTTGATTTGAGGCAAAGGATTCCTTGGGAAGACTTCTGTCCAAAGTGAGGCTTCTATGAGTATATAAATATGTTGATAGAGTATTTCGGTAGAGGTTGGCCGAGCCAAATGTCTTTGATGGTGTGAATAAGCTGGTAGTGGTGGGGTCCTTATTTAAGAGGAGAGGTGGGGAACTCTTGGAAAGATTGAAATATTACTTTTTTTTGAAATTCTTTTCAGATTATAAATGTCCCACAATGATATATTTCGAGGATAAGGTGATAAAGGTTCTAAATAATCCCATAAAATAGGTTTCTAACAAGTGTAATCCTTAGATTTTACATTATATTTCCATTTTATTTAAATCGTTAATTAATGAGGTAATAGCTGCTTCACCATGGTGTCATAAAAAATTTATTTTATTTAATGCCTAAAAATTAGAAAAAAAAATCATCAGGTATGATATCTTTTTATATTTCCAATGAATATTTATAGTAGAAATGTTAACTTATATAACATCATGTAATAATTGTTTTAGTAAAACAACACATGTTTGTGATAATTTTATTTTTTACTTTAAATAAAAAGTTATTAATGTCATTTTCTTACCCATGGGTCTCCATGGGTTCCCCAAGTTAACCCATGGATTTTCATGGTCAGAAATGAATCATCCCATAAGGTTAGGAAATGTGTAATGGTATTTTCATATTTTTATAATATTATTTTTACCATATTTTTCACTAATTATCTTTAATCGCGATTAATTAAACTTAAAAGTTACTATTCACAAAAATTATTATAATCCAATTGAAACACATTTTAATTACTTATGACAACCATGTATGTTGGATTTTTTAAAATCAAATCACAGAAGTGGTACTGTTTCATTTTAACGAAAAACCAGTTTTTAACTATCACATAGTGGTTTCATTATTCATCAAAAATTGACGATTTTCATAACAATGCCAAAATTTCACCCTAAGCTATAATTGATATTCCGAATTCAAAAATGATGTTTATTTTACAAAAATCAAACATATAAGTTGAATTAAATAATTTTATAATTAATTCCCACTGTCAAAGAAGAAGCATGTTTTTAAGAAACAATATATATTAAAAGATTGACAATTGTTTATGTCCAATTTCAAAGTGAAATAAATTATAATGACCACCATTGGATAAATTTGTAAAAATATATTCTAATTATACGTTAAAACCACTCAATAGTATAATATATAACTATAAATTGTTTTGATTAAAAAAATTTCTTTTAAGTATTTTTCAATATTCATAAAAAATTGGAAGTTCTCAGAAAAATACCAAAAATTTAATATAGGCTAATTACGATATTACAAGTCCAAAAATGAATTCCATTTTGAAATATAAAATATATATAATTTCAAAAGGTGGGTATTACTATTCATAATGGCTATTTGGATTGGTCGTAGTGTGTTAGAATCTCGAACTTGCGGACAATGCAAGCTATTGCATTATTGAAAGAGAAGAATATCGTGGAAGCTCGAGGTGTTAAAAATGGGTATTTTGTCACAATAAATATGTTGTTCAGACTTTTCAGGATAGCAATCATTTCATCCCTACCAAGGTTTCCAACGGTGACACCTCCTTCCTTATGACTTTTGTTTTTGAATGTTATGACTCTCTTGAAATGGAATCTCTATGGAGTGAAAAAATACCTTTGATCCCGGCCACAATCCATTGATTGATGGGGGTGACATTAATGTCATTTACAAACCAAAAGAAATTAAAGGTAGAAGCCCATTCTAGAGGAAGGCCATCATGGAGTTTGTTTAGTTCATGGCTAGGAAGGGCCTCATTGATCTCAGCTTCTCAGGTGATAGTTTCACCTGGTGCACCAACTGCAGGGGCCATAAACTCTTGTGGAGTCTATTGGATAGGTGTCTAGTCAACATGAAATCCACTAACCTATTCTCAAATACAATGTTTTTCTATATTTCTTGAGGTATTTTGAACCACTCCCTACTCTTGGTTTCCATTTCTTCTTGGAACAATCATCTGGAATTGTTTCACTTCCACCAGCAGTGGGTTAACATCTCAGGGTACCAGTACATGGTTTGTGAAATATGTAATGAACACTTATAAGAGTATCAGGCCACCTTCAACCTTAGTAACCCAACCTCGAACCCTGATAGGTGCGTGTTCTCCTTCCTCCTCAGGAACCTTCACCACCTGGGACTACTGTCGCATATGGGCTTTTTCAGAGTATTCTGATAGATAGAATGATACCTTTGGTTTATTGGATTAATAACACCAATATGAGATTTATGTGTGAATATATTCTTATTATATTTTCTTATTATTTCTTACACACCACAACGTGAGTTGAGTAACTTGATTGACATCCATATTGGTACGTTGGTTCTGATGTGGATATGTCTTTTTAGGTGTTTGTGACATGTGTATGTGTGGATATATGGTTATTTAGTCATGATGATATTGAATGTAGGGTAGAGTCCTAGGAGTGGTAGATATATCATTTTTGAATATTCTTGTGTTTGGTCTGGGGTGATTTGAAAAAACAATAATGAATCTAATGTAATTATATTTAATGATGAAGAATAAATACTAATGGTTACACTCTATTAATCTCTATATTCATAAGGAATTGGTTATCATATATTGTATTTGGAAGTCATGTTTTGTGTACATGAACCATAAATAGTAATAGTTGAGATTCAAATAGGATGAAGATGAATAAAGATTGGATGTATGCTAATTGTTTGACAATAGAGTACGAGAACAGAGTAAAAGAGTTCATCAAATTTGCAAAGGATCATGCAAAGGATCCTTCTCAAATCCGTTTTCGATGTTTTTGTTGTTGTTATTCTAGAATACTTAATCAAGAGTAGTTGGAAGAACATTTGATATGTCACGGAATTGATCAGAGTTATAAATGTTGGAAAAACACGAAGATAAAGGGAATGTAGCTACAGGCGGGGATAAAACTTCGTTTTATGGATCATCAGATATGAATACAAATATGGATAATGAAGATTACTGTATAGAGGATGTGATTACATATGTTAATAATGATGAATATCATATTGAGTAAATGAAAAATACAATTGATGATTAACTCCATGATTTCCCAAAATTGTTTGAGAATTTATAGAGTTATGCAAAGACTCCATTGTATGCTAGTTGCACAAAGTGTACAACATTGTAAGCAGTACTAAAGTTGTGTAAATTGAATGCAAGAAACAGAGGAGTGATTTCAGTTTTACGGAACTACTTGCCCTCTTGAATGACATGCTCCCTGAAGATAATGATATCCCAAGCCGGACATATCAAGCTAAAGGAATTCTACGCTCGATGGGTATGATTTCTAAAAGAATACGTGCCTTCTCAAAAAACTGTATATTTTTTCGCAAGGAGAAAAAATTACTTACTAAGGGACCAAAGTGTGGTGCTTCTCGATACAAGAAAGATGAATCCAATCCTATGAATGTTTTATGGTACATTCCAATCATTCCAAGGTTTAGGAATCTATATGGTTGTGAAGAAACGGTAAGACAATTGTCGTGGGATGCATATAAAAAATTAAAGATGGGAAATTACGTCATCCGACTGACTCTCTTTAATGGATGAAAATTGATAATGAGTATCCTGAATTTGGAAAAGAGCCATGAAACCTTCGTCTTGATTTTTCTATAGATGGAGTAAATACTTTTTTTTTTCAAACCAGCACTCGTAGTACATGACTTGTTATGTTTGTAATTTATAACATGCCACTCTGGTTATGCATGAAGTAGAAATTCATCATGTTATCTATGCTTATATCAAGACCAAAAAAACCAGGTATCGAAGTTTATGTTTATTTGGCTCCTTTGATTTAGGATTTTCAGTTATTGTATGAGTCATGTGTTATGTTGTACGATTCTTATAAAACTGAATACTTCACGTTGAGAGCGATGTTGTATGAGACAATAAATGATTTCCCTTCTTGTGGAAATTTTTCAGGCTATAGAATTAAAGGAACTCAATTTTGTCCCGTGTGCGAAGAAGATACAAAATCAATTAGGTTGAAACATTCATCGAAATCTGTGTTTTTAGAACATCATAGATTTCTACCTCATCGGCACAAGTACCAATCTTGGAAGACATCATTCAATGGAAGTTCAGAACAAAATGGAGCACCGTATCCACTAATAGGTGATCAGCGGTTTGAGAAAGTAAAAGATGTGGACACTATTTTTCGAAAACCATTTTTGGAAAACCTTACAAAAATCGGTTGGAAAAAGATATATTTTTTTTAATTACCATACTGGAATTGTTTGTACATCAGACATTTTCTTAATGTAATGCATGTGGAAAAAAATGTATGTGATAATGTTATCTGAATGTTGCTAAATTCCCATGGAAAAACAAAGGATGGAATTTAAGTATGTTTGGACATGGTTAACATGGAAATACGAGAAGAGTTGGCTCCTTTGAAGGGTAAAAATTGAATGTTTCTTCCTCCAACTGCTTATACTCATTTTAGGGTGGAGAGATATTGGTTTTGAAACTTCTTCAATGATGTAATGGTTCCAGAGGGGTATTCATCAAATATCAAGAACATTCTGTCAATGAATGATTTGATGTTAAAAGGTTTGAAATCACATGAATTCCATGTATTGATGTAAGATCTAATTACTATAGCTTTACATTGAATTTTTAACACGAATTTTCATCACATGTTAGGAAACATTTTTTCTTTTTCAATGAAATATGATGAAAAGTTTTAAACCTAGAGAAATTTCCAGCTATGGAAAAAGAAATTATCATCATATTATGGGAATTAGAAATGTTTTTCCCATAAACATTCTTTGATATGATGGTTCATTTGATGATTCACTTGGTGAGAGAGATTTGACTTTGTGGTTCTGTGAACTATAGATGGATGTATCCTATTGAACGGTATATGAAGATTTTGATAGGGTATGTCAAAAATAAAATTTTTCCAGAGGTTTGTATAGTGGAGTGATATATTGTTGAGGAACCCATTGAATTTTTTACCAAATAACTATCTGATATGGAATGAATTGGTATCCCAAATTCTCATCACACTAGATGCATTGAGGGTGAGGGAATTTATGGAAGAGTTGTTGTGACAATCAGTATTACAGATCAGGAGCAGACCCACCTTTATGTTTTTCTTAATAGTTTGGAGGTTGCTCGATATATTGAAACTCACAATGAAATTCATAGCCAGTTGAATCCATCAAGGGATGAAAAAGTGTTATCAAATACACATAATCACCTATTTATAGGATGATTTTTAGACCAAATTTTTATGCAGTTGGATGAAAATTCGAATTCAATTTCAGAACGACTTCGATGGCTAGCTTCTGGACCAAATGTTTAAGTATTATCATACAGCGGTTATGTAATTATGGGTTATACATTCTATAAAAATTAACATGATGAAGACAGTACCATGGAAAATAGTGGAGTTACAATAGTGGCTGAAGCGTTGCATGTTTCTAGTAGTATGGATATAAATCCAATTTATGCAAATATGTCATACTTTTTCATTATCAAACAAATTTTGATGTTGGATTATACGACATTCCAATTGTAGATTTTTAAATGAAAATGCGTTGATAACAACAATGGTGTTAAAATATATGAATGGGAATTTGTGAAAGTTGATTTTAGTAAAGAAGTTTAAAATTACGAATAGTTTATAATGTCATAACAAGAAGTACATGTTTTTTAAATTCTAGATCCTACAAACCGAAAGTGGTCGATTGTTCTGTTAGCGTCCAAAAATACTGAATGTTCCGATGAAAATTCATTTGAGAATGATCCTTTTAGTGGTACGTTTTAATCATTTCGGAGCGGTCCCAATGTTGATGATGTTTTGTATGTTAGGGGAGACCCAAATTAAGGGATTTGGATAATCTTTTGAGGTGTCAAATCCCATCATCCTTTGAGAAAAAAGAAAGAGATTTCAATAAACAAGTTATATTTTGTTTGTAATATAGATATTGTAATCTCATGTTATTATATTATCATTGCTGAATTTATGTAATCTAAATTAACTGTTCAACCACTTTTGTAGATAATGTATTCTGCACATTCTGATGCTCCTATCCTTTAGGATGAACAAGTCTCTCATGATACGGCTGCGGCTGCTACGGCAGCTACTGCAGCAGCTGTTGTACCTGCTACTCCTACTGCTGCTCCTACTGCTCCTACTACTCCTGCTGTTGCGGCTCCTACTACTCCTAGTGTTGAGGTCCAACAACCATCAGCACCTTCCATTGCTACCACTTTAGATGAACATATAGATGATGTTTATATAGATAAAATGGTTGGTTATGAAGGGTCGATTTCGAAGAAAATACAGTTGTGTCTTAGTTTGAAGGTGTTAACAAAAGTTCTTTAGGGGAAAAGAAAAGGCATCAAATTTGACATCGAATGGAATGCACGAGGCCAAAAAGTGAATCCCAACAAGGCTATGTTTATTATTTACCTTGGGGTTGTCACTCGACAATGCATGCTGATTGTCATAGATTCATGGCACCATGTTGTGTCCCGGATGAAGGTTGTGATCTGGGAAGAAATTACGGTAACATTTAGAATTAATTTCTTTAATTTACTATAAAATAAAATAATTAAACGATTTCTTACTCTTCTCATTATCTTACAGAATACTTTTATAGTAGATGATTCACACAAGGATTATGTACTAAGGCTTGCAGGAAGTAGTCATTGAGGTTTTCAAACTATATTAGCAAATGTCACCTGAAATATTCCAAAGGAAAAATAATCCCGCACCAACCCACTGTCTACGCTCACCTGATATCCCAAAATGCATGGGATGCATTTATTGCCCGTTGTGGGGATGACAAGTTTTAGGTACATTGTGGGAGATAATACTTTGTTTGGGGATACCTGTATTCATCACTTTGATTGTCAATATTTCATTAATGAAACCGAAACTCTATAAATAAAATAAGTAACATGCATCAAAATCAACATACCCCTATTGTAAACCAAGGACGGTGTAAGCTTCACTAGAAAAGAAAATTGTATGTATTATAAATTTACAGAAATATTGTTACGTTCCAAAAAAAACATCATAATTATATTTCTATGTTTATATGTAGATTGATGAGTCTAAAACCAAATATACATCCATCCCATGTTATGTGCTTTGGAAGGAGGTACGTGTGAATAAGGAAGGGAATCTCGAAAATGAGAACACACAAAATGTGTGGGAAATTTTTTTAAGTATGACATGATGATAGAAATATTTGTTTTAAATTTCTATTACATAAACAAAATTAGTTATTTTCCTATATCCGACAGTCACAGGTGTCAGCTACTCCTGTAGAGGATGCCAACCTATTAACGAAAACCTTGAAGCAGTCGGAAAAATACGGTCGTATGAGGGGTGCGGGATTTGGGGTGTCACCCTGAGTATATTTTGAGAAGAAAAAAATCAGATGATATAGATGAAACATTGAAACAAATGGGGGAAAAACTAGTAACCATTGAAGAACGATTGCAATGGCCTGGAGAGATGATAGAAACTTATATGGGAGGTAAGCAAGGAGAAGACACAACTCCGGAACAACCAGCGCGTGAATATCCCGCCCCACTCCCACCAGCATTGAGATGCGCCATTCCCCTCATAGAGCTGTCTTAGCCATGGTAATCAATATTATAATAATTGTTCCCATGAATTGTGAATCAGAAAAACACTAATACATTTCTTGAATTGATCTTTTATAGGGTGATAATTATTGTGATTTATATCTATCAACACCCACCAATCACCTTGTAGAGAGGGCTATAGTGTTCAACATCCGAGATGAGACGCTGCATAATAGAACACTTCCAAAAGATCTTCAGATAGTGATGATTAATGTAGCTCATGATCCAAATGCAGAGCTACCTATTCCACTTGATGACAATGATATTCATACGGTCGAAAAATCTATTGGGACATTCATTTCATGGTCATCACAACTTGTAAGAGTACATGATGCCAAAGAGGTATTTATTTCATTTTTTTTTCAAGCTAAAACGTTTACAATTAATGAAAAAAGGGTCTAAACCAATGAATGATATAATAGATGGAGAAAGGGAAGGGGTGACAAACGTTGGCTCAAACCCATCTAAAGGATCGACCAACTGATCCCAAGGAGATACTGAAAGCACAATAACACCACTTGTTCTCTATCCACATTTACTAGCATTGAACAGTCATGTGGATACGAAGAAAAGAGGTGGTAGTAGTCAAATAGAGGCTTTCAAAGAGAACATATTCTGCATGGAATGTCAACATTTTGTTGCTGATGAAAATGTAATTGAGATCCTTGAAAACGGTTGGCTAGGCATCACAGTTGTAAATATTTATATGAGGTACGTTTCCGTGAATTGATTTTCTAAAAGCTGATCTAATGTCAAAATTATGACTAAATGAATTTTATATGGTTGACAGATTTATATATGAAAAAATGTTGAAGGAATTTTCACACGAGCCAATATTTGGACTCATTAGTCCTCCTAGCACATCATCACATCTGACGAAAAGAGAGCCATCAAAAATGAATGAAATAGTTAATGGCTTGTTGAAAACATTTTAAAGCAAGATTACAGATGACAAAATCTTCTTAATACCAACCATACAGGTGTAAAACTATATGATTAAATCATATAAATTATATTTTTACTTCTTTTATTACTAATTTCTTTCTGTGTTTTTAGGAATCATTGGATGCTAATTGTAGTGAACTTGGATACTCCAAAGATTTATTTTTTCGATTCAACGCAAGGATATCCATCAAACCTACCACACATGATGGAGTTTGTGAATCTGTAAGACACTACATCCTACATTTTAAGTCTAAACATCAAGTAATATAATTTATATTATATTTTTATAAAGATTATGTTATGATAGGGAGGTGTATAATTATCATCTAAAAAAGGAATGAGGACATGGGCTAAGAATAAGGCGGTGAGCAAGTACTACGTCAGGAGAAATATCAGTTTATATATAATAATATTTCACAATCCAAACACATCTCAACACAAGTTACTTATTTTCATAATGATCAAATTTTTTGTAGTGTCCAACACAAACCAACTATAATGATTACGGTTATTATGTTTGTAAATTTATGAAGGATATCATTTTTCATCAAGAAACATGCTTCCCTAAAGAGGTATTTTCAAAAACAACTACTAGTTCACTTAATTTATTTAATATTTATTTATTTTTATATTTTGCAGTACTAATATGACATCCAAAAATCCTCATACTCAAAAAAAATTATGTATATGTTCATAAATGAGTGGACCACATACCTGATGATAGATTGTACACAAATAAAATGAAGATAGAACTTGGGGATGTGAACAATTGGGAGTCATTTTTAGAGGGGGTTTGGGGATCCAAAGATGACACTATGTTGTATGTAAATGTTAATTGGAATATTGAAACTGTTTTTAAATATAAAATCCATTCTAAAATGAGTCAATTACCTATTTTAACAAATGATATACACTAGCAACATGCAAGAATGATGAACCACTCAAAGGGCATTTCTTTTGTTTAAAATGGAGAGATTTTTAAGTGATATCAACATCTGACCTACGGAAATCCAACCAAATGCATTAGGATTGTCTTGATCTTTTATGATAATGATCCATGGGTATTATTTGAAATGTAAGAGTCAAACTTACCATAATCCAAGGCACGGTGTGGCCGGTACCACTCATAGGGTCTCTCTTTTCTTTAAAATGGACAAATTTATAAGTGAAAACAACAGCTGACCAACGGAAATCCGACCAAATGCATTCGAATTTTCTTGATACTTTATGAGAACGATCCACGGGTCCTTTGTGACATGCACGAGTCATCTTCGCCTCAATCTGTGGCACAATGTGGCTGGTGCCACTCAAAGGGTCTCACTTTTCATTTAAATTGACACAATTTAATGTGAAAACAACAACTAACCTACCGAAATCTGACCAAACACATTAATTTTGTCTTGATCCTTTATGAGAACGATCCACGGGTGCGTTGGGGATGTTTATGAGTAATCCCCACCTCAATCAGAGGCACGGTGTGGCCAATACCACTCAAAGGGTCTCTCTTCTGTTTAAATTGGATAGATTTTTAAGTGAAAACAACAACTAAGATACGAAAATCTGACCATACACATTCGGATTGTGTTGATCCTTTAAGATAATGTTCCACCGGTTCATTGGGGATGTGCAAGAGTCATTCCCACCTCAATCTGAGGCACGATGTGGCCGGTACCACTCAAAGGGTCACACTTTTGTTTAAAATGGACATATTTTCAAGGGAAAACAACAACTGACCTATGGAAATTCAACCAAAATCATTTGGATTATCTTGAACCATTAGGATAACGATCCACAACTGCGTTAGGGATGAGTACGAGTAATCCATGCCTCAATCCAAGGCACGGTGTGGCTGTTACCACTCAAAGGGTTTCTCTTCTGTTTAAATTGGATGGATTTTAAAGTGAAAACAAAAACTAACCTATGAATATCTGACAAAAAACCTTCATAATGTGTTGATACTTTAAATTAATGATCCACTAGTGAATTGGGGATGTGCATGAGTCATCCCTGCCTCAATCTGAGGCACGGTGTGGACGGTATCGCACAAAGGGTATGTCTTCTGTTTAAATTGGTCATATTTTTAAGTGAAAACAATAACTGACCTACGGAAATCCGACCAAATGCATTGGGATTGTGTTTATCCTTGAAGTTAAAGATCCCGAAATGCGTTTGGGATGTGCAAGAGTCATCCTCGATTCATGCCAAGGCATGGTGTGGCTGGTACCACTCAAAGGGTCTAACTTTTTTTAAAATCGACAAATTTTTAAGTTAAAACGACAACTGACCTACGGAAATCTGACCAAACACATTGGGATTGTCTTGATCTTTTAGGAGAATGATCCAAGGGTCCTTTTTGAAATTTAAGGTCATCCCCACCTCATTCTACGACACAATGTGGCCGACACCACTCAAAAGGTCTCTCTCCTGTTTAAATTGGACAAAATTTTAAGTGAAAACAACAACTGACCTACAAAAATATGACACAACGCATTTGGATCATCCTGATCGTTTATTATAATGATACATGGGTCCTTTTTTATGTTTAATAGTCCAAAATGACTCAATCTGTGGCATGGTGTGGCCGGTACCACTCAAAGGGTCACTCTTTTGTATAAAATGGACAGATTTTTAAGTGAAAAAACAACTGACCTATGGAAATCAAACCAAACGCATTCAGATTGTCTTGATATATTATGATAACTATCCAAGGGTCCTTTTAGATGTGAATGATTCATCTCTACCTAAATACAAGGAATGGTGTGGCCGATACCACTAATAGGATCTCTCTTTTCTTTAAAATGGACATAATTTTAAGGGAAAACAACAACTGACCCACATAAATCTGACCAAACACATTAGTATTGTCTTGATCTATTAAGAGAATGATCCAGTGGTTCATTGGAAAGATGTATGAGTAATCACCGCCTCAATTTGCGGCATGGTGTTGCCTGTACCACTCAAAGGGTCTCTCTTCTATTTAAATTGGACAGATTTTTAAACGAAAACAACAACTGAACAACAAAAATCCGACCAAATGCATTCGGATTATATTGATCCTTATGATAATGATCGGCGGGTGCATTGGGGACTTTCATGGGTCATCCCCACCCCAATCCGAGGAACGGTGTGGACGGTACCACTCAAAGGGTATCTCTTCAGTTTAAAATGGACAAATTTTTAAGTGAAAACAACAACTGACCTACAATAATTGGCCAAATTCATTCTAATTGTCTTGATCATTTTGGAGAACGACCCACAGGCCTTTTGGGATGTGTACGAGTCATCCCCGTCTTAATCCAAGGAACATTGTGGCCGGTACCACTCAAAAGGTTTCTCTTCTGTTTAAATTGGACATAATTTTAAGTGAAAACAACAACTGACCTACAAAAATCCAAACAAACTCATTCAGATTGTCTTGATCCTTTATAAGAATGATCCATGGGACCTTTGTGACATGTAAGAGTCAACCCACATCAATCTGAGGCACGGTGTGGCCGATACCACTCAAAGGGTCTCTCTTTTGTTTAAAATGGACAAATTTTTAAGTGAAAACAACAACTGACCTATAGAAATCCAACCAAATGCATTCTAATTGTCTTGATCATTTAGGATAATGATAAAACATTCCATTGTGACTTCCACGAGTCATACCCCCCTCAATCTAATGCATGGTGTGGCTGGTACCACACAAAGGGTATCTCGTTTCTTTAAAATGGACAAAATTTTAAGTGAAAACAACAATTGTCCTACAAAAATCTGACCAAACGCATTCGGATTGTCTTGATCCTTTAAGATAATGATCCATGGGTGCATTGGAAAGTGTACAAGTAATCCCCACTATAATACGTGGCACAATGTGGCTGGTACCACTCAAAGGGTCTCTCTTCTGTAAAAATTTGACAGATTTTAAGTGAAATCAACAACTAACCTACAGAAATCCAACCAAACGGATTCAGATTGAGTTTATACTTTAAAATAATGATCCACGAGTGCATTAGGGATGTTAATGACTCATCCCTGCTTCAATCCTAGTCATGGTGTGGCCAGTACCTCTCAAAGGGTCTCACTTTTGTTTAAAATGGACATATTTTTAAGTGAAAACAACAACTGACCTATGGAAATTCAACCAAATGCATTCGTATTGTCTTGATCCATTTGGAGAATGATCCACTAGTCCTTTGTGAAATTCCAGAGTCATCCCCACCTCAATCCGAGTCACGGTGTGGCTGTTACCCCTCAAAAGTCTCACTTTTGTTTAAAACGGACAAATTTTTAAGTGAAAACAACAACTGACCTACGTAAATTCGACCAAATGCATTCAGATTGTCTTGATATTTTAGGATAACGATCCACTGGTCCTTTGTGATGTGTATGAGTAATCGACGCCTCAATCCAAGGCATTTTGTGGCTTGTACCACTCCAAGGGTCTCTCTTCAGTTCAAATAGGACATAATTTTAAGTGAAAACAATAACTGACCTACGAAAATGCGACCAAACGCATTCAGAATGTCTTGATCTGTTATGAGAACAATCCATGGGTCCTTTGTGACGTGTAAGAGTCAACCCCACGAACCCCCTATACAGCCCCAACCCCGATGGACACCAACCCACCCCCATAGCACCCCCACCCCTCTAGACACCCCGCACCCCTGGAAAGCCCCCTCAACCCCCTGGACACCCCCACCCCCGGGACAAGCCCATGGACAACCCCCCCCCCCCCCCACCTCGGATATCCCCCCAACCCACCCCCCCCCCCCCCCCATGGACAACCACCACCCCCTGGATGACACCCCCACCCCTCCGTGACACCACCTTACCACTTGCATACCCCCAACCCCCTTTACACCTCCACCCATGGACAGCAACCCCCACCCTCCTAGACACCATCCCACCCTGTTTGACAGCCCCACAACCCCATGGGCCCCCACCCTCGGACATTCCCTGAACCACTAGAAAGACCCCCTACACCCTGGGCATTATCCCACCCCCATGAACACCCCATAGATAGCCCCCCCATCTGACACCCCCACGTTGTAGACCACCCCACCCCACTTGGACAACCCTACCAATATCCTGGACCACCCCACCCCCTGGACTCCCCCACCCCCAGGACACCCTGATCCCCCTGGACTCCCCCATCCCACCCTCCTGGACACTACCCCACCCATTGTATAGCCCCACCAACCCCATGGACTGCCCCCACCCCTAGACACCCACCCACCTCTGGGAAAGCCCCCCGACACCCTGGACAGTAGTCCACCCCCTTGAACAGCCCCCCCCCCCCCACCTAGACACCGCCCCTCCTAGACACCACCCCACCACCTAGACACCCCCCCTGGACACCACAACCCTCCTTTGATAGTGCCCAACCTCTTGGACCCTCCACCCCCTTGGGCAACTCCATCCCCCCGGACACCCCCTACCCCCTTGGACAGCCACCCGAACCCCCGAAACTACCTCCCCAACCCCTTGAATTCTGAATAGAATTTATTATGTATTTAATTAAATTATGAATTATGTGTTAATGGTGTATTCTTATACTTGGTGTAATTATCTTAGGATTTATGTGTTAATTTTATATGGGTATACATGCTGAATTATTTGCAGTGCTATTTTGGTGTGCAGTTGTAGATTTTTTTTTCAGTAGACATGGCTTTTATCAGTGCTTTTTTAGCACTAATAAAAGATGCCTTTATCAGTGCTAAAAAGCACTGACAAAATAAACGAGTATCAGCACTCTTTTAGCGCTTATAAATGCTTCTTTTATTAGTCCTTTTTCATCACTGATAAAATATACCTTTATCAGTGCTAATACAGCGCTGATAATGGGGACCCCCCGTTATCAGCGCTATGATTTACAGTGCTATTTTAGCGCTGATATAGACCATTTTGAGTGCTAATATAGCCCGTTTTTTAGTAGTGGGTGTTTAAATAAAGTTTGATAATTCAATTTTGAGATCTCATTCTTGAATTACTATTCTTTTTTTAATTGGTGTGAAATATTGAATGAATTTAGTAATCTTAACTTCCCCTCCTACTTTAATCAAGGTTGATGGAACAACTCAATCGTGAGTATCACAACTTCCAAGACATGGCTCTATCATAATCCATTTCAACCACTGAATGGCTCAAATCCGTCATATTAAGATCTTGTATTCAGTATAAGTGAGGGAACATATTTAAAAAAATAACAGAAATGAGTTTGATTTTAGTTTCCGGGTGGGATATTTCCCCACCCGTGCACATCACACTTTCTGATCAAAAAATTAATAAAACTTAATAATTTTACCGTATAATAAATGAAATTGACACATACCACCCCCAAACCATGGATTGATTAAGTACATCATTTTTTAGTGTAAGAGGTAATGGTGGATAGTATGAGAATAAGAAATTAAAAAAAATAAGGATAGAAGATGGAGAAGAAATGAGGGTGGTTGGGTGGAAGAAAACACAAAAATAAAAACCATGCATGAATTTATTAAAAATATAAATTACAATTGAAATCTAAAAAATTAATGAAAATAAACAAATTAGTAATATGATAAGTGAATTATTTTTTAACTTCCTCCCTCATCGGAGATCCCCCCTTGGTTCCTTGGAATAAATGTGATGGAAAATGGGATGAGATGAGAGGTGGAAGCTCCCCTCTTTTAATATGAAGAAATTTTCCTCCTCAGGTTTGCACATTTATGGCTATATTAATGGATGATTAACACATTCTTTCCTTCATAAATGTTTTTAATAAATGAATTTTTCATTAGATCTCAAAATTTCATATTTATTGGACTCTTCTAGTGAGATATATGTATTTTTTATTGACAATGTATTTTTTTCTAGATGAATTTCCCAAGAAGCTTCCATCAATGTATAACATATCTTTGCAACAATAATGGGAGAAAAACTCGATGAAATTTATTTAGGTAGTGCATATATGTCTCCTACATAATATACATTTATAATCAACTCCATTTTAGGTGTGTAGCCTGATTTATACATCCGTTACTTAGGCAGGGTCCATGCTGTTAGCATAGAAAATTTCCAAACATCAATGATTTCTTCCGGCCTTTAGTTATTCAAATAAGCCACTAGTCTAGAAGAAAAAGTTAATGATATTAAAATAAGTATTCTAATAAAATAATCATTCAATTTGAAATTATATTTTTATATAAATGAAAAAAATACCCTTGACGTAAAAATCTGTCAAAAATCCAGAATTTAAGCACATTTCACATTTTATCTTATAACACACCATAAATCCAAAATTGATCCATATAATCTCAAATTGATAAATAAAGAGGGTTAAAACGATTGAAATGCATACATAAATGTGGAAAATATTAGTTTTACTAGTATATTTTTTGGTTTCGGGGTGTCCTACTAAGTATTGTTATACTCACTCATACTTGGGGTTTTCCTTCATGTGTCATGTCTTGTGTAGAATATTGAAATATTGATAGAGTCTTAGGAGGGCCAGGACCAGACGGTGCTTAGTGAGACCCGAAAAACTGAGGTGTGCTCCCACAGCTTACTGAAAGAGGTCCCAATACTTACTTTTAGGTTGTACTTTTGTTTTCAAACTCTTTATGGTGGGATTGTATTTGGCCCTACATACTTTATACTACTTCCTTTTATACTATTGTTATGTAATTTAGATGTATGAATGCATGGGTTTTCATTTGTTTTTACATTTCATCATTTTATAAGCTTGGAGATGTGTGTTTCTATACAGGTACTTAAGCTAATGCCTCTCATGTCAGTGATACACCTTACCAGTGCTAGTCATTATCCCCTAGCCTATTTGAGGTGGGATTCGGGAGTCGCGACATGGGCCCCTATGAGAGGGGGCAATACACCTATTGAGTTGTACTCACGCCCTACTTGGGCTGCCAGATCAGTACCTAAATAGATTTTGTGATTTCTAGAGAGGTTAAGGGAAATAATTTATGTTAGATCAATGATATGGGATGGAGCATGGATGAGGGAACCAGAAACTATTCAGGACCTACTTGGGGGATTCGTCAATGTCTTTATTTTGGGTTTCATTTTAGACAATTAACATGTACATTGGCATGAAATATTTTCCTCTTTAGTTTATGATATTGTATTTTCATTTTTTGTCATCTTGTGATACAAGTTCTTTTTGGTTATGATTATATGTTATTAATATATTGTTTATTATTTTTTGATGGTGTATTTACTCTGAAAAAAGAGGGTAAAGTCTCCCCATGATCAATATATCAGTCCCTTACTTCTAATCAACAACCTGTGGCATATGGAGAGGCACACCAGAGGTCATGTGACTGACCGATTGGAGGCACTAGTGTGTGGAACCTGGTCTGAGATGTTACAGTATTCAACATTAGATGTTTTGGAGATGTTCTGTTTGATTCCACAATGGTGAA
The DNA here is from genome assembly GCA_963277665.1 of Viscum album. Taxonomy (NCBI): domain Eukaryota; kingdom Viridiplantae; phylum Streptophyta; class Magnoliopsida; order Santalales; family Viscaceae; genus Viscum; species Viscum album. The sequence continues at coordinate 981,026,557 of OY728148.1, read as the reverse complement.
GAAAATCAGGTGAAACATTCCAGATAGGTTTGATTCTAAAATTTTCTTTTTATATGATATAGAAGATTTATATCTTGATGAATTGCGTAAATTTCTTATTACTTATGAAATGAGAAAATCCCCAAATATAAAAAAATATGAAAGCTGAAATAGATTTTGAATCAATGTGAAAGATGATAATTCAAAATGTTGGACATGATGATCATTACTACATTGAAGATAAAGAGGATGATAAGTTGAATGAAAAAAATCAAATCTCTTATATATAAGAACTATATTAAAGGAAGATAAAATTTTGGTGTTAAACATAATATTAAATGGTTTTAATGTGGTGTAATTTCACACTTAACTATGAATTTACCTTAGAAGAAATTATGTCAGTATCGAGTGTATTCTGATGAAACACCTTGATGAATGATGTGAAACAAAAGTTATGAAGATGAAAATTCATCCAAAAAACACAAGAATAAGTCTACTAGAAACAAAATAAATATGATAAGTAATAAAGTTGAATCATACTAAACTAAAAAATATCATCAAAATATGAAAGTGAAAAAAAATTATAACCTTTATTGCAAAATTTTAGAAAATAATAGATTCCTCAGATAGTGAGAAGGGTGGTGAATAATCAAATAGAGAGTATCAACTCAAAAAATAGCTTATATTATGTGTTGAGAAAAATAGAAATATCATGTAAGAAATTAGAGTAATGAATAAATATTGTGACGAAGTTTCTAAAGTAAGATATTATGTCATCATGTCTGAGGAAGAATACATTCAAGAGTTCTTAAGTTACAAACTAATAATCACTAAACATGGAAGGATGGTTAAAGAACTCAAAAATAAATTGGAATATAAGGAAAAGAAAGTCAATATGTTTCAATATAAGCTTATTTATTCTATTAATACCTTGATAAAGAGTAATGAAAAATTTAACAAAGCTTTAGTAGTAAAATATAAGACTTATAAATTTGTTGAGAAATCTCAAATTATGAATTAGGTGAATTCTTCACACACCAATAATAATGTTTCATCTTATTTTTCTAACATTTCAAGTTATAAGAAAAATTAAAAAGAAATTTTTGGTGGAGAATATATTTGATAAACATATAACATGTACAAAATTTTAAAACACACATAGATGAAAATATGGTATACACCCAGAGTATGTTAGGGTAGGAAGGATTGATCAACCTCAATATTTTTACATATAAATTTCATACTTCAATAAAAATGTAAAATTTTATGGATTATATTTGTGCTGTAGAATATATGGACACATGACTTTTAATATTTGGCATTATATATCACTTCCAAAAATAATATTTGAATAGAGAGGTAGAAATTGTGAATTTAAAATGAATAACATTCCTAACACATAGGAAGTTAGAAAAGAAAAATCATAAGAAGTTAGAAACATTCCAAAAAAAATCAATTTATATATCTCTAAGAAGTTTATGGAAGATGTGATTTGTCTTTTCATCATGTCGAAAGATGTGTGAAACTACTTCTAGAAAAAGTTTTTTATGGGAGATAAAAAAATGATGCTAGGATGAAGAAATTTTAGGAAATATTTTTTTTGTTGAGATTGCCTTGAAGGAAAGTAAAAAAAAGAACCAAACATGGATACTTGATAGTGTTTGTTCATCATTCATGATACTTGATTTAAAAATCTTGAAACATATTGAAAATAATTATGGAGGTTCAAATACCTTTGGGAATAATAGTTCTTTAAAAATCATAGTAATCAGAATAACAGTGATTAATGAAAAAAAGTTAAAATACTAAGAATTTTTATTTATTGATGTGCTAAAACATAATTTTCAGAGTGCAATTCAACTTTTTGATGATAGAAAATATGATATTTTCAAAAAATATTCATGTGTTATCAGATGTGTGAAACATTGAAACTCATGTTACCAAAGTGACAAAGACGAGAATAAGTTGTGGTGCCAAAGACTTTTCCAACTTGGGAAGAAAATATTGAAAAAAATTTCTAAATATTATTATGTACACAATTTTCCAAAATTGAAAAAAAAGTGAGGATGATTTTTTTTAACTTGTTATAAATGGAGGATGACTAATAAAAGTCATAAGAAAGTTTAGATTCCATCTACATGGCTTCTTAAACTTATTAATTCCAATTTATGTGGGTCAATGAGACATCAATAAAAAAAGGAAATTTATAATTTATCAATTTTAATAGTGATTTCACTCAAATGACAAAAATCATGTTTTTGGAACACAACTTAGAGATTATAGAAATTTTCAGGTTTTTCTAAAAAGATGTTGATAAAGAGATGGGGGTTTATATAAAGAAATTGAGAATGGATAATGGTATTGAGTTTACAAGAAATACTTTCTAAAATAATCCTAGAGATCATGGTATTAAAAAATAGTATAGTTCTCTATATACCCCACAACAAAATGGAGTAGTAGAAAGGTAGAATATAGGTTTGGTGGAAATGGGAAGAATCATGTGAGAAGAATAAAAACATTCAATGTTTTACTAGAGTTTATTTGTTAGTATTAATTTAAATGTATAGAAAAAAAATTATGTTTGGAAATCAACATGATTTCTTGTGAAGTTTTATATCATAAAAAACCTTTATTGAAGTACATCAATGTTTTCTGAATCCCATGTTTATTTATAATAACAAATTTTGATCTGGGAAATTTTGATGGGAAATGTGAGGAATTTTGTTTTTATTATTTACCCAATGGAATAAGTAAAAAATGTTGTAAAATGTTTATAAATTTGGTGGAATCATATTATGTGGATGTTATTGAGAATCAAACATATTAAATAAAACATTATGGGGATTTTGAGGAATAAAAACTGAAATTTTCCAATGAAAATGAATGTGATAAAAGTAATATTCATGAAGATTCAAATGAATCATATGATGAGGAAAGTGAAGAATGAAGAGGAAATCTGAATTTTCCAACATTAAAAAACAAATTGAGACTAAAAATATTTTAGGGAATTATAAGGCACTAGTTCAGGATAGAAGAAAGCTGAGACTAGAAAATAAAAATTCACACATCTCAAAATTTGAACTAGAATCAATCTCATGAGCTATTCAACACAAATAATGGGTGAATTCTATTAATAAATAGTGGGATAAAATTTAGAAAAATGAATAACAGGAACTTGTTTTATGTCTGAAATATAAAAAAATTATCATAAAAAATTGGTTTATAGAAACATTTTGAAGGAATATAGAGATGTTTCATGAAAAAAATCTTGGATTTTTTTATAAAGGCTATGTACAGGTGGAAGTTGGAGATTTTGATGAATAATTTCCCATATTTAATGGTTAGAAAAAATTATAATGTTTTGAGTAGTACCTGCTCATCAAAATTACAAAGTGTTTCAGATAGATATAAATTTGGATAAATTGAAGAACAAGATATCAAAGAGAAACCTTTTGGTACTTGATAAGGATGAAAATAAAGTTTTTAGAATGAAGAATGTTTTATATGGTATAAAACAATATCCAAATTCATGGTATTCTAAGATTGAACATTGGTTGAGATTGATGATTTTTTCAAAAGGAAAAGTTGACAAAAAATTATATATGAAAGATGTTGACTTTGGAACTCTAATTGTATTTGTTCATGTGGATAATATAATTTTTTCCAGGGATGAAGAAATTTTTTGTAAATAATTTTCTGAGGAAATGCAAAAGAATTTTGAAATATCAATGTTGTGAGAATTAACTTTTTTCCTTGTCTTATAAGTTCAATATAAGGAAAAATAAATTTTCTTATCTTAAGAAAAGTATACAAGGTTATTGTTACAAAAATTTGGAATTGTAGAATATAAAGAAGTTTCTACTCCTACCTCAGTGAGTATGAAGATGAGTAAAGATGAGTCTGGAAAAATTTTGAATTAGAAAGACTTTTGGAAGATGATAGGATGTATACATTACCCTATAACCTCAAGACTGATATTGTTTATTCTTTAAATTTGTGTGCTAGGTATCAAAGTAATCTGAAAGAGTCAAATATGTTGGCAGAAAGGATAATTTTGAGATATGTAAAAGGAAAAAATTCATAAGGATTCTTATAAAAAATAAATTCTGAGATGAATTCTCATGGTTATACTAATATTGATTGGGCTGGAGAATGTAATGACATAAAATCAACCTTAGGAGAAACATTTTTCTTGGGTGAATGGTCTATAAATTTTCTTAGTAAGAAAAAAAGTTCAGAAACCTTGAGGAAAGTGGAATTAGAATATGTTGTGACTATTCAAGTATGTACTCAGATATTGTGGATGAATGTTCAATTGGAAGATTTGAATATAATGGTGTCTAAAATATTGAAGACGCATTATGGTAATCAGATTCCAATTGATATTTCTAAAAATCATGTCCAATATTCAAGATCAAAACACTTAAATATAAAGATTAACTTTATAAAAGGGAAAGTAGCTGCTAGAGATGTTTTGTTGGAATATATCTCAATGAAGTATCAAATTATTGGTATCATCACAAAGTCAATTACAACATAAAGGTTTGATGTGCTGAGTTTGAAAATTCATGTTCATCCTCCTATGATGACTTCTTAAAACTCATAAGGAATTCCCCAACCATGTTTCTGATTATATTGAAAATGGGGGAGAAAAAGTATCATCATTGTACTATGTATGAAGTTTTTAATTATCTTTATTTTGTTAATATAAAGATGTGCTTATCATATAATGGTGGAGAGGAAAATAAAATTTATATAAAAATAAAAGTGATAAAATATAAAAGATAGGGGGATTTTATCTTAGCATGGACATACAATTTTCTTTTCACCAAGGGATGGATTTTTTTCAATCAAATACCTTATCTATTAGCGTGGTGTCTAAACACACTTTTAATAAATGATGTGTTTTGGTAAAATTCAAAATACATTAGTTGTTTACAAATGTTGAATTGTGAAAATTTGCATAGTGTTGAAAACGTTATTATTGAGTGTTGTTAAAAAATCCAAATGGGGAGATTGAAGAACCTTGGGGATGTTTTATTTTTAATAAATTTTTGTATTTTTTGATAACTAATCTTTTATAAAGGAATGTTTTTGATAAACATGTGAATGTTTCTAAATGTCCTAACCCAAACATAAAGGGGGATAAATGTATTGTTTTTAATAAAGTTGTTTTATAGGCACAGATGATTGAACTGATAAACAACAGATGAAAAATATCGAACTGATCACCACTAGTTATAGAATTCATAAAAAAGTTAGAGTTTTTAATTAGACACACCATCAGTATCAGATCCATTGACATGAAGTTAAATTTTCATTCGACTCAATGATGGTTAGAAAGTTAGAATGTTGCAGAAGAGGTTGAATGTAGAAATTGATGTCAAGATTTATAAATTTCATAAATTTTCTAACCTTAAGACCAATATTTATTTTGTTATTTTTAATTCTCAGATATCAAAAGTTTTCTGTAACACTTGTGAAGTGATCCTTGTGAAGAAAACGTGGAGAATAGGTGCAACCAATAATGTTGTGTTTTGGTTGGAAATAATGAAGGTGTTGAAAGTAAGGGAATTCGTAATACTTTCCTATATAAGTCATATAATACTTTCATAATATTGATGTTCTCATAAATCAAGAAAACTATAATGATAAAATATTTTTAAGAAATAGAGGAATCATAAAGATTTTATTGATTCTAATAATCTAGAAAAAAGTTTTCATCGGATCCATAAGTACTGATCATGGAAGTTTTTAGAAGTATGAATGAGTTATAGTTGATGAGGTTTGAAGTATTTCAAAGTATTATATTAGAGTTTCCATCTTAAATAAAATTCCATCATATTGATAATTCCATCATTATGAGGATTCTGTTGGATTGAAGATGAGGAAGTTATATGAGGTAGAATCTACGGAGGAAAGTTAATTAAACTGACTCTGAGGAAGAAATTAAATCAAAATAACTATGAGAAGGAAATTCAATAAAGACCAACTCTGAGAAATAAATTCAATCACACTTAATCAGAGAAAGAATGTTAATTGAGATAACTCTAATGAAGAAATTCAATTTAGAATGAGATGAATAAGTTTCATCATGATGAGATGAGGAAGTTCCATCATAATGAGTTGAGTAATATCTATTATTCTGAATAAAAGTTAGGAAGTCTAAGAATAATTATTATAAAAAAGACATAAAAATATTTCATAATATTTGTGAAGAGATTATGTTGTCAAACTTTAAATTAAAATATATATAGATATTGGGTTTTTTAATTTTAGTGAGTGGGAATTTTTTTAGTTTCTTAAATTTTTCTTTTTGGGATGCCTATAAATAGAAGAAATGAATATTTATACTTTTCAACTTTTTTATGTGAGTGGAAAAAGAAGAGCACTACAGAATTCATGTATATGTTATCTTTCCATATTGAAATCTCATTAGAAGATTGTACATCTAAAATTTATGTTTATTGAACTGAGTAAGATCATACTGAGCATTTGAGAAGAGTTTGAGTAATGCATATTGAAAATGGATTCATCAGACTGATTCCATCAGACTAAATTCATCAGATTGAGTCCATCGGACCTAGCCTTATCTGATGGAGAGAATTAGACCCAACCACATAATAATGAGAATTCTGAGCTGATAATTTTTGGTGTGTTTTGAACAAAGTATTTTTCTTTTGTTTTATCTAAATTTTTGGTAAGAAAAAAATATATAAACCAATAGGAGTCATAATAATCATTATAATTATGATATATAATATGTCTAATGGGAGTTGGCATAATTTGTATTCACTTATTCATTTTAGTGAATTTATATTGACCCATTGGAGTGTCTATGAAAATGATATATGTTCTCACACTGAGGTCGAACCGTGTAAATATCATGTTCTTTACTTTTTCTACTAATTTTTCATACATTAGTATTTACTAGAAGATGATAATGATATATACGTTAACAAGTTTCAGGGTTTAATATTTTCAAAATTATTGAATCTTATAAAAATGAACATCTAATTAAACCCCACTTCTGAGTTATTATTTGATCCTTTGGAACTTCATATACTATTTATCACTTTATTTGAATGTTTTTTTATTATTTGTGCTAATTTTTTAATTAAAATCCCTTAAAGAATAATGGAATACTTTCAGGACTCATCATTGATCTCACTATGTCCAACAAGATGTGGTTCCTCATTTCACTTACATCATTCCACTGATGGGTATAAGGAGGAGTGAGTTAATATTGGATCCCAAAATCCTATGAGTAATCATTGAATTCTTGATTGTGATATTCTCCACCAAGTTCTAAGAGGATTTTATTTATCATATTACCAATTTGGTTCCCATATTCATTCTTGTATTTCCGGAATTTATCGAAAGAACCTGACTTATACCTCATTATGTTGACAAATTCATTTCTACTAAAATCATCGGTAATATTTATTAAGTATGAGAACCCACCCCATTCCTCAATAAGAAATGGTCCACACACATATGTATGAACTTAATCAATAATCACTTTAGACCTTTCACCTTTTCTACTAAATGGGGCTTTATTCATTTTCCATATAAATAAGTGTGACACATACCAATTGGTTTTAGTTCAAAATAATCTAAATATCCATTTTGGTATAACTTAGTCAAGAATTTTTCATTTACATAAACAAGTCAATGATGCCATAATTTGGTGTGGAATGTGATATGTGAAGTAGTTTCAATATCAATTTCAATTACTTTGTTTGTGTAATATGATAAATAAATTTGTTATTTAAATTCACCTTTCAATAACAAATGTTATTTTTATAAAAGAAGAAACATTCATTTAAAAATATTAAAATAAATCCATCTATATAATGTTTATAAATATAAATAATGTTTTTAATGGATAAAACATAATAACAAACTTTCAAAACCAAGATCATTATATAATCTCATATTTTTATAGGTACGTCCCACTCTGAGGTTTTCATTGAACATATTTTTTTGGATTTTCCTTTGTAATTAAGCCTTAGTGACTAAGTCTTATTTGATGACAGAGAGCCTTTTTGGAGAAAATAACATTAATTTTAGGAATGTATGCGTATTTAAATTAATGGATTATATGTATAAATGAGTTCAATGGGATTACTAGGGTTTTCTTTGAGTTTAGAAGGATCATAGGTGGTTTGGTCACTTTTATAGTATATAGTATATAAACTATTCAGTGAAAAGTTATATGTTATGTTCATGTTACATGAAATGTAACTATTTATATATGAATTTCATGTACTAGTTTAGGATGTGATGTGGTTACATGTCGTGAACCTAATTCACATCGTGTAAATGTTGATCAAAAGAAATATTTACCGCGGTAAAAAGGTTTTTCCAGTATAACTTAAAAATGAGGAAATATATGACATGAAAGGATTACACATCTTGTATTACTTATACCAAGTAGTTTAAAGTGTGTAGTGTACTTATGACTCTCATTATTTTTTATTATAGCCTCTCCTCTCTGTCTCCTATAGTGACCTCTATGAAATTTTGAATTATCTTCCCCCCTTCCAGATGTACCATTTTCACATTCGATCTTTGGTGAGTTTATTCACATGTGTTTTCTTCTTCTCACCCATCGTTACTTTTCATTGTAGTGTACATATTTTGAACAAGGGTTTTTTTTGGGAGTTGATATTGTTTTTTGTTAATCTAGGTTCTTCTTATGATCTTCTGTGACATATTGTTTAATGGATATTGTCATTAGAAGCATTGTGTTAATCACATGTTAAAGGTATGGAGAATAAACCTAACCCTATGGTATATTTAATTGTGAATTATATGAAATATTTTTACTATTACAATGTAATGTGCACTATAATTAATCAGTTGATTTATATAAAATCATGGATTGTATTCCATTAGATATAATGCTTAATGCACCCTGGATTATGGACACCTGTTGGGTGAGAAAACATTTGAGTAAAATGAACATGGCTATGGGTTTAAAGCATGTTGAGTATGACATGATACCTTAGGTGATTTCATGGTATAGAATACATAGGTAATCTATTATTGATTATTGATATGACTATTGATCATTTGACAGATAAATGAATGTTTATTTGAAAGAAAAAACTGTAATTTTTATAATTAACCATTGAAATTTATGATGTGATATTATGATATCCATACTATTATGACTTTGTTGAGTTGGTGATGAAATGATTGTATATAGGGATATCCTAGTAATGTTTAAATTATTATATAGTAGGCTTGGACAAGTGATAAATGATAAAATTATTATATATAGGGATTTTCATTGAGGATGAAATGTTTATATAGTAGGAAATTCCGAGTGATACTTGTTGAAATGATTATATATCAGGCTACACGCATGGACACATACTGTAATGCATTTATATTGGGTGATGATCAGAGGATAGAATTATTATACAAAGAGAGCTAACTGATTGTTTGATTTTTCTGTGGTATATGGATATAAATGATATGGTTGTGTTTCATGATCAGAGACAATTCATTATGGTTTTGAAATAGGTTAATTGACATATTATATTAATTAGTTAATTTATACACCTATTTATCACTTTATTTCATATAATTATTATTAGACTGGTTGTGTTTGGGGATGGTGGTTTCGACCTACTGAGTTTTATTCACTCCACATTTGGGAACCATTTGGTACTCGAGCAGATTACATGGATGTTGGTTTAGACAAGGGAATGGGACATTACTATTGATTCTTTTGTTTCTTGCTAGATGGGATGGATTTTGGAGATTGGTATGACACGGGGATCATGACCAGAGACTTTTGGGATTATTTAATTTGAGTAGATTATTTTATTTGTATTGGTTTCAGTTTTACATTTGGATACAACTTAGCTTGTCATTACATTATTCATCATTATTGGTTCCTCCTTTTATTTTCCTAGATGTATGATATATTATTTACACTATTTATATTTTAAACTAATTTTTATTACTGTGGTTTAGTTCCACTGTTTTTTTCCTGGGGTATAGTCTCCCCACTATAAATATCACAGCCTCATTACTAGTAAATAGCCTCTAACATATGGGAATGTATGCTTGATGTCTAATAACCAAATCATGTTTTCCATGTGATAGAGTACTAGATCAGGGGACATTACATAGTGGTATAATATGATCATCTTGTTATTTTCTATTTCTTAATTTTATTTGGAAAAAGTGGAAAGGTGACTAGGATCTATTGGGACTTAGTAATGGTCTTATTCATTTGAGTAGCTAACCCATGTAAGGGGGAAATTTTTAGTTCTAGTGATGGGATTATTGTTTATATTGTTCTCTTGTTACAATTGATGTTATTTCACCTTTGTTGACTTACATCTTGTGTAATTTTATTATTTTGTGATATTATTGTTTATTGATATTTACACTCAGGGACCAGTATGGTGAGATATGAGTATGAATGCGTCATGATAGACACATAGGGATATATATATATATTGACATGCATTGATCATTATTGGGACAAGTTTATTGCATGTGTTATATACTTTACAATATGAATTGTGAAATAAGATATCTATTATATTTGATAAATGGAATGAAATAAACTATATTTTCATAATAAAAAACTTATAATCCATGGTTAGAGAGGCCCAGAGTAATGGTTCTCTACTGTCATCACCTCTTGAGGATGACTTTATTTTTAGCCAACGTTTATAGGACTGTGTTTTTCCTGTAGATAAAATGACCCATCATCATCTTCAAGTTGATTTCTAAGAGAGTGGAAATCAGTTATCTCCTAACGTAGATGAACTGGAGCTTCCTATAGACCTTGAGAATCAAATGTATGTTCATCATCCCAAGAACTTCTGAAGGGTCATGCAATCCATGGAAAAGGAGACTCTTTTCATCATGCCATTGATGTATAAGTTGATGAGAGAGATTCAACTACAACATCCACCTATGTTAACTGGTGAGGGAGTATCCCATGTAGCTGAGTTCTAGATTGAGTCAATCTATAAAATATTCAAGCATCATGAGACACCCACAGATAGGAGGGAGAATCTTGTTTTGTATATTCTCAGTGGACCTACAACGATTTGGTAGGATATTCTATAGCAGGATGGGAAGGATAATGAGTTATCATGTAAGGAATTCCAATTGAATTTATTGAGACATTTTTATCCATATATGCTAAGGGATGAGATGGATCATTAGTTCAGGCATGTGATATATAATAGAATATTAGTGATAGACTATGTTGAACATTTCACCAACCATCAATGCTTTGTGCCATATTTAGCTATTGATGAGATCTCTAGGGAGAAACATTTTCTGGTTCACTATGAGGTTAGGTCATAGGTGAATGTTTTTATTCTGAGTAGCTTTTTAGATTTGATGGATCAATAACTCATCATAGAAAAGAACTTTAGAGAGGACCCCAAAGGTAGCCAGACTATTTCAATAGGGTAAACTAGGATAAATTATTTTGGTGGCAAGAAGTGATTCTATGAAAATTTTTTTCCAAGGAAATGCCATGAAGAGAAGTTAGGGTAGTGGAAATACATCTCAGGATCATATTCCATTTTAGTGCATCAGTGTAGAAAGTTAAACCACAAGAAAACATAGTTTTCATACACCACATTGGAGTGTCGGGTTTGTGGCAGGATGGGCCATCTTCATAAGTTTTTTAGAACTTATCATAGTATAGTAGTGGTAGGGGAGTAAGATAGGTACTGGAGTCTAGGAAGGGCTAAACTACTCCACATTAGAAAGGTAGCTAGAGTTATATAGTACGGTTAGGATGAGGCGGGAGATGAGGTACCCCATTATAATGAAATAATGTTTATTATTAAAAGTTGTTTTTTGAATTAATATGTGTTGTATTATATTATATATTATACACATAAAAAATATAGAGAAACAAATAAAAAAATATATTAATAAATATTGATACATTAATCAGCAATGAAACCAATTAAATTTCCTATCATTACAACTAGACAAAAAGTATAAAATAGAAAAGTTAAAATAAGAAAATATGGATCAACCCAATCTACTAGTATTATTTGCCCCACTACCTAAACTATATAAAACAAACAAAATAATAGTAAACCAGGAAAAATTATTTAAAATGGAAATATAGAACATTAAGAGGAAATTATTTGAATATTGAAGTAAATAATTGAGTGGTATGTATATAAGGTAATGTGACTGTTGGAATAGTAATGTGACAGTTGGAATAGTAACCTGATCGTTGAGAATAGTAACCTGAGAATTGGAATAGTGATTTTACCAAATAATAATAAATTATGATAGAAATAAAATTTATCATTATTAATTTATGTAAATAAAAATATTATAATTCAATAAAATTAATATCATGATTAAAAACCTCAAATAAAATAAAGCATATTTTTAATAAACTGTATTTTATTATATTTTGTAAAAATCATTATTTTTGTTTTAAAAATTATATTTTACCTATTTTAGATATTTATTTTGATTTAATTAATATCATTTTTGAAATGATCATTTTAAAAATTTTCTAGGGTTATTTTTTGTTAATTTTCTGAAATACTTCAAATTTTTTGTGAATAGTAAAAATATAGTTTTTCACATAATAAATGTATATTAAATAACATAATTCATGATGTAATAATTACATAATCCTTTATAGAAATTTATTTTCCGCCATTATATATTTAATTTCATAAATGGGTCATTAAAATACAATAAAATTAATTTTAAAACCTAAAAATCACTTTCTAAAATCTAAAATCAAAATTGATTCATTAAAATATCCATTTCTTTTTTTTATTCACTTTTCATTATAATAAGAAAATGAATTAGAATAATAAAGGGAATTTAAAGTCTTAATACCATTATATTATAATTATATATGATTTATTTTGTCAAAAAATCACTATTACAAGTTTTTCCGTTGATATATTATTTTATTAAATATTTTATTCTAAAAATACCCCTCTCTTAAAGTATAAATAATCCCTCTCCCTTCCCATGGAAACACACTCCTCTCAAACATTCCAAAGTATAAAATCTTCCTTCATACTCCCTCTAAATCCCCTTACATTACATAGGGAAATTTTGGAGCAATCCAACTCTAATTACCAATGGTGGTATAGTGTCTTACAAAAGAAGCTACATTGAGGAGAGAGTAAGTCTCTATTAACATTTCCCTTTTTTCTTATTCTCTTTCTTATTTTTACAAATTAATTTAAAAATGATATACTATAAAATTAATTATTCAATAATTTAAAATTATATAATTTATGCCAACATGATTTAATTCTCATATTTAGGACAATAATAAATTCAATACTTCTCTTTCCCTCTCTTTTAACAATGTCCCGTTAAAGGTTGATTAACCACCTATGGAGACATTTCAAAGAAAAATATTATAACAACCTTAATGGATGGATATTATTATTTATATATAATATATAAATTATTAATTACACTTATTATAATCTACTGTATTTAATCATACTTATCTATAAATGACTCTGAATGAAAATTGAGATATCAAAGTGAAACAAGATATTTTTAGGAAAGTCGTGTAATCAAAACACTTAAATTTCATTTATAGAAATTAATAAATATAATAAAATGATTAAAATTGATATATTATTGTATAAATTGATATAATTAACACATTTATTAGATTTTTAATAAATATATGTTTATTATTCAAGAGGTGAAAAAGTGACGAAATAAAGAAGGAATTAAGGTAAGGAGATTCTTGAACCCAAATATTTTTCATCAGCTTATCCATATTTCATGACATATTTGGAATAAATAGTACTCTAATATTCCTTAGATATAATTTCATTATTCATCCCTCTTATTTTTTGGGATATACATGTTTTTTATTTGATTTTATGGAAAATAAAATGATTTTCCAAAATAAATCTTCTTTCCAAAACACATATTTGACTACTCTTGAGTTGTTTATTATTAACTATAGAATTATGATTATTATAGAAAATATGTTTTTTCCATTTTTCATTTTGGAACCCAAAGTTTATATATGAAATCATAATTTTTGAAATCCTCATGAAACCCATTCCTTTCCATGGGTTACTTCATGGAATGATTGTTACACATTCTATGTGACATGCACGATTACGTAAATATTATGATGTGATGACTAGACCAATATTATATAACCCTCTAATGAATTGGGTAATGTGATGTATCTCATGAGAAAATTTTTATTATATGTGAACATGATGCTATATTTTCATACAGTGATGATGTTATGATTATTCACATATATTATGTGTTAACATGATGCTAGATTTATTCACAACTATATGTGGCATTTTACCACTATGACATGATTTTTCATTTTTATGCATTTCCACATTCGAAGAATTTATCACATTTTTACCTCATGATATTAATAATGATCTTAGTCTTATAATATGATGATTATGCTCAACCATGTTATATTGATTCAAGTTCCTTATTCATCCTCTTACAGGGATATTGTATTACCACTTTAATTGATGTATATCCATAGGTAATTGCATGTACTAATGATAATGTGATATTTTATAAAGATTATGAAGAAGGATTTAAATAAATTTTTATGGTTTATTGTCTACAAGTTATTTTTGAGCCTAATATTTCTATAATGTAAACATTTGGATCCACGATTTGTAACTCTATTATATTGTTTATCTTTAAAATTATGTAATAGTTGTGTATTAAAAATTAGGGTCACTGTAGTTGGTATCTAAGAATGGTTTTTTTAGTTTGGGAATTATTAATAGAAAATAAGAGTAAAACCCATTATTATAAGTCAATGTATAGGTAAAACATCTTAGAAGACTATTTTTTATAAAATTATAGACATAGGGATCCCATACGATATTCCATTAGTGTAAATTTCATAAAAGAATAAATTACTCATGATTTGTTTACTTATGCTTTGTTCTAACATTTTCAATTATAGAAAATGGTAGGATCCATGAGAAACAAGGCCTAAAACCTGTGTGAGTGACAATGAAACAATTATCCAAATGTGATCCCTAATTCCATGGGAGGTTGAGTTAAAAACATTGTGGAAATGATTACTTAGTTGTCTCGAGATGTGAATAATAACATGAACAATGTGGAATGCCCATATTAAACCAAGAAGAATCAATTATCCATTAAGTCCTTAATAAAAAAATGACAATAGATTTTTAGTGGAACTTCCAATCCAATAGATGTGGAATAGTGGGTTAACTCAATAAAGAAGATCTTTTCTATGTTCCATTTCTCTAATAAGAAGATGGTGACTCTTGAAATTTATCATTTATATAGAGAAGCTATTCAATAGAAGGAATTTATAAAGAACAAAAATCCAAAGGATTAAATGGAAGAAACAGAGTGGTAATAATTTAAGAAAATATTTCTTACATAGAATTTCCCTTGAGCTCTTCAAAAACAGATTCAAAGAGAATTCATATAGCTATAGAAAAAGGAACGTGAAGTTGTCACAGCATATGATGAAAACTAGATAAGGTTTTAAATGTATTCATTGGGTTTTTATATCAATAATTATATAAAAATAGATATGTTCTTTATTGTTTATAAAATACAACTTTGAAACGGTCTAGAAATATAATAATTTTGGAGTTTTGAAGATGTGGATAAATGTACTCATAAAGTAGTTATGGATTTCAAAGAATTGTCCCATGGTTATGGAGATAATAAGATAAGAATGGGGTTTCTAGATTGTGGGTCAAATGACAAATGAGGAAATAGGATCCAACTACCCACATGTAAAAAATTTGGGAAGAAGCATCATGTTAATTACCTCAAAGGGATGGGGAAATTCTTCAAGTGCGGGAGAGAAGGACACAAAGCTAATTAATATTGAAGATACATGAAGAAAATACCCAACATTATAGAGGAAAAGAAAGAACATCCAAACACACCGCCCATGGTTCAATGCTTCAACTATAGTGACCAAGATTGTTTTGGAAGAAAGTGCACTAAACCATATGTCCTTGAGGGAAACCAGTGTCAGCAATCAACAAATTCAAAGGAGTAAGGGAAAGATTATATCATCACTACTAAGGATGTGGTGTGTAAAAATGATTTCATACAAGGTATGATTTTTATTCACTAAATAATAGAAAAAGTATCATTTAATTCTAGTTCTACTTATTTATTTATATCCTAAAAGTTTTATAGAACTACTGAATTGATGCCCTGATACCATTATGTGGAGATATCCATAAAAAACATAGTGGTGTAATCATTACAACCCAAGTGTTGGACTCTTGACCTATAGTCATATTTGGGATGATTCTTCTTTCAAATCTTATTATATTTACCTTGTTGAAATTTGATGCTATATTGGACATGTATTGGCTTTCATTATATATAGATGAAATCAACTATTTGATAAAATCTATTTTTATATTCTGAACCATCCCATGATCTTCTAAAAATGAAAAGAATGTCATGAATCTCTTTTGGAAAATCCATTAATAGTGTGGATGTCGATACCCTGTAGAGAAACATACTTCTCCAAAATGGTTGAGTCAAGGGAAGGTACTAACCTAGAGGAAATGTACATTATTAGGGAATACATTGATGTCTTTCTCAAAGTGTTACTTGGAATCCCCTGATCGTGAGGTAGACTTCTCAACAGATCTCATACCCAGAGCCACTCCTATCTCAAAATTCTCATATAGGATGGCCTTTATTGAAATGGAGGAGTTAAAAAAGTTTATAGAAGATCATTTGAAAAAATGGTTCATAAGCCATAGTACATCACCTATGGGTGCACCAGTGCTCCTTGACAAGAAGAAAGATAGATCAAAACGGGTGTATATCAATTACCAAGATATCAACAAGATCACCGTAAATAAAAATTATCCTCAACCAAGGATTGATGACTTGTTCAAACAACTATAAGGAGTGAAATAATTATCAAAGGTGTATCTTTTTAATGGATATCATCACCTAAAGATGAAGAAGAGAGATATTCATAAGACTTCATTCCTTACAAGGTATGGGCATTATGAGTTTATTGTAATTCCATTTAGACAAATTAATTTTCCTACAATCATTATGGATTTGATGAATATATTTTTTAGAGACCACCAAAACAAATTTTTGGTAGTGTTTATAGATTATATTCTCATTTATTCCATGATTAAGTAGGAATATGAAGTGAATATAATGATTGTGTTAGTGTTATTAAATAAGGATAAAAAGTATTCTAAGTTCAAAAAGAGTGAATTTTGGATGCAAGAAGTCACATTATTGGGGAAAATGATCACAAGTGATTAAATTTATGTGGACCCTTCAATGAAAGAATAATTGAATAATAACATAAACCCACTAGTGTCACAGAAATCTACAGTTTTATAGATTACCTAGTTACTATTTACATTTTGTGATAAATTTATCATTATTTTTTAGCCAACTAACTAATTTACCACAAAATGGGGTAAATTATTTATGGATGAAAGATATGAGGAATTATTTAAGGAGATAAAGAAGTGTCTATTCACTATTCTTTTACTGTAATTTCCCAGTCAAGATAATTGTATCACTCAGAGGGGGAGAGAGTGAATCAGTGATATATTTTTCTTTTATATTTCATTAATTATGTATTAACCTTAGAATCCTCTTAAATATTTCTTCCCTTGTTGAAAAAAATTAAAACACACATCTATAGTAACACATGAATTTATAAGTATCACTATTCAAAAATAATTGCTTCATCCATTCTATGATTTTGAAATGATCTAATACCACACAATCTGTTAGAAAATAATCCTTCTGTGTGGAATACAATGAGTAGGATATTCCGTTTCACTCATGTAGCTCTATATAAACAATTAAATATTGAATGTGATCCTTCTATAACTAATGATGAAATAATAAGTTTTATAACAACACATGATATGGTTATTCTTTATCAACATTCACAAAATGTATTACATTAAAAAAAATTCTTCAATTTCATTCCTAGAAGTGGGTAAGAAATTTTCTAAACATTGTTATGAAACTCAGTCTAATTTCCCAATACAATTATCCTAGTCCGCTTATCCCAGTTTTATTTCTAAATATGAGAAATATATGACTTTTTTAGAAAATGGATGAGAAAATTATGAACCACTTCTTCTTCAATCCAAAAATCCCAATATGATTTTCCTAGTATGATGATTCGTCCCAATACGATGACCAGTTGAATACAACAAAAAAAATATGGAAACCTCTTCTTCTCTCAAGATCTATGTCTTCTCTATTCTTCTATGTGAATAGTATAGTTTTCAAAAGTATAAAGTACTTTCCCTTTTATACACTCCCAAAAAATGGTTTGGGTGGGATTCCTAAAAAATTTCCCACTCAATCAAATATTATGAATCTACAGGTTCCTTTGAATTTTGGGTTCATATTAACTTCGTAATCTCTTCTCAACACTTATTTATCATTCTCAAATCTTCTCAGAACTTCAACTCTGCTTTAGGATTTCTGTAAAAATCATTCTAATTCTAATTTCCTATTTCAATTTTTTCTTATGACCTACTTCATTATGATGAATAAAAATTTAAAACAATATATTATTCTTCATCTCTTCTCTTGACCCACTTGAATTGTATACAAAGTAATTCAAACTATTTTAAATGGTTAACTAAATTATTGATATAGCTATTAAATTCTTCATCATATTGACCTCCACATAATTTTCATTTTCTTTTCATTCATCAGTTCAAAAAAATTATTCCTCCAATGATTATTATGGCATACCGAGTATGGACCGGTATCACCACCTTCAACATCAACAAATTAGTTCTCTTTTGAATAAGATACCAAATCAATTTTTTTAACATACTATTATTCATCTAATTAAAATGATGACATATTCAATTCGATGGATCAAAATTAGTAACTTATTTATTTTTTGAATACGATTCTCAAAAACTTTTTTCTTCACGAATTTAAATCTTCTTGATTTTTGTTTGACCAAAAACTTGAACCTTTATTATGATTATCCTACCCTTCCTTTAAAAAAATCAGTATCCAGAGATATCATTTTGATGATCTTTAGATCAGAATGATTATAATAAAAAAAAATTATTCTTTCATAAACTTTTAACAAGTATCATGACTTTATTTATGGATTTTATTACTTTGAAGATCAACAATAGCATCATCTCACTTAACAAGTAAAGTGTTGCAACTTCCGTATCATTCATAAACATATTTATTTCCAACTCATCTTGAATACGATTGGAATGATTACAATAAGATTTAATACGATTGGAATAATATTTTACTCCCATTTCATTCATCATGCTTTCATGACAAGTTTTACAACTTACTTGTGATTTATGAGAACTCCAAGACCAGAAAACAAAAATCACATTTTCATCAAGGTTAGGTAGACTCAAATTATTCCCCATTATGATCAAACATTTAATTCCAAAAATTGCCTGAGTTCTATGACCCCCTTTATCCAGAAAACATATTCCCAATGTGATGGAATTTCTTAACCATTGTGAGTCTAATATTATTGAATATGATGGTCATTCCAATTTTTATCAATTACAAAGTGAGGTGATTTATTTTCTTCTTAAACTCTATTGAGAACAAATTAAAATACCTGAATATGATATTCATCTTTATCATCTTGGTCCTAACAATCTCCCACAGTGGATTTTTTTGTCAACCAAGATTCATAAATCACTGAAATTTTTATCCTCATGATATGTATTACGTATCAATAATTATAAGACTATGTGTGCTAAATCATTGTAGGAAACAATAATTATTGTCATAAAATTTATAATGTACAAAATATGTGATTATGAAAAATTTCTTCATCTTCTCTACCTCAAATTTTAAACCTCCATAGAATACAAAAAAAAATTGTTTCCAAAAACCACTCCAACAAACAGTTAGAATAGTTCACACACATACAATGATGAATTCAGAATTTACCCACAACTCTCTATATTTACATGCTTCCATAATGATAGATTTGTAAAACAACCCCCACCACCCCTTGAAGACACATTCCAATGATTTGATGAGAGAGGGAACAAAAACACATTCCTCAAACAATTTAAGAAAGAGGATAGATGACCTTGTTCAAGGTCAATTTAGAGAATATTTCCTTGGGTATAGGTTTTGTGGAAATTTCAGCAGCTTGTTCCAATTTGGGAACATAATCCAACCTCAACTCATTATTCTACACATTATATCTAATGAAATAACTTTTGATATCAATAAGTTTTGAATGAGACTGTTTTACTGGATTCCTGGAAAGGTTGATTTCACTTGGATTATCACAACCAAAGATAAAAGGTAACTTCAATTGAACAAGTTAGTATTCTAACTGATTCGTCATCAGCATAAGATGGGTAGCATATTGTGTAGTAGAAAAATAATAATATTCAGTTGTAATTAGTGTTACTGTATTCTATTTCATTATATTCCAAAAAACACAACTTTTACCTAGATATAAAACTCTACCTGGTATGGATCTTCTATCATCAACATTTACTTCCCAATCAGTATCTGAATAACCACAATCAATACTTTCTAAGCTATCTTACCTGATTTCAAAATTTTTTGGGCCTTTGATGTATTTGAGGATTCTTTTTCTAGAATGTAAATTTGAATATTTAGGATCACTATAAAATCTTTCACATATGGTAACATAATAAAAAATATTGGGTCCTAAGGTAGTAAAATATAAAATAATTCTAATCAACATTGAAAACACTTTTTAATAAACTTTCTTGTCTTCTCCATCTTTACTCAACATTTCTCCCACTGATATTGAGGTGTAAACTAATTTTGAATTTTCTATACTGAATTTTTTAAGAATTTTATTAGTATACTTTTCTTGAGAAATAAAAATGTGTTTCCTCTTTTATAAAATTTGTAACTCAATAATGTATTTCATTTCTCCCATAATGGAAATATCAAACAAGTTTTTCATTTATTTTGAAACCTTTTCACAAGATCTTTCATTATTCTTTGTAAATATAATTTCATTAATATAAAAAATTATGATGTAGGAAAACTCTAGAATTTATTTGATGTAAATATTGTTATCAACACTTCCTTTCTTAAAACTCATATTCTTTAAGAAAGTATCCAGTTTAGAATAATATGACCTCACAGATTTCTTTAGTGCATAAAAGGATTTATTAAATATGCACATATATCATTCCTCTTTCCAAACAACAAATCTACAAGTCTTCTCAATGTAAACTTCCTCATTAAGATCAACATTTGTAATTGTATACGTTACATCCTTTGAAAAATTTTGCAACTCTATTGTGTATAAATAACAAGAAAAATTATGATTGTTTCTTACATTTCCACCAGAGAAAAAATTTCAACAAAATCAACACCTTCAATTTTAGAGTCTCTTTTACATACTAATCTTTCCTTGTTTTTTATCACTTCACCTTATTCATTCATTTTTCTCTAGGAAAACCACTTTCTCCCAATAAAATTTTTGATATATGGATTAGGTATGAGTTCTTATGAATCATTATTTTCTATCTAGTGTAACTCTTCATTCATGGATTGAGCACATTCTAGATACTCAAAATCTTATTTCACATCATTCAGCCCAATTTTTGAATACAAATAAGTATGTGTAATATAATTTCTTGTTCTTATTGTATGAACCATTTTATGTTGATCACCAATAATGTTCTGAGATTCTACTAGCTTCCTCGTCTTGGGATGTGATTTTAGTGATTCTTCTTCATCACATGAAATAGCTGAGTTTGATTCTTGTTTTTGAGTAGGATAACAATTGGACATGTCCTTATCAGAAATGTTGAAAAAACTCTCTTAATCCTGCTCAACATCCTTATCTGTTTGATTATATTTATCCTTAATATATTTTTCAATAACTTAAAAATTATTAGAATAAAAATTTCATTCTATTTCTATGTTGAAACATTTATATCCTCTTCCTTCTAGAGCATAACTAAGAAAAATTCCATCATAACCTTCCTGCTCAAACTTTCCCAGATTCCCCCCATTCTTCTTTATAATGCATGGACTCCTGAAAACTCATAAGTGTTTGAAAAATGTAGTTTTTCTACAAACAATTTGTATAGAGTCATATACAAACATGGCCTATAGAACAATCAGTTTTGAATATAAATAAAAATACTCATGGTTTTCCTCCAATACTAATGAGAAAGACCTTGTTTAGGTAACATAGTTCTCCCCATTTCAACCAAACTTATATTCTTCCATTCATCAACACCATTTTTTTAGGTGTGTATAGGGAACTATACTCATTCTAAATTCCATTCTTATTAGGATAAATTTCAAATTCTTCATTCTTATACTCATCATCATTATTAGTTTTCAACATTTTCACTAAATACTCACTTTTTTTCTTAGCTTTTCTCCAAAAATGTTTAAAAATTCTCAGAGCATATGATTTATGATTCATATTCATAACACAAGTAATGTAATTAAATTCATAAATGAATGTGATTAATTAATTATCATCATTTTTTTATTGTTTTATCAATGGTCCGTTGATGTCGGAATGAATAAGTTCCAAGGATTATTTTGAAAAAATATGAACTTTCTTGTACACAGACTTTGTAATTTTTCCCGTATGGAAAATAATGCAACAAAAATATCTTATTCATTGAAATTCACGAATAACATGAACACAATATTGCTTTCATAACTTACTATTTTTTATTTGACACATGTTTCCCATCCTTTTATGTTATAATTAATTTTCTTCTACCATACCCAAGTAATAATAGTTTTGTAACTCACCAACTTGAAATATGTTTCTCTTTGTATGTTGGCCCCTTGTAACTATCTTTTCATCCTTATCAATTTTCACAAAAAATACATCTTTCTCGAAGGTAACTTTTTTACCTTTATTACATAATTATTAAACACTCAACCAGTTATGTTTCAATTCATCAATATATAAATATTACTTATATTGAAACATTTCTTTCCCAATGATAATTGATCGAGAACCTTTGAGTATTATTGTTTCATCCTTGTTGAATGTCATAGTTACCTCTTTGAAGTATTTTAAAATATTCAAAGAATTTAAATCTCGTTTCATGTGTGAGGAACTCCTGCTATCAAGAATCTAAGTTTGATCACCTTTAAATGATTGAAGTTACTTTTAACAATAAGAGATTTTTCTTTCATCACCTCCGTCTTATGAGAAATGTTAAGAAAATTATATTGTTCAAGTAACAAAAAAATAAAACCCTTAGCAAGATTACCTGGTTGTTCACATCTTTCACAAATAGTTTCTACGGGTTGGAACCTATTTTTAATTTTTACACCATCATTATTAGGTTTCTTTAGAACTTCTTATTTATACTTATTCTTTTGAGAAGATTGAATCCCCCTAAACCTATGACTTTCATAACCTATGGAATAATAAAAATGTTGTTGGATGAACCTACACATATTTGTTTTATTTATGATTCCATCACAATACCAGTAGTAACCATAGAAAGAATTTTTTTCAACTATAGCTTCCATACTGACTAGAGTTATGAATATGTTTTTTAGAAACATTCTTATCTAAATTTTGTTGACCTCCAAGCTTTTTTTTATCATTAAGAATATTATTTCATAGCTTATTTCCCATTTTATCCTTTTCATAATAAGAAATAATAGAAACATTTACATATTCATAATTTTAAAAACATTTTTAGACTCAGTTTTTTCAAAATCTTATGAATTCTGAAATTTTTTAATATTATCCACATTCATAAATTTTAAGATTTCTTATTTCCTGAAATAATTATATCTTTCCTATAAATTTTGATGTTTACTTTTTTATACATGTCAGATTTTTCCTTATGAAAACGTTCTCCAACATCATATATAAAATTTTTGTAAAATATAATATTATTTTCATCTTTACAATGATTTTACGGGACATGTTCTAATAATTATTTTTATGCCTTTAACTTCAATTCCAAATGTTCATTACGATTCTTTTCATCCATAAGATATTTTTTCAGATCACTATTATCCTGTTGCATTTTTTTATTCTCATCTAAAAAAATGTTATGAATTTTTTATGGGGAACATTCGTCTTCCAACATCTTGTTTTTTTTCAACTTCTAATATTTCTCAAATATATTTCAAATATTATTTAAAAATAAATTTATGTTGAGTTTCTTCTTAATCAGAACTACTGATTCTGAATTCATCATCATTAATTATTACACTGAAATTATTCTTACCATCATGCTTAGTATATTTTTTAGATTTAGCTTTACTATCTTCTAATTCTTTATCTTTAGATAAGAAAATACACCTTTTAGATTATGAGAATTTTTTGCCCTTCCCTATGGAATAAAATTTTCCTTTCCACCCTATTTCTTCCATGACCTTCTTGGACTTATTTCTTCTTTGTCCCCATCTTTTTCGTTTTTTCATTGTGGAAGTTTTTTTGTAAAGTTCCCAATGAATCCATATTCAAAACATTTCAAGGGAAAATTCCCTTTATATTTATCTAAACCTCATCTAACATTTTTATAAAAAAAGGATAAAATATCATCATGATTATTACATACCTGATTATCAAAATCCAAATAACCACCTTCTTTTTCAATAATAATCATATTTGAATTCACTTTCTTCATAGTATTGAATGAAATTTCTCTATAAAATTTGATTTTTATTTTCATATCTTTATACCTTATTATTTTATAAGTGATGAGAGTTCTATAAAAATAATATATAGATAATTTTTATGATATCTATCTTCTAATTAATAAACATTAGAATAAAACTTGTCAGGAATAATTCTAAATATCTTTTCAATAACAATAGAATCCTTGAACTTTTAACTAATACATCTAATAATGTTGTTGATTTTATTTAACATGGTAAATAAGTCCCCAATAGATTCATACCCACCCATTTTCAAGTCTTCATACTTCAGCCTCTAGATTTGTAATTTTTCATCATCAATTTTGTATTGACTTCATATATGATTTTTCATCTTATCCTATATACCTTTTGTTATGGAAATGCCCTTCACCCTAAAAAATTAACTTTTAGAAAGTGATGATTGTAAATAATCCTTTTCCTTTCCATCACTCTCAATATTATTCTTATCAATAGATTAAGATGAACTTTATCATAAATAGAAGGAAATACATCTGCTGCTTATTCAAGAAAATCATATCTAATAGACATAAGATGGGGAATCATTATATCATTCCAGATATGATAATTCTTACCATCAAAAACCAGGATTCCTTTATTGTTCACTCAATTCAAATTATCCACCAACATCTCTTCAAAACGTCAACAATGAATAAATAAATGGAACCTATCTCTGATAATAATTATAATTTCCTAGTCATGATAATTTTATAATTGAGAGGAGGAGGGGTGAATTAGTGATATATTTTTGTTTTATGTTTCCTTATTTATTGAAAAACATTTTCCTCATTTTAAATATTTCTTTTCCTATTGAAAATAATTAAAACCCACATCTATATGAACAGAAGAATTTACACGGTTTATTATTCATCAAGAATATCTATATCCTTTGTATTGTTTGAAAATGATCTATTACCACACAATCCACTAGAATACAATCATTTTGTTTGGAATACATTGAGTAGGATATGCCCTTTCAATTGTGTGTCACTATGTAAACAATTCAATAGTGCATCTTATCCTTCCAGAACAAATGATGTAATACAATTTTTTGTAACAAAACAAGTTATGATGCTTCTTTATCAACTTTCACAAATGTGTTCTTTTTTATAAAAAATATTACTTTCTTACCTAGAAGTTGGTATGAATTTTTATGGACATTGTTATAAAACTCAGTCCGATTCTACTAGTCTAATTTATCAATAAGAAAAATATATGACTTTGATAGAATATATTTGAGAATATTTTGAACCATTTTATCTTCAATCTACAAATACCAATACAATTTTTCCATTCTGATGATTCAGTCCAATACGATGACTAGTTGAGTACAATCTTTTCTCTTCTCGTATGATTATTCTATAATAAATTATTCTTTAACAAAATTCAGTCAGGAAACGTCTTATTCTCTCTAAATCTCTACCTTGTCTCTTATTCACCATGAATACTACATCTATCATAAATTTCGAAGTAATTTCTCTTTTATACTCCCCCAAAAAATGGTTTGGGTGGGATTCTTGAAATTGTTTCCTCTCAATTACATTTTACAAATCGATTTGTTCCTTTGAATTTCAGGTCCATCTTGCCTTCATAAACTCTTATCTACACTTCTCGAACAATCATAAATCTTCAAATAGATTTATCTATAGTTTATACATTCTTTAAAAACATTAGTCTGATTCTAATTTCCCGTTCTAATTTTTCATTATGATCTGTCTCATTACAATGAAGATAGATGTAATATAATATATTCTTCTTTATCTATTGTATTGAACAACTTTAATGATAAACAATGTAATTAAATCAATTTTAAATTGTTGAATAAATTATTTATAAATCTCTGAATTTATTCTTCATTTTGGACACCACATACTTTTCATTTTTTTTACATTCATCAGTTTCAAAAAATTCTTCCTCGGATGATTATGATGGCATACTGAGTCCCATGGATCGGTATCAGCAGCTCCAACTTCAACAACTTCTTTCTCTTCTAAATATGATACCAGTCAATTTTTATCACAAAATATTCAATATTTGAGGAATATGATGACATATTAAATCCAATGGATCAACATTAAGAGATTATTTCTTTTTGAATATGATGCTCGCTAACTAATTTCTTTTAGGATTTAAATCTTTTTGGAATTTAGTATAACTAAAAACTAGCACCTTCATTACGATCATCCTCCTTGGTCATTAAAAAATTATTCATCCAGAAATATCATTATGATGATCTTGAGATTGGAATAATTCAAATTCATCAAATTTATTCTTTCGTAAACATTTAGCAAGTACCCTTTATTTCGTCATGAATTTGATTATGATGAATATCTACTTCATCATCATATAACCTACCAAGTAAATTGTTGCTACATACCTATATTTTATCAACATATTTGTTTCCTTCTCAACCTGAATACGATTGGTATGATTATGATCAAAATGAATATGATTGGTATACTCTTTTTCTCCTCTTTATTTCACCAATCATTCATCACTAGTTTTATAAATTACTAATGATTTATGAGAACTCAAAGATCACCAAAGCATCATTATATTTTCATTGATGTCAGGAAGACTCTAATTTTTCACCATTAAAATTAAACCTTTCATTATAGACACATGGTGAGTATAATGATCCTCTTCACCCTGAAAACATATTCCAAATACAATTGTCTTTCATAACCATTGTGAGTTTATTTTCTTGAATATGATGGTCAGTCTTATTTTCACCAAATAAAAAGTGATGTGATTTATTTTCGTCTTAAACTTCCTTGAAAACAAAAAATAATACCTAAATATGATAGTCATCCTTATCATCTTGGTCTTAACATGTACTCACACTACCAATATGTGGAGATGGTTTTGTGCTATATAATGATGATTAAAAGAAAGTCGTGGGTTGTGTAATCATGTAGATTGATAAAGTGATATCCTATTCCACATTATAGTTAAAGATCCATGAGAAGAACTACCTAGCACATGATCTAGAGTTAGAAGATATGATCTTTTCTCTAAATATATGGTCGCACTATCTTTATGCTGAGAATTTTGACATATATTATGATCATAAGAGTCTAAAGAATATATTCACATAGAAGTATATCAATATGAATCAATGAAAATGGTTTTATCTAATCGTGTACTACAATTTCTATATTCCCTACAATCTGAGAAAGGAGAATAAGGGAGATGATGCTCCTAACAGAAAAAAACATGTTACTATATCCATGATATTAATTGAGAGAGACATTATATTATTGTATATGAAAGGGATATTTCTTGAAATCATAATGATATGGAATACATCCTACCTCTCCCAAATGATTTCCCAACCATCCCTCTAAGAGAAGATGAAGGAGACAAAAAGGGATGATCTGGAGCTAAAAAAGTGGAAATAAATTAAAAAAGGGGATCTACATGTGATCCAAATTGATGTGTATGGTGTAATTTATTTTATAATAAGGCATTGTGTTCCTTAATCAACTGAGATAAAGACCATTCTATTGTATAATTCACGTGGCCTATCATTCTACACAACCCCTAAAGTACAAATATGTACCATGATCTTTCAGAACACTTTTGATGGGACTGCATGAAGAAGGAGATTATGGAGTATATATCAAGGTGTTTGGAATGCCATCATGTTAAAGTAGAGTGAAAAAATTACAATGTGATGATGAAACCTTTTCTTATAACCATGTGGAAATGGGTGAATATCACCATGGAAATTATCACCCGTCTCCCAAAAATATCCACAGAAAAAATACGATATGGTTATTGGTGGATTGACTCACAAAGACTGACCACTTTATCACTACTTGGGATGATTTTTCACTTGAAAAAATTTCCATGATATATGTGAAGGAAATTGTGAGGTTTCATGGGGTTCCACTTTAGATCATATTTTATTGTGATCAATGGTTCACCGCTAAATTCTATAGAAGTATTCAATAATATTTTAGTACTAAATTAAATTTTAGCATGACCATTCACCCCCGAACTGTTAGAAAATTTAATAGGACAATTTAAAAACATGAGGACATGATAAGATCACACTTTACGGAATTTAAAGGAGGATTTGATCAACATATCCCATTGGTTGAGTTCTCATATAAAAACAACTTCCACTCGAGTATTTAAATGGATCTATATGAATCATTGAATGTAAAGAACTATATAACTCAGTTTTTTTGGACGAAGTCGTGGAATGAAAGATACATGGACCTAATCTTGTTAACGTTATGACAAAGAAGTTTTAATCCATAAAAAACATATAAAAGCAACCTAGAGTCGATAAAAGATCTATACTTACTACTACCGAAATAATTTAATTTTGATGTTAGAGAAAATGTTTTCCAAATAATATAACCATGAAAGAGAGTCATACACATTGTAAAGAAAGGAAAGTTTTAGCCGGAGGAATATTAGCCCCTTTGAGATCCTTGATCCCATAGGATTAGTGACATAACAACTTTCATTTCCACAAAGTATGCCTCAAGTTCATGATTTGTCCAAAACCAATTTTATGGAAATAATTCGCCCATAAAACTTTTATTATTAAGTTTGGTTGGGTTTTTATGAATTTTTGTTAGGTAAAAATGTGGGTAAACATAACTTGTTTTCAAAATACCAAGTTATTTCTTTTCCTCCCTTACGAAAATTCACAACCTCTCCTCATTCCTCACACCTCTCAAACCAATTAGTTTCAACCAGTATCTTCCCATATAGATTCTCAAATTCCCTACCCTAGACCTTGAATCCTCCCCTTGGTTAGAAATCCTTACAAGGAATCCTTTTGGAACAAACAAAAAGTAGTTATTAGATCAAGAGGTAACATCTTATCTCAAGATTTTTAGTTTTATTTCCATTATCCAACCCCTCATATCTTATTATTTAATTCTTGTATAAAAACATATTCTCAATATAATAGTATGTTTTATTCTAAGAGTAATACCTAAACTTACACATACTTACATTTAATGTGTAATGAACATATTGTGTCTGTGTATAGTAAAATACTGCCTCACAAAACAATGATTGTTCATTTTACATTTCCAACGTTCATATTTGGCCATTATGATGGAAAATATATTTTTATATGATATAGATGATATTTATTAATTCATTATACTAATTTAATACTTTTATAAGACACACCTTTAATACTTTAAATTTTTTATTAATAAGATAACATCATTTGAGGAAGTGTGGTCTACTGCCACCTCAAAGCAATGTGATTCATTCCCATGATACAAGGATTGAATAAAGAATGATTATAATTAAAAATATTTTAAATTAAAAACCTCTATATGATATTAATTAAATAATTACATTTTTGGAAATATACTATATATATCAATATCAATTACTTTATTACCCTTTCACACACTTAAAAAGTGATAATGTCGTTTATAGATGTGTGGACTACTACCTCCTCGACATGATGTGATTTGTTTTACACCACAATAATGATATATATAAGTATATAAGATTAAATAATATAGTATTTATGTTATATTGGACATTATGGAAATATTTGGTGTTACTTCCCTTCTTTCCATAACGATCATTGAAAAACAAGAACGTCACTCATGCGTGTGTACGACCTACCTTCACCATGATTGTACTGTTGGTTCATTTTTCATAACTATATTTATTAATTTATTTTAATGTTATAATTAATGAACTTATATGATAATTATTTCATGATTTTTATACTTTATATGTCATATAATGACCCCTTTGACAATAGTTAACCTACCAATGTTGTTTTTGACTTCTAATTTGAATTTAGTGTAAACAGCAGATGTAAACAGAATTGTCTAAGTAGTAGTATACAAAATAGTATAAAGTGAAATAAAATTAATGTTAAACATGAAAAAATTTCTCAAGAAATTTGAAAATTTACATAAGTTTATTATATTGGAAGTCAAAAGGACTTTCACCCAAAATGAAATTCAAGGTAAGGTGTTTAGATCTATCTTTTTACATCTACTAGATAAATGTCATGTTCACCATTTAATTTTTTTGTATGGTGTATCTACTACCCATTTTGATATATGATTTCATTAATTAATTTTTCTTTATAGAATTTAATGTATTCATTCAATATTATTCCTTCATCAGGCTTATGATTTAAATTGTTTTAGAGTGTTATGGGACAGTTTGGGATGTTTAATTATTATTTTCCTTACAACTAGTACTGATGATCGTTCAATGGAATTTCCATTATAGGATATTATATATCTATTTTTTAAATAAAACCTTTCATTATTATCTGGTTATTCATGATCATTTTCAATAATTAGTACTATTTTTCCACTCTTTGGTACTAATTTTTTTTAGAAAATGTTTTTAATAAGATTCAACATTATTTTTCTTTTTAGTCAAATAACCTATTTTATTCTAAAAACCATTTTTAATAAAAAAAATTCAAAAATGTTTTTAAAATTATTTGGTAAAGGAATGTTTACCCTTTTTTCTTTTACAATTGTTTTCAAAGGAATATTCATATCACTTTATGAACAATTCATTTTTTTAACCTTTAACAATGAAAAAAGAATTTTCTTTCACCTCATATGACAATTACAGATTTACCCACCATCATTTATTTGATGATTCCTTTTCATGTATAAAAGGTTAATTTTTAACGAAAATGTATTTAAAATTTATTTTCAAAGAAAAAATTTTCCAATTTTTTTTCATAATAATAGGATATTTTCCTCAAGGATTTTTTTTAAATATCATTTTATAGTATTTATATTCAACATCAACAATAACAATTTATCTTTCCTCCACATGAGATTTCTTTATTGATACCATCCTTATTATTCCTCTAGGTGGCTTATTATTGATTTGTCCAAAGATAGTATTCACATTCACTTATTTGAATCATTTATTATTCCCCTTGAAATATTCAATCTTATATGATCATGGAACATTTAATTTCCCCCTAATTATCTAGTTCATTCATCATGTATATTACTATTACCTAAACCCTATACCATTTTACATACAATGTCTACTTTGATAGCTATTTTATTATTAGGGAAAATATTGATAATTCCATATCCTTTATTCAATACAGATATTTGATAAGGCATATTATTTATTTTGATTTTGTGATATGAGGAGTGATTTGGACATGCAATGATGGGAGGAGCCTGAAATTTATATAGGTCCTCAATGAATTGATAAGTTATCAAGGGGAAGATTCCAAGTAACTGGAGTGTACCAGGTGAAAGGAAACCCGTGGAAGGCTGTAATGTGAAGAAATAACATCGATCCTATGTGGGTCAGATCCTGTATGGGTTAGTGCTCAGTGATTCTGTGTGGGTTAATGCATATCGATCATGTGTCGGTCAGATCCTGTGTGGGTCAGCGGGGGTTAGTTACCTATATATCTTGTGTGGGTTAGTAGTGGAGCTTTTAAACAGAATAAGATTCTATATTTTATGACAAATCACTTGTACTCATGTACGTAAGTTATACCTGATTGTGAGATGAGTCTTTTGCCTGTGTGGTACTTCTTGCTTTGTGGTGTTACTTGTGTGGTACTTATACCTTTGTGGTATTGTCTTTGTGGTGTTACATGTGTGGTATTTCTCTCGTTGTGGTGTTACTTGCGTGGCACTTCTACCTTCGTCGAGTTACCTTCGCTTTTTTATCTTCGTGGTGTTACCTATGTGGTACTTCTACCCTCATGTTGTATTCCATTTTCTTTAAGTTGTATTGTACTACCAGTCATAGTTGTACTTTTACAGTTGGGCATGTATTTCGGCCCTTTTTTTTTCTTTCATCACTCTTTTACGAAAAAAATTTACTTTGTGGTTGCATATAATTGTGTTTTACTCTATGCGGTTGCTTCATATTTTGTTCTTGGACTGTGTGTCTGTACAGGTTAAAAAAGCAATGTGTTCCTGTTTAAGGGATACACCTTTCTGGTGCTATTTGTCACCCTCTAGCTTATGGAAGGCGGGATTGGGATAGTCATGACATGGGCCTCAAGGTATAGGTCATGACAACTACCACCACCTCCTTTTATGATTTACCATAAAGAACACATTGATTTTTTGAGATCTTCTCTATCTTCATCACCACATGCACACCCTTCACAATCTTCCCCACTCCATTTTTAGTCTGAGTCTTACACCTGATGTCATCAAATCTATCCAAAGAAAATATGTTAATCTTCATGATATTCGCATGGCATACTCCATAGGTGGATTGAATTATACCATCATGCATCTTCAGTTTGTTGGTATTGACTCCAAATATCTTCATGGTGTGATTGTTCCCCATGTAAACAAGTCCTTTCAAGATATGTTCATACTGATCAAAGCATTCCCTTTGAGCCATGTTTCTATTGAATCAATTATCCATGCGTTGTTGAGATGATGCCTACCTCTATCCATCATTGAAATTTCGCTGACTAGTATGTCTCCATTTCTGTAACTACTCATCATATTTCATTGATAGTGTTGATGTGACAAGTCATTTATGATGAGACATCATTACAATTTTTATAGTTTATAGAGTTATCGACCTTTTTTCCACCCGCCAGACTTTTCGGTGCAGGCCCAATTTGAATGCGCTAATCTAAAATAGATGTGATATGACATCTTAGGGATGATAGTAGGTTCTTTGAGATACTTTGGTTGTTATTGCCCCGACCCAAGGCCACCCTTCGAACTCTCCATGCTTTTGCTTTGATTTTGACCATTGATGAACTACCCATGGGGGTTGACCTCATGTTTTACTAGTTTAAGGAAGTTCATTTGTACCTAAATGAGGATGAATTACTTTCACAGGAGATTAATGCATGCCTGTCTTGGGGCATGGACAAGAACAAGTAAATTTTACCCAGTGCATCACAATGGCCAATCAGGGTCATCTCTCTTAAGGAGTCTTCTCAATGTAGTCCACATACTTTTCTAGTTCACCAATTCTATCGCTTTTTGTGGTATTGTTTATTAAATTAAAGTGTTAAAAATATTTTTGGGTTTTTTATTGTTTTATATAATGACATGTGAAACAAGAATTCTAAATATATACTAAGATGGATGTCTAAAATAATAAATTAATAATAAAGAACATGGTTTTGGGGGTTGGTTAAATGTTAAATCATTATTCTCCTTTATATGTTTTATTTTAGTTTGATAATCCAAACATGAAGTCTCATTTTCGAACTACAATTATTTATTTATAAATTTTGGAATATCATTGAATTTTTGAGCACTCTCAATTCCACCTCCTCCTTTAATCCATGTTGGTGAAACACCTTTTTCTAGAATGTGTCGTCTTCCAGGACCTGGTTCAGTCGAAGTCATTTCATCCATTTATTATCTCAACTCAATAATGTGAAGAACTAAACAATTGAGAGACGTAAAAATGATTAAATAAAAGAATAAGGATAGGTTGAGTTGCATGTCATCGGAGAGAGTCACAAGATCGGGAACATTCCCCTTACTCGTGCATGCTACTCAAATCTATCTACAAACATATAATTAAACATTAATGAAAATTCATGATCACCTTCACCTCCCCTCGGGACAAGTCTCGGGGTCATCCTCAAATTTCAGAGTGTAGGAGATTACTTGTTGGAGTGAGTCGAAGAAGAGAGAGAGATATATATATTAATGAAGGAAAGTGGATGGAGAAACACAAAATAATGGATTTAAAAAACTAAAATTTGACTTACAATAGAAAACTAATACAAAATTAAAATTAAAATAAACTAAAATTAAGAAATGAGGGGGGAAGAGTGGAAAAGCAGCGACCCGTGCCCCGATGGGATCCCTCCTTAGCTGGGGGTGTCGAGATGATCTTTTGGGAAGGATTCAAGGGGATGCTTTTATAGAGTACACCATATCCCCCCCCCATAACAATGAGTTATAGCTTGCATGGTGGGTATGGATGAATTATGAATCATCCTCCTTCTAGGTTGCTACTTGTGCAACCGCTTCTTCTCAGTCCATTGGTTCCTCATGGTATGCTTTATCAAAATAATAGTCCATAGGAAAAATAGAGTGTAATTCTATTTGAATAACAATAAAAAATGAAGTATCAAGATCAAATTATTCCCCATAAAATTAAGAATATTTTATCATGATTTCCTTAGGGAAATACACTATAATCTCTTCATGAACATCCTTTAATAAATATTCAACGTGTCCAGGGAGCTCCATTTGTTCCTCAACATGTGCACATCCTGCTTCTTCTTCATCCTCCAAGGCACAAGTGATATAGTTAGATTATGTATAGTTAAAACCACAAGGATTGATGTAGAATTCAGATTCAATAAAATTAGAAGGTATTGCGTCAATTAGTGGTTCAACTACCTGAGTCAGTTCAGCTTCAATCTCTGCCTCAATGGTACGTGCCTCTTGGAGTACACTCTCTAATGATGGAGGCAGGTAGTCGGGATCCTCCATCTTGACTTCAAATTCCACCACATGGTTGGTTTCTTCCTTCAGTGGTTATGTATCTTCTTCTTTTTATTGTATGGGGAGGTTAGGTAGTACCTCACATTTAATCAAGAATTCATCCAAACCTTTTTGATCTCCCACTTATAGCTCACCAGGTAAGTCTTCGTCCCTTGACTCCTCAGGTTCTTAAATTTCAATTATAAGTGGTGAATTTTTTCATCCACTTTCTCAGGATATTCCTTTGGATTAGGTTTTTGTTACTCCATTAATACACAAACATAATCAAAAGCTCTATCAGCTTTTCTGGTAAATTTTACAATGATTTCTCTATGTTCGTGCACCTATTCTCTTCTAAAATATTTATCTTCATATTGTTGTTGTTGCTGCACCTGTGAGTAATTTTTACATTCATAATATTCTGAATTTGAATACATCCTGGATGTATTTTTTTAATTTTTTTTACCAAAATGAAATCTAACTAAGATGTGAAAATACAAAAAGTAAATAAACTAATGATTGTCTCCTTATAAACAATGTTAGTTTTAATGCATGTTTGTCGCTGGGCGTGGACAACAATAATTATAATTTTCCTAGTGCATCATAGTGGATGACCAGAGTCGTCTCTCTTGAAAAGCCTTCTCAATGTAGTTCACTTATTGTATCTATTTCTCCTATTATATCTATTTTTTTGGTTTTTTCTGTTAAATGAAAGTGATGAAAATATTTTTGGTTTTGTATTATTTAATATAATGACATGTGAATCAGGAATTCTAAATTTATACAAAGATGCACGTCTAAACAGAATGAATTAATAAGAAAGAACATAGATTTGGGGGTTGGATAAAAGATTAATCATTATGATCCTTTATTGTTTTATTTTAGATTGATAATGGAAACATGAAATCTCATGTTTGAACATCTATTATTTAATTAAAAATTGTAGAATATTATTGAATATTTGAGAACTCTCAATTCCACCTCCTCCTTTAATCCATGTTGGTGACACACCTTTGTCAAGAATGTGTCATAATCCAGGACCCAGTTCAATTGAAGCCTTTCCATACTTCTATTAGCTCAAATCAAACGTGTGAAGAACTAACTAATAAAGAGAGGAAAAAATGTATAAATAAAAGAATAGGAATAGGTTTAGTTTCATGTCCTTGGAGTCATTCACTACATCAGAGACACTCTCCTTACCTGTTCATGCTACAAAAATCTATCTAAAAACATAAAATTAAACATTAAAGAAAATTTATGATCACCTTAACCTCCCCCACCCACCAGTCCAACTCTTGGGATCAGCCTTTCATTGCTAAGAGTAAGATATTACTCAGTGCAGTGGGTGGAAGATAAGAGAGAGAGAGGGAATGAAATGATGAAAAGTGGATGGAGAAACACAAAGGAACAGATTAATAAAACTAAAATTTGAATTACAATTGTAAAAAAATACAAAATTAAAATTAAAATAAAATATAAAGAATAAATTAAGGGGGAAAGAAGAGAATTAGTGGCCAATTCCCTGGTGGGATCCCTCCTTAGCTGTGGGTGTCGAGCTGGTGATTTGGGGAGAAGGCGAGGGCCTCCTTTTATAAGCAGGATTCGTTCCTCTAAAATTTTGCACATTGATGGACTATTAAATGTCATATTAAGGTGTGTAACCCTTCATAAACGTTATTAAATATTGTGGATTCCATTCACCAACCAAATTTCAGCTCATTTAGCAACAAGATTAAAGAGTTAAGTAATTTTTATTGAATTCGACTTTTTATGGATGAAGTTTCTAGGAAGTTGTCTTCAAATTTATAATGATCAATGGAATCTTTAATGACTGAAAAATCCCCCAAATTTATTTTAATGTCGGGCCTATGTTTTATAGTGCTATCCAAGGTTGAGTCACATAATATGAGGTGAGGAGACTGATTTTATCATCTGTTATAGTGTTGGCCTCCAGTCTATTTAGCTAGAAAAATTTCCAATTTCAATGATTTTTTTAGACTAATAGATCTTTGAATCAAATCTATGTCTTTAAGATAAATTTGAATGAAACTAAATCATGATTCTAAGAAAATGAATCATGAATTTTTGAATTATATTTTTAAAAAAATGATAAAAATACCTTTGTAGTAAAAATCTGTCAAAAATCCAAAATTATGCACTTTTCTCAATTTTGCTCATAATCATTCTAAAATTCAAATTACACATTATTTTAATAATAATTTGAAATAATTATGTTTTATCATTGAATAAAATAAAAAATACCTTCATTATTTGATCAAAAATATACACATAAATTTTCCCTCTCAATTACCCCCACACTTAAACCATGCTTGTCCTCAAGCACAAAATCTCACCATAGAAATTAGAGAACACCAATGTTACCAATATTCATATTCCAATTATATTCAATCAAACAATTTTCAATGTGAAATTAAAATTTCAAAAAATCTACAAAATATCAATTTAATTTCCCATTTTTCAATGAAACAAATAATTCACATATTTTACTTTTAGCGTTTGAAAATTGTTGGAACTTCTCCTTTCATTCATTCAAGATCCTTGATTCATTATAATTAAACATGGCAAGTCATGATTTACCCCACTATTTATTATTTTCTCTCATTACTCATTATAAAATTCAATTAGAGTTATGCTCATATCAAGAAAACATGCTTCTTATCCAAAGGATTGTAAATAAACTACTTTCTCCAGTTTGTATTGAAAAAATGCACATAAAATCACGAGGACTTTAAATTAAGGTTCTATTGAATCTAAGGTTTAAGGTTGGTAGGAATTGATTCTTTAAAAATTAAGGCTCAATAAGGAAGATAATATATTAAGTACTATGCATGATATCAAATGTAAAAACATAATGAAATTATCCCCTTCATAGTAGTAACACCTACTTCCCAAAACTCAAAGAAAATGTTATGATCAAGTAAGAAAAATGAATGGTTTGTCCACCCTCTTGAATATTTTTTTTATTTTGTACTTTATTTTCTTTTCTCAAAATTTATGATTATATCATACCTCACATCAATCAACTAACCATATATGTTCATAAGATCGTCGGTCTAGAAAATGGTGATTTTGGTTTTTCCAAAATCATA
The DNA here is from genome assembly GCA_963277665.1 of Viscum album. Lineage (NCBI taxonomy): Eukaryota > Viridiplantae > Streptophyta > Magnoliopsida > Santalales > Viscaceae > Viscum > Viscum album. The sequence continues at coordinate 980,988,369 of OY728148.1, read as the reverse complement.
ACCAATTTTTTTCCCTTTTTGTTGATTCTTTTTGTCATTTTGTAATTTTTTTAATTTACGAGGGAAAAATAGAGTATAATGGGTGATTCCACAAAATTTTACAATTACCAAAATAAAACCCCTACACTTCTTCCTCAAAATGTATGTCATCCCGTCAAGCATGATTCTCGTTACCCGGACACTTCAACTTTAAACTATCATGAAAATACTCAAAGGAGGGTAGGAATGGATAAATATGGATTGAAACGTGACTCATTACTATAAAGGTCATTCATGGTCGCTATGTGTTAAATATGTATTGATGTAAAAGTAGTCTTTTAAGGAAAATTAGCTTTTCAAAGGATGAATCAATAATTTTAAATGTGTTTCTGAACGGTCATATATTTGACAAGTTTCAATACAATTTATGGTTAGTTACATGTCCCAATATTACACAAGAAATATGCTCAACAATAAATAGGAAGTACTTGGTCTATAAATCATAATGATAATGTGAAATATAACATTAGATAACCACTCATGGCATGACTAATAAATCAAGTCACATGAACATCATAAATTCAAAGCATGAAGGATGGTCGAGAAATTTCATTTAAATGAAGCAATTAATTCCATAGAATCATTAGTCATTACTTCAATATCCATGCATTATTTTAAAAATTCAGTTATTAATTTCAATCATTTAATCATATCAACATTCAAATCTAAAACATGGCATCATAGGATTCCCATGAAACTCATGTCTCTTAAATAAGTCTAGTAAAACAAGAATTCAATTTTGGGCATGCAATTTTATCGTTAAAGCTCATAAAATGTTATGTACAAATATGTGGAGATTTTAAAAGATAACACACTAAAATTTAACACCCATTCTCCATGAAACATGGTCCTCCCCGTTCACTGTATGGGGATTCCTTCTACTATTATGATCATACAAAATAAAATTACTCAGGTAATCAGAAGGATCATTTAATTTAAGCTCAAAATGAAAAGAGGGAGGGGGCCACATCATAAATTATTTCAATGAAAATAAATTGACATCTAAATTCCTATAAAAAAAGTAAACATAAATCTTGGTATTATCCCCTAAATCGGCCCAGAATTTTGACTACCTCTAGAGGGTAGTACCGGCTGTTATCCAAAGTCTGATGGAAGATGAAGCTTCTTTTATTTGAACCACTACATGTGGCTTTTCCAAGCTTGTGCTTCATCCTTCTGGGTGAGTAATGATCCAGGGATAGATTACACTATATCCCCACCCCCTTAACAATGAGGTATATCTTGCATGGTGGGGGTGGGATGAAGTATGAATCATCCTCCTTGTTGGTTACTACTTGGGAAACATCTTATTCTCTATCCATTGGTTCCTTGAGGCATTCTTCATAAAAATAATAGTCAATGGGAAAGTCAGAGTGTAATTCTATTTTAATAATTTTAAAATATGAAGTATCAAGATCAAATTACCCCCCATAAAAGTAAGAAGATTTTGTCATGGTTTTCTTAGTGAAATCCACTAGTATTTCTTCATGAACTTACTTCAACAAATATTCATCACATCCTGGGAGATCCATATGTTCCTCAGCATGTACACATCTAGGTTCTTCTTCATCTTCCAAGGAACAGTTGATATTGTCTGATTCTGTAGAATCAAAACCACAACGTGTGATGTAGAAATCAGAATCAATAAAATTAGAAGGGATAGAGTCAATGAATGGTTCAACTCCCTGAGTTGGTTGAGCTTCAATCTCTGCCTCAATGGTATGTTCCTCTTAGTGTACACTCTCTGAAGATGGAGGCAGGTAGTCGAGCTCCACCATCTTGATTTCAAATTCCACCACTTGGGTGGTTTCTACCTTTTGTGGTGTTGAATATTATTCATTGTATTGTATGGGAGGTCAGGTAGTTCCTCACATTTAATCAATAATTAATACAAACTTTTTTTATCTACCACTTATAGCTCAGTTGGTATGTCTTCCTCCCATGCCTTGTTAGATTCTTCAATTTCAAATATAAGTGGTGAAATTTCTTACAACACATTCTCATGGTCTTTCTGCAACATAGGGTTGGGTTGATCCATTAATGCACAAACATAATCAAAATCTCTATCAGCCTTTCTGGTTAGTTGTTCATTGCTTTTTCTAAGTTCATGCACCTGAGCTCTTTTAAAATATTCATCATCTTCTTCTTCTTTTTTGCTACACGTGTGAGTAATTTTTCAATTCATAATATTATGATTTTGAATACATCATGGAATTATTTTATTAGTTTTTTAAATGAAATGAAATTGAAATAAGATGTGAAAATAGAAAAATAAAATAAACTAATGATTTGATCCCCGAAAATAGCTTTAGTTTTGATGCACGCCTTTCATGGGGTGTGGAAAAAAATAATTATATTTTTCCTAGTGCAGCATAGTGGAAGACCATGGTCGTCTCTCTTGAGGATCCTTCTCAGTGTAGTTCACATTCATTATCTAATTCACATTTTCTATCTCTTTTTGTGGTTTTTTTTATTAAATGATAGTGATTAAAATCTTTTTGGGTTTTTTATTATTAAAAATAATGACATGTGAAGAAAGAATTCTAAATTTATACTAAGATGCAAGTCTAGATAGAATGAATCACTACTAGAATTTTACACTTTACCAATGATTGTAAACCATTGGTAAAGGCTTGGAAACCATTCCTATATTGTATATCAACGGTTCCCTCAACTGTGTCCATGTAAGGCATGACAATAGGCCTATACCATTAGTTCTGTGAAAACTGTTGGTATAGTTGTCCAAATAGAAGGTATACCAACGGTTTTCTATAAACTATTGGTAAATGTGTGTTAAAGTATAACATATTCCAAAGGTTTATAAACCTTTAGTATATGTGTGTTACACTTATACAAACGGTTATAAACTGTTGGTATAAAGGGGATATGGCATACCATAAGGCTATACAAATGGTTTTGTTATAACCATTGGTATAAACATATACCAATGGTTATAACAAACCATTTGTATAGTTATAATATAGTATATATACCAACGGTTTTGAAACCATTAGTATACAATTGCTCAACTCCACAGCAGCAGGCCCCACTCCCCTCTCCAGACCTGCAACAACACCAATAAAAAAATCCCCATCCAATGTATTCAATATTTATAATTCATTCCAGAATTTAGAAATTTAGAAATTTAGAAATTCAAATGCAATAACAACCATAAGATAAAAATCCTACATGTTATAATAAATGAAATAACACCCATAAGAGTATTCCAAATTTAGAATTCATTCCTCACTGCAACCACAACACCAAAACACATAAGATTATTCAAAATATAGAATTAATTCCTCACTCAAACCACAACACCAATACACACAAGATAAAAAAACCTACATGTTATAGGAAGAACATGGGATTTTATGTCATAGTCTTGGAGTGAGTATCTTAAAACCAATAGAAATACTTGGGTAGAGTGGCAAGGGTCATGTCACCCATAAGATAAACAATGTTAGTGGTCATGTTCTTAGAACTAAGATGAGTTATAGGAAGCACAAGGGATGTTTATATTTCTCAAATGATTATGTTTCCATGTATAAATGGTTCTTGATGTGTTAGTGGGAAACATTGGCCAATCTCGACATATGGGATGGGTTACCAGAATAGCCTACATGTTTTTCATAGATTTTTCAATTAGAATAAGGGGGTATGTGGCTAATTGAAATTAGCTCTCTTGGGTGTGATGTGAGATGAATCCGCATCTTGGGTAGTGGGTATGAATATTCAATTAAGTATTTGGAATTGGGTTCCCAATGGGACATTGGTTTGGTCCTAGAACCCTCTATTTGAGGATGGGATTGAGGTGAACCATGTGGCTATGATTTCACATTATGTATTCGTCACCATTGGGGTATTTTTATGAGACTTTGAATCATATTTTTCAAGAATCTATGTGTAGCCATATTGACCAATTTGTTATATGGTATGCTTGAGTGTTCATTGGATTCATATGAAATCACTATATGATATTTATTTGTTGTATGTTATTGTATAGAATGAATGACCAAAGATTGAGAATTAGAACATGAGTGTTGGTGCATTTTCATGATGGGATTTCAAGACTCATTCCTAATATAATTCATGTTATTCTATATATACTATGACCCATTATGTTTCAATCTATGCCTTGTCAATATTTTCTACTAATAAATTATGACTAATAGACGATATTTTATTTTTTGTCCCTTAATTTCAAGAATATATGTGTATCCTTGTGATGATTTTCCGTATGTCAGTTGTTGTTTTCACATTAAATGTTGTCCATTTAAATCAAAAGTGACACACTGAGAGTGATACTAGTCACACCGTGCCTCAGATTTAGGTGGGTTTGACTCGTGCCGGTCAGAAATGATCCATGGATCATTGGGTGGGGGGCTGTCTGAGGGGTTTGGGGGGCTATCCGGGGATGAGGGGAGATGTCTGGGGGGCTGTCCGGAGTGTGTTTTCCACCACCGCAGTCACAAAACCCCTATGATTGACATTTCGTCTAGCTATCCTTTTCTCATTTAACCCACTTTTTGTTGTCATCCAATTTCATGGTATTCTGAGGTCATTCGGCCAGTTTTGACCACAACACGCTTGTTTTTCAAGCGCGCCAAACACCTAAAAAACACATATTCTACCATGTCTCGCAAAACGCGCATCCGAATGACTTTTTTTATTTTTTTAAACCTCAATAATAATTGTTTGGGTGTTTTCATGTGATTTCAAGTCAGTATGATGTCGTTCGGTATGTATTTGACCATAAAACACATGTTTTGGCCATTTATGACATGCAGAGTGTGTTTTCGGCCACCATAGTCACAATACACCTCTGATGGGCGTATCGTCTAGCCAACCATTTTAAATTTCATCCAAACTTTGTTTTTGTCCGATTACATGGCATTCTGAGGACGTTCAGCCGATTTTGACTACACCATGCACGCTTTTCAAGCGCACCAACACCTAAAAACCCCATATTCAGCTGTGCTGCACAAACCGCACATCCAAATGACTTTTTGTCTACTCATACATGTCAATAATAATAATTAGGTTGTTTTCATATGATTTCAAGTCATTCTGATGATGTTCGTTATGCATTTGACCATTAAACGCATGTTTTGGCCATTTATGACATGAAGAGTACGTTTTTGGCCACCATGGTAACACAACACCTCCAATTGATGTGTTTTATATCCTACAATTTAAAAATTCACCCACCATTTATTTTCGTATGATTTAATGGGATTTCGAGGTTGTTCGGCTGGTTTTAACCACACTACGCACGCTTTTCAAGCGCGCCAACACCTAAAAAACACATATTCTACCGTGCCACGCAAACCGCAGGTCCGAATGATGTATCTTCTTTCCATAAACCTCAAGAATAATAAATAGGGTGTTTTCATGTGATTTAAAGTCTTTATAATATCGTTCGGTATGTATTTGACCATAAAACACATGTTTTGTCCATTTACGACACACAAAGTGCATTTTCAGCCACTACAGTCACACGACATCTCCGATTGATGTGTCGTCTGTCCAACCATTTTACAATTCACTCTCCCTTTGTTTTTGTCCAATTTCATGGCATTATGAGGTTGTTCGGCTAGTTTTGACCACCCCATGCACGCTTTCGAAGCGCGCCAAACACCTAAAAAACACATATTCAGTCGTTTCACACAAAACGCACATCCAAATGACATTATATCTCCTCATACAACTAATGAATAAAAATTTGGTTGTTTTCGTGTTATTTCAAGTCATTTCGATGTCATTCGGCATGCATTTGACCGCTAAATGCATGTTTTGGCCATTTACGACATGTGGAGTGCGTTTTCTTCCACCGGGGTCACAAAAAAACCTCTGATTGATGTGGCATATGGCCGAAAATTTCACAATTCATCCACCAGTTTTTGTCATCTGATTTCATGGCATTCTGAGGACTTTCGGCCAGTTTTGACCACCCCCATGCACCCTTTTCAAGCGCGCCATACACCTAAAAACACATATTCATCCGTTCCGTGAAAACCATGCATCTAAATGATGTGTTGTGTCCTCATTAACCTGAAGAGTAATAATTAAGGATTTTTATACCATTTCAAGTCATTGTGATATCATTCGGCATGCATTTGACAGTTAAACGCAAGTTTTGGACTTTTACGACATGCAGAGTGCATTTTTGGCTAGCGCGGCCCCACGAAACCTCGAATTAATGTGTAGTTTGATCGAAAATTTCAAAATTAAACCACTCTTTGTTGTCGTCTGATTTAATGGAATTATGAGGTCGTTCGACCAATTTTGACTACCCCACGCACGCTTTTCAAGCCCTCCAAAGACCTAAAAAACACATATTCTGTTGTGCCGCGCAAACCACATGTCTCAATGATGTTCTGTCTCCTCATACACATCCCAAATAAATAATTAGTGCCTTTTTGTATGATTTTAAGTCATTCTGATGTCGTTATTCATACATTTGACCGTTAAACATATGTTTTGGCCATTTACGACATGCAGAGTGCGTTTTCGTCCAGCACAGTCACACGAAACCTCCGATTGACATGATGTTTGGCTGATCATTTCACAATTCACCCAACCTTTATTGGTGTCCGATTTCATGGCATTTCGAGGTCGTTCGGCCTGTTTTGACCACCCCATGCATGCTTTTCAAGAGCGCCAAACACCTAAAAACACATATTCAGTAGTGTTGCACAAACCACGCATTCGAATGAAATTATGTCTCCTCTTACACCTCATGGAATATAATTAGGGAGTTTTCGTGTGATTTGAAGTCATTCTGATGTCGTTCAGCACGAAATTGACTATTAAAAGTTTTTTTTGGCCATTTACGACATGCGGACTGTGTTTTCAGACACATCGGTCACACAACACCTCTGATTGATGTGTCTTCTAGCCGACCATTTCAAAATTCCCCCACCCATTGTTGGAGACTAATTTCATGGAATTCCGAGGTTTTTCAGCCAGCTTTGAGAACCCCACACACGCTTTTCAAGCGCTCCAAACATCTAAAAAACACATATTCAGCTATGTCGGGAAAACCGCCCGTCCGAATGGCATTCCGTCTCCTCGTACACCTTAAGAATAATAATTAGGGTGTTTTAGTTTAATTTAAATTCATTCTGATGCCGTTAGGAATATATTTGACTGTTAAATGCATGTTTTGGACATTTACGACACGCATAGTGCTTTTTCGGCCAGCGCAGTCACATGAAAACTCCAATTGATGTGTCGTCTAGTAGACCATTTCATAATTCACCCACCCTTTTTTGTCTAATTTCATGGAATTTTGAGGTCATTCGGCTGGTGTTGACCACCCCAAACACTCTTTTCAAGCACGCCAATACCTAAAAAACACATATTCCGACGTGCCACACAAACCGCACTTCCAAATTATGTTTTGTCTCCACTTACACCTCCAAAATAATAATTAGGGTGATTTTTTTAATTTTTAGTAATTCTGATGTCTTTAGGCATGCATTTGACCGTTAAACGCATGTTTTGGCCTTTTACGACACGCGGATTGTGTTTTTTTTCATCACGGTCACACGACACCTCTGGTTGATGTGGATTTGACCTGTACCCATCACAAATGACCAATGTATCGTTGTCCTAAAGTATCAACACAATCCAAATGTGTTTGATTAGTTATATGTATGTCAGTTGTTGTTTTCACTTAAAATCTAGTCCATTTCCAATAAATGTGATACACTTTGAGTGGTACTGGCCATATCATGCATCAGATTGAGGCAAGGTTGACTTCTACACATCAAAAATTTCCCATGGAACATTGTTCTAAAGTATCAATAGAATCCAAATATGTTTGGTCCATTTTCCATATGTCAGTTTTTGGTTTCAATTAAAATGTTGTCAATTTCAAATAAAAGTGAGACACTTTGAGTGGTACCGGCCATATCGTGCCTTTGATTGAGGTTGGATTGAGTCATAATCATCACACATGACCCATGGATCATTTTCCAAAATTATCAACATAATCCAAATACATTTGTTCTGTTTCCCGTATACCAGTTGTTTTTACATAAAAGGTTGTCAATTTTAAACAAAAGAGAGACAATTTTAGATATACTAGACACACTGTGCCTCAGATTGAGAGAGGGATGGCTTGTACATGTCACATATAACTCATGGATCATTTTCCTAAAGTATCAACCCAATCCGAATGAGTTTGTTCAATTTTCCATATGTCAGCTAGGCAAATCGTGCAACATCAGTGATAATATACTATACTAAAACTATAGACATTGTGCATGATGTGCATCCTCTGGTACATGGTTAGGGAAAATCATGCACATTACTTCTAATATATATCCCTATATGGTTGTTTGATACCATCTGGGGTGGAATTAAATTTTTTACTAACCGTGAGGCGTAGTGTATTTTTACGCCGACCGGGGTTCCGAGCTCCAAACAATCCCCAGATGCCCCATAAACCATTATAACATCATTAGGCTTCTATATTTGGTAAAACATAAAGAGTTATACTGAATTAAAAAAATAACAATACCAAATTGAAAATACAGGTTAAAAAATAAAGAGTTATACAGAATTCAAAAATGTAATGGATCAATCTGCCCCTGATCACCATCACCATCACCACTATCATCATCATCCTCACCGCCATCTTTGTCCTCATCATCATCATCCCCATGATCATCCTTGGCCCCATCCTCACCCTCGGCCCCATCCTCACCCTCATCACCATCCTCATCATCGCCCTCATCCTCTTCAGCATCCTCGTCATCACCAGGAATGTCATCATTTCGACCGCCACTAGAACTCCTGCCTGGTGCATAGGATAATGCACCCATCAACGACATTTATGTTTGACTAGCCACACTGGCCTCTGGTGGAAGTGATGAAGATAAATCTTTGATCAGTTTCATAAATTCATTCTCCCTCATTTGAACCAGTTCTTCCATTTCTGTGACCCTTTTATTAGACTATCTTACATGCTCCTTGACATGTTCCAACTCGGTGGTACTAGAATGGATACCTAGAGAGGACCAATACCTCATCGGGACTGTATTCATACCAGGTCGGAATCATAATCAACCAGAGTGCTCATCTCCCAAAACCAGATATAAATGATCGTGTGACCCTAAATTGTCTGGATCCTGGTCATCAAGGGCCTCTAAATCAGCCTGTTAAAAATATTAATAGATTATTAAATTACAAAATAGATATTAAAATTTTAAATAAAAAATTTAAAACTTACAATATTTTTTTTTGTCGGATAATTAACCGCAGTTCCCTCTTTTGTCCTTCTACTCGTGCAAAACAATTTTTCGCGAGGGGGAAGTCCTTCAATATTCAATTTTTGATTCTGTAATGACATTGAAACAATATAATTTTCATGTATAATCATATATTAAATATTCAATAAATCACATAATTTAAGTAGGAGACCATAAAAATGGAAAGTCCAAAAGAAAAATTATAAACAAGTATATCGTACCAGCCGCCTCTCATGATGTTATGTAGTAGTGCACCCAAATTTGTGGAGGTATTTCTTTGAATCAATGTTTTTTTCTTTTTTTTCAGAAGATTACCAAGTACTGTTAAACAATAAATAAGTTAATATTAATGAAAAATATGAAAATTGTCATTAAAATTCCTCAAATGGGATTAATATCTTAAATTTGGCAGTCTCCCAATAGGTAATCATTTGAAGATATTTCTCTCTCGGGAAGTCATCCATGATAGGTATTGTCTCCAACTTTATCCCCACCCTATCACACCATCCAACATACAGCTCATGCTTGTAACCTCTCCAAAGCTATCCTAGCTCCTTTAAAAGTGCTGGTAGTGAACCTTCATCATCAGGGAAGTTAAAACGAAGCTGAAACCCAATAGATTAATTCATATAATGACAAAAAATACTACATTAAATCCAATATATTTTTTACCCATATTTGTTACCACACATTATCCTTGACATCGTGTGGTAGATGTCTCCAAGAGAGAGGGCTGACCGGAATGATGTCGAAGTATTTTGCTAGCATCGCCAGAAAACCCCGACATTCCTGCCCAGATTTATTAATCATTTTTCATTCATCAATGTATTCAACCATAAATAGTGTCTGGCGGTTCCATACCACACCCAAGTGAGTACGCCCCTCCCGCACCACTTGTTAGAAGATGTATTTGTTTTCAATGAAAAAAATATCAGTAAAAGTTATAATAAAAATAAATTTTGGTATAAATTTTTTTATGGCTATATAAATATACCTATAGTAGTCGGATCAAGGGTTTTCACTGGATGTGCATAATTTGAAGGAATATCCTATACAGGTGGAGTGTCCCTCAGTGTACGCTCCTCAGCCACATTTTGTGTCGGAGTAGGAGTCGAAGAAGGTGGAATATAATAGCTCGAATATAATGAACTAGAAGGAAAATATAATGGAACAAATGTCAGGACAACTGGTAGTGTAAACATCGGAGGCCTAAATATCTTATGTGTCCCAAAAGACACACCAAGATCAAAATGGGGAATAGAAGATATGTCTATGGTAGGGGCATAGTCCAATTAGGTATGACCAGTGGATCCTATATCTCTCACACCAGAAGCCCTAGTACCACCGTCCTCAGTACCGGGATCACCAGATGATCATCTAACTCTGACACCACCCCACTCCTACCACCAGCCTCTGTACTTGGAGTAACATCAGGCTCCTCGTCGGATATCTCTCACCTAGGGTGTAGATCCTGAAAAAAAGTTTAACACAAAAGTAAAAACATGATATTATAAGTTATTTAAATATATATATTTGAAATAAAAAATTCACAACATGGATGAGTGGAGGAAAACCCATCTGGGTTATGTGATGATTATTTTCATTCATCTTTTTCTACCACATATCTTCAATGGGTGTCATTTCCTACAATGAAAACAAATATGGACGTAATTAGAAATAAGTAACTAATATGAAACCCAAAAAACATAATATAGAAAATCCATTCTAATATAAAAACCTAAAGAAATAGAAGATTTCTGGTTGTTTGAAGGTAAGTACTAGGATACACACTCTGAATGATGTAGGTTTATTCATTAAATCATGTCCTAATTGATTTAGGAGAGGGGTCTTCAATAGTTATAGGTATGGATTTGATTAGAAACAACTATAAAAGGGATATCTAGGAATTGTGACATCCCAAACCAGGATGCCACTCATTAGTGACCCAATCCCAGATGGCCACATGGCCTCAAGCGCATCTACCAAAATTCCAAATGTTATTGACTAATAGTGAGAGCCATTACTGTGTCTAGGGGAGACTATTCCCTCATTACCTAAGTTGTAGAATTTTAATATTTTCAATTAAAATTGGATGAAAGTTAACAATGGGAAATTATTGGAAATGGATGAAAATAACCAAACTAATAATACCAACTAATAACAGAATAATAAAACGAATGATGGTAATGTATGTCATGTATCAAGAAAAAAAACACAGTTAAAACTATTTGGAAGTAGTAATATACAAGAGGATCAATAAATTCTAAAATTTGACCTAGCTTCTTGAGCTACAACCCAATAATCTAGTTAATCAGTGGAAAGAGTGCGAGTCATGTCAATAACTTGAAATCCACAATCACCAATAAAGGTGCATTGCCTCGTCATTGAATCAAACCACTGGTAAAGGGAAGATTTTTACCAACTGTTGAACACAACTGTTGGTAAAAGAGGACATCAAGGCTCCTTTATAAGAATCCCAAATAGAGGCACATGCCTCATGCCCCATTATGTGTTACAAGCACCCCAAATCTTTCACTCATGTTCAATAAATCATTCTTGGCACCTCTATGGTCATACCATTCATTACCCAATTAGTTCCTCAAGTCAAGTGCACCCCATGGGTGGATAAAGTTTAGTATTCTACACTAATAGGTTGTTTATGGATTTTAAAAAGTTTTAATTTCATAAAGTATTGACAAAAACATTTATTTTTAAATTTTCGATTAATAATAATATATGTCAATTATAACAAGATTACTAAATTAAACGTGTTACTTATCTAACATGTCTATGTATGTATAAAAATGCCACAATGGCTAGTGAAAAGCACCCCACCATCATAAAAGTGATTATTGGACAAGAGAGTGATATAATATACAATGTATAGTGAGAACCATATTTAATTGAACCTAATGTTATATTGGTACAGTCATCTTAGGAATTCAATTATCACTCATGACTAACCATGGCACTATAAACAACCTGGAGTGTATGAGTTTTCTCTCTCTTCTTTACAACATCATCACATGTTCTTACCATGATGTGAATAATGTGGAATATGGATGATATTAACAAAAAAATCACAGCAATACCAAGACATCTAAGAATTAAAAATTTATGGATGATATTAACACATAATTCATTATGAATCAAATTTGATTCACTATCAAATCCCAACACACACACCCAAATCAAACAGAAAATAACAGCCATACACACCCAAATCAATATAGAAAACCAAAACAATCTATTTAGAACATTAAAATGAAAGTATCACTTACAAATTAGATGTGTAGAACTAATAAGTTTTTAAAATCGATCGGAACGTATAAATTCCACAGTAGGGTAAACAGAATCCCGCTTCTCCACTTCACCAAAATGAAAACAAAAATTCAAAATAGTAGATGCAGTATCACTAACATAATAAAAGTGAAGAACTGATAAATCTTAATGATGGAAGGATTTCGGCCATAGGGGAAGGAAAACCCAATTCTCCCTTTTGTTTAGGGCAATAGTGGCGCATAATGGGGGAGTTTGAGTGTCTCTAAATTTGGGGAAAAACATTCCCAACTATTTTTAAAAACCATTGGTAATGGATGATTTAAACCTCTCTAGACCAACAGTTTAAGAAAACGATTGGTAAAGAGTATACATTTCCCAACGGTTTTGACAAACTTTTGGGAAAATATTATTTAACCATCTTTTTCCAACGATTTCGTTAAATCATTGGTAAAAGTACTCTATATGAGTTGGGAAAACCTCCCTTCCCATAAAGGGAATTAATATGAAAGATTTTTGTTTTGGGGGTTTGTTAAATGTTCAATCATTATTATCTTATATATGTTCTATTTTAGTTTTATAATACAAATATTAAATCTCATGTTTTAACTACTATTCTTTATTTATAAATTGTTGAATATCATTGAATTTTTGAGAACTCTCAATTCCACCTCCTCCTTTAATAAAAGTTGGTGACACAACTTTGTCTACAATGTGTCATCTTCCAAGACCTAATTAAATCATAGTTGTTTCATAAATTGAATAGATCAACTCCAACGTGTGAAGAACTAAACAATATAGACAAGGAAAAATGAATAAATAAAAGAATAGGTATAGGTTGATTTTCATGTCATCAGAGGCATTCACAAAATCGGGGACATTCACCTTACCCATGTATGCTACTCAAATCAATCTAAAAACATAAAATTAATCATTAAATAAAATTCGCCTTACCCATGCATGTCCTCAGATTATCCCATGAAATGCTAAGAACGAGGGAATGTAGTAGTCATGTAAAAGATGATTTCAATAATGATGTTGTATTCCATGTTTTAAGTTATTATGTAATGACCCTAATCCCCAAAGACACTAGACCACTCGATCTTCCATGTAGTATCAAGTGAATAGTTTATGTAATAAATCATGTTTAAGTTTGTATTAAAAGTAGGGTTGTCATAGTTTGTATCAAATGATATGATTAGTTATTTTTTGTATTTGGATTAGAAATCCTTAGTAAATCCTTAGAGATAAGACTAAATATAAAAACATCTCTGTGTTTTGATAAGTACTGAGTAAATGTTTTATCAAGAAAATACACCCCTGTCTGGATACGAGCAGGTAGAGGCGGCTCTAGCACAGATGTATCCTAGGGGTAAAACCTGAAAAACCGCATTGAGCTAGACATGAATGGGAACTGGTGCATGACAACAGGCCTTGCTTCACTCTTGGTTACGAAACTCCTGGGGGATATGCTTTGGAAAATTCATAAGCATAGTATGAACCCTTATTAAGGGAATTAAAAAAAACACCCCTAAGAATATATGTTAGAAAGAAGATCATGAAAATCCTAGATTGAAGTCAATAGATTCACGAGTTAAGGATATAAACGATTATTTATAAGTCATCAAATTTTTTCTTTGGAATATGCTTTATGTTTTACCCCCTAGTTTTCCTTTTACTCCAGCTAATGGTCGGTAATAGGAGGACTCGGGCTAACAACCGATGTGAAGATCAGTGTGATGACTGTACTAATGAGATTCCCAATCCAATGGGAGCGGGAATTGTGAACTTTGTCACGTTTCTCTCTCAGCTAACCCAATATTTGAATTGAAACACCGGTCAAGAAGAACGTTCAACCGCCCTTAAGAAATAACAAGTCGCTATCGAGAGCTTCATTAGACAAAGGCCTCCTACTTTTACTGTATCATTTGATCCCACGATCACTGAACAATGGATCAACTCCATTGAAAAGATCATCTCCATCCTTCAATGTTTTGAACAAGAGAAGGTTCTCCTAGCGGCTTATCATATGGAGGGTGAAGCTGATCAACGGTGGACGTTGATGAAAAATGTGAAGCCTGAGGAGGAGATCGAGGTGTTGGAATGGAAGGATTTCCGAAAGATGATTTTCGTCAAATATTTTCCATGCACCCTCCAACTTATGATGGAAAGGGACTTCCTTTCCTTCAAGAAAAAAGATGAAGAATCTGTTGGAGTGTATGAGGAAAATGTCTCAATGCTTTCACGCTATGCTTCCGGATATGTCATTACCCCTGAATGTAAGGTTGACCGCTTCTTAGGTGGGCTGAAGTCTAGCCTACGGAAAGCATTAGCGATCTGTGACTTCGACAGCTATGAGGAAATTTTTCAATGAGCCCTCAATGTTAAAATAGAGATTGGGGAATCACAGGGGTATCATGATGACATGAAGCATAAGGTGTACTTCAATACTGGCGGTCCAATGGATAAATCCAATGGTGCTAAGAAGATCCAGCACCCCACATGCCAAAAGTTCAGAAAGAAGCACCCTAGAAATTGCCTCAAGCGGTCAAGGAAATGCATTGGGTGTGGAAAAGAAGGGTACCGAGCTATTAACTATCAGCAAGAAAGACCCACGGCTGCGAAAGAGGAGAGGAATTCTTCGTTCGAACATATACGCATTGTTCATTACTACAAAGGCAAAGAACTGAGGCATTTTGGAAATCAGTGCCCTAATACAAGGGTTTTCGGAGGAAACCAACAACATCCAAGGTAGCAAGGAAGTTATTTTTCCATCACTTCTACCGAAATGAACCCCGACAATGAACTGGTGATAGGTACTCGAGTTATTCATTCAATAATAGAGAACAAACTTTTTGATTCAGGTTTTACGCATTCTTTTTTATCTCTAATTTTTAGTAGAACCATCCCTGCACCACCACAAATCATGGATGTGAAGTTGTCGGTGAGTATGGAAAATGGGGAAATCATTGCATCCCATGAATATATGTCATCCCATGTTCTAATCTATGGATTGAATTTCCTGTAGAACCTCATCATACACCCTCTGGTGGAATTTTATGCAATTCTTGGCATGGAATGGCTTTCCTTATATAGAGCCAACATAAACTGTCAGGAAAGGGAAATCACACTCCATATGGAGAATCGACCATCGATTCTTTACAAGAGTAAGGAGGAAGATGAATATCATTTAGCTCCATCATCTCAAGCATTGATATTACTGCACTAGGAGCACACGTATCGTTCATAGACGATTAAGCCCAAGGAAGAAACTATCCTTGATGAAATGCCTATTGTGAGGGAATTCGCTGAAGTGTGTCCTGAGGAACTGCCTGGTCTTCCTCCTAGAAGAGATGTTGAATTCTCAATTGATCTTATACCATGGCTCTACAAATATCGAATAATCCATATATAATGGTTGTCATGGGGCCTGAAGAGGTAAAGAAACAACTACATGAAAATTTGGATAAACGGTTTATACGCCCAAGTGCATCACTATGGGGTGCACCAGTCCTCTTCGTCAATAAGAAGGATGGGTCAATGCATTTTTTCATCGATTATTGTGAGCTTAACAAAATCACGATAAAGAACTATTATTCCCTCCCATGAATTGATGACATGTTTGATCAGCTGCGTGGAGAACAATACTTCTCCATGGTAGATTTGCGGTCAGGATATTATCAAGTAGGGGTGAAGAAGGAAGATGCCCCCAAGACTGCTTTTTGTACAAGATACGGGCACTATGAATTCATAGTAATGCCTTTCGGACTGACAAATGCTTGAGAAATCTTCATGGACATGATGAATAGAGTCTTTAGAGATTACCTCAACAGATTTTTGGTAGTCATTATAGATGATATTCTAATATACTCCAAAACCTAGGAGGATCATGAGGATCATTTAAGAACTGTATTAGAGACTTTGCGCAAGGAGAAGCTCTATGAAAAGTACAGTAATCTAAGTTATGGTTAAAGGAGGTCACATTCATGGGCCATTTCATTACAAGCAGTGGAATATCAGTGGATCCATCCAAAATAGATGCAATTGAGGGATGACTGAGGCCAACATCGGCAATGGATATCTGTAGCTTCTTGGGGTTAGTTGGATATTATCGACGATTTGTGAGAAATTTCTCACGATTTTCCAACCATCTTACAAAGCTAAATCGAAAGTGAGTAATGTTTTCTTGGAGTTATGAATGCGAAGAAAGCTTCAAGGAGTTGAAAAGGAGGCTTATCACTACACCTGTGCTCAGTTTACCCACAAGTGGGGAATATTGTAATGACCCATAATATCTTTAATGGAAATCATTCTTTATGTAATTAAATGTCTCTTTATGTAAAATGTTTATATAAAATATCATCTTCTTTGGTTTTATGTTACGAGTTGTGACCGTTAATTTTATAGCCATTGAAAAATGATCACATTATTAGCATAAATACAAGGCTTTAAAAAACCCAATTTACTCAGACAAAAGATGCGATGACCACATCTAGTAGAATTGCTCCATACAAAGCCCATTTTTCGGAGCTTGGAAAATAGGTGGTATCCTTGGGATTTTTTTTGACCAATCCCACGCTAAGCATCATCATTTCAAGCTCGAACGTGACCATCTACATGAAAAGTGGATGTTGATAGAAATTACCACTCCTGCGATGCTATCAGAGCCACCCCAAGAGTCATTCACCATCACACACCTTACCCTTAAGTCTTACGCGGCTGTATTAAGAAGTTATGTAACAAATCTCTAGTACTATTTTCATGTACATTATTTCTTTGTATATGATAATGAATATACTTTCTTGTCCTTATTGATACATGGTATTTTTTTTAAACTACAAATATTGTTTTTAGTTATTATTTAATTAAGAATACTATTTAATTAAATTAAAGTATTTTTGAATTAAATAATATATTAATAAAATATTATTATTAATATTATTAAATTATTTTTATTATATATAAATGATCATATATTTTTATGAATGCAATTGTAATTTTTATTATGTTTTGAAATCCATTTTTTGTCAAAAACCGTGAATTTTTGAAAACTGTCAGTTTTTATTTTAAAAGTGAAAATTAACATATTTAAAAAATTATTTGGATAAAATATATGTTATTTCTTGAATTATTATGTCTAAATTATCCAATGGTGATTTTTTCAAAATTTTCTGAGACAGTAAAATTTTTGGGTTAAAATTATATACCGCTTAAATATATAATGTGTTTTATGACATCATAATGACCCAATGGTAATGTACTAAAATTCTATAAGCTTTATGTTCGGCCAATAAATGTTTTAAGATTAAAATAATCTGATTTTGGTTATTTTACTTACTTTTCAAATCATTAATGGACCCTTCAAAACTTATTAAACACCTTGTCTTTTTATATTTTTTTCCATGGGAGTGTGACCCACCTCCACATAAGAAACCCTATTATTTTAAGAAGTTCGGACATTGGCCTTATAAAATATTTTTTTCCTCTTCCCTTTTCCAAAAAAAATGGGCAACAACTATGAGATGGTTTGTGGTTTGGATTAATTTAATACAAGGGGTCCCAAACCTAAATAATAAATAATTCCATCACCTTTCCTATATAAAAACACCAAAGCTCACACTTTCTCCTCACTAAAAGCCTTTGGAGTTCATCCAACCTCTTCCCTACTCTCTCTAGAATCCTCTCATGGTCCCCCAAGCTCCCAAGAATCCTCTTTCAAAGCCTCTCTCAAGCCTTTGGAAGCACACTTCCAAGTAAAGGTTTTTGCTTCCTTTCTCATTTTTGTCCAATTTTATTTATGTTGTTTTTCCCTTGTAAATTAAATAATGAATGTTGTAGTATGGTTTCTCACATCCCTCATACTTCCCTATTTATGTTTTAATTATGGTATACCCCTTTATCTCTCATTAAATGCCTCCCATGTACATAGGTTACTATGCCGAAATTCTGAGAGGAACTTCTATCTTGTCATTTACATTCACGAAATGCTTTTTTATCATGAATATAAATACCATTAAAATTGTTGGGACATGTATCTATATGACCTCTTTACTGTCCATTACATATAAATATGATGAGGAACCCCCTTTTCCCTCATCAACCATTTTTAAGAATTCTTATGTCACACTATTATGCTGCCGAAATCGCACCGATTTTCTAAGCCAATGTCATTGTGTAGTGAATACCATTCCCATTTCTTCATAAAGGGTATTCACCAATATGCACATTTACTTTTTTATTATAATGATTCAGGTATGAATTCCACATTCCATTTCCTAGAATAACAGATTATGTTTTATGAATCTATATTTTATGATCCATGTGGCACACTTATGAATGAAATGAAATGTTTAAGAATGATTCACCCTTATAAAGCTCCAAGGCATTGGGTAAAGTATTGAATCATGATACGTCATGTGAAATGAGTGTTGACTCATGATAATTCAAGTGCAACGTGGGTTTACTCGTGCATCATGTGGAATGAGGATTTACTCATGCTCCATGTGGAATGAGCCTTGGCTCATGCTAATTCCATGTTAAGTGTTGTTGACACATTTCATTGTTGTGATTATTAAGTTTTATCATGACTTCATGTTCATGTTTCTCTAGGGATTTATTGATATTCCTATTGTATAACATGTATTTTACACCACATATATTCCATGTTTATTCCCTTACTGGGCTTTATAGCTCACCCCTTTTCTTCTGCATGTCCTCGGGTTATCCCACACAATGCTAAGTACGAGGGAATGTAGTAGTCATGTAAAGGAAGTTCTCAATAAAGATGATGAATTTCATGTTTTAAGTTGTTAAGTAATGATCCTAAGCCCCAAATACACTAGAAGTCTTGATCTTACATGTTGTATCATGTTAATAGTTTTTGTAATAAGTCACGTTTAAGTTTGTATTATAAGCAGGGTTGTCATATTGTATTCAAGGTATTTGGATGTGATTGCAACTAGATTAAATCATATTTAATGTTTTGATGATATCTCCCCTAATTATCATTTTGAAAACTAGTTATCAATATTTCCAATTACTGGATAACCAATGGGAATGGTTTCAAATTTTACACTAAATGAATTAGTGTTTCTATACGTACATTGATATATACTGCTCAGTAGTCTTATTACAGATCCATTTATTGAAGAATTGTGATGTCAAACAAAGAAGTGATTAAGGGGTTGATCTTGAAATGAGATGGAATTAAAAAAGTTTTTATTAAGGAGATTGTCAAATGGATCACCCATCAGGTAAGTATATACTCATATTAGTATTATTGACAAGTAGTTATTTTGTCTATGTTAAAAATAAAACATTATATATAATTTTCTAGACATTGAATGTTTAAAATAAATCTGAAATATCAAATTCATTAAAGTTTATTTTGGGTCTAGGATCTCTAAGAAATTATAAGATATTCAATGCCTACAATATTCATAGACTTGGGTTTCATAAAATTTATCAGGATGAAGAATTAAGAACTCAAAATAATGGTGTATTAACACTTACAGAGGTTGGATATTATGGAAATTTGGATGATATAATTTAATTTAACTATCATGGTTAGTTTTTGGTTGTCTTATTCAAATTATTGTGGGTTAATATTGATATGGGTTTAACGAATGATTCATTACATTTTAATTATATCAACTTCTCTCTATTTATCCACGCCAATGAGCATGTAGAGAATGATCCATTTATCTTGGCTTCCTAAGTGAAGATAGTTTATTATGTGGATGATGAAATACATGATGGTTAGAGTTTTTTTAACACTTAAAGTAGATAGACTTATATGATATGAGTGATGAAGATCAATTGGTACTTTGTGACAGTGAACCTAATCAACCACCAAACAGTAAATAATTTTTTACTAACAATTTAGAAACAATTGAACTTTCAATAGAGGGTGAAAATGAAGCACTATTAAAAATAGAGGTTTATAATAATGAAGATAATGAAGATGAAGATAATTGAATGTATAAATTGGAAAGGACAATATATTTCAATTTCTCCTTGATAAGTGGTTCATACATATATACATTTTTCTACTTTTTCTTTTTTGTTTTTGTAAAAATTTATTAGTTTTTCATTTTCTATACATTTAATATATCTATACCAATTAAATTTCAAGAATGCTGAGAATAGATAAATTTCAAAATCCTAGCTGGTTATCATCTCAGAGCACACCACAACTACCATTAGCTTCAGTGGGTCTGAGTGATTCAGTTGTACATGAGACTACCAGAGAGCCATGAATTCCCCAAAACTTTTTTGTATCCCACCATCCAATTCACCTCCAACTATCGAGAATATGGTCATCCCTCCATCTAGTGGATATTGGTGAGTTACTAATACTAGTATTCATGTCATTGTAAAAAATGTATATATTTAATTAATTATTTAATTCATTTTTCAAATGGATAAAAATAAAAATTGATATATATAAATATGAATATGAATGATGTATCTGACCTGAAGGAATTAAATATTACCATTCCATTGGAAACGTTTGGGGTGCCTACTGATGATGCTTCCAGAATCTATGGGCAAATTATTAGGCAGCTTATTTGTGATACAATGAGAATTCTCATTAATTATAAATATTAGAGCCATATTCCTTCAAATTGGAAAAATGAGGTTTTTTATACATAATTAAAGGTAATTTAATTTAATATTCCTTGATAAATAATTTACATGACATGAATAAATTTTTTTAATATACATATATAGTGTTATGTTTTTTATTTCTAGATGTTTTTTCATTTGGATGTCACATGCTATATTTCACACCCATGCACTATGAAAAAATTAGGAAATAAATGGTGAGATTTTAAATGAATATTATGACATGTGACTACTGAAATATCTCTAAGCTCATCATAGATGTATGAGAAAGCGCATGAATGAATTTCCCATGTGAAATGGAATTAATTTAATGATATTAACATAGATTCATATCATGAGGTAATTGCATATTTTAGAGTATCGTAATAACATAAACAAAATAAAATTATAATTTTTTATTAATGTTGCTATTTTTGTAGGAATTATTGAAAAAAATACTATGAATCACGAGAAATAATTCATTCTTCATATTAGTGTTTCGTAGAGTTTTTTTAGAAATAGAATAATTTTTGTTTGTATTGTATTCATTATTATTTATATCATTTAATTAAAAGTCAAATTTTTTCTAACATGTTTATATTTTTTATAAAGGCTAATGAATTCGAGTACTCTGTTGTCCCTACATAGATGTGGAATAAAGTGTATAAGGAATCTGATGTCAGTTTAGTAAATGACCCTACAAAAGATGTTAGAGTAAGTATTTTCCCTTATCATTTCATGTTATTTCATTACTATAATAAAATTAATGAAAATATATTATAACAAAAAAAAATAAACCCAATTAAATGGGGATGGATACATGGATTAAATGATGCCAATTTAGCATTTTATTATACATCTAGCCAACCCCAATTAATTGGGTTTAAAGAATATTTATTGTTATAATTTATTTTTCAATATTATGTTTTTATCGTAATGAAATAACAATACATAGTAATAAAAAATTTATTAATTAGATAATATTATGAAGTTCAAATAGTTTAAAAAATAATTGATTATTTTTCGGTATTAACTGGTTCAAATTCAAGAAATATGGGATGTGAACCCTTCAAAATCATCATCATATTCCTAGAACGATGAAGTTACAATTGTTTTAGGGAAGGAGAATCCTAGACATTTACAAAAGATTGGTTCTAGACATACTCCATCAGTTTTATTTGGTAGGGAGTCATCATCCGTTATTACAACACCTAGTGGGGGTTTGAGTAGCTCTATTTATATAAAATCACAAAGATAAATTGAAAGGTTGAAAGGAAAAGTGTGAGAACATGACACATAAAGGAAAACATAGGATCAATGGTGAGGGAAAATGAAAAATGATTTAGTCTTTATATTTCAATGGATTACTAGAATGATGACCAAGGAAATTTCTAGAATAATAGCTTATCCTATCAAGGTAAATTCCAAATTTCATAGATCATCCACAAAATTTTAAAGAACAAATATAACATCCTTAAATAAAACTAAAATGACACTTTTATATTGAAAATATGCACTTCGAGTCATACTGACAACATCTTGCACCGGATTGACGTGTGTTTGATTACTACACATAAAAAATAAAATATATATTGTTATCCTTAACTTTGAAAATAATTCAAGCTCATTTTCTCAGTTTTGACACAGTAAATAGTTTGTAGTTGTACCAAATCCTTCAAAAACATGTGTGTGTGGGGGGGAGTGGGGTCAAAAATAGAAATTAGATTCCATATGAACATAAAAACCGAGGAAAATGATTGTGGATTGATTTTTGAAATGTATGAATAGATGTCACATCATTTCGAGTTATAGTTTACCTAAGATGTGTGTAAATGTATTTTTAGAGTTTTAAAACACCAAAACATGTGTTTAATGGTTCAAACCATATAAAACGATACCATATTGACATCAAATCATGAGAAAACCACCACTGAATTATTTTTGACATGTACTCATATAAATAATTTCAATTAAACATGTGGTGTAGTCAAAAGGCCTCAGTAATTAGGTTTTAAAGGTACTAAATCATTTAAAAATTCAAGATAATGGGTAAAAATTAGGAAAATGATGTTGTATTTCAATGCATTTAGAGGAAAATAACCCTGGATATTTTTTGAAATATAGGAACCATCAACATGTTATTCCAAGTTACAGTTTTCCAGGTATTTTTATAAATTCATTTTTTGTGTTTTAAACTACTAAATCATGTGTATAATATTCCAAACCAAAGAAAAATACCATTGATTGACTTGAAATCATATGAAAACCACCATTGAATTATTTTTACATGTAATCATAGACAAAAAATCATTCCGACGTGCTGTGTGGTTGGAGTGACTTAATAAATAATTTTTAAAGGCATCAAAGCCTTTAAAAATTTGTGTCGGGGTGTCACAACTAGGAAAATTTCATCATATTTTCATAAAACTGCATAATAAAAAAATTGTTTATTGATTTTTTAAATGTAGTACCCAAAGATATGTCATTATGTGTTACAATTTTTTTGGAATGTTCATAAGTGGGTTTTTAGTGTTTTAAACCACATAAACATGCATGTAATAATAAAAACAAATGAAAAAGACCTGAAATTGACATTTAGTCAGGAAAAAATCATTGTTTAGTTATTTTTTATGTGTATTCATAGATAACACATCAATCTGATATGCAGTGTGGTCGGAATGGACGGTAAACTGTTTTTAACGGTCCCAAAGCCTTTAAAAAGGTTGTCAGAGGGTCAAAACTAGGAAAAAATAGTCAAATTCCCAAAAAATTATATAAAAATGACTATAGATTAATTTTTGAAATGTAGAAACTAATAACATGTCATTGTGATTTATGGTTTTTCTATGATTCATGTAAAATCATTTGTTGTGTTTTAAAAGAATAAAACAAGAATATAATGGTGAAAACCATAGAAAAATAACTCATATTGATGTAAAATCATTCTAAATTAACTACTGAGTTATTTGTGACATTTATGCATAGAAAACACATAAATCTAACGTGTGGAGTGGTCGGAATGAATCAGTAAACGGTTATTAATGATATTGATGCCTTTAAAAACATGTATATAGGGGTCAAAACTAGGAAAACATCATTATATTTCTATGAAATAAATGTAAAACAACCATAGATTTATTTTTGAAATGTTGGAACCAACAAAACATTATTCTGAGTTATTATTTTTTCGAGATGCCTATAAATGTGTTTTTTGTGTTTTAATGCACTAAAATGAGTGTGTAACATTCAAAAAAAGATAAAATGACCTCATATTAATGTGAAATCATGGGAAATATACCAATTAGTTATTTTTGACACATCAATATGATGTGATATGTAGTTGGAATGGCTTAGTAAATTTTTTTTAAAGGTAACAAAACCTTTAAACACTTGTGGTGGGGGTTCAGAACCAGGAAAAAATCATTCGATTTCCATGAAATCATATTTCAATAACCATAGGTGTATTTTTTAAATCTATTAAAAGATGAGATGTCATTTTGTGTTACAGTTTTATTAGGATTCCCATAAAATCATTTTTAGTAAATTAAAACACTAAAACATGCAATAGTAAAAACCATAGAAAAAAACCTCATATTTAGGTCAAATCATTGGACAGCGACAATAGTTTTATTTTTGAAGTGTATGTGTAATGTCAATCTGATTTGAAGTGTGTTTAGAATGGCTTCGTAAATAGTTTTTAAAGGTACTAAAGCATTTAAAAACATGTTTTGGTGGGGTCAAAACTAGGAAAATGTTGTCATATTTCCATGAAATCATAGAAAAACTACCATAGATTTATTTTTGAAATTTAGTAACCAACATAACATCATTTTAAGTTACGGTTTTCCTGGGATATCTTTAAGTGGATTTTTAGTGTTTTTAAACACATAAATGTGTGTGTAATGATAAAAACAATAGAAAATTAATCCATATTGACATGAAATAATGGGAAAACAATTGTTATGTTATTTTTGATGTATACACATTGACAACATATCAATCAGATAAGTGGTGTGGTCAGAATGGCTTAATAAATAGTTCTTTAAAGGTATCGAAGCCTTTAAAAACATGTGATGGAGGGTAACAACTAAGAAAAAATCCTCGGATTACCATGAAATCAAATAAAGACAACTATATATAGATTGTGGAAATGTAAGATATAACGACACATCATTTCAAGAAACCGTTTTCTTAGGATACATATAAACACGTTTTTAGTGTTTTAAAACACTAAAACATACATGTAATGGTCAAAACCATATAAAAAGTCCTCAAAATTACATGAAATTATAGTACATCTATATTTTAGTTATTTTTTATGTTTATACATAGAAAAACATCAATATAACGTGTAGTGCGATCTTCCTGGATAGGTAAATAGTTTTTAAAGGTACTGAAGCCTTTAAAAACCTGCATCAGGGGGTCAAAACAAAGAAAACATCATATAATTTCTATGAAATCATAGTAAAATGGCCAAATATTTATTATTTAAATTTAATAATTGATGAGACATCATAATTTCGTATGGTTAGCCTATGATTCCTATAACATGTTTTTAGTGTTTTTAAAAACTAATATACCCGTGTAATTGTCAAAACCAAAGAAAAGGACTACAGATTGATGTGAAATCATGGAAAAACCACTGTTATGTTATTTAGGACATGTAATTGTAGAAAACATGTCAATATGGTGTGTTTTGTGGTCAAAATTGACCGATAAAAAGTATCTAAATGTATCGAATCCTTTAAAAACTTGTATTGGGGGGGGGGGTCAGAACTAGGTAATCATCCTCAGATTACCATAAAATCTGAAGAGAATTACCATTTATTTATTTTTGAAATTTAGGAATCGAAGTAATGTCATTTGACGTTAGGTTTTTCCTATGATGGATGCAAATCGGTTTTTAGTGTTTTAAAACACATAAACGTGTAGGAAACCATCAAAACCAAAGAAAACAACCTTAAATTTTTCTAAAATCAAGGAAAAAACACCATTGTGTTATTTTTGATTTTTAAGTGTAGAAAACACATCCATTTGACATGCAGTGTGGTCAGAATGGCTCAGTAAACTGTTTTTAAAGGTATTGAAGCCTTTAAAAGCATGCATCGGGGGGTTAAGACTTGGAAAACATCATCAGATTGAAATGAAATTAGTAGATAATGACTATATAATGGGTTTTTAAATTTATGAATTAACAACACATGATTCAGATTTATGGTTTTCCTAGGATTTCCATAAATACATTTTTAGTGTTTTAAAGCACTAAAACATGTGTGTAATGCTAAAAACCATAGAAACAACCCACATATTTAAATGAAACCATAGGACAACCACCATTGATTTGATTTTTAAATACAGTATATTCTTTTATATCAAATTCTTTAAAAAATATTAAGTAAAATTTAAGCACGTTGCACATCGATTTAAAAATAAATTACAATTTTACATACTTATCCCTTTTTACTTTCAAGTGCTGAATCATATTTTAAATAGTAAAATTTATGTTTTAAAAGTGTTTTTCATGGTATATTATCTGTTTTATGTTAAAATGTATTCTGTTTGATTAACAAAATAACAAATTTTATGTTCAACATTATAAATATATTCCATTTCTTTTCAATTTTTCATTCCTTTTCCTAAATTTTATGATTTTTATTGCAAGTGATAGATGTTAACCGAAGTAAAGAGGTTGACCATTCGATTCAAGAAATTATTTAGGTTCTTCTTATATATATTTTTATCATGTTTTTTTAAAAATCACTGTTAAATAAAATGAAAATCATTGCTAAATTATCAAAAAAAATCACATAAAAACCCAGCGCTAAATAAATTAGACTATTGTGAAATGACTAGCGAACTTGAAATGCCGGGAGATTTTAGTAACCACCTGTAAATAATTAGGCAAAGGGTTAAACTAGTTACTCTAGAAGAAAAAACCACTACTAAGACCGATATTTTTTTGTATGGAGTCTTTTTTAATGGTTTTTGTAATGCCTTCACCTGAAATGTCGGGTTCGAACTAGAGTTCTACCATACCTCATGTATGCCTCCCATCACACAATAGGTTTATGACTAGCAGTGAGGGTCTATGTACTTTTGTGGGGAGACTATACCCATAGTATCATTTCATAATACAAATAATACATAATAAACAACATAATAGAAACTAGAGTAATTATGTGGAAACATAAAGATGAGACACATGTCATAAAATAATAAATGGGATTCTAATGTGGAAATACAAACTAGAGTAATAATATGAAGATAAATAAATAAATAAAACACCAGGGTCCTCCAGAGTCCTTCTCGATATACTACCATCTCCGTCCTCATTTTCTCAGCCTTCAACCACATGTCCCTTTTCATTATCCAAATCCCTAAACATAATGTCTTAATGTGCATTGATATTTTTATGCAAGGTGTGAGTAATAAAATTCAATAGGACATCACTAATTCATCCTTAAAAAGTGTGAGCATGATTAACTAGTGTATTCAGTGATAATAATAAATGGAAAATAAATCATAAAATCTAAAATCACATAATGAGAGGTTGTGCATTAACCAAGCTTCTACAACCCCTGACTGTACTTGATTCTACACCATGTTGAATGGAAAGTCAATATATCGATAGTAATCAAGATATGGCCATGATACTAGTGATCATACTTCTTGTAATTGTGTGTACGTGCTACACGACAACCACTGAGCTCGAAAATTAGACTTCCTCTCTCACATCTCCTCTTGGATCAATCCATACTACCATAGAATCTAGAAAAGTGGCACCTTATGATGGTTCTAGGATTAATGGAATCATGTGGTGGAGGTAAATATATTAAATTTTCTTTTAATGATTATATGCTCGAAAATAAGAGTGAGGAGGTTGAACATTAAATTGTTAATTAATTAATTTAATGTCATAAAAAATGATTACCTTATATTATGAATATTTCTTCATTAATGATGTTAATCATATGAAAATACCCTTTCAAATTTCCTTCATTGTTCTATGAGGATCCCAGAATAGAATCCCTCTAGAAAAAATTCCACACATGCTCTGTTGATATTCGATAAATGTTAAACGATCTCTATGTTCTAGTGTGGGGAATAAAATTTCTTGTGTTGGTCATTCTTGATCACTCATTCATTAATCTTGTTTAAATCTCTCAAACATTTATTTTTTTTTTGAGAGGGAGAGAGATAGAGGAGTTAAAAGAAAATTCATTATTTGAAACAATTACATATTTTCAATTACCTTCACAATAGCCATAACATGCTATTTATTGAGGTAGATTTTAGGTTAGGATATTTTTTTTATTGCATTCTAGCCCTTAAAAAATACTAAAACCTCTAATAAACCTCATTCCATATAATAAAAATATTATTATTATTATTCTATGGTGCGCCCCAACTTGAGCATCAAAAAATATGATCTAACCATATATTTAATTAATATTATTTATTAGACAAGGTCTTTGTCTATTTAAACTCTTCTTTTATTTAATAAACAGCTAAAAAAATATTTAATTTAAATATTTCATTAATCAATATATTTTTTTTATCAACAAAACATGAATAAAATTATACCTCAATCTTGAGAATAATATTTATTCAATTAATTAAATTCAAATTGTATTCAATCAAGATCATTAGAATCACTTTGTGTTTGACCCTCTACAATTCTTTTTAATTGGCATCAAGAGAGCTGGACTAATTTCCAAAATTACTATCTAAAATGAGTCAAGGCACCCCAGATAAATAACATAATTTTGAAATGAGGAAAACCAAAAATAAACACTGACAATATAATATAACCCCTTTATCATAATATCGCATCAAGAAGATTTCACATATATGTCACCAACCTATTTTCTTGGTACATATTTCTTTAAATATCTAAAATAAACACATCATTACACCATGTACATGGGATTTAATGCAATGGTTCTATTTCAATCAAATGGATGAGATATCATCTTTCATAAATATAGAAGGGAAAAATCCTTCTTTATCTTATTCATTAATGACATGCGAGTCATGACAAGAACAACGTAACCTAACTTACCATGAATATATGTCATCATTGTTTTCATAATAAAATCAAAGTGAATGAGTTAAAAAATTCATTAATGACAATTTTAAAGTCCATGTACCATTACGCATGTCCGCATATACGAATATCCGATGACACCAAAACATGTGGAATTCCTACCAGTGATTCATTCTCATAATTTCCCATTTCGGTAATTACCAAGTGAGAACTTCATGATACTAAGACTCGTCCTCATATGAGTGCTCTCACTTAATAGTATATGAACTATGTGTCCCATCATAGTATGTTATCCATGAGAAGAACATTCTTTAAGAATATCGTCATAACACTTCAAGGTTCTCAATATAATGGAGAACTGTTATGACCATATCTATGTGACATATACACTAGGTCATTGTTACATTAGAGTCTTTCAGACCAATTGACAATACGTAATAATATGTTTTATTAATATTCAATATATTGAACATACATGTAATTAAATTACAAATAGCTAATCATAGGACACTGACTCTATGAAACTCCCATGAGGACTAGATCCAACTACCTACAACATTCAGTCCAATTGAACTCACATAATAATCATATTTATGGTGAGTCATGAATTTAGTAAAGGGGTATGATATATTTTCTTCTTTGGAAATACTAGTCACTAAAACCTCACCTCTCTTAAAAAATCCCCCAGGAGATGATACTTCAAAAGTACATGCTTCGTCTATTGATGTGTACTTGTCTCTTTTACGAGAGACACCACTACAATATTATCACAATAGAGTGTAATAGGATATTTAGTATTATATACAAATTCATGATCTTGGATGATTTTTTACATCCATAATGCTTATTTAGATACCTTAGAAGTCACAATATACTTGGACTCTACTATAAAATCTATGACTATAACCTTTTTTGAGCTCTTGCAGCTCTCAACAACTCCATTTAAAGTGAATATGTATCTCGTTTGTGACATCATGTCATCTTTATAAGTTTGAAAACTATAATATTCATATCTTTTGATGACTGGTTCCCTATATGCTCCATAAACTAGGAACATATCCTTAGTACACCTCAAATAATTAAAGATACAATTGACTGCTATCTAATAGAGGTCAACTGGATCATCATTATATCTTATAACTGCACTTGATACATAGGAAGCATCTATCCTATTATATATCATAATATACATGAATTACCCAATCACTGATGCATATGAAATCCTTTCCATTCTATTTATTTCCTCATGTATCTGAGCAAACATTTTCTTGGAAGGATGAATTTCACGTGACATTAGAAACAATCCCCTCTTCGATTTTTACATACCTAATAACTTATGTATCTTATCAATGTAAGTAAATTAAATTAGTATGAGAAAATTCTTGGATCTATCATGATAGATCTTGATTTGAAATATATATGATGTATCACCCAAGTCCCTCATTGAGATGAATTTATTCAACCACAACATAAAAAATGGTATGACTGGTATTTGACTTCCTATAAGTAATATGTCATCAACATATACTATTAATAAAATGAATGCAATCACGCTAAATTTTTTGTAGAAACAAGGATCACACTCATTCTTTATGAAACCACATTCTATTATAGATTCATAAAAATGAATGTTCCAAATCCTAGATACTTGATTTAATCCACAAATAGATTATTTTTCAATATGTATATATTTTCATCCTTTGGAGTCACAAACCCATCAGGTTGTTTTATATCAATATTTTTCTAATGGTTCCCATTGAGTAAGGCAGTTTTGACATCCATTTATCAAATCTCATAGTCACGGTAAGCCTCAATGTGAAGTATAATTCTGATGGATCTCAACATTACAACTGGTGAAAAGGTTTTATCTCAGTTAATTTCTTTATGCTATTTCAATCCATTTACAACTATTCATACCTTATAGGTATGGACTTTTCCTTCGATGTCTTGTTTCTTATTCAATACCCACATGAAACCAATGGGTTTTACATTCATTGTAGGATCTACCAAAATACAGACTTCATTTTGGTTGATGGAGTCCATTTTAGAATTGATGGATTATTTTCACATGGAATCATATGTTCCACTTATTGCTTCCTTTTATTTTATATTATCATTATTATAAACTAAAAATTAGTCACCATCCTTGGTGATAAGAAAACCATACCATTCTGGTTCTCTAACCTCTCTTGTACTCCCATACATTACTTGTGTCTCTATAATAGTTTCTTCTTACATGGGGATTTATAGAACATGTTCCTATGACAAGTCATAGGTACCTTGAGTCTCAACTTCATCTAATTCTATCTCCATCCCACAATCTCTTTTAGAGATGTTTTCACTCTAAATATATATGGAATATCATTCCACTATTACTTTTGTCTAAGGGTTCATATTGGTAATATCCCATTGTTTCTTTGAGTTATCCTATAAAGTCACATTATTCACCATAAAGTTAAAGTTTATTCCTAAAATAGGCCTTAAAAAACACTTTCCAAACCAAAAAATGCAAGTATGACAACATAGAATTATTTCCATTTCATAAATGGTATGGTATACTGAATAACCTTGGTGATGTTTTTTTAAATAGTTTTGTATTTGTAAAAAAATAATCTTTTGAAAAATAATGGTTTTTGAAAAACTGGTGAATGTTTATAAATTTTCAAACATAAATATAAATAGGAAGAAATGTTTTGTTTTAGAGAATGTTGTTTTCTGAATATAGATGATCAGACTGAGCTGCACCAAACACAAAGTATCAAACTATGGAGCACCGATCAGATAAGTTGTTAGAATAAAAAAGTTGTTGATCAGAAACATAATTGATCTTAGATCCATTAGCACGAAGTTCAAGTTTCATTCGATACAGTTTTTTTATATTGTCAGACTGTTGATGATGAGTTTGAATGATGATGGAGATGTTAGGAGTTAGAATGTTATAAACATTCTAACCTTCAGTCAGACGATGATTTTCTAGTTTATTATTCTCAAATATCATAAATTTTCTATAAATTTTTTCATACAAAACTTATGAAGAAAATTGGTAGAATATGTGAAACCAATCATATTGTGTTTTGGTTGAAAGGAAAAATGGTTTTGAATGTAATAGAAGTAATAATAATTTTTTATGTATGTCAGAAGGTGTTTTTCCAAACTTGAAGTTATCATAAATCATTAAAACTATCATGATAAAATCTTTTGGAGAAATGGAGGAATCATAAATATTTTCATAGATATTTGAATCAAGAAAAAGTTTGCATTAGATCCAAAAGTACTGAGCATAGATGTTTTTAGAAGTATGAATGAGTTATATCTAGTAAGGTTTGAATAATTTCAAAGTTGTAGAATGCAGTTTCCATCATAATGAGAATCCCATAATTATGAGGATTCTATCATACTAAAGCTAATGATGTTCCATTAGACTAACTGTGAGGATGAATTTCAATTAGACTGACTCTGAGAAGGAAAGTAAATTATAATGACATTGAGAAGTAAATTCAATCAAGACTATCTTTGAGAACAAATTTTAATTAGACTAACTCTATGAAAAAATTCAGCCATACAAAATCTGATGAGGAAGGTCAATTCAGAATGCGATGAGGATGTTCCATCATAATGAGTTAAGGAAGATCCATCTTAATGTGCTAAGTACGTTACATCATAATGAGATAATGAAGTTCCATCATACCGAAGCAAATTTAGGAAGTATGATAATCCTAATTATAAATAAGACTCAGTAAGATTTCAACAAATTTGTGAATAGTGTATGTGGTCAAAATTCAATTTCAAATATGAGTAGATCATTACGTTTTGGAATTTAATTAAGTAGGAAATTTTTTCCACTTTCATGCCTTTGTTTTTCTCAGATTCCTATTAACAAAAGCACAATATATTCGTACTTTACATCCTTTGTATGTGATTGGAAAAGGTGGAGAACTGTATAATTCATGTCAAATCTCCCTTTTTGGACTGAGACCTCATTATAATGTTGGACATCTTAATGGTTTGTTTACTAGAATAATGAATATCTGACTGAGAATTTGAGAAGAGTTTGAGTAATATATATTGAAAATTAGTTCATCGTAATGTTTCCATTAGACTAAATTCTGTTGACTAAGTCCATTGAACCAATCCCCCACAAAATGAGAGAATCATTCCATACCACATCATACTGAGGATTCCAAATAGGGAATATGTGGAGAAGTTTCAAGAAATTCATTATTATTTTATTTTGGATCAATTGTTTTTAGTGAAATTTTTAAGGTGATTGGAGTTAGTATAATAATTTCTTCTGTGACATAGATGCTATCTAGCATGAGTTGGCATGAGTTTTATTTACTTATTAATTATAGAGAATTCATATAGACCCACAAGAGTGGCTATGTAAAGGATGTAGGTTCTCACAACGAGGAAAAACTTTTTAAATCTTACGTGATTTACTTGATTTCCTACATTTTCATGCATTGGTATTTACTAAAATAAAATAAGGATATAAACTTTAACAGGTTTCAAGGGTAATGTTTTTTAAAATTATTTCAACATAGAAAAGTGACCAACTTATTCAACCCCCTTCTAAGTTGTTATTTAATCCTTCGAAACTTTAGTTGGTATCATAGGGAAGGTTCCATTATTTAATCCTTATCTTGGATAATATCAATTTTATAAATAGTAGGGTGATTCCTATATTTGATGGAAAACATTATTATGGATGGAAAAATTAGATGATTGTTTATCTCCTATATTTTTTAAATGATGTTTTTGATGCTACTACAATTGCTTTTAAACCTATTAATAATGATTCGTCTATATTTTTTACTAATAAAATAAATATAGGAGTTGATGGAAAGGCTAGAAATTATATTCTTATGTCCTTATCATAAAATGGTTATATGAAGGTGATGGTTTTGAAAACATCAAAGAGTACGTGGGATAAGATTGAATGTATAATAAATGGGAATAATAAAGTGAAGGAAGAAAATATAGAAATTTTGAATAGTAATTATCAAGACATAACAATGGGAGATGAAGAATCCATTGATGAATACTTCATGAGAGTAAATGAAATTGTTTGTGTAAGATCTTGACCTTCCCTGAAGATGACTCGAGATTAATTTTAGGTATTTAGTTCTTTCTTTTTCGACAATACATGGATTGGGTTTTACTTTGGGATGTGTTTGGGAGAAAATTTGAGAAAATTGGAAGGGAGAAGAGAAATTCGTGTTTGGCGCATGGTTTTCCCTAACCACGTTCCCCAAACCATGAAACTGTGCGACACTAAACAGAGGAATTTCCCGGATAGTGCACAGTTTTAAAAACCATGCAACCTTTTAAGAGAAACTGTGCACCCCCATAATATAGGCATATGGTTAGGCACATAGTTAGGGGAAACCATGAACCCCTTCCCAACTAACCTTGCACGACATTTTACATAACCCAAAAATTATATTTTTAATCACTCAAACCCCCATTTTAACTTTTATTCGACCTCTATTCAACCCTATATTATATTTCATGATTTTGGAACCTCTTAGATGTATTAAAAGACTTCATGTCCTCCATTATTTGTGATTCAAATACTATATCAAATATATGAACCCTTCTTAGTAGGAGGATATCATCTCACTTGGTTTCTCATTCCTTCTCCTTTCTTCTCCTATTTAAGATAGGGTTTGCTACTCTTATTTTGACTGGATATATACCTTGTTTTTTTATCTAGATATATTATTGTAGATATATATATATATATAGATTTATGTGATATTTATTTGTTCAATCATGATTTAGCATTTTAGATTCATATCTTGTTCTATGTCGTTATTATTCTCAAGTTTTGGGGATTTCTGTTGGACGACCGCTTGTCAACAAATCGAGTTAGTTGTTCTATTATCCAAATACCAAAGTATTTATTTAAATTATATATATTTTATTTTATAATTTCTATTATATTTTTGGAAATTTTGTTCTTGACTGAATTAATTAATTTGGTGAATTAATTAATTATGGAAATGTGAAATTAGGGATTTTGGAAATTATAGATTGAGATAATTAATTATAGAATTAATTGTGAGATATTGAGATTTGAGGATTGAAATATTTAATTTTTGATTAATTATGATCTATTGAACTTGTTATTGAGATAATTAATTGTGGAATTAATAATGGAATTTTGAGTTTTTGGATATTGATTATTTAATAGAAGAATTCATTAATGTGATTGATGTAATCAATTAATTGGGGAATTAATTAAGGGTATTTATGTGATAAACTCATAGTTGAATTAGTTATGAAAGTTGTGGGGTTATTATGTTTTTCAATTGACTAATATAATTTAAGTTATTAATTAATTGTAGAATTCATTAATTTACATGATGTGGTTAATTAATTTTTGAATTAATTAATGTTATTTATGTGATTTGTTAATTATTTAATTAAATAATGGAATATTTGTAATTAAATAATTGTTGAATTAGTAATGGAATTTATTTGGATGTTTAACATTTGAATTAATTATGTGTCATGAATTCTATGATGGCAATTTAGTTTTGAATTAAATAATGGGAACTTCTTCATTCTAATGTGTAAGTTATGAATAGTAACATGTTTATTTTGTTGTGAAATAAAGAATGGAAAACTGATCATAATAATGTGTAAGTTATGAATGGTAACATGGTAATTTAACTATGAGTAAAATATAGGGAACATGGTCATTCTATTGTGTGATGTATGAATGGTAACATGGGAATTCAAGTATGAATTAAATAATGGTATCAATGACATTATGATATAAGATATTCATCAGACATACTTCAGGGCCCGGTATGAGACAAAGATGGTATTTAATGGTAAAAATGGAATTGTGATATATGAAATCCATTAGACATACATCAGGATTCAGAATGATCCAAAGAAAGCATTAAAGTACGAGTGTCTATGAGAGTTAGGGGGTTTATGTTATTAAATAAAGAATAATTTATAATGTGATAACTATTTACAAATGAATTGTAATTAAGTATTTATATAATTACATACACATTCTATTAACTATATATTGTTTTATACACCGTTGGTGGTGGCCTACTGAGCTGTACTCACACCCTACCTAAGCTACCTTATTGGTACCCAAATATACATTGTGTTTTCTGGATACGTTAAGGGAAAAAGATCATTGCTATATGAATGATATGGGATAGATAATGTATGAGGGAACTAGATATGATTGGAGACCCAATTAGGGGTTTCATCAGTGTATTTATTTAGTGTTTAATTTTAGAAACATGACATGTACATCGGCATGGCATATTTTCTTCTTTAGTTTTGATATTGTATTTCCACTTTTCACCATTTCGTGATATCAGTTATTTTAGGTTATGATTACATGTTATTTAGTTATTGTTTCTTATTTTCTTTTAGTTTTCTTAATCTAATAAAATGGGGTATATCTCCCCATTATCAATATTTCAGACCCTCACTGCTATTCGGTATCCTCTAGCATGTGGGTAGGTGCACCTGGGGTTGTGTGACTGACTGACTCAAGGAACTGATGTGTGGCACCTGTGATATGACATTACAATGTGGTATCAATGTCCATTTTTCTTTTCTTTTTTATTTTTTATTACTATTTGGTAAAGGTAGACATGAAAATAGAAAGATTCGGGCCTTGGTTATGATCTCATGCATGGGAGTAGCTAACCCATGTTTGGGAGAGAACCCAAGTACCCAGGGTTAGATTGTTGTTATTCATATTTGTGGTTACAGTTGAATATTATTTCAACTTGGGTGACACACTTTTTTTGTGTTCTGACTATTGATGTTAATTTTTTCTGGGTTTTGACTCGTGGACCAGAATAGAACAAGATTTGAGTTACATGCATCATTCTAAGAACTTAGGGTTATTGTGACATGCATCATTTTATGCACACATAGAAAAATGGGTTATGGGTAAGTTATTGAACATGAACCATTTTTCTTTTCTTGTGAAATTGAAATGAAAATTCCACCTAACATGAAATTGAGAATGATTGTAGAATGATGTATGATGATAATAAATGGGTGTTGAAATGAGAAACATGAATAATTAGAATGTTTTTACGCTTGTTATCTAGGACCAAGGAGTATGATTATTAAGTTTAGTGATAACACATCAGTTTTGACTATGTGGTAGGGTTTTGGGAAATGACTTGTAGTGAAATATTGTATTTTACCTTAAATGTGTTAATTTTGTAAATGATGTCTTAAGGTACCTATTTGTAATGGTATAGATATTTCTCTATGGCGGTGCTTATTAAGAGGATAACTTGAGGATATGGCTAGAGGTGATCTACCAGTAGTAGGAACTAAGGCATCAATTGTGTCAGTTGAGTAATTCAGGGAGTAGTTCGAAGATAACACTTCCCACTTCATTAAATTCATGGGAAGAGACCTTGGGTGGGTTGTGAATAGTATGTTTGATCTAAAAATGGAGTTTCAAATTCAAGACCCTCCTGGTTATATTGGAGAGGGTGGACCTGAGAGAGATGATTTCTTGGTTGAGTCCATCAAGACTATAATTTACCACATTGAGACTCTTGTATAGAGGATGGTCATGTTGGATGCCTAAATGATATGGGGATAAGTGAATCATTGGTGGTATGTTCAGGAGTAGACTGTATAGGCTAATGGTATGTTATGGAAGGAACTGTTGGATAAGTTTCTAGAGAAATTATATCCAGAGATACTATGGTTGGAGAGAGTAGTTGAGTTCATGAGGTTTACATGGGGGATTATTTATGGGATATACAATGTTGGACACTTTACCCATTTGCAGCACTTTTCTCTTGCATTGGCAGTGGATGAGATAACTACTGCGAGACAATTTTAGGATGGGCTTAAATTAGAGATAACGTCCCAAGTTAACATTTTCAGTTAAAGGAGTTTGATGAGGTGGTGGATAAGGATCTCATAGATATGGGTAATCTGAAGAGGCTTCCATTGTAGGAATGGTGGTTCCATTTGAATGATTACAAGGTACTACTTCTGAGTGTAAGAAGCATTACTATGAAAACATCAACCAGGGTAGTGGGAAATAGAGTACCAAAAAAGGGATCAGTTGCATAGGACCTCAATCGAGGGATTTATCCCCAGTATGGTAGATTAATAAACTTTTGAAGATAGTTACCTCAACCACTAATATAGTTACAGTCTTGCAGGAAGATGGGATATCTATAAAAGTTCTACAGGGCCCAGTGATAAATGAGTAGAAAGGATATAGCTAGTCAGAATCAAAGTGTAGGAAGAGGATATTCTGCACCATATCAGTCTAGCATCTGGAGTTCTACTGGACAAGGTGGTAAAGGCAGTGTATGACGATCTCCAGGGTAAGAGTACTCATACTAGTAGAGTAGTGCAGAACATGGGACTTAGACTACATCACAGGGATTTGGGGTCAAACTGTTGCATTCTATTCACCCTACACTTGTGGATATCACGGATGGACCATTAACAGTGAGAGGTACTATTTTTATAGCTCCAATGATATCTAGTGCCTTATTTAATATCAGTGCCTATCATTCCTTTATTTCTAAACACCTTGTTAATGGTTTGAGCCTGGTGATGGAGTTTATGAGTGGGGTGTTGACGACAAACACACCTCATGTAGTTCTGTCAAGAGACATTTTTTTAGAAGTGGCTTTCTCTTGAGGTCGAGTAGTATCTTTTTCTATGTGATATTTATATTATAGACATGTCAGGATCTGATCTAATTATGGGTATGGACTAGTTAGTATCATATTATCCCAACATTGATTTTTACCAAAAGAGAGTGACCATTACATCTCCTAAGGGATACGTATATATTCACCGTGGAGTGTGGGATATCAGGACGTTATGAGCAGGGACAATTACTCATCAAATAGGAGATATCACAACCCAGGTTTCTAGTTTATTTCTGGATGATGGAGTTGTAATATGAGATGTCCTTCGACACTTAGTGGATAGGATTTGGGATGTGTTTACAAAATATTTCTCATGGATTCCACATGAGAGAGATGTGGAATTTAGCATTGAGCTCATAGAGGGGGAAGAGATGATTTCAATTCCACCATATAGAATGGAACTAAAAGATATTCAAGAGCTCAAGACTCAGCTGGAGGAGTTATAGGATAAGGTATTTATTTATCCGAGTATGTCTTCTTGGGGTTCACTAGTGTTGTTTGCAAAGAAGGATGATATGATTTTATCCTTATGTGCTGATTACCGAATGTTGAACTAGATGACTGTGAAGAACCAGTATCCTCTCCCCCATATTGATATCCTATTTGACCAGTTGAGAGGAGATTGTGTGTTCTCAATGATTGACTTCAGATTTGGGTATCATAAACTGAGAGTCCAGATATCTGATATACCAAGGGATGAATTTAGAATCAGGTATGGACTATATGATTTCATCATAATATTGCATGGGTTGACGAACACACCAGAAATGTTTATGGACTTAATGAACATATTCATTAAAATGTACCTAGATCAGTTTGTGGTAGTGTTTGTGGAAGAAATCATAGTGCACTCCATGACACATAATTATTATGACCAACATCTTGATATCATCCTAAGTACACTATGAGAGCATTGTCTATACATCATGATATCTATGTACAATTTTTTGGATCAATCAGGTACAATTCTTGGGTAACATCATCTCATAGTAATGTGTGTTGGTAAATCTATAGAAGGTTCTAATATTTGTTTCTTGAGAGCAACCCAAGATCATGTTTGATATCAATCGATTTCTAGGATTTTCTAAATATTATTAGAGGTTCATTCCGGACATTTACCAATTGGGAGCATTGATGATGGGCTTGACCAAAAAGGGATAACATTTTATTGGTCTTAATATTGTGATAATTCTTTCTAGGAGATGAAGAAGATTTTGGCATCAGTACCATTATTGATCCTACCTGAGCAAGGTGAGAAGTACACAATGTATTGTGACACTTCTAGTATTGTAATTGGAGTTGTGTTGATGCAAGGAGATCAATTTGTGGTTTATGGGTCTTTGATGTTGAGGCCCCATAAATCGAACTACCATACATATGATCTCATGTTGGCTATAATGGTTTATGTTTTAATGTGTTGGGGACATTATCAAATGGGAAATTTTTTTACTGTGTAAATTTATCATAATAGATTAATGTACATATTATCACAGTGAGACTTGAATCTTTGATAACAGAGATGGGTTGAGTATATGTAGCCATTAAATTTTTAGCCACCATATATGCCTGGAAAGGGGAACATTGATGATGATGCTTTGACCAGGGAAGACTCAAACTCTGCTGGTTCAGGAGTCTAGTGTTGAGTTGAAGATGATGGATTTACTGTACA
This sequence comes from Viscum album, assembly GCA_963277665.1. Taxonomy (NCBI): domain Eukaryota; kingdom Viridiplantae; phylum Streptophyta; class Magnoliopsida; order Santalales; family Viscaceae; genus Viscum; species Viscum album. The sequence continues at coordinate 980,947,779 of OY728148.1, read as the reverse complement.
AGCTACACATTGTGGTTTAGGAGAGTTAGGATTAGATGAATCTCGTAATAGTTTCATTGGAGTATACATTTTTAGATAGATCTAAGATTGGAAGTATGTGGATTTATAATTTTTTACCTTGTGGGAAAACCTTGAATGTGGGGAGTCACCTTCTGATTGAATCATAGATGAGGATCTGGTCATCTTTGTCAGGAATCAGGTTGTCGTACCTAAAAGAATGTGAGACAAGTTGATGTGTGAGATTCATGCCTCGAAGTGGGTGGTACATCCAGGTGTGACAAAAATGCACCGTGAACTACCAAGATAGTTATTATGGTTGGAAATGATAAAGAATATAGTATGGTTTGTGATTTGATGCTACACCTATCAGTAGGTGAAGGCCGAGCATTAATGACCTATAGGTTTACTAAAGTCGTTTCCATTATAGAATTGAAGTGGGAAAAAGTGACCATGGAATATGTGGTGGTTATCCAAAGACTGCCTTAGAGGAATAATTCTATTTAGGTTATTGTTGATAGACTGAAAAATGTAGTTAATTTCTTAAAAATATGGGAGATATTCTCAGTGGAGTAGTTGGGATATTTGTAAGTTTGGGTGATAGTCAGTCTGCACGAGGTGCCACAGAATATTGTTTCAGACTGAAACCTGTGTTTGAATTCACGATTATTATAGGGATTGCGAAAGGTTCTTGGTATGTAGGTTTTATTGAGTATTAATTTCCACCCACTAACAGATGGGTGGTCTTATCATACTATAGAAGTACTTGAGGATATGTTGTGAGCTTCTGTTCTAAACTTCGGTGGGTCTTGGGAGAATCACCTAGAACTAGTGGAGTTCACCCATACCAATAGTTATTGGGAATCTATATAAATGGAACCATATGAGGTTCTTTATAGTAGTCCATGAAGACCACCTCTAGTCTGGATAGTGGTAGGTGAGTAAAAGTTGTTGGGACCGAGTCTCATGTAGGACATACTAGAGCATGTACCATTGATTCAGAAATATATGGATACAACCCAAAGTAGATAGAAGTCATATGTTGATTGAAGTAAATAAAACCTAGAGTTTACAGATGTTAATCATGTATTCATTTGGGTGTTTCCTATATTCAATAACTATAGAATAAAGAGACAGGGAAAGTGGGAACCCAAGTTTGTTGGACCGTTTGAGGTGGTGGAGAGAATCAGGATAGTGGCGTACCGATTGGATCTTCCATAGAGATTCAATGCTATGTATGAAGTTTTCTAAGTGTAAATACTAGGTTGGTATCACCCAACCCTTCAAATGTGATTGATATGGATGATGTTGAGATTGAGATAGATTTTTCCTTTGAAGATCATCGAATAAGTGTGTTGAATCATAGTGTTAAAGTGTTGCCGGGAAAGACCATACCTATAGTTTGTGTATTGTAGAAACATGGGAATGTGTGGGAGGAGACATGGGAAAGGAAAGAATATACATGGGAACATTTTCCTAATCCTTTTGACTCAAATCTTAGAGATTCTTGGGAGTGCAGCTCAAGGATAATATGTTTTAAGGTGGTGAGATTGTAAGATCCCGAACCTTCCTAAAGAAGACTTGGTCTTAATTTCAGGTATATATATTATCCTTGTTTCAGTGTACTTGGTTTGGGTTTTAACTTACGGTGTGTTTGGGTGAAAATATGAGAAAATTTGAAGGGATAAGGGTATTGAATAGTTGGCTCACAGATTTCCCTAATCGTGCGCCCCTTCCCAGCAAACCCTGCCACCTTGGACAGAGAGGAATTACATGGGTGACACATGGTTTGTCAATATGTACACCGTATTATGAGAAACTATGAACCCCCAAAATAGTGGTTCACATTTAGGTACACATTTATGATAAATCGGGTTCCCCTTCCATACTAACCGTGCCTAAATTTTCAAATCACCAAAAAATAGATTTTTAATAACTCGATCCCCCATTTAACTCTTATATGATCCCCATTGAACCCTAGTTAATATTTCATGATTTTGGAGAATCCTATATTTATTAAAAGACTTAAAAACATTTTTAATTTGTTATTTTATACTTCGATTGAAGATCGTCACCCCTCCCTATAAGAGGATATTACCCCGCATGGTTTCCTATTCCTTATCCTTTATTATCCTATTCTAGAAAGGGGGTTTTCTTACTATTTTGATTGGATATAGACATGTTATTGTGGATCTAGATCAATTATTTTAGATCTATATCTATATTTAAGAGATCTTTATTGATTTGATCTTGATTTATGGTTTTAAATTTGAATCTCATTCTATAAAATTGTGCTGATCAAATTATGAGGATTTTCATTAGGTGGTCACTCATCAATGAATTGAGGTAGGTTTTCTATAATTCAAATCTCAATGTATTTATTTAAATTACATGTATGTAATTGTATAATTTCTATTATATGTTTATAAAATATTTTCTTAATTGAATTAATTAATTGAGGAGATCAGAAATTGGGGATTTTTGGAATTATAGATTGAGATAATTAATTATAAAATTAATTATGATATATTAATATTTTAGGATTGAGATATGTAATTGTTAAAATAATTATGATCTATTGAGATTGTGATTGAGATAATTAATTATGGAATTAATTAGGTGATTTTTAGTTTGTGGATATTGACGAATTAATTGAATAATTAATTAATGTGATTTACGTACTCAGTTAATTAGATAATTTATTAAGGGGATTTATGTGATAAACTAATTATTGAATTAGTAATAAAATTGTTGTGGTTGATTAATTATTGAATTTACTAATAGATTTTATGTGATTAATTAATTTTAGAAATAATTAATGTATTTTATGTGATTAAATATTTTTTGAATTAATTAATGTAATGGATGAGAATAGTTAAATCTTGAATTAACTAATGGAATTGTTATGTTTATCTAATTGTGGAATTATAAATGGAATGGATGTGGATAATTTATTTTTGAATTAATTATGTGTTAAGAATAGTATCATGGTCATTTAGTTGTGTATTAAATAATGGGAACATGGTCATTATAATGTGTATGGTATGAATGGTAACATTGTCATTTAGTTGTGAAATATAGAATGTGAACAAGATTATTCTAACGTGTAAGGTATGAATGATAACATGGCCATTTTGTTGTGAATTTCAGAATAGAAACACGGACATTCTATCGTGTGTTGTATGAATGGTAACATGTGAATTAAAATATGAATTAAATAATTAAATCAATGGAATTATGAGATATGATATTCCTCAGACATAATTTAGGATCCAACATATTTTAGAGTAGGTATTGAATGATAACAACGGAATTATAAGATATGATATCCCTCAGAAATACTTCAGCCTCTGAAATGAGTTGAAGCGGGGATTGAGGTATGAGTGTCTATGGGTACCCAAAGGTTTATACATGTAAATAAAGATTATTTGATAACGTGATAACTATTTACATATGTAATGTAATTATTTCTTTATACAACTGTATAAACTTGCTATTGATTGGATATTGTTTTAGTTGTGATTAGTGGTGGAATACTGTATTGCCTTAGATTTTCCATAAAAATTTTTGTTAGATACTATTTTGATTATTTTTGAGACCAGGCACTGAGACGTTGTGCAATTCGGAGGCCGTTGTTCCTAAAATAAATGTTTGAAATATATTAAATAGTATGCATGAACCTTTTTCATGAAAATGTGTAATAACATCTAAATGGGTAACCTGATCAGAAATATGATGGTACTGTTGAGTTTAGAATGCGAGGTTTACCCTAGGAATGACTTAACATTAGTTGGTGTGGGTCATTTGTAGAAAAGTCATCATAGGCGTGGAAATGAAAAAAATATTTTAATAAAATATTTTATTTCATTTTTGTTGATGCAATGATTGGTGGACATTAAATAGACTATTATTGAGAAATACTAGGGTTAGCCGTACAACCCTGGAACCGTTGGAGATCCATTGGAGATAGATTCATTGAATCCTCTCAGATGAATGGCGATAGGATCTTCGATCAATGATCGTTCCCAAAAAGATTCAATGGATCTCACCAAAAAACAAGACACAAACCCATTCACAATTAGTGATCAATTTGAATTAAGGTAGGGCATGTATTCTTGTTTTATTCTTCCCCATTCTTGATTTATATAATGAACATGAATCAATCAAAGAAAATATTGATATGCGGTTTGATCACTATGAATGATGAGTTTATTTTCTGATTTTTTAATGGGAGAATATATTTTTAATTTTATTATTCAGATTTTCATTCTAATAATGATGGATCAATATAAACATGAACATAGATCAAGGACTGTTACTCCAATATGTTATTATTCTTTTCTCCCCCCATTCATCGTTTTTCACGAGCATTCTCGATCAATCGATCATTGCGCACCCATTTCCTGGTGCAACGATCCGATATCACAGATCTAAGATTGGAATTTCCTGATAGAGGTGTGATGATGGAGATAAAGCAATTTAGATGACATAAGATACCCAATTTACCATTCTTGAAAACACCACAATGAATGACAATTTGATTCATTTATTGAGTAGATTTGATCGCATAATGAACTCTTCATCAACAAAAATCATTGGACGAGTTGGGATCTTTAATCTCATGGTGAAATGATCACCAGATCAAAATCTGGAGGCATTGGATCAAATGAAGGAGTAGATATGGGATTCTAAAAAATCATAAACAAAACAATGTTTAATCTGGATATATACATTGTGTGTGGTCACAAGATCTATGAATAGGGTTTCCATAGGGAAGTTAAGTATCACATGGAATGGGACCCCTTTCACATAGTATGTGGTATCACCTAGGTCACTCGACATGTATTCATGAATCACACAGGTTGTTTACATGGGAAGATGTTCACAGGCTAAGTTGTGTACTGGTACTTGAGAAGACATGCACAGGATGGTGACGTGTACTAGCACATGGTTAGAGTAAATGGGATATGTACATGATGTGTACTACTACATGGACATTGTTTCATGAGATGAGCCATTTACACGGGAAAGACCCAGGTTCAAGGGACATGGAGTGTGACCCCTACTACACATTGTGTACTCATTTATACATGTCTTGGAGCCCTTGTACTCTATATCTTGGGAAAAAATTAGGGTTTGTTACCTTTATCTTTTCCATGAGGTTTAGTATGCAATCATTTTTTAATCCCAGGACAATGATCCCTTCAGTAGTAAATCCTAGATAGAGTTGTTGGAATCCCTCTGAGAGTCCCAGAGTGAGATCCTTTATTCATATTCATGTCCTAGGTGGTGTTTTTGGTATTGACGTGAGCAACACTACAAGGGAGTCAATCCTCTACATAGCGGGTTAATCCATATTGATTTGTTGGTATTGTGATCCACATCTGTGTATAGTATTCTATTCAAACTATTAGCATTCTATTTCTCATTAAGTGACCCGATAAGAAGTACCTATTGGATGAAAATCCTCGATGCGATCAGATTCATGAGTGTGTTCTCTCGGGTGAGTGCTTTGTGTAATATTCTATATGGAATCATAGACTTGTATAATATGGTTGTGACTTACCTCTAGAATGTGTGTATTTTTTATGTATATCTAGATATTCATGTTATATATGTTTTAGAAATATACCTGGGTAGAGATTAATGTATTTACTTTGTTTTATGTGACGCACGCCTATCATAGGGCATGTAAAAAAGAAATTTAATTTTCCTAGTGCAGTATAATGGATGACCAGGTTCGTCTCACATGAGGAACTTTCTCATATGTTCACTCACTTAATTTAATTCACCTAAACTAATTCTTTTTAATTGTTTTTTTAATTTAGGAAGGTTATTAAATTTAAATTAATGAAAATATTAAACTATCATGCAATAAAAAAATTTAATTACTGAATAAAGAACTTGGAATTTATTGGTTGGTTTGTGGGTTCCATCATTTTTCTTGTTGGTGTTTAAATAAAGTTTGATAATTCAATTTTGAGATCTCATTCTTGAATTACTATTCTTTTATGAATTGGTGTGAAATCTTGAATGCATTTAACAATCTTAACTTCCCCTCCTACATTAATCAAGGTTGATGGAACAACTCAATCATGAGTGTGACAACTTCCATGACCTTTCTCGATCGTATGCCATTTCAACCACTGAATAGATCAAATCAATCATATTAAGAGCATATATTATGAATAAGGGAGGGAATATATTTAATAAAATAATAGAAATTAGTATTCGTTTCCTGTTGGGATATCGTGTAAAGACCCGGAAATTTCAAGGTAATTTTTTTTCTTAATTTCTTTGTAATTTTACATTAATGCAGTTTCTTACGGCGCCTGATTCTGAGGCCTGGGGTGCCCAGAATCAATTTATGATGTTTAGCTCGGGTACGTTCAGTGAACGAATGAGCGAGTTTTTCTATCTTTTGAACCAGGGCTCGGAATTAAAATCTGAGGGCATCGATGAACTTGCAACACCGGTAATTGCTTAAGGGGACCTTTTCTACAATTGTGTTTGTGCGGATGGAGAAGTTAAAATTTTGGATTAAATGAGGAATGGATAAAATTGTGAAACAATATTATTTTTAAGTATAAGGTGGTTTTATCCTACATAGGGATGTTTGGGTGGCACCTAACTACCCATGTGAGGATAAATGTGAGGATAAATGTGAGGTGGGGCCCACACGATCCCCAACCATTCAAATTCACATAACTCACTTTAACTCTCATAAACTCCCACCTTTAATTATGAAACTCATCCACGTCCTTATTAATTTTCTAACATATCTCTAATTAATTAAACAAATCAACATTTAATTAATTAAGGGGTTTTGATTTTCAAAAGGGTAATGTCGTGGAAAGTTCAATTAAAATAAGGTGGATTCTTATTTTAATTTGGTTGAAATTTGTGTTGGGAATGTCTTTTGGAGAGAAATCTCTAGAGCATTGAAGAACTGTTACCTTCCATGAAGAACGACATCTCTTCGTCAAAGAATACTGAGGTTCCATCTTCTCTGATGAGACACGGATGAACGAATAGGGATCAGTAGCGTGGTGAGGGCGCAACGAACTACGTTGAATCTTACGTCTTTCTCATGTCAAATCTGACAAACGACAAATGACACGAGGTACGAGAATATAGTTTGTTTCTCATCTAAGTGGTTTTTTCTCACGGGCATGAATGTTTATTTATAATATGTTTGTGTAGTTTATTATTGAATAAATTATACCCTTCTTGTAGTTGAAAACATGTGTTTGATTATTTCCAATTGATAACGCCTAACACAGAGGGCACGGGTAGAACAAACACGGCCCGACGACCCTCCACTGGTTGTTCGTTTGTGCGTGGAGTCGGGGCAGCCGATGCAAGGGCGAGTCTGGGATAACGACATGGGCAGGACATCATAGGTAGGCGGACGATACGGCGGTCCAGCCATAAGATCGAGTGGACATGAGGCACAGCTGTCCGGAGGTGGCGGGTGCACAAGACCCGTGGTGGGTAGGGTTTCATCGGCGACTAATCTTTTGTGTTGATGGGGCGTTATTTTTTGGGAAAGAGTTTTTTTTGTGCATGATGAGTCGTGGAAGAAGAAGAGATTGGAGAGATAAATAAATTAAAATATTATAATGATATTTTTATTCCAATAAATGAAAGTATGGGCTAGAGCGTGATTGAAGGGATGACCGCTAAGAAGGGGTCTGCGGGTCATGTTCCATGCGTGAAGAATAGGAGGGTGTGACCCTCTTTGTCATTTTGGATAATTTTTTGATTAAAATAATAAAATGAAAAGTAAATATAAGAGGGAAATGATGGTGATTGGATCTGTGCGAAACAAGGGGGATTTTTTGTGCGTGGAAGGGATTTGTTGTTTTGAATCGTTTAAATAAATAAACCATTAATAATAATATTAAAATATTGTTATTATTAATTTTGTTGATAAAACACCATCCCGTCCGTAACATACAAGTACGATCTCGGTTTCCAGAACTGTTAGCAGCAGTGCGACCCTGACATCGAGACAGAATGTATGAGTCCTATATTGGATATCTTTCTTCGGTTTTTGGATCAGGTACCCAAAACGCTCGAAAAATAATAGATTTAATATTATTATTAAATCTTCGACCCACCATAACTCATACGTGCGATGCCCGATTGTCTTGCCGTTAGTGGCGATATATTCCTGTATTTAATACGTTCGATTCAAGCCTAATGTTGGATACTAAATTTTGGTCCGTGGCTTGGGTCCATGAAACACTGAATAATAATAATATTATTATTATTACGAGATATTGTATCGGAAATATCTCCCTCATACGGTGTCGGAATGACGAACGGTCTGCAACATTGCAACCCTGGAATTAAGATCGATGTTTCAAGACCAATTTTGGATATTTAAATCGAGGTCGATGCTCGGTTCGCGCGTGTTGCGGTGAAATGAAAAATTTTCACCAGCTATCTGTTTTGGACCAATGAGTAGTTCATCTTGTGTTTTTTTCTGTATGGATTGCAATGGTGTGACCGGTTTGGTTAACCAGTGTCATTTTAAGTACGACTGGGTTGGTTCGAACACGAAACCAACCGGGCCCTCAGAGCGGAAACACTTATAACATGAGCTCCGGACGTCCGATTAATGTTCCATCAACTTTTTTGGATTCCTCTTGATGAGACAGATCTTTTGGTATAGTTCACCTGAGGTTTGGACGCAATTGGAGTAAGGTCGGGTTGGATAGTACTCAAAATCCAATAGGGCCCCTAGAACGGGAAAGCCGATAACTTTCAGACTGGGCGTCCGTTTGACGAACCGTCAGCGGCGTTAGTAATCACATTGAGACACATTACCTATGAGTGTACCCTATGAGAGTTTGCGGTATAGTATAGATACGACTGGATTGGTTCGTACAGTAAACCAACCGGGCCCCTGGGATGAAAAGGCTAATGACTCACAGACCGGACGTCTGATTGATGCACTGTCTATTGCGTTGAGACCCCTATGACGAGGGGGTCCTTTGAGATACTTCTTCGTAGGACTTTGTCACACTTGGCATATCGACCTGTAGGTTGTGGAGCGGACCCTCCTAGAGACGAGCGTACAGAGTACGGAGACCGTGTACCCATCTGAGACCTGCCGACTGCTTGACCGACTCGACTTGGAGTCAGTCGACAAGCCCAGTGGACATAGCACTACTGTGTTTGGGTGCAGACCCATAGTAGATGGAGCACTACTGGGTTTGGGTGTAGACCTGCGGTACTCAACAGATGGAATAACTATGCAGGCTATTAGGGGGGGTGGACTACTGTGTTTGGGTGGCAGACCCTGGCGGGAAGAACTACTGTGTTTGGGTGGCTGGCCCGCGGTACTCGACAGGAGGAGTACCTCAGTGATCTTAGGTTAGTGAGCAGTACCTCAGAGTCATGATAAGATGACTATACACTCCAAAGACAGGGCTCTTCAGCAGTTACGGTTTCGATAATGAAAATCCTGGTTTGAGCTGAGTCTATGACCTTAGTGTATACCTCATGATTGAGATGGGTCACTTGATAACTTAGGTATATGTATGGGCATGTACCCGGGTAGTGGTTATCCGTTGATTTCATAATCTTTGTGTTTCCTCTTGATTGAGATGGGTTACATGATAACTTAGTTATATGTATGGTCTTATACCTATGTAGAGGTTATCCGTTGAGATCTTATTTGTGGTTATCATTGTTGGTTTTAGTGAGACCTTGATGGTCTTGGGGTCCCTAATGAGTATCGTTATACTCAGCCCTGTACGGGCTATGCCCGTACCTCGTTGTGTTGGTTGTAGACGACGGGAAGTGCTGACCGAGGCCAAGTGTTCCAAGACTGGACGATACCTGGAGGTGGACCTCACGAAGAGTCAGTATCATGAGGTGGACTTCACAGCGAGACGATACTCGGAGGAGGTTTGCGGGCAAGAGCGTTGTGGAGGCTATCTGTACCTACCCTTCAGGTAGGATCCGTGGTGGACGATCCAGGAGCTGCGCTATCTGTACCTACCCTTCAGGTATGATCCAAGGAGGATGACCCATGAGTTTCTTCCTTTCTTCTAGCTGTTGTCTTTTCTGTTGTACTTTTGTTCAGTTGTAACTGTACTTTTGATTGGTTTTGTATTCTGGACCATTAACATTTCAGCACATCATTTTGTATGTAGTGTATTATTTCTGCTTGTACTCTATTGTTTTTTTGTTTACTTTTATAAAGGAAATGCCTTACCACTTATAGGAAATTACGCCTTCGGTGCTAGACACCAGCCCCTGGCCTATGGAAGGAGGGCTTGAGGTAGTCACGACACGGTCCCCGAGGATGGGTCGTGAAAAATTGGTATCAGAGGAGTCGGTTCTACCACAGAACTTATAACTCTGATATTTCTTTTCTGTGAAGCAATAGTGCTAAGGGTACCGAGTGTGGTTTTCAATTCAGGGAGTCCATTGTTGGTGCGGGCGGCCAACATATCCATACACCAGGACCCTGACTTCTGATTTTCGACTCAGTGCACGGGAACACTAATTGGGTGTGTGTTTTCAAAGGTTTTCCCCATAAAATGGCTCAAACCAGGTCTGGTCACCAGGTATAATCGTTGACCGTGTCACATCTGTTCAGGATGACTTCACGTAGACAGTCATTTGGTGTTCCGTGAGAGTACTCGATGAAGGTCCACCGAGCGACGAGGCTCCGGTGAAGGTCCCTCTTTCTTTGTTGGAACCTTCGGGTGGTGTACAAGAAGCACCACCACCCGTTGGGCAGCAGATGACACCAGCCATACTAGTGGACAATGCACGCTAACAGAGCACGTTGCACGAGTTCCAGTAGTAGAGGTCTCCGAGGTTATGAGGCGAGGTAGATTCCCAGGCAGCAGAGGACTGGCTGGAGGCGATTGCTATAGTTTTCCGCCTAGCTGAGACACCAGTAGAGTGGATGATAGACTTGACTACTACTTTTTTTCAAGTGAGTGACCATGAGGATGGTCCACATGGTGATGAGGATTCAGTACGTGGACCGATTCCTGAGATAGTGCCTTCAGGATGTGTGTCAGCTATACATCACTAACTGTTGGTTAGCAGTTACCATTGGCGGATCCGATAGGTGACACATGTAGGCTTACTGCCTTACATGTGTTCCAACATCAGATACCCTCATCTTCTGAGGCGATCCCGACTCACAGGTGGCTAAGGATAATCTTGAGGAGGTGGATGAGAGTTTTCTAGAGCCTATACAACTTCGACAAGACGACATGTCAGTTTCTAAGTATTCATCGAGGCGTACCGAACATTCCGGTTACTCGATGAATACGATTCAATTAGTGCCATAGAGCTCGGACCTCTGAGCGTGGTGTGTTTAAGGATATCCGAGCCATCAATTTTTCCTCTATGCATTCCTACTCACATTAGGGTGCTAGAGAGAACCTTGTGGTTGAATGTTCTTTGGATGAACGAATACAGCTATAGAATGTTTGAAGTTAGAACGCAACGAACTGGTGCCAGTCTCAGAGACATGGGCGTTCGAATGTTTCATGAAGAGGAACTGTTAAGGATAGATAAATCTGTAGAGTTGCAGACGTGGTGGTAGAGCTAGGAGAGAAGCATGAGGTGGTGCACATTTCAACATGTTACAACCAACCCCTTGTTTTCCCTCCATGCACAGGGAGCTGGAGGGCAGGGGAAGAGAGTAGCTGCAAGCGGTCAAGGAGTGTGACCCAATGGCTCTACGAATGATTCAAGGGATAGTCTGTGTCCACTACTAACTATCATAGTAATAGACGTTGATACGAATCATTCATTCCTTCCATGAATCTTGTCCCATACGTAGAGTTTCCAGTAAAAACTGTATACTGGACCCTCACGTCTGGAGATACCTTGGGAGGAGACTCGATAATAACACTTATGCTGACAGTGTGGCCTGTCTCTCAAGGAAAGAGTTTCAGTTGGAATCTCTTGGTGGCAGTGTCGAGGCCTTATGACGTTGGTCCGGGCATGGATTGGATCCACAATTCATACACAGATTGACAGTATTAGGCAAAGAGGTTGTGGTTTACCAACAACCTTGGGACGGGTTTTCCTTGGTCGGCAAAAAGGAAACCCCAGTCATCACAAGATAAACTCATGCATAGGAGTGTGTAGCCAATCACTCTTGAGTCGGCCAACCTTACCCTCACAGCAACAGGAGTTTTGAGTTTATGTTCTAATCAGGAATGGGAGACCTCTAGAGTTCGAGGAGGATGACCACATCCTTATACGGGTCTCACCTCGACGAGGTTTACGGAGATGTGGTCGAGGCAAAAAGTAATCTCTGAGGTTCAACGGACCTTTTTCAGGTCCTCAGCAGGGTAGGCGAGGTGGATTACCTCTTGATCTTTCCACCGCAGTTGCACCGGGTTCATGATGTCATCCACGTATCTCAGCTAAGGAAATATGTGCATGATCCTTCACACATCACCGACCTCCGGGAGCTGTATATTGATGATGGAGTGACTCTCACATGGTTCTAGTAGAGGTTATGGATCGACAGGGGCGGGTCCTATGAGAATGGTCGATTCCACTTGTGCATTTTCGTTGGTAGCATGAAAACCTCTAGGTGAGCACATGGGAGCAGGAGGCTCAGATGCATGCTCAGAACAACTTTTGTTTCCATAGTTTGTTATATAGATTTTCAAGGATGTAAAGCTCTGAGGTGGGAGTAATGTAAAGACCCTAAAATTTCAAGGAATTGTTTTTTCTTAATATCTTTCGAATTTTACATGAACACAGTTTCTGACGACGCCAGATTCCGAGGCCTGGTGTGCCAGGAATCAATTTCCGATGTTTAACTCGGGTACGTTTTGTGAACGAACGAGAAAGTTTTTATATCTTTTGAACCGGAGCATGGAATTGAAATCGGAGGGCACCGATGAACTCGCAACACTGGTAATTGCTAAAGGGGACCTTTAACGCAATTGCGTTTGTGCGGGTGGAGAAGTTAAAATTGTGGGTTAAATGAGGAATTAATAAAATTGTGAAACAATTTTATTTTTAAGTCTAAGGTGGTTTTATCCTATATGGGGAAGTTGGGGTGGCACCTAACTACCCATGTGAGTATTAATGTGAGGATAAATGTGAGGTGGGGCCCACATGAGCCCCAACCTTTCATATTCACATAACTCACTTTAGCTCTCATAAACTCCCACATTTAATTATGAAACTCATCCACTTCCTTATTAATTTTCCAACCTATCTCTAATTAATTAAACAACTCAACAATTAATTAATTATGGGGTATGGATTATCAAAATGGGAATGTCTTAGAAAGTTCAATTAAAATAAGGTGTATGCATATTTTAATTTGGTTGAAACTTGTGTTGGGAAATTCTATTGGAGAGAATTCTCTAGAGCATTGAAGAACTGTTTCCTTCCGCGAAGAACGGTGTCTATTCATAGAAGAATACCGAGGTTCCATCTTCTCTGATGAGACACCGACGAACAAACATGGATCGGTAGCGTGGTGCGGGAACAATGAACTACATTTAATCCGATGTCTTTCTCCCGTCAAATCCGACAAACGACAAACGATACGAGGTACGTGAATATTTTTTCTTTCTCACCTAAGTGGTTTTATCTCACGGGCATGAATGTTTATTTATAAGATGTTGGTATAATTTATTCTTGAATAAATTATACCCTTATCATTTATGAAAACAAGTGTTTGATTATTTCCAATTGATAACGCCTAATGAAGAGGGCGCGGGCCGAACAAACACGACTCGTTGACCTTTCGCTGGTTGTTCATTTGTGCACGGAGTCGGGGCGGCCACTGCGAGGACGAGGCCGGGATAACGACCAGAGCAGGATATCGCTGGTAGGCAGCTGGTATGGTGGTCTAGCCATAAGATTGAGCAGACAATAGGCACAACTGTCCAGAGGTGGCGGGTGCACAAGACCGTTGGCGGGTAGGGTTTCATCAGCGACTGAACTATTGGGTTGATGGGGCGTGATTTTTTGGGAATGGGTTTTTTTTGTGCATGATGAATCGTGGAAGAAGAAGAGATTGGAGAGATAAAAATTAAAAATATAATAATAATATTTTAATTCAAATAAATGAAATTATGGGCTAGTGCGTGATAGAAGGGTTGACCGCTAAGAAGGGATCCGCGGGTCATGTGCCATGCGTGAAGAATAGGAGGGAGTGACCCTCTTTGTCATTTTGGATAATTTTGTGATTAAAATGATAAAATAAAAAGTAAACAAAATAGGGAAATGATGGTGATTGGATCCATGCAAAACAAGGGGGATTTTTTATGCGTGGAAGGGATTTGATGTTTTGAATCATTTAAATAAATAAACAATTAATAATAATAATAAAATAATGTTATTATTAATTTTGTTGAAAAAACACCATTTCGTTCGTAACTTACCCGTACGATCTCGGTTTCAAGAATCGTCAACATCAGTGCGACACTAACATCGAGATAAAATTTATGAGTCCTATATTGGATATCTTTCTCCGGTTTTTGGATCGGTTACCCGAAATGATCGAAAAATAATAGATTTAATAATATTATTAAATCTTCAACCCACCATAACTCATGCGTGCAACGCCCGATTGTCTTGCCGTCAGTGGTGATATATTCCTGTCATTAATACGTTTGATTCATGCCCAATTTTGGATACTAAATTTTGGTTCATGGCTTGGGTCCACGAAACACTGAATAATAATAACAATATTATTATTACGGGATCTTGTATCTGACATATCTCCCTCATACAATGTCGGAATGACGAACCGTCTGCGACATTGCGGCCTAGGAATTAAGACTGATGTTTCAAGACCAATTTTGGATATTTATGTTGAGGTCGAGGCATGGGCCCCATGAGGCCCGGTTTGCGCATGTTGCGGTGAAATGCAACGTTTTCACCGGCTATCCGTTTTGGACCAATGGGTAGTTCATCTCGTGTGCTTTTCAGTATGGATCACAATGGTGTGATCATTTTGGTTAACTGGTGTTATTTGAAGTACGACTGGGTTGGTTCGAACACGAAACCATCCGGGCCCTCGGAGCGGAAACACTTATAACTTGAGATCTGGACGTCTGATTGATGTGTCGTCGACTTTTATGGATTCATGTTGATGATAAAGATCTTTTGGTATACTTCACCTGAGGTTTGGACATGGTTGGAGTAAGGCCGGGTTGGATTGTACCCGAAATCCAACCGGGCCCCTAGAACGGGAAAGCCGATAACATTCAGAACAGACGTCCGTTTGACGAACCGTTAGCGGCATTAGTAATCACATTGAGAAACAGTCCCTATGAGTGTACCCTATGAGAGTTTGGGGTACAGTTAAGATACAGCTGAGTTGGTTCGTAGAGGAAACCAACAGGTCCCCTGGGACAAAAAGGCTAACAACTCACAGACCAGACGTCTGATTGATGCACCGTCTGTTGCATTGAGACCCCTATGACGAGGTGGTCCTTTGAGATACTTCTTCATGGGGCTTTTTTATACTTTTAGTATCGACCTGTAGCTCATGGAGCGGACCTTCCCGGAGACTAGCGTACGGAGTACGGAGACCGTGTAGCCTGCTGAGACCTGATGACTGCTTGACCGACTCGACTTGGAGTGAGTCCACTAGCCCTGTGGATGGAGCACTACTATGTTTGGGTGCAGGCCCATGGTGGATGGAGCACTACTGTTTTTGGGTGCAGACCCACGGTACTCACCAGAAAGAGTACCTCAATAGGCTATTAGGGGTGGTGCATTACTGTGTTTGGGTGGAAGACCCTGGCGGGAAGCACTACTGGGTTTGGGTGGCTGGCCCGTGGTACTCGACAGGAGGTGTACCTCAACAGTCTTTGGTTAGTGAGTAGTACATCGGAGTCATGACAGGATCACTGTACACTCTAGAGACGGGGCTCTTCACCAGTTACAGTTTCGATAATGAAAATACTGGTTTGAGATGAGTCTATGAACTTAGTATTTACCTCATGATTGAGATGGGTCATTTGATAACTTAGGTTTATGTATGGGCATATACATGGGTAGTGGTTATCCGTTGATTTCATAATCTTTGTGTTTCCACTTGATTGAGATGGGTTACTTGATAACTTAGGTATTGTATGGGCATATACCTAAGTAGAGGTTATCTGTTGAGATCTTATTTGTGGTTATCCTTGTTGGTTTTAGTGAGACCTTGAGAGTCTCGGGGTCCCTACTAAGTATCGTTATACTCTCCCCTGCACGGGCTATGCCCGCACCTCATTGTGTTGGATGCAGATAACGGGCAGTGCTGACGGAGGCCGAGTGTTCGAAGACTAGACGATACCCGAAGGTGGACCTCACGACGAGTTAGTATTAGGAGGTGGAATTCACGGTCAGACGATACTCGGAGGAGTTTGATGGGAAAGAGCATTGTGGAGTCTATCTATACCTACCCTTCAGGTAGGATCTGTGGTGGACAATCTAGGAGTTGTGCTATCGGTACATACCCTTCAGGTAGGATCCAAGGAGGACAACCCAGGAGCTGGTTCCTTTCTTCCAGCTGTTGTCTTTTCTATTTTACTTTTGATCAGTTGTAACTGTACTTTCGATTGGGTTTGTATTTTGGCCCATTTAATTTTCATCACTTCCTTTTGTACTTAGTGTATTACTTCCGCTTGTACTCTGTGGTGTTTTGTTTACTTTCACACAGGAAATGGCTTCCCAGTTACCAGGAATTACGCCTCTGGTGGTAGTCTCCACCCCTTGGCCTATGGAAGGCGTTCTTGGGGTAGTCACGACACAGGCCCCGAGGACGGGTCGTGACATATCTCCACACCAGTTCACGTCACTCTTTCTCATCAAAAACTTAATAAAACTTAAGAATATTACCGTAGAATCAATGAAATTGACATATACCTCCCCTAAACCAAGGATTGA
Organism: Viscum album; assembly: GCA_963277665.1. Lineage (NCBI taxonomy): Eukaryota > Viridiplantae > Streptophyta > Magnoliopsida > Santalales > Viscaceae > Viscum > Viscum album. The sequence goes on along the minus strand of OY728148.1, from coordinate 980,930,880 downwards.
GTAATTGCATCATTTTTAGGTTAATAGGTAATTGTGGATAGTATGAGAATAATAAAAGAAGAAAATAAGGATAAAATATGGATAATAAAGGAGGGTGGTTGGGTGGAAGAAAACAAAAAAAATAAAAACCATGCATGATTTTATTAAAAATCTAAATTACAATTGAAATATAAAAATATAAAGAAAATAATAAAATTAATAATATGATAAGGGAAATATTTGTGAATGTCCTCCCTCGGTGGAGATCTCCCCTTGGTTCCTTGGAATAAATGTGATTGAAAATGGGATGAGATGATAGGTGGGAGCTCCCCTCCTTTTATAGGAAGAAATTTTCCTCCTCAAGATTGCACAATTTTTGGCAATATAAATGGATGATTAACACATTTAATCCTTCATAATTTTTTTTAATAAATTAATTTTTCATTCAACATCAAAATTTCATATTGATTGGACTCATCTAGAAGGATTTATTTATTTGTTATTGACAATGTATTTTTTTCTAGATGAATTTTCCTGGAAGTTTCCATCAATGTATAACATCTCTTTGCCATCGTAATGGGAGAAAAACTCCCTGAAATATATTTAGGTAGTGTATATATGTGTCCTACATCATATCGAATTCTAATCAATTACATTTTAGGTGTGTAGCCTAATTTACACTTCTGTTACCAAGGTGGGTTCCACGCTGTCATCCGAGACAATTTCTAAACATCAATGATTTTTTTGGGCCATTAGATATTCGAATAAGACTCTAGTATAGAAGAAAAAGTTAAAGGAATTAAAATAAGTATTCTTAAAAAAATAAACATTCAATTTGGAATTATATTTTTATATAAATGACCAAAATACCCTTGATGTAAAAATCTGTCAAAAATCCAGAATTTAAGAACATTTCACATTTTAGCTCAAAACACACCATAAAACAAAAATTGATCCATATAAGATCATATTGATAAATTAGTAAGGTTAAAACAAATGAAATGAATATAAAAAATGTGGAAAATAATAGATTTATCAGAATATTTTTTAGTTTCTAGGTGTCCTACTAAGTATTGTTATACTCACCCATACACAGGGTTTTCCTTTATGTGTCGTGTCTTGGGTAGAAGATTGAAATTTTGAGAGTCTTAGGAGGACCAGGACCAGACGGTGCTTAGTGAGACCTGAAAAACCGAGGTGTGTTCTTACAAGTTTCTGAAAGCAGTCCTAATATATACTTTTAGGTTGTACTTTTGATTTCATACACTTTGTGGTGGGCTTGTATTTGGTCATAATAACTTTATATTACATCGTTTTATACTCTGGTTATGCAATTTATATGTATGAATGCATGGGTTTTCAATTGTTTTTATATTTCATCATTTTATAGGCTAGGGGATGTGTGTTTCTGTATAGGTACTTAAACTAAGGACTATCATGTCAGTGATACACCTTCTTAGTACTAGTAACTAGCCCCTAGCCTATTTGAGGTTGGTATTCAGGAGTCATTACATGGGCCCCTCTAGGAGGGGGCATGACACCTACTGAGTTATACTCACACCCCGATTGGGCTTCCTGATCAGTACCTAAATAGATTTTGTGCTTTCTAGAGAGGATAAGTGAAAATACCTTATGTTAGATCATTGATATGGGGAGGAGCATGGATGAGGGAACCATACACTATTTGGGACCTGCTTGGGGGAGTCTTCAATGTCTTTATTTTGGTTTTCATTTTAGACACTTGACATGTACATTGTCATGAAATATTTTCTTCTTAAATTTTTTATATTGTATTTTCATTTTTGGTCATCTTTTGATACTGGTTCTTTTAGGTTATGATTACATGTTATTAATATATTGTTTATTATTTTTTCCATGTTGTATTTACTCTGATAAAAGAGTGTAATGTCTCCCCATGATCAATATATCAGACCCTCACTACTAATCAACAGCCTCTGACATATGTGTAGGCATGTCTGAGGTCATGTGATTAACCGATTGGAGTCAATGGTGTGTGGAACTTGGTCTGAGATGTTATTGTTTTCAACATTAGAGGTTTTGGAGATGTCTTGTAAGATTCTATAATTGTGAAGAAAATCATGTGAATCTTTCCAGATAGGTTTGATTCCAAAATTTTCTCTTTATAAGATAAAGATTATTTTTCTCTTGATGAAATTTCTAAATTTATTTTTACTTATGAAATGATCAAATCACCAATGTTAAAAAAATATGAAAGATGAAATACATTTTGAATCAATGAGAAAGATGATAATTCAAGATGTTAGACATGATTATCCTTTCTACATTGAAGATAAATAGGATGATATGTTGAATGAAAAAAATCACGTCTCTTATATCTAAGAACTATAGTAGAGTAATATGAAATTATGTTGGTAAAGATTCTCTTAGATGATTTGATTATTGTAGAATTGGAAACTTTACTATGAATTTACCTACAATGAAAGTTGGTGAGTATCGAGAATATTCCGATAAAAAACTATGATGAAAGAACTGAAACACAATTTATGAAGAAGAAAATTCATCCAACAATCACAATAATAAGTCTACAAGAAACAAAATAAATATGATAACTAAAAAATTTTAATCATACTCAACTGAAAACAATTCTTCAAAATATGAAAGTGAAAAAATATTATAATCTTCATTGCAAAATTTTTGAAAATAAAAGATTCCATAGATAGTGAACAAGGTGGTGAAGAATCATAAGAGAGTATCAACTCAAAACAAAACTTATATTATGTATTGAGAAAAACAGAAATATAAAGTTAGAAATTAGATAATGAATAATTATTGTGAAGAAGTTTCTAAAGTAAGAAATTATGTCATCATGTCTGAGGAAGAATTCCTTCAAGATTTCTTAAGTTACAAAATAATAACCACTAAACATGGAATGATGGGTGAATATCTCAATAATAAATTGAAATATAAAGAAGAAGAAGTCAATAAGATTCAATATAAACTTCTTGATTCTATAAATACCTTGAGAAAAATTAATGAAAAATTTAACGAAGATTTAACAGTAATATATAAGACTTATAAATATGATTAGAATTGTCAAATAAAAAATTAGGTGAATTCCTCACACACCAAAAATAATGATTCATCTAATTTTTCTAACATTTCATGTGATAATAAAATTAAGAGGAATGTGTGGGTGGAGAAATAATGTTACAAACATATCACATATACAAAATTTTAAAACTGACATAGATGGAAATATGGAATACACCAAGACTATGTTAGGGGAGGAAGGATTTATAAACCTCAATTTTTTTTCAAAAGATAGATCATTCTTCAATAAAAAATTAAGATTTGATGGATTTTATTGGTTCTATAGACTATATGGGCACATAACTTTTAATTTTTGGAATAACATACCACTTCCCAAAATAATATTTTATTAGAGTGGAAGAAATAGTGAAATTTGAATGAAATACTTTCTTAACACATAAGAAGTTAGAAACAAAAAATCACAAGAAGGTAGAAACTTTCGAATATAAATCAATTTCAATTTCTGGAAGAAGTTTATGGAAGATGTGATTTGTCTTTTCATCATGTCGAAAGATGTATGAAACTCCTTATAGAACAAGTTACTTATGGGAGATAAAGAAAAGGATGCTAGGATGAAGAAATCTGAGGGAGTTTTTTTTTGAGACTCCTTTGAAAGAAAATAAAAGAGAACAAACCATGGATACTTGGTAGTGGTTGTTCTTCATGCATAATAGGTGATTTAAAAATCATGAAACATATTGAAAATCAAGAAGGAGGATTTATTTTCTTTGGGAATAATAGTTCATTAAAAATCATATGAATCAAAATGACTGAGATTAAAGAAGAAAAGTTGAAATATTAGGAATTTTTATTTACTGATGTGCTAAGACGTAATTTACATAGTGTAAGTCAACTTTGTGATGATGGAAAAGATGTGATTTTCATAAAATATTCATGTGTTATCAGAAGTGTGAAACATTGAAAAGTTATCACAAGTGGAGAAAGAACTAGTGGAAATAATTTTCATGTTAGAAAATTTAAAAACTATTTTTATCTAAGTTCCAAAGATGATAAAATGTTATGGTGCCAAATACTTGTCCAACTTGGGAAGAAAAGAATGAAAAAACGTTCTAAAGTTTATTATTTACAAAATTTTCCAAAATTGAAAAGAAGAGAGGAAGATATTTTTGTTTCTTGTTAGAAATGGAAGATGACTAATAAAAGTCATAAGAATGTTGTGATTCCATCTACCAGGCCTCTTAAACTTATTCATTCCAATTTATGTGGGTCAATGAGACATCAATAAAAAAAGATATTTATAATTTATCAATTTTAATGGTGATTTCAATCAAATGAAAAACATCATTTTTTTGTAACACAACTAAGAGCCTATAGAAATGTTCAGGATTTTCAAAAAAGAATATGAGAAAGAGATGTGGGTTTATATAAAGAAATTGAGAATGGATAATGGTATTGAGATTACAAGAAATACTTCTGAAACTTATCTTAGAGATCATGGTATTAAACATTAGTATAGTTTTCTATATACCACACACCAAAATGGAGTAGTAGAAAGGATGAATATAGGTTTTGTGGAAATGGGAAGAATCATGTGAGAAGAATAAAAACATTCAAGGTTCAACTTGAGTGAAGTTGTTAGTATTATTTTACATGTTTTAATAAAAATTAATTTTAGAAACCAACATGAGTTCTTATGAAATTTTCTATGAGAAAAAACATTTATAGAAGTACATAAATGTTTTTGGAATCCCATGTTTACATAAAATAATAAATTTGGATCGAGGAATGTTTGATGAGAAAGATGAGGAAGGAATATTTATTATTCACCCAATTGAAGAAGTTACAAATGTAAGAATTTTGTAATTATCTTTATTTTATGAATATGAAGTTGTGTTTATCAGATAATTGGGGAGAGGAAAATAAAAGTGAGAAAATATCAAATTTAGGGGGATTTTATCATAGCATGGCCATACAATTTTTTTCTCACCAATGGATGTATTTTTTTCAAAACAAATACCTTATCTATCAGTTTGGTGTCTTAACACTCCTTTAATAAAGGATTTGTTTTGGAAAAATTCAAAAATCATGGGTTGTTTACAAATTTTGAATTGTAAAAATTTTCTGAGAGTTGTAAAAGTTATTAGTGAGTATTGTTAAAAAATCCAAATGGAGAGATTGAAGAACCTCTGTGATGTATTTCATAATAAATTTTTGTATTTGCTGATAACTAATCTTTTATAAGAAAATATTTTTGAAAAAAAGTGAGTGTTTCTAAATGTTTGAACCCAAACATAAAGGGGGATAAAGATTTGTTTTATAGAAAGACATTTTATAGACATAGAGGATTGAACTGAGAAACACCATATGAAAAGTATCAAACTGATCACCACCGGTCATAGAAGTCATCAAAAAGTTAGAGTTTTTTATCAGACACACAGTCAATCTCAGATTTATTAACATGAAGTACAAGTTTCATTAGACTCAATGTTGGTTATAAAGTTAGAATGTTGTTGATGAGGTTGCATGAAGAATGTGATGTCAATAGTTAAAATTTTCTTAAACATTTCAACCTTCAGTCAAAAATTTCTTTTCTAATTTTTAATTCTCAAAAATCATAATTTTTCTGTAACACTTGTGATAAGATCCTTATGAAGAAAATTGGGAGAATAGGTGGAACCAATCATATTGAGTTTTGGTTGGAAACAAAGAAGGTGTTGAAAGTAAGGGAAGTCATAATACTTTCCTATATAAGTCATATAGTACTTTTAAAATATTGAAGTTCTCATAAATATGGATAACTATAAAGATAATATATTTTTATGAAATAGAGAAATCATAAATATTTTATTGATTCTAGGAATCAAGAAAAATGTTTTCATCAGATCGAGAAGTACTAAGCATAAATGTTTTCAGAAGTCTGAATGAGTTATAGTTGATGAGGGTTGATGTATTTCAATGTTTTATATTGGAGTTTCCATCGTAAATAGAATTTCATCATAGTGATAATTCCATCATTATGAGGATTCCATTTGATTGAATCTTAGGAAGTTCAATGAGGTAAAATCTGAGGAGGATTGTTAATTAAACCGACTATGAGGAAGAAATTCAATAAAACTAACTCTAAGAAGTAAATTCAATCAAGACCGACTCTGATAAGGAATGTCAATCACACTGAATCTGAGAAAGAAAGTTAATTAGACTAACTCTAATGAGGAAATTCAATTTAGAATGATATGAAGAAGTTTCATCATGATGATATGAGGAAGTTCCATCATAATGAGTTGAGTAATTTATATTATACTAAATAAATTTCAGGAAGTATGAGAAGAATTATTATAAAGAATACATAAGAAGATTTCATAATATTTGTGAAGAGTCTAAGTGGTCAAACTTGAAATTAAAATATGTATAAATATTGGATTTTTTTTTAATTTGAGTAAGTGGGAAAAGTTTTTTAGTTTCATAAATATATCTTTTTGGGATGCATATAAATAAAAGAAATGTATATTCATACATTCCAACTTTTTTATGTGAGTGGAAAAAGAAGAGCACTACAGAATTCATGTCAAAGTTGTCTTTCCATATTGAAATCTCATTAGAGGTTTGTACATTTAATATTTTTGTTTATTGGACTGAGTATGATCAGACTGAGAATTTGAGAAGAGTTTGAGTAATGCATATTGGCAATGGATTCCTCAAACTGATTCCATCACACTGAATTCATCGGATTGAGTCCATCGGACCCAGCCCTATTGTATGGAGTGAATTAGACCCATCCACATCATAATGAGGATTCTGAGTTGAGAGTTTGTGGTGTAGTTTGAACAATGTATTTTTCTTTTGTTTTATCACATTTTTTAAGAAAAAATTATAAACCAATAGGAGTCTGTATAATCATTACAATTTGGATATATAAAATATGTATAATGGGAGTTGGCACAAGTTGTATTCACATATTAATTTTAGGGAATTTAAATAGACCCATAGGAGTGTCTATGAAAATGATATATGTTCTCACCCTAAGGTCGAACATTGTAAATATCATGTTCTTTACTTTTTTACTAATTTTTCATATATTAGTATTTACTAAAATATTATAAGGATATAAATTTTATCAATTTTTGGTGTTTAATATTTTCAAAATTATTGAATCTTATAAAATTGAACATCTAATTCAACGCCACTTCTGAGTTATTATTAGATCCATTGGAACTTCATATACCATTTATCACTTTATTTGAATCTTTTTTCAATATATGTGCTACTTTTTTGTAATTAAAATCCCTAAAAGAATAATGTAATACTCTCCTGACTCATCATTGATCTCACCATTTCCAACAAGACGTGGTTCCTCCTTTCACTAACATCCTCACACTGATGTGTATTAGGATGAGGGAGTTAATATAATATATCAAACTCCTATAAGTAATAAATGAATTCTTTATTGAGATATTATGCAACAAGTTCTAAGAGGAATTTCTTTATCATACTACCAATTTGGTTCCCATATTCATTCTTGTATTTCTTGATTTTATCAAAATAACATGACTTATACCTCATTAAGCAGAGATATTCATTTCTAATAAAACCATCGGTAAAATTTCTGATGTATGAGAACCCACCCCTACCTCAATAGGAAATTTTCTACACAAATATGTATGAACTAATTCATGATTCTCATTATACCATTCAACTTTTCTACTAAATGTGGATATATTCATTAGACCATATAAATAAGTGTGACACATACCAATTGGTTTTAGTTCAAAAGAATCTAAATATCCATTTTGGTATAACTTAGTCATGCGTTTTTCATTTACATGACCAAGCCAATGATTCCATAATTGGGTGTGGCATGAGTTATGTGAAGTAGTTTCATTATCGATTTCCATTACATGGTTTGTATAATACAATAAAAAATTGATATTTAAATTCACCTTACCATAAAAAATTTATTTTTATAATAGAAGCAACATTCATTTACAAATATTAAAATAAATCCATCTATATCATGATTAGATATATAAATAATTTTTTTCAGAATGGATGAAATATAATAACAACCTTTCAAACCCAATATCATTATAAGATCCCATATTTTCCTAGGTACATCCCACTCTGAGGTTTTCATTGGACATATTTTGTTGGGTATTCCTTTGTAATTAATCCTTTGTGACTAAGTCTTATTTGATGAAATGAAGCCTTTCTTAGAGAAAATAACCTTAATATTAGGCATTTATGTCAATTAAAATTAATGGATTCGATGTATAAATATGTTAAATGTGATTAATAGAATTTTCTATGAGTTTAGAAGGATCATAGGTGTTTGTGTAACTTTTATAGAAGCTAGTATAGAAACTATTCAATGAAAAATTAAATGTTGTGTTCATGTTGCATGACATGTAACTATTTCTAGATGAATTTAATGAACTAGATTATGATGTGATGTGGTTACATGTCGTGAATCTGATTCACATCGTTTAAAAGTTTATCAAAATAAATATTATCCCGGGGAAAAATGTTTTTCCAGCATAAATTAAAAATGAGGGAATACATGACACGATAGGATTACACATCATGTATTACTCCTACACAGTAGTTTTAATTGTGTTGTGTACTTATGAATCTCATTATTTTTTATTATAGCCTCTCCTCTTTCGCACCTAGGGTGAACTCTATGAAAGTTTGATTTATATTCCCCCCCTTTCAGATGTCCAATTTTTACAGTCGGTCCATGGTGAGTTTATTCACATTGGTTTCCCTCTTCTCACCAGTCATTAATATTCATTGTAGTGTACATATTTTTAACATGGGTTTTGTTTTGAGAGTTGATCTAGTTTTGGGTTAATCTAGGTTCTTCTTGTGATCTTCTGTGACATCTTCTTTAAACGATTTTATCATTAGAAGTGTTGTGTTAATCACATGTTAATTGTATGGAGACTAAACCTAACCTTATGGTATATTTAATTGGTAATTATATGAAATATGTTGATTATGACCATGTAATGTGCACTATAAATAATCAGTTGATTTATAGTAAATCATGGATTGGATTTTTTTAGATTCAATGGTTGATGAAACCTGGATTATGGATACCTATTTGGGGAGAAAACATTTGAGTAAAAAGAACTTGGATAAAGGTTTAAAGAATTGTGAGCATGAGATGATACTTTAGGTGATTGATTGATTTAAAATCCCTAGGTAATCTAATATTTATTATTGATATGACTATTGATCATTTGAGAGATAAATGATTCATTATATGAAAGAAAAATAGTAATTTTCATAATTAACCATTGTGATTTATGATGTGATATTAGGATATCCATACTATTATGACTTGTATATTTGGAGATGAAATGAATAGTTATAGGGATATCCTAGTAATGTTTAAATTATTGTATAGTAGGCTTGTCCTAGTTATACATTCTAAAATTCTTATATAAAGGAATTTTCTTGTAGGATGAAATGCTTATATAGTAGGCAATTTCCAATGATACTTGCTGAAATGGTTATACACCAGGCTACACCCTGGGACACATGCTGAAATGCATTTATATAGGGAAATGATCGGAGGATGGTATTATTATACAAAGAGGGCTACCTGATTGTTTGATTTTTCCATGGTATATGGATATAGATGGAATGGTTTTTTACATGCTCAGAGACATTTCATCATGGTTTTGAAATAGTTAAATTGATATATTATATAAATTAGTTAATTAATACATCTATTTATCACATTATTGAATATAATTATTATCAGGCTGGTTGTGTTTAGGGATGGTGGTGTCAACCTACTAAGTATTATTCACACCTTATTTGGGAACTATTTGGTACTTGAGTAGATTCAATGGATGCTGGTTTGGACAAGGGAAAGGGACATTATTACTGATTCTTTTGTTTCTTGCTAGATGGGATGGATTTTGGAGATTGGTCTGACATGGGGATCGAGACCAGATCCTCTTTGGGATTATTTAATGTGAGTAGATTATTTTGATTGTATTGGTTTAAGTTTTATTTTAGATACATCTTATCCTGTAATTATATTATTCATCATTAAAGGTTCCTCTTTTATTTTCTGAGCTGTATGATATACAATTTACATTATTTCTCTGTTACTCTAATTTTTATTACTATGGTTTAGTTCCACTATGTTTTACCAGGGAGTATAGTCTCCCCACTATAAATATCATATCCTCACTACTAGTCCATAGCCTCTAGCATATGGGGATGCATGATTGACATATAATAACTAAATCCTTTTGACCATGTGAAAGAGTATCATATTGGGGGACATTACAAAGTCATATTATAGGACTACCTTGTTATTTTATATTACATTATTTTTTAGAAAATGTAGAAAGAAGACAAGGATCTATTGGGACTTGGTAATGAGCTTATTCATTGGAGTAGCTAACACATGTAATGGGGGAAATTTGTGTTCCAGGGATGGGATTATTTTTTATGTTATTCTCTTGTTGCAATTGATGTTATTTCACCTTGGTTGATTTATATGTTGTGTTATGTTATTTTTTTGTGATGTTATTGTTTCTTGATATTTAAACTCATGGACCATTAAGGTGAGATATGATTATGCATGAATCATGATAAGCACATAGGGATATATGTATATATACAAGCATTTTTCATGACAGCGACACGTTTATTGCTTGTGTTATATACTTTCCAATATAAATTGTGAAATAATATATCTATTATATTTGATATATGGAATGAAATAAAATATTATTTCATTATAAAGCACTTATAATTCATGGTTAGAGAGACCCATATTAATGGTTCTCTAATGTCATCACCTCTTGAGGTTGACTTATTTTTAGCCAATGTTTATAGGAGTGTGTTTTTCATGTAGATAAAATGGCTCCACATCATCTTCGAGTTGAGTTCTAAGAGAGTGGAAATCAGTTATCTCCTATTGTAGATGAACTAGAGCTTTATGAATCACTTTAGGATAAAATGGATGTTCATCATCACAACAACTTCTTAGGGGTCATGCAATCCATGGAAAGGAGACTATTTTCATCATTCCTTTAATGTGTGAGTTGATGATAGTGATTCATCTACAACCTACACCTATGTTCACTGGGGAGGGAGGCTCCCAGGTATCTAAGTTCTAGATTGAGTCAATATATAAAATTGTCAGGCATCTTGAGATACCCAAAGATAAGAGGGATAATCTTGTTGTGTATATACTCAGTGGACCTACCAAACATTCGTGGGATATTCTAGAGAAGGATGGGAATGAGGATGAGTTATCATGGAAGGAATTAGAGGAGAATTTATTGATCCACATCTATCCATAGATGCTGAGTGATGAGAAAGATCATTAGTTCATGCATCTGATATATGATAGAATAAAAGTGCGGGACTATGTTGAACATTTCAGTAACCTATAATGCTTTGTTCCATATTTAGCTACTGATGAGATCTCTAGGGAGGATCATTTTTTGGATGGTATTCACTATGATGTTAGGTCATAGGGTAATGTTTTTTTCTAAGTAGATTTTTATATTTGATGAATCTTGAACTCATCACAGCAAAGAATCTGAGAGAGGACCCAAGAGGTATCCAGGCTATTTCCATAGGGTAAACTATGATCACTTATTTTAGTGGCAAGAAGAGATTCTATGAAAGTTTTTCCAAGGAAATAAAATGAAGACCAGTTAGGGTAGTGGGAATACATCTTAAGATCATATTCCATTGTAGTGCATCAGTGTAGAAATTTAAACCACAAGAAACCTTCGTTTTAAAACACCAGTTTGGAGTGCCATGTTTGTGGCAGGATGGGCCATCTTCATAAGTTTTTTTAGAACTTCTCATAGTATAGTAGTGGAAGGGGAGTAATATAGGTACTAGAGTCTAAGAAGGACTCATCTACTCCTCATCAGATAGGTAGATATAGTTCTATAGTACTTTTAGGTTTAGGCGGGAGATATGGTACCCCATTGTAATGACATAATGATTATTAGTAAAAAACATTTCCTAAATAAATGTGTGTTGTATTATATTATAAATTATACACATATAAAATATAAGGAAACCAATAAAAAAATATATTAATAATTATTTTTACATTAATCAGTAATGAAACCAATTAAATTTCCAAACATTACAACTGGAAAAGATGTGTTAAATAGAAAAGCTAAAATGATATAATATGGATCGACCTTAACTACTAGAATTATTGGCCCCCCTACCAACACTATATAAAAGAAACAAAATTATAGTAAACCAATTAAAATTATTTGAAATTGAAATATATAACCATTAGAGGAATTGATTTGAATATTGAATGAAATAATTGAGTGGTATATAAATAAGGTAATGTGACTATTGGAATAGTAACCCGATCATTAGAAACAGTAACCTGAACATTGGAAGAGTGATTTTACCAAAAAATAATTAATTATGATATAAATAACATTTATCAAGGATACTTTATGTCTATACAAATATTATAATTCAATAAAATAAATATCAAGATTAAAAACCTCAATGAAAATAAAGCATATTTTTAATAATCTGTATTTTAATGTATTTTGTAAAAATCATAATTTTTTGTTAGAAATTATAATTTATCTATTTTAGATATATATTTTTATTAAATTAATGTCATTTTTGAAATTATCATGTTAAAAGTTTCCTTGGGTGTGTTTTTTGTAATTTTCCGAAATACTTGAATTTTTAGGTGAATATTAAAAATATAGTTTTTTCACATAATCGATGTATCTTAAGTTACATCATTCATGATATAATAATTAAATAATCCTTTATTGAAATTTATTTTCAGCCATTATATATTTAATTTCATAAATGAGTCATTAGAATAAAATAAAATTTATTTTCATACCTAAAAATCACATTCCAAAACCTAAATTCAAAAGTTATTCCTTAAAATATGAATTTCTTTTATCATCAATCTTATTTTTTAAAGTAATGAATTAGAATTATAAAGAAGTTTAAAAGTACTAAAACAATTATATTATATTTATATATAAATTATTTTTTCAATGATTCACTATTACATGTTTTTCATTTGATATATTATTTTATTAAATATTTTATTCTAAAAATACCCATCTCTTAATGTATAAATAATCCATCTCCCTTCCCTTGGAAACACACCCCTATAAAACATTCCAAAGAAAAATATCTTCCCAAATACTCCCTCTAAAAATCCTTTCATTAATTAGGGACATTTTGGAGCAATCCAACTCTAATCACCAAGGGTGTTATAGCATATTACAAGAAAAGCTACACTGAGGAGAGAGTAAGTCTCTATTATCTTTTCCATTTTTTCTTATTCTCTTTATTATTTTTACAAATTAATTTAAAAACCATATAATATAAAACTAATTATTCAATAATTTAAAATTATATTATTTATGTTAACATGATGTAATTTTCATATTTATGACAAAAATAATTGCAATACTTCTCTTTACCTCTCTTTTAACAATGTCCCGTTAAAGGTTGATTAACCACCTACAAAGAAATTTCTAAGACAATTCTTATAACAATCTTCATGGATGGATATTATTAATTATATATAATATATAAATATTTAATTACATTTGTTATAATCTACTGGATTTAAACATTCTTTCCTATAAATGACTCTGAATGGAAATTGAGAAATCAAAGTGGAACAAGAAATTTTTATTCAAATAATTATATCAAAACACTTCAATTTCTTCAATAGAAATTATTAAATATAATAAAATGAATATAATTGATAAATAATTGTATAAATGGATATAATTAAAATATTTATTAGTTTTTTAATAAAAATAAGTTTATTATTCAAGAGGCGCAAACGTGAAGAAATAAAGAAGGAATTAAGGTAAGGGGATTCTTGAGCCCAACTCTTTTTAATTGGGTTATCCATATTTCATGACATATTTGCATAAATAGTCCTCTAATGTTCCATAAATATAATTTCATTATTCCTACTTCTTCTTTTTTTGGATATAAATGTTTTTTATTTGATTTTATGGAAAATACAATGATTTCCCAAAATAACTCTTCTTTCCAAAACACATAATTGACTCCATTTCCATAGTTTATTATCAACTAAAGAATTATGATTCTTATAGAAAGTATATTTTTCAAATTTTCATTTTAGAACCCAATGTTTATTTATGAAATAAAAATTTTTGAAATCCTCATGAAACCCATTCCATTCCATGGGTTATTTCATGAAATGATTGTTACACATTCTTTGTGACATGCACGATTATGTAAATATTATGATGTGATGACTAGACCAAAATTATATATCCCTCCAATGCATTGGGTAATGTGTTTTATCTCACGAGATAATGATTATTATATGTGAACATTGTGCCTAATTTGTTTACAGGGATTATGTTATGATTATTCACATGTGTTATATGATAACATGATTCTAGCTTTATTCACAACTATATGTTTAATTTGACCACTATAACATGATGTTTCATTTTTATGCCTTTCCACATTCTATTAATTTATCACATTTTTACCTGATGATATTGATAATGATCCTAGACTTAGGATATTATTATTATGCTCACACATGTTATATTGATTCATGTTCTTTATTCATCCTCTTACATGGCTTTTATCTTACCCCTTTAATTTGTGAATATCCTTAGGTAATTTCATGTACTATGGATAATGTGAGATTTTAAAAGGATAATAAAGAAGGATATAAATAAATTTTTATGGTTTATTATGTACAAGTTATTTTGGAGCCTAATTTTTCTATGACATAATCCTTTGGATCCTAGATTTGTAACTCTATTATGTTGTTTATCGTTAAAATGATGTTATATATATGTATGAAAAATTAGGGTCACTATAGTTGGTGTCTAAGAATGGTTTAGTTAATTTCTGAATTATGATTTGAAAACAAGAGTAAAAAATGATTAGTATATGTCTATATAGAGGTAAAACATCCAGAAGACTATTTTTTGAAATGTATTGACATAGGGATCCAATAAGATGTTCCTTTAGTGTTAATTTAATATAATAATAAATTACACATGATTTATTGGCTTATGTTTGTTCTAACATTTTCATTTCTAGAAAATTCAAGGAACCAAGAGAAACTAGGCATAAACCCTGTCTGAGTGACAATGAATCAATTATCCAAATAAGATCCCCAATTCCATGGGAGATTGAGTTCAAACCATTGTAGAAATGATTACCCAGTCATCTCAAGATATTAATAATAACATGAACTATGTGTAATGTCCATATTCACCCAAGAAGGATCCATATTGCAATGAGTCGTTAATGAAAAAATGACCAGGGATTTTTATTGGAACATCCAATCCACTTGATGTGGAATAGTGGGTTAACTCAATAATGAAGATCTTTTCTATGATCCATTTCTCTAATAAAGATATGGTGACTCTTTCTATTTATCATTTATATGGAGAAGATATTCAATAGAAGTAATTGATAAAGAACAAAAATCTAAATAATAAAATGGAAGAGATGGAGTGGGAAGAATTTAAGAAAATATTTCTTACAAAGCTTTTCCATTGAAATCTTCAAAAAAATGTTTGAAAGAGAATTCATATAGCTAAATAAAAAGAAAGGTGAAGTTGTCACAACTTATGATGAAAACTTTATAAGGTTTTAAATGTATTCCTTGGTTTTTTATCAACAATGATAGAAAAATAGATATGTTCTTTATTTTTTTAAAAATACACCTTCAAAACGATCTAGAAATATATGAATTTTGTAGTTTTGAAGATGTGGTTAAATGTTCTCTTAAAGTAGATATGGTGTTCAAAAAATGGTCCCATGGCTATGGGGATAATAATAGAAGAATGTGATTCAAGATTTTGGGTCAAATGAAAAATGAGGAAATAGGATCCAAATACCAATATGTAAAAAATGTGGGAAGAAACATCATGTTAATTTCCTCAAAGGGATATGGAAATTCTTCAAGTGTCGGACAGAAGGACACCAAGCTAGTGAATATTGATGATTCATGAAGAATATAACCAACATGATAGAGGAAAGGAAGGAGCATCATAATGCACCAGCCATGGTTCAATGCTTCAATGATAGGGACCAAGGATGTTATGCATGCCAGTGCACTAAACCACATGTCCCTGAGGGAAACCAGTGTTAGAAATCACCAAAGTCAAAGGATAAATGGAAATCTTATATCATCACTACTAATGATGTGGAGTGTGAAAATGAATTCATACAAGGTATGATTCCAATTCATTAAATAATATAAATGGTATTATTTGATTCTGGTTATACTTATTCATTTATATCCTATAATGTTTCTAGAACTATTGAATTGAAGCATTGATACCTTTAAGTGGAGATATCCTTAAAAAACATTGTGGTGTAATCATTAGAACCCAAGTGTTTGACTCTTCTCCTATAATCATATTTTGGATGATTCTTCTTGCAAATATTATTTTATTTTCCTTGTTGAAATTTGATGCTAAATTAGTCATGTATTGGCTTTCATTATATATAGAAGAAACCAACTATTGGAAAAAATACTATATTTATATTATGAACCATCCCATGATCCTCTAAAAATGCAGGGAAAATCATGAATCTTTTTTGGAAAATCCATCAACAATGTGGGTGTTGATACCCAGTAGAGAAGAATACCTTACCCAAATGGGTGAGTCAATGAAAGGTATTAACCTAGAGGAAATTTCCATTGTTATGTAATACATTGATGTATTTCTCAAAGAGTTACTTTTATTCCCCTGATCGTGTGGTAGATTTCTCAATAGATCTCATACCCAGAGCCACTCCTATCTCAAAATACCCATATAGGATGGCCATGATTGAAATGGAGGTGTTAAAGAAGTATCTACAATGGAATTTTAAAAAATGGTTTATACGGCCTAGTACATCACCTAGGGGTCCACCAATGCTCTTTGTCAAGAAGAAAGATAAATCAAAATAGGTTTATGTCAATTACCATGATATCAACAAGATCACCATAAATAAAAATTTTCTTCAACCAAGTATTGATGACTTGTTCAATCAACTACGAGGAGTGAAATAATTCTCAAAGGAGTATCTTTTTTTATGTATATCATAAACTAAAGTTAAAGAAGGAAGATATTCAAAACACTGCTTTCCTTACAAGGTATAGGCACTATGAGTTCATAGTAATTCCCTTCAGACATACTAATTTTCTTACAATAATTATGGATTTCATGAATATATTCATTAGAGACCACTTCAAAAAAAATTGCTAGTGTTTATCAATTATATACTCATTTATTCCAAGATTAAGTCGGAACACGAAGAGAATCTAATTATTGTGTTGGTGATATTAAGAATAAAAGTTATTCTATTTCAAAAAGTGTGACTTTTGGATGCAAGAAGTTACATTATTGGGTAACGTGATCACAAGTGATGGAATTTATGTGGATCCTTCAAAGGAAAAGGAAATTTATGAATAACCTAAACCCACTAGTGTCATAAAAATCAGTAGTTTTATAGATTAGCTGGTTACTATTTACATTTTGTGATAAATTTATCATTATTTTTTAGCCAACTGACTAATAAAACACAAAATGGGGTAAATTATTTGTGGATGAAAGATATGAGGAATGCATTAAAGAGATCAAGAAGTGGCTAATCACTGTTCTTGTACTGTAATTTCCCAGTGATGATAATTGTATCACTGAGAGGGGGAGAGAGTGAAGTAGTGATATATTTTTCATTTATATTTCCTTAATTAAGTAATAACCTTAGATTCCTATTAAATATTTCATTCTATATTGAAAACAATTAAAACACACATCTATAGGAACACTTGAATTTATAAGTATCACTATTCCCCAAGAATAGCTACATCCTTTCTATGATTTTGTAATGATCTAATACCACACAATCTTTTAGAAAATAATCCTTTTGTGAATAATACAATGAGTAGGATATTCCATTTCACTCTTGTAGGACTATAAAAACAATTCAATAGTGAATGTCATCCTTTTATAACAAATGATGAAATACATTGATTTGTAACAACACGTGATATGATGATTCTTTATCACTGTTCAAAAATGTATTATTTTTTAAAAAAATATTCAATTTCTTACCTGAAAGTTGGTAAGAACTTTTCTAAAATTTGTTATAAAACGCAGTCTGATTTCCCAATATCATTCTCCCAGTCCGATTATCCCAATTTTATTTCTCAATATGAAAAATATATGACTTTTTTAGAATACAGTTGATAAAATTCTGAACCACTTCTTCTTCAATCCAAAAATCCCAATATGATTTTCCAAGTTCGATGATTCATCCCAATACGATGACCAATTGAATACAAAAAAATAAAATATTAAAACCTCTTCTTCCCACTAGAGCTATGTCTTCTCTATTCATCTCTATGAATAGTACATCTGTCAAAAGTAAAGAGTACATTCCCTTTTATACTCACCCAAAAAATGGTTTGGGTGGGATTCGTAAAAAATAACCTACTCAATCACATTTTTTGAATATACACGTTCCTTTGAATATTGGGTTCATATTATCTTCATAATCCCTACTAACACTTATTTAACATTCTCAAATATTCTCACAACATCAACTATTCTTTAGAATTTATGTAAACATCATTCTAATTATGATTTCCCTTCTCAATTTGTTCTTAAGACCTTCTTCATTATGATGAATACAAATTTAAAACAATATATTATTCTTCATCTCTTCTCTTGACCCAATTGAATTATAAACAATGTAATTCAAACTATTTTAAATGGTTAAAAAATTATTTTTATAGCTATTAATTTATTCTTCATATTGGCCACCACATTAGTTTCCTTTTCTTTTCATTCCCCAGTTCGAATAAATTATTCCACCAATTATTATTATGGTATACCGAGTATTGACCAGTATCACCAGCTTCAACATCAAAAAATTGTTATCTTCTGATATGATACCAATAAATTTTTATAACAAAAAATTCATCATCTAATTAATATGATTACATAATGAGTTCAATGGATCAACAATTGTAAATTATTTATTTTTTGAATACGATTCTCAAAAAACTATTTCTTAAAGGATTTAAATCTTCTAGATTTTGGTCTAATAGAAAACTAGAACATTTATTATGACTATCCTAACCTGCCTTTAAACAAATCTATATCCAGAAATATCATTATGAATATCTTTAGACAAGAACGATTAAAATACTTAAACATTATTCATTAATAAACTTTTAACAAGTTTCATGACATTATATAGGACTTTTATTACTTTGAAGATCAATTTTAGCATCATCTCACATACCATGTAATGTGTTGAAACTTCCCTATCATTTATAAAAATATTTATTTCTGACTCATATTGAATATGATTGGCATGATTACAATCAGACTGAATATGATTGGAATAATATTTTTCTTCCATTTCATTCATCATGATTTCTCACAAGTTGTACAACTTACTTATGATTTATGAGAACTCCAAGATCAGAAAAGCAACATCACATTTCCATCAATCGTAGGAAGACTCAAATTATTCCCCATTATGATCAAACATTTCATTCCAAACTTTGGCTGAGTTTTATGATCCTCTTTATCCAAAAAACATATTCCCAATGTGATGGAATTTCATAAAAATTGCGAGTCTAATTTAATTGAATATGATGGTCAGTCCAATATTTGTCAATTAAAAAGTGAGGTGATTAATTTTATTCTTAAAATCCACTGACATCAAATGAAAATACCTGAATATGATATTCATATTTATCATCTTGGTCCTAAATATCTCTCACATTTGAATTTTTTTTCAACCAAAGTTCATAAACCACTGAACTTTTTATCCTCAAGCAATGTATTACTTATCAATGATTATAAGAATATGTGTGCAAAATAATTGTAGGAAAAAAGAATTATTGACATAAAATTCATGATGTCAAAAAGTAGTGATTATGAAAATTTTCCTCATCTTTTCGTCCTCAGATTTTAATCCTCCATAAAATACAAAAAAAAATTGTTTCCAACAACCACTCCAACAAACATCTAGAATAGTTCACACACTTACAATGGTGAAATCAAAATTTATCCACAACTCTCTCTATTTACATGCTTCTGTAATGATATATTTATAAAACAATTCCCCTATTGAAAACACTTTCCAAAGATAAGAAGAGAGAGGGAACAAAAACACATACCTCAACCTTGACGAGAAAGATGTCAGATGACCTTGTTGAATCTAAATTTAGAGAATTATTCCTTGGGTAAAGATTTTGTGAAAATGTTAGAAACTTGTTCTGATTTAAGAACATACTTCAAGTTCAACTCATTATTATACACATGATATTTGATAAAATAATTGTTGATATCAATATGTTTTGAATGATAATGTTTTACCAGATTCTTGGAAAGGTTGATATTACTTTGATTATCACAACCAACGATAAAGGGTATCTTCTATTCAACAAGATAGTATTCTAACTGATTCATCATCCACATAAGTTGGGTAGAAGATTGTGTAGTAGAAAAATATTCTGATTCACTTGTAATGAGAGTTACTTAATTCTATTTCTTTATATTCCAAAAAACATAACTTTTATCTAGAAATAAAACTCCACCTGATGTGGATCTTCTATAATCAATATTTATTTCCCAATCAGAATATGAATACCCAAAAAATATCAATACATTCTATGCTATCATAACTGATTTTGAAATGTTTTGGGCCTTTGATGTATTTGAGGATTATTTTTCTCAAAAATAAATTTGATTATTTAATATCACTATAAAATCATTCACATAAGGTAACATAATAAAAAATATTTGGTCATAAGGTATAAAATATAAAAAAATTCAAATCAACTTTGGAAACTATTTCTGATCAACTTTCTTGTCTTCTCCATATTTTCTCAAATTGGTTCCCACTGATAATGAGGTGTAAACTAGTTTTGAATTTTCAATACCAAAATTTTTAAGAATTTCATTAGCATACATTTCTTGAGAAAGAAAAATGTGTTTCTTCTTTTATAAAATTTGTAACCCAATAAAGTATTTTATTTCTCCCAACATGGAAATCTCAAACAACTTTTTCATTTATTTAGAAAACTTTTCACAAGATCTTTAATTATTCTTTGTAAAGATAATATCATTAATATAAAAAAATTATTATGATGGAAGACTCTTAAATTTATTTGATGTAAATATTTTTATCAACTCTTCCTTTCTTAAAAATCATATTCCCTAAGGAAGTATCCAGTTTGGAATGCTATGCCCTAATAGATTTTTTAGTGCATACAAAGATTTGTTAAACATTCCCATATAACTTCCTCTTTCACAACAACAAATCCACAAGGTTGTTCAATGTATACTTCCTCATTAAGATAAATATTTATAATTGAAGACTTTACATCCATTTTTAAAATTTTATAACTCATTTTTGTAGAAATAAAAAGAAAAAGAATGATTGTTTCTAACCATTCCACCATAGAAAATGTTTCATCAAAATCAACACCTTCAATTTTATAGTAACCTTTACATACTAATCATTCCTTGTTTGTTATCACTTCACCTTATTCAATCATTTTGTTTTGGGAGACCCACTTTGTACCAATAACATTTTTTATCTTGATTAGGTAAGAGTTCCTATGAATCATTCTTTTCTATCTGTTCTAACTCTTCTTTGATGGACTGAACCCATTCTAGACACTCAAAATCTTATTTCACACCATTCAACCCAATTTTTTAATACAAAGAAGTACATGTAATAGAATTTGTTGTTCTTATTGTTTAAAGACTTTTTTGTTGATCACCAATAACATTCTATGTTTCCACTAGCTTCCTCATCTTGGGATGAGATTTTAGAGATTATTCTTCATCACTTGAAATAGCTGATTCTGATTCTTGTTTCTGAGTAGGATTACAATTGGATGTATCCTTATCAGAAATGTTGACAAAACATTCATAATCCTGCTCAACATCCTTATCTGTTTGATTATATTTATACATAATATATTTTTCAATAACATTCAAATTATTAGAATAAAAAATTCTTTATATTTCTTTGTTGAAACATCTATATCCTCTTCCTTCTAGAGCATAACTATGAAGAATTTCATCTTCATCTTTCTGCTTATACTTTCCCAGATTTCCACCATTCTTCATTATAATTCATCGACTCTTAAAAACTCGTATGTGTTTCAAAAATGTAGTTTTTATATGAATTTTTTTTATGGATTCATATAAAAACATGGCCAATAGAAACATCATTTTTAATATAAACAACAGTACTCATTGGTTTCCTCCAATACGAATGAGAATCACCTTGTTAAAGTATCATATTTCTCCACATTTCCATAAAACTTATATTCTACCTTTCATTAACCACATTTTGTTGAGGTGTGTATAGGAAACTATACTCACGCAAAATTCTATTCTTATCATGATAACTTTCAAATTATGCATTCTTATACTCATCACCATTATTAGTTTTCAAATTTTTCACTGAATACTGACTTTTCCTCTTAGCTTTTCTCCTAAAACCATTAAATATTCTCAGAGTATATGATTTATGTTTCATATTCATAACAAAAGTAATGTGGTTAAATTCATCTATTAAAGTGATGAAGTAATTATCATTATTTTATGATTGTTTCCTCATTGGTCCATAGCTGCCGAAATAAATAACCTCCAAGGGTAGTGGGAATACATCTTAGGATCATATTCTATTGTAGTGCATCAGTGTATAATGTTAAACCACAAGAAACCTTAGTTTTCAACCACCACTTTGTTGTGCAATGTTTGTGGCTGGACGTGCCATCTTCATAAGTTTTTTAGAACTTCTCATAGTATAGTAGTGGAAGGGGAGTAAGATAGGTACTAGTGTCTAGGAATGACTCATCTACTCCTCAGCAGATAGGTAGCTATACTTATATAATACTTTTATGTTGAGGAGGGAGATATGGTACCCCATTGTAATGACATAATGTTTATTAGTAAAAAAAATTCATGAATAAATGTGTGTTGTATTATATTATAAATTATATACATAAAAAATATAGAGAAACCAATAAAAAATATATTAATAATTATTTTTACATTAATCAGTAATGAAACCAATTAATTTTCTAGATATTACAACTCGAAAAAATGTATTAAATAGAAAAGCTCAAATGAGAGTATATGGATTTACCTTATCTACTAGAATTATTGGGCCGACTACCAACACTATATAAAGAAAAATTATAGTAAACCAATTATAATTATTTAAAATGGAAATATTTAACCTTTAGAGGAATTTATTTGAATATTGAATGAAATAATTGAGTGGTATATATATAAGTTAATGTGATTGTTGGAATAGTAACCTGATCATTAGAAATAGTAATCTGACCATTGGAAGAGTGATTTTACCAAAAAATAATAAATAATGATATAATTAACATTTATCATTGTTAATTTATGTAAATAAAAATATTATAATTCAATAAAATAAATATCAAGATTAAAACCCTCAATGAAAATAAAGCATACTTTTAATAATCTGTATTTTAATGTATTTTGTAAAAATGATAATTGTTTGGTTAGAAATTATAATTTATCTATTTTAGATATTTATTTGTATTAAATTAATATCATTTTTTAAATGATCTTATAAACATTTTCCTTGGGTATGTTTTTTGTAATTTTCTGAAATACTTGAATTTTTTGGTGAATAGTAAAAATATAGTTTTTCAAATAATCGATGTATCTTAAGTTACATAATTCATGATGTAATATTTAAATAATCCTTTATTAAAATTTATTTTCGGCCATTATATATTTAATTTCATAAATGAGTCATTAAAATATAATAAAGGATGTGGGAGTCCTTTCCATGGGCTCCCATATTCTGGGGAGGTGAATGAGCAGGTCCCTCAGGGCTTTAATTCAACGATGCGGGAGTCCTTTCCGAGGGCTCCCATCAATAATCGCCGCTAGACTCGTGTGGTTGTGCGCCCTCAACATGATGAGGGTGTCCACTCCTGGCGTTCAGCTCAGGTTCCTCGCACCCGAGAAGACAAGACGAATTGCCAGAGGCGAAATCCTGTTAACAGTGAGTAGGTTCTCATATCTTCCATCTCCAGAGAAGTCCACCAACCTAACATGGTGGAAAGCAATTAGCAGGCACACACACCTACCCATTTTAATTCTGCTGTTGAGCAGACTCGTCTGGTAGCATCACGCAAATCCCACTAGGCAATTCCAGTGGAATATGATAGGTAGGAACATACACTTATTTATACATCATCAGCTAGTCAGCAGGATCATCTGACTACATATGATGCATCTCATCAACCACGTTTGGCGAAGTGCAATCAGTAGGCACATACACCTGCAAGTATTAATCAAGCATACCAAAAGTCTCACAGGGTTGCATTTGGAGAAGTTATTCGGAAAGCTCCAGCGACAAACAGGAGGCAGACTCAACTTTCTGCCCCCACACTTGAGTACTGTCAGGATTCACTGACAGGAAAAGGAGCACCGGAGTAGGAACATACACCTACTCCAATAACGGAATGTATGAATATCCCTGTTCCACCAGCTAATGTCACCAATCATATTCTATCAATGGTGAAAGAGAATAAGAAAATCCATGCTCATATACTGGATGTCTGCCAGGATATTATAACAACTTCAGCGGCATCTCAGGGAAAGACACTTAAAACTATCCCTACCAGTGGAGTGACACATCAACAGTTCACTTCGGAACAGAGACACACATCTGTTCTAGTCCAAGAGGGTTTTGGGAATACTCCCCAATATCATACGGACAACCTTATTAGGCAAATACACCTGATTTGAGTGGAGATCATCAGCCTAACCAGGCCATATCTCCTGATCAGGCACATACCCCTGCTCAGAGCAGCCACATTCATCAACAAGTGGTTTCCATGGAGAGTAAGAAGGCGTCGAAGAAGAAGACCCTTCCAACATAGTCAAAAGATCAAGAGCCAATATTTAACAAGGCCTTGCTAGATGCTGGAGTTATTGAAGCCCTCAGACAATTATCTGTTGGAATCAATGATTCTACTCCCTCATTTCCCAATAGTGGGAACATTAATTCTGAAGGTCTTCAATTGACACTTCCTCATGAAGTCTTTCTTCATGAAAATTCGGTCGATCTCGAAGTTACATCATCAGATGAGAGCTACAATAACCCTTTGTGTGGCCATAAGACCAAGGAGCAAGAGATCTCATCTTTTTCTGTAACCCACCATGGTGGTCCTCCCTATGATGATTAATTTCGCTGCGAAAGTCCTCTCCGCAGTAGTGATGCACATTGCCCGAAAATGATCAAGTGGACAATGTAGTGCCGAGAAAGCCCTCTTATCTTGAGTCACATTCAAATGTAAAACTAGTCATGTCTGATGCGTCATCGCTAGCAGGTGAAATATTTTCCCAATCAGAAGATATCCCAGGGTGTTGGTCATTCTCCGAACCACCCTTAAGTCATGCATCTTCTAGTTTGATCGGTGATTTCTCTACCAATCTTGTTGAATATGATGAAGCAACAAGGAAGCACGAACTCTGGTAAAATCAGGTAGAAGAATCTTCATTGAATGATAAAGAGGAAATCCTGAACATGAGAAAACAACTGGCAAAATTTGATGTTCCAGTCATGTTTTGGCCTCTGGATGACTCTCAGTACGACATTCTAGAGATGTTAATGGAAGATGGAATTCATGATATTCATCATAACATATGGAAAAATTGTTTTCAGTTAAAAAATAAAGTATTATCTTATTATGAATATGAAAATCATGTTAAGATAATAGAAGGGTTACAATGTCAAATTGACTTGGCATCTCTATCAGTCTCTCGATATCTGAAGGCTAAAAAGTATTGGAGATCCCTTCAATGTTTAGGCCTTGGGGCACTAAGAAGATTGCATTAGTTAATTGCCAATTCCCCATCTGGTATTAATATCAGAGGATGTGGTGTTCATGGAGCACTACATTTCACTGTGCTTTCCAGTTAGCAAAGCCCAACGAAAATTGTCTCATGAAATGTTATTGCCCGTGGACAGCCACAATTAACTGGCTTTGTTTGTAATCAAAGGCTTTCCCAAGAAGAGGCTTCAACTAGTTCCTCTCAAAATCAAGAATACAGAGAACATGTTATTTAATTACTCCTTCACCAAGAAAACGAGAATATTGAACAGGCCTCTCGTATGGAGAAAGCACATCATCAAGTGACTGATGTGTCGAAAATCGTCCAACGGTCATTCGATCCATGTGATAAAAGTGGATACAGGTTAATGCATCCAGGTAATTTCCGGACTAAGGTCTGCAAGATCAGGATAGATTTTAAGAAAGTCTCAGACATAGAATGTCAAGAGCCACCCCATCTTTCTAGATTAGGGACTCTTTTAAACCAAACCTCGGAACCAAAAAATAAGATTCAAGGAGTTGGGAGGGAATAACAGGAACAACCCCATTCCACCGGACTGGGGACTTTTTCAAATCATCAATCCCCTCCTCAGAGAAAGAAATTCTTCTCTCGGTTAGGGAAGAATCCCTAAGAGGAATAAAGAGCCAAATTATCAGGAGACTCTCTCCAAATTACGGTTCACCAAGAAGTTCCTGAGGGATCGAATCAACGAAAGGCAATGTCTAATCAGAGATATGAAAGAAGAAAATATCACAGAAATCCTGATATAAGGGATGCAATGTGGTATGCATTGATTAATGTCATCAATGTTGTTATTGCTGATCCACCAGAAGAGGCTCATTCAGGGGAATTAGATGAAAAAATTCTTGCTTTGGATGTTGTACGCATAAACACAAATGATGAAGGTGTGCGTACATGAAATCAACGGTTTACCCAAAATCTGGGTGTTCCTTCAAATAACCCACTTACCCCTCTCCAAAAGGGATCAAAGAAGGGGAAAGTAAAGAATCAGGTTACATATCCTTCCTCTGGAGAAAGCCAATCGCTCTCAATAGAGAAAAGATTTTCACAACATGAGGAAGATATGAAGGAATTGAGGAGGTTGAATGCAGAACTACTTCAAGGTAGTCTTCTTCCTAAAAATACTGGAGTCAGTCAGCCAAAGGAGTTTTTTGCAGCTACTGAGATAGATCGAGAATATCCTCCTTTATCAGTACACCCTCACAGGTCTAATCCTACGGGTCAAGTGAAACAACAATTGGCAGTGCAACCATCAGTTGTAGTACCAGCTTCTATTCCTGTTCAAACTCCAGTCATTACACCTGCACAAGTCCATGTTCAACCGGATGTTTCTAAAACGTTGATAACTACCATTGATTCATTAATAGCTTGGTTAGAGACTATGGAAGGGATGTGTGCACAGGTTCAACCAGAAAAGAAAGATTACTCTGAATGGGTAGATTCAATCTCTCCCCCATCATGTTTTGGGAACCCTGGGTTCCCTATTTTCAATGGATCAGGCGGCCCTGAACAACATCTAATGCATTACGTATCTTGTTGCAATCCTACGATGGGATCTCTGGAGCATCAAGATGTAGTAAAACTCAGATGCATCGTGCGATCCTTGCAAGGACCAACTTTTGTCTGGTATACAATCTTGAAATCCAGTTCAATTACTGGATGGGATGATTTCCTTCAATAATTCCTTCTATAATTCAGCTCAACATTGCCAAAGATATTAGTTTTTTATCTTACAAACTGTAAGCAAAGGGTGAATGAAAGAGTATCTGATTTCATTGCTCGTTTGAAGGGATTAACATATTCCCTGTGCTTCGCACTCCCTCAAGAGGAAATGTTTCCAATCTATATGGAAAATATGTGTGATGATTTACACACACCGCTAATCCCTGTGAAGTACACAGGAGGGTTTCGAGACCTTACCTCAATCGCTCAACAGAATGATGATTCTCTTATACAGACATAGGCTAAATGTCGTGTAATTACATCAGCTCTAGGAAGGAGAATGAGTGAAGTAGAAACTGCAAAAGTTATGCTTAAAAAAGCACTTGTACCTAATTCTACCTGAAAACCATCATCTTCTCAAAGGGCTCCACCTCGTGAGCATCAACAACTGAGGCCATTTCATCAAGATGATCAAAGATATCAAAGAATAAAATAGTTTGATGAGTTGAAGAGTAATGTTTATTTTTTTTTGAAATGAAAAAGTTCCTAGTTATTTAATTTCAGCCCAGGAGGTTAATTTCGTTCAGCTGCCAAGGCCCAAAAGTCCAAACAAGGAAGGAGATGAAGGCTGTCCCAATTATATCCCCATTTATCAAATGGTGGGGCATCCCATCCAGGAGTTTTTTGTCTTCAAAAACCTCCTGCAAAAGATGGTCAACTCAGTACAAGTCAAACTGAAAGGCTCTTCATCCCAGGTATCAAGTGTTAGTACTACAATTCCAGAGGAGGAAGGTGAGTGAAAAGAAGTCAAAAGAAAAAATGCACAAAAATATGATGATTGGATGGTCAGAAAAACGATCAACCGAACTCATTCTATTTTGTGAACGCAATTGAAGAAACCAAATATACCTTCTGTCGTGAATGCCGCAAAAAAATCCAATTCATCAGAGGTAAAATCCTCAAAGAAACGACATGATTCAAAGTAATAAAAAGAATCAGATGATTATGAGTACGTGTCAATGCATATGTTGTCTCTGACCCTGGAAGACTTCAAGCCATCTACTTGAAATCAACAGGCACCATCCCACCAAACGCCATAACCTAAACAGGCTAATCAGGCAGAGTCTTAATTTGATGAAGAGTTGATTTCTGGTTCTATTAATATGATTCAATTAACATTTCCATATGCGAGCCGCAATTTCGATTTCGATGAGCCCGAATTCCATGTAACAAATAGAGGAATCAGAGGAAGTTCCAAAGGATCCGGATACAGGGGAAGACATGGATCTTTTAGAAGCGACTATTTCAATTATACCCCTACTAGAACTGTGTATGCAAATGAAACTCGTGGTAAATCCCTTCAGCGAGCATAGTAAGAACAAGCAAGTTCTTCTACCAATATCAAATTCAGTCCTGGCATAGTTATTTTGGAAGACTAGTTGAAGGTTCCATCTTCATCTTCTCAACATTTAAATGGATCTAATAGGTCTAATCTTCCATACCCATGAATATTGTCTACTCCTATCCCAATAGAATATGCATCAACTTCCCAAGAATTTGCTTCCAAGGATCCTGCTAAACCATATATTCCTGTTGGGGAACGTAGACCTCTGGATCAAAAGTATGATGTATTTAGACACTTGGCCCATGTACCAGCCATATTATCAATTCTGGATGCTTTGAATCTGTCAGAAGATATTCGGGATGCACTCATCGAGGCTTTGTCAAGTCCTCGGGAGTTTAAAACTGAAATTGATGCAGCTGAAGTCTATCACATAGAGAATAATCTTAAAGAATTCCATGCAATAATATCCTTTACTGATGAAGATGAATATGATTTTTTGCATGGGAATATTAGACCTTTGTACTTATCTGGAAAGGTCAATGGTGTAGACGACCGGTGGGCTTTCATTGACAATGGTTCAGGAGTCAACCTCATGCCCATTCGTACACTTCGTCGATTCGGCCTCACAGAATCTGATTTATCTCCTTCTACTATGATGTAACAAGGATATGATAAAATTGAACAAGAACCACTTCGCGAAGTTACACTCAAACTCAATTTGGAGATCTTGTATCCAATTTAGATTTCATGGTTGTTGATCAAGACTCGGCCTTCAACATCTTGCTTAGAAGACCATGGCTACATCAGCATGCAATTATCCCTTCATCATACCATAAATGTCTCAAATATTGTTTCAATGGTCATGTTGGGACATTATATGGTGATAAGGCCCCGTTCAAGACATGTGAGTCTCAATACATTGAGGTGGAATTCCATCACATGAAAGAAAAGGATAAATCCACAAAAAAAAGAGATTACCAATGTTAATGCTCTATATGGTTTGGAGAAGATTCCAGTAAATCCATTTACACATGTGAGTACAGATTATGTGTTTCCTATCAGTCAAATTGATAAGATAGAACCAAATCAAAATACTCGTATGGAAATATCAATAATTTCAATTACAACAATCGAGCCAGACAACATGGGATACATTAGTTACCCACTAAGAAGTGATGAAAGCAAAAATGGTGACTTCTTCATTTCATCTGCTGAAATCCAACAAGTCTATACTTCTCCAATTAGGCCAGAAGAAGTTATAACAATATCGGAGGTGAAAAATGATGTCGATTCTCAATCCATCATCTCCTATTTATTACCCAATGAAGACCCTTCATCATCAATCGGGTCAGAAATGGAAGCTTCTTCTTCAAGATGTGAAAATATTGACATCTCTTATGATCATGAAAATTTTTCTTTATCATCTACTATGAAAGTGAAAATGGAAGAAATAAAAAATGAAGAAGAATAAGAGGAAGATCTCAGAGATGGTCCTCCATCATTTGAAGAGGGTATCTCTACCACTGTGGAAGAACTCAGAGAAATAAATTTCGGTACAAAATAAGATCCACTCCCCACATTAATCAGTTCATCCATGACTCTTAAAGATCAAGAGATGTATGTTTCCTTTTTAAAGAAAAATCAAGAAATATTTTCATGGAACTATATAGAGATTCCTGGTAAGGATCCGGATGTTTCTACTCATCATTTGGGTTTACGAGAAGAACATCGAGGATTTAAGCAAGCCGCAAAAAGAACACATCCAACTTATGCTTCCAAAATTGAAGCTGAAGTGGATAAAAATATAAAATCTAACATCATCAGAGAAGTTCAATATCCCAAGTGGTTGGCTAATATTGTCCATGTAATGAAGAAGAACAAACAAAATAGTGTTTTCATCGATTTCAGATATCTTAATCGGCATTATCCTAAGGATGATTTCCTAGTTCCGATTACAGAACATTTAATTAATTCAATAGTTGGATATGAATCACATTCCTTCATGGATAGATATTCCAGATATAATCAAGTCTGAATGGCTCTAGAAGAAGAGGAATCCACAGCCTTCAGAGCCCCTCAGGGTCTGTTTTGCTACCGGGTAATGCCCTTTGGCTTAAAGACTGTAGGTGCAACATATCAGCGTGACATGCATCATATCTTCAAACTCTTTTTAGGGAAGTCTTTTGAATGCTATGTAGACAATTTTATGGCTAAATCAAAACAAAGTTCTAATCACTTGGATGATTTAGAAGTCATATTCCGAAAGCTTCGATAACATAATTTGAAGATGAACCCCTTAAAATTTTCTTTTGGGGTAACCTCAGGAAAATTTCTCAGCTTTGTTGTACACCGTCGTGGTATTGAATTCGATCCTGAAAAGACAATGTCAATCCTTGGTATGTCACCTCCTCGAAATATTATATAATTAATAGGACTTCAAGGACACTTAGCCTATATTCGGCGTTTCATCGTCAATTTGGCAGTAAAAAGTTTACCCTTCACCAAATTGATGATGAAGGGGGTCACTTACCAGTGGACTGAAGAATGTCAATATGCATTTTATTTTCTCAAGAAATACCTCTTGAGTCCACCAGTACTCATGCCAACTATTGAAGGAAGACAACTTATCCTCTACGTGACAACTCTAGAGCGATCGTTGGTTGCCTTTCTTGGTTTGAAGAATAAGGATGGGAATGAAAACAACATCTAGTACCTCAGTCAGTCTATACTTGAAGAAGAAACATGGTATTCAAATATTGAGAAGTGATTCCTGGAATTAATCATTGCAGTTTAGAAGATGAGACACTAATTGCAACATCACGCAGTACAATTGGTATCTCCCAATAACCCGCTCAAATTCATCTTTAGTCGTACAATGCTTACAGGACGTCTGGCAAGGTGGGAAGTTATTTTGCAGCAATTCGATATTTAGTATGTGTCTCAAAAGGCAATAAAGTTCCATGATCTGGCTGATTTTCTGGTTGAACACCCTTCAGTGGAAGACACATCTTCAGATGTTGAACTCCCTGATGAGGAAGTATTCTCTATTCAAGAAAGTATTCAGGCATGAGAAATGTATTTTGATGGTGCTTCCAGAAGTCCAACAGGGAGGAAAATGGAAAATCCTAATTTCAAAAAAGTTGGATTAGGAATTGTACTCATTTCTCTAGAAAAGGCAGTGTTACATTATTACATCTTATTGTGGGAAGGTGGTAGCAATAATGAAGAAGAATACCAAGCTCTCATTGCAGGCTTGGAATTGGCGCTTCAAGCACAATTGAATCACTTAAAAGTGAATGGTGATTCAGACCTGGTAATCAAGCAAGTCCATGGGGATTATGCTATCAGAAAAGAAGAACTAATCCATTTGTATGATTACATAAGAGATCTAATGGCAGAATTCCCTTAGAAACCGACATTTAGTTATGTCTCGCGATAACAAAATGCTCAAGCTGATGCACTGACTAATATAGCCAAAACTCTGGCAGATCCAAATCCCGATGAGATAAACAACAGTATTTCCCACCGTCATGCAATTTCACCTTATTTTTGAATCAAAACATAGGAAATTAATGAAATTAGTCTCATTCCTGAACCGTATGGTCATAGTACAGGATGTATGTCACCTATCAGGGAATACCTTCAAAATGGAACACTTCACCAGAAAGAGCTGGGAAAGAAAAAATTCGGCGACATGTGGTCAATTTTACACTTTATTATAGCCCAGATCACCTAGATAAAATTCTATACAAACGTGGTTTTTATGGATTTATCTTCAGATGATTTGATGATGAAGAGACAATGGATGTCATGAAAGAAGTACATGCAGGAATCAGTGGTGCCCACCAGTCTGGACATAGACTGCCTGATCAGATTCAAGGACTTGGTTACTTTTGGCCTTCAATGATATAAGATTGTGTTGATTTAAAAAAGAAGTGTCATTCATGCCAAGTACATGCCAAATTCATTCATCAACCTCCAGAGTTGCTGCATACAACTAAATACTTGTGGAAATTTTCCACATGGGGAATGGATGTGGTGGGACCATACCCTTCAACTACGGCCATGCTGTTTAAGTATATTCTTACTGCTACTGATTTCATTTCCAAATGGGCAGAGGCAATACCTCTTAATGAAGTAAGTTCTAAATTCATTGTTAGCTTCATCAAGTCTAACATCATTACCGGAATTGGTGTCCCTTATACCATATTAATGGACAATGGAACCAACTTCTATTCATCCGATGTGAAGAAGTTGTATCAAGAATACAACATCAAATCCTACCATTCATCTCGGTATCATGAAGCGTCCAATGGCCAGATAGAATCTTTCAAAAAGAATCATTGTAATATACTACAAAATATGGTGGATAAAGATATGAAAATAATGGCTTGATAAAATCTTTCATGCTTTATGGGCTGATCGGACTACCAACCGCACTGCAACGCTGTCAACTCCATATTCATTGGTATATGGAACAGAAGCAGTATTTCCAATTGAAGTTCAACTACCCTCACTCAGAGTTTCCATTTGTGATCAATCATCTATAGATGAAAAATATCAAAATCAATTGAATGAATTTGAATGGTGAGATGGGAAAAGATTGTGCACATTGCACCACTTAGAAGGTTATCATAATCGAATAGAATGATATTTAAACAAAAAAATTCATCTTCGTTCATTCAATCAGGGAGAATTGGTATTCGCTCTCAGAACTCCAATGATTCCAGGAAGGAAACCACCCATGCTTGAGCCAAAATGTGAAGGACCTTACTCAATACATAGGGTCTACTCCAATGGAACTTATTCTTTAATCTCAATGGATGGATAACTCATCACTACTCCAACCAAAGCCAGATTTTTGAAGAAGTATTTTGTATAAACAAAAAATATATAATCAATGGTCTGGTATGACCTTAAACTGCACCACAGTCTAGAAAGATGTTAAACTGCATCATCCAGGGTCCATACATATAAATATAAACTATTTGTATTAATTTCATCCCACACGACGTTAAACTATGAAAAAAATTCCCTAATTTGTCCGCATTGCATGACATTAAACTGCACAGTCCCCCTTCCTTCCAACATGACGTTTAACTGCACCATCCATCATCCATGCATATGAAATTAATCTATTCACACTTTTGTCCAACATGATGCTAAATTGTATCGTCCCTTTTTCATCCAACATGTCGTTAAACTGTGAAAAAGTCCCTAATACGTCCAACATTACATTAAATGGTGTACTCTTTTTTCCTTACTGCATGACATTAAAATACACAGTCCTCTTTTTGTCCAACATGACATTAAACTGTGTTGTCCCCATCGTCCTAACTACATGACACTAAACTGTACAGAACTACCTTTAATACGTCCTACATGACATTAAACTGTACTTTGTCCATGCTACATGACACTAAATTGTGCAGCACTTATAGTCCTAACTGCAAGACTTTAAACTGCATAGTCCCTTTATATGTCCTACATGACATTAAAATGTGCCTATTTAGGGTTGTTGCTACCTCTTTTTTCTCACACTGAGTATGACTCACGTGAGCTTAGAGAAAACATCAACCATAACACTCTCTCTGGGCTACTAACAATGTGAATGTCCCAACACCATCATTTGTTAGGTCGTTGTCCCCAAGAACAACTTGATCATTATTTCATTCTTTAATTGAACTACGTGGACTTTGATCCTTGCCTTCCAGGCTGGGTACATAGGCAACCTCCCATGGTTAAAGCCCAAAACCAATCTCTTCACATCAGTTCACCTCCATATTATACAATGTTGATTCGTGAAACCATCCCCATAATCAATATCTTTACATCGGTTCACTTTCGTCCTTACTATAAGATGTTAAACTGTACAACACTTTTTGTCAAATAAGACAATAAACAATAATATTATTTGATACCCTCACCCAAGAGGGAACGATTATTTACATTGATTTTTCAATCAAGTTTCATTTCAATGATTAGGTGCATACATCGCAATTCCCAAACCTTTTATCATGGGTTAAAACCATCATTTCACTGAAGCCCCCTTTCACCCTTCACATGTATGAACCAAATTTGAACAGGGGGTATTTCTAGAACTATGTGGGCTTGATTCCCATCCTTATGGGATATGTAGGAACGTTTGACTATCCCTCGAATCCAACCCCAAGTCTTTTAAGCCTAACCCCAAATTCCACTTTCAGTCCCTTGGCTGAAAAGTCCCCATGAAAACACACACTGTGTATTTCTTATAATGGTCCACATATTATGACCATAAACTAAGATCTCCAATACTTTTGTCACACACGACATTAAACTGGAGTTCATGAACTGCGTATGGCTTGATTCCCATCCTTGTGGGATACATACTGAAGTCCATCATTTCAATTCAGGATCTAGCCACAAGATGATTATGGTTAGTATTGATTTGTGTATCTCTGCATACATTGAACAATAACCATATTTATGTGTCATAATCCTAACCTTAAATTTTTTCAGATCTTCATAACCCTTTTCTTAACTTCTAATCACAAATGGTCTGAAATTTTGAGTGTTCATTTGCCTAACCATGCAGCATGTGCCCTTAGATGGCCTTGCATAAACATTCTATATAATGGACCTGTCAGCCAAAAGATGCTATTATTTGACTATGCAGTCAATGCCCTTAGGTGGACCTACATAATTCAACACCCTAATGGGTTTGTTAAATACTGGTAACATCATTCTTGGGAAGAAAGCCTCTTTTGTCTTTATTTTTCTTAATTAAAATATCTAGGGATCCGTAAAAATAGCCATCCCTAACATACTTGTCCCATATCCTTTCTAATGATCTGAAAGTATTCGAGTCTATGGTTTAAATTCTCCTTCCCTATGTTTGGGTAAGACCTTCATAGGAGTGATATCCATCCAGTTATTCAATAATCTTGTTTGGAAATATCTTCTCCATATTCAAGTACCTCTTTCCATATAGCAAACTTTATACATTGGAAAAATTGAATCACCACAAACATTCACTGGCTTTTTAGCACTAGAAAAGTAAATTTCTGAGAGTTCTTTTTCCTTACTATGCAGCACATGCCCTTAGGCGGCCTTGCATAAGTAGTCTACATAATGGACCTATCATCCAAATGATTCTCTTTATTTGGCTATGCAGCAAATGCACTTAGGTGGCCCGACATAATTCAACCCCCTAATGGGTTTGTTAAATAATGGTAACTTCATTCTTGGGAACTACTTCTTCTAATTTCTTTTATCTCTTTTTCATATCATTCCTCAGATTCAAATATTCTTAAGTCATAGTTTACATATTTTCCCTCATACTTGAGTATGGTAATATGTTTTCAGATAAATTGTCAAAGAATTGAGTCAATTCTAATTCATTCAGTCAAAGATATTTTGACCATAAACATTAGCCTTTTTATGTCCGACATGAATGACTTTAAACTACAAATAACCAAAAAGATCCTTGGTTTCTATTATTTCCTCAGAGTCAAATCCACTTTTAACTCTGGATCCAACTCTGAGGGGGGACTTTTGTTGACGCTCCTTTCTGTCACAAAGTCTAATGACTAAAAAAGGGAAATATCTTAGCTCAAAGTGATTCAACCATTGGAAAAATATCAATAAATTGAAAAAGGATGAAATAAGAAGAACATTGTGCAAGGGTCACGCAAGTTCTACAATGGTCGCGCATGTAAATTTG
The DNA here is from genome assembly GCA_963277665.1 of Viscum album. NCBI lineage: Eukaryota > Viridiplantae > Streptophyta > Magnoliopsida > Santalales > Viscaceae > Viscum > Viscum album. Next base: position 980,894,216 of record OY728148.1, on the reverse strand, counting down.
CGCGCTGAAATGGTCGCGCAAGTACACTTGTGCGCTCAAGTTATCTGCCCATTTTGGGAAGAATTTTTCTAGAATTCACATATAGAGATCGGAAGGCCCAAGTCTCTTCTTCAGGTCTTCTGAACACCTCTATTGTAATTCTTTACCTATAATGGAAGTTCTAAACAAGTGGAGTAAGGTCTAAGTGTTAGAAGTCACTACCACTTACGCGCCTAAGTGGTTTTACCCTTAAGGGAAATGGACACACTTTCATTCCGCCCTACTTCTTCACAAGAACTTGTGAGACATCTTATGGAAAGACTCTAAGGATGATTCTAAAGGCTTTGGTCGAGGGTCGCCCAAATATTACTCTAAGGGATTAAAATCACACAAGTACCCATGTGTCGCGCAGGTATACCTGCGTGCCCAGGACTTGCGCACCCACGCAGTACCTGCGCGCCTGCCAGGACTTGCGTGCCCCGACCTTTTTGGGTGCCTTTCCTGACCATTTCACCCCTCTTATGCCATTCCACCTATCCTATTCAAGATTCAGTCCTCAAGAAACTCTTCAATTCCATTTATGGCATGATTTCTGGATTTTACTTCATTATCTGAAAGGAATTCTGTGGAATATCTCTTAAAATCTACTGATTTACACATCTTTATGTTACTAAAGATTTAGATTTCATTTATTCAACCTCATCATTTACGATGAGAGAACCATTTAACCTGGGAATATTTTTCAGGAGTAATCCCCAGTCCAAATTCTCATTAATCTGGGAATCCTTTTTATGAGTAAGCCCCAAGTCCTCTTATCTGGGCATCCTCCTTAGGAGTAAGCTCCAGTCTTAAAATTCCCAAGTATGGACATCCTCCTCAGGAGTAATCCCCATCTATAATTCTCTTAACCTGGGTCTCCTTTTTAGGAGTAATCCCCAGTCTCAAATATGGTCATCCTCTTTAGGATTATGTCCCAAGTCCTATAATCTGGGAATCCTCCTTAAGAGTAAGCCCCAGTCACAAATATGGGAATGTTCATTACGAGTAAGTCCCATGTCCTCTAATCTGGGCATCCTCCTTAGGAGTATGGAACAGTCTTAAAGTCTCAAATATTGGCATCCTACTCAGGAGTAAGCACCAAAAATAATTCCTTTAACCTGGGCCTCCTTTTCAGGTGTAATCCCTAGTCTCAAATATGGGCATCCTCTTTAGGATTAAGCCCCTTGTCCTCTTAATTTTCAAATCCATGTAACATGGGCCTCCTTTTCAGGAGTAAGCCCCAATCTTAATTTCCTTTTGATCTGGGCTTCCTTCTCAGGAGTAAAACCCAATAATAAGTCCCCTCCTAACATGGGTATATTCCTTAGAAGTAAGCCCCATGATTAGAGTATCTAAATCTCCATGATGTATATATTCCTTTAATGACCCTATTCCTGGATATCTTCCCTGAAGTAAATATTAATCCTCATCTATTTTGGGCAGTCATACATACATAATCCCCACATCATTTCTTATTACTGCATCTTTCATGGAACAATTGTCTAGTTTAACAATACCTCTTGTTTCTCACACCATGCATGAATCATGTCAGCTTAGAGTGTAAAAGTAATTAGGACATATTTCTTTGATCCATCAATCTTAAACATCATACTCCCTTTTTCGAACTACGTGGGTTCAGATTCCTTTTCCAAAACAAAGGATACGTAGGTAGCCCATCAGCGGGTGCGATCCGAACTCTGAAATAATCCATATCCTCTTAAATGACAATAAACTTCAAGTGCCTCATTGAGTGGCTTTAAAACCAGTATGGTCATCATAATGACCAATAGAATTTTATGTATTTTAAGGATACCATAAACTAAGAATCTCTAACAAATACAGATGATTTTTCAGCGATGAAGAACCTCGAATACATATAAAATATTCACTAAATTTCCTAGATATCAATCATTGATTTTCATACTAAAGGAAATCTCATTTTATACTTGGTAATATATTAATGATTCATGAACATAACATAAATCTATAAATAGAGTCCCAAAGTAGACAATAATTCTCCTCAAAAAGGTGTGATGAGTCCGACCTCCCATCCTCCCGACCAATGGAAATTCCTAAGCCTCATCATTCCACAACTAATGAGAACCTACCTTTGGAAAGTAGGTCCAAATGGATATGGAATCATTGGATGTTTCTGATTCTACTAAAAAACCCATTAGAAACTGATTGGAATGTTTGAACATCCAATCAACGAGGTCATCCCCAATTCTAGAGGGAAACAACATTCATCTTACAACTTCTTGTTTTGTTTTTGAAGTCTTCTAATATTTCTCAAATATATTTAAAATCTTATTTTAAATGAAATTTATGTTGAGTTTCTTCTTAATCAGAACTGTTGATTCTGAATTCTACATCATTAATTGTTACACTAAAAGTATTCTGACCAACATGCTCAGTAGAATTTTTGGATTTAGCTTTACTATCATCTTATTCATTATATTTAGATAAGATAATACACATTATCAATTTTGAGAATTTTTAATGCTTCCCTATGGAATAATATTTTCTTTTACATCATATTTCTTCCATGACCTTCTTTTCCTTATTAATTCTTCATCACCATCTTTTTCATCTTTCTTTGTTGAATTTTTTTTGTAAAGTTCCCAATGAATCTATATTCAAAACATTTCAAGGGAAAATTCCCTTTATATTTACCTATACCTCTTCTCACATTATTAGATAAAAAGGATAAAATATCACCATGATTTTTACATACATCATTTTCATAATCAAAATAACAACATTCTTCTTAAATAATAGTCTTCTTTGAATTCTCTTTCTTCGCAGTCTTGAATGAAATTTCTCTATAAATTTTTATTTTTATTTTCATATATTTATACCTTATTATTTTATAGGTGATGAAAGTTCTATGAAAATCATCTATAGATAATTTTTTATGAAATGTATATTCTAATTATTAATCTTTAGGATTAAACATGTCAGGAATAATTCATAAGATCTTTTCAATAACAATAGAATCCTAGAACTTTTAACTAAGACATCTGAGAGTGTTGATGATGTTTTTTAACCTAGTAAATAAGTCCCTAATATATTCTTACCCACCCATTTTCATGTCTTCATACTTCAGCCTCTAGATTTGTAATTTTTCTTTTTCAATTTTTTATTTCCTTCATATATGTTTTTCATCTTATCCCATATACCATTATCTATGGAAACACCCTTCACCCTTAAAAATTCACTTTTAGAAAGTGATGATAGTAAATAATTCTTTTCCCTTCCATCACTCTCAATACTATTCTTATGAATAGATTAAAGTGAACTTTATCATCAATATAAAGAAATACTTCCATTGCATCAACACGAAAATCATATCTAATAATCATATGATGGAAACACATTATATCATTCTAGATATTATAATTCATACCATCGAAAACCATGATTCCTATATTGTTGAAACAATTTAAAATTTCCATCACCTTCTCTTTAAAACATCAACAAAGAATAAATTAAGGGAACCTATATCTGATACTTATTGTAATTTCCCAGTCAAGAAAATTGTATCACTGAGAGGGGGAGGGGTGAACTTGTGATATATTTTTCTTTTATATTTCATTACATATTAAAAAACATTTTCCTCTTGTTAAATATTTCTTTTCCTATTGAAAATAATTAAAACCCACATCTATAAGAACACAAGAATTATCAAGTTTTATTATTCATCAAGAATATCTACATCCATGGTATTATTTGAAAATGATCTAATACCACACAATACACTAGAATACAATCATTTTGTGTGGAATAGATTGAGTAGGATATGCCACTTAACATGTGTGTCACTATGTAAACAATTCTATAGTGTATATTTTCCTTCTAGAACAAATGATGTAATACAAATTTTTGTAACAAAACATGTTATGATGCTTCATTATCAGCATTCAAAAATGTGTTCTTTTTTTATAAAAAATATTTAATTTCTTACATAGAAGTTGGTATGAATTTTTGTGGACTTTTTTATAAAACGCAGTCTGATTCTCCTAGAATAATTGATCAATAAGAAAAATATTTGATTTTTTAGAATATATTTGAGAAAATTCTGAACCATTTCATATTCAATCATGAAATCTCAATACAATTTTTCCAGTCTGATGATTCAGCCCAATACAATGACCTGTTGAATACAATCTTATCTCTCCTCATACGCTTCTTCTATCTGAAATACTTCATCACCAAAATTCAATCAGGAAACTTCTTATTCTCTATAAAGTTATGCCTTGTATCTTATTCACCCTGAATAGTACATATATCTTAAATTACAAAGCAATTTCTGTTTCATACTCACCCTAAAAATGGATTGGGTGGGATTCCTGAAATATTTTCCTCTCAATTAAATTTTACAAATCTATATGTTCCTTTGAATTTTAGGTGCATCTTTCCTTCATAAACTCTTCTCAACACTTCTCAAACACTCCTGAATCATCATATAGCTTTATCTATACATTATACTTCCTTTAAAAACATTAGTCAGTTTCTAATTTCCCATTCTGATTTTTCATTATGATCTGCCTCATTATGATGAATACAAATGTAAAATAATATATTTTTCTTTATCTCTTCTCTAGACCCACATGAATGATAAAAAAAGTAGTTAAACCTAATTTAAATTGTTGAATACCTTATTGATAAATCTCGGAATTTATTCTTCATATTGGACACCACATACTTTTCATTTTCATTACATTCATCAGTTTCAAACAATTCTTCCTCTAATGATTATGATGGCATGCCGAGTCCGATGGACCGGTATCAGCAACTTCAACTTCAACAACTTATTTCTCTTCTAAATATGACACCGGTCAATATTATCACAAAAAATTCAACCATTGATTAATATGATGACATACTAAATCCAATGGATAAACATTAAGAGATTATTTATTTTTTGAATATGATGCTTGCTAACTTCTTTCTTTGAGGATTTAAATCATTTTTGCATTTTTTTAACTAAAAACTAGCACCTTCATTACGATCAGCCTCCTTGGTCATTAAACAATTATTCATCCAGAAATATCATTATGATGGTCTTGAGACTGGAATGATTCAAATTCATCAAATTTATTATTACATAAATTTTCAGGATGTACCCTTAATTCCATCATGACTTTGATTATATTGATTATCAGCTTCATCATCATATAACCTACCAAGTAATGTGTTGCTACATACCTATATTTTATCAACATCATTCTTTCATTATCAACCTGAATATGATTGGTATGATTATGATCAAAATGAATATGATTGGTTGAATATTTTTATTATCTTTATTTCATCAATCTTTCATCACTAGTTTTATAACTTACTAATGATTTTTGAGAACACTGAGATCAGCAAAGCATCAATACATTTTCATCGAAGTCAGGATGACTCTGATTTTTCCCAATTACAATTAAACCTTTCATTATAGACTTAGGGTGAGTATAATGATCCTCTTCATCCCGAAAACATATTCCCAATACAATGGACTTTCTTAACCACTGTGAGTCTTATTTTCATGAATATGATGGTCAGTGTGATTTTCACAAAATAAAAAGTGAGGTGATTTATTTTCTTCTTAAACTTCCTTGACAACAAAAAATAATACCTAAATATGATAGTCATCCTAATCATCTTGGTCTTAACATGTACTCACAGTACCAATAAGTGGAGAAGGTTTTGTGATATATAGTGATGATTCAAATAATGTATTGGTTTTTGTACTCATGTAGAATGATAAAGTGATATCCTATTCCTCATGATAATTAGTGATCCATGAGAAGAACTACATGGCACATGATCTAGAGTTAGAAGATATGATCTCTACTCTAAATATTTGGCCACACTATCTTTATGGTGAGAATTTAGACATATTTACGGATCATAAGAGTCTAAAGATTATATTCACATAGAAGAATATCAATATGTATCAATTAATATCGTTTGATATAATTATGGAGTATGATTTCTCTGTTTACTACAACCCGATAAAGGAGAATAAGGTAGATGATACTCTTACCAGAAAAAAACATGCTACTTTATCAATGATACAAATTGGGAGAGACCTTATCTTCATGTATATGAATAGGATGTATTGTGAAATCATTATGATATGGAATACATCCTACCGCTCAAAAATTATTTCTCAACCATCTATCTAAGAGAAGATCAAGGAGACATAAAGGGACAATCTGGAGCTACAAAAAGTTGAAATCAATTAAGGAAGGGGAGCTACATGACTTCCAAATTGATGGTGATGGTGTAATTTATATTTAATGAGGCTTTGTGTTCCTTCATTACCTGAGATAAAGGCCATGCTATTTTTTGATGCACATATCATATCTTTCTACACCACCCCATAATTACCAATATGTACCATGTTCTTTGAGAACAATTTTGATTAGACAACATGATGAAATAGATTACGGAGTATATATCAAGGTGTTTGGAATGCCATCAAGTTAAATAGGAGTGACAAAATTCAAAAGGGATGATGAAACCATTTCTTATAACCTTGTAGAAATGCGTGAATATCACCATGGACATTATCACTAGTCTCCCAAAAACATCCACACAAAAAATATGATATGGTTTGTGGTGGATCAACACACCAAGACCGACAACTTTATCACTATTTGGGAAGATTTACCACATGAAAAAAGTTCCATGATATATGTGAAGGAAATTGTTAGGTTTCATGGGGTTGCACTTTCGATCATATTTTATTGTGATCCAAGGTTCTCCTCTAAATTCTATAGAAGCATTCAATAATATTTTAGTACTAAATTGAATTTTAGCATGACCTGTCACCCCAAAATAGATATAAAATCTAAAAGGACTATTCAACTTGTTAAGGATATTCTAAGATCATGATTGATGGAATATAAAGGATGATGTGATCAACATATCCCATTGGTTGAGTTATCGTATAAAAACTGCCACTCGAGTATTTAAATGGAGCTATAGGTATATTTGATTATATAGCAATGTAGAACTCAATAATTTTGGGATGAAGTTATGGAATTAAATATACATGGACCTAATCATGTGAATGTGATGACAAAGAAGTTTCAATACATACAAAAACATATAAAAGCTACCATGAGTCGGTAAAAGAGCTATACTGACTACTGCCGAAGGGACATAAATTTTGATGTTAGATAAAAAGTTTTACTTTGAATATAACCACGGAATAGATTCATACACATTGTAAAGAAAGGGAAGTTTTATCCTGAGAAATGTTGACCCCTTTGAGATCCTTGATCGCAAAGGATTAGTGACATATTAACTTTCATTTCCACATATTATGGCTCAAGTTCATGATTTTTCCAAAACCAATTTTATGGAAATAATTATTCCATTAAATGTACATTATTGAGTTTGGTTTTTTAGGACTTTTTGTTTGGTAAAAATGTGGGTAAGCCAAACTGGTTTTCAAAATACCAAGTGAGTCATTTTCCTCCCATATAAAAAGTCACAACCTCTCCTCATTCCTCACATCTCTCAAACCAATTAGTTTCAACAAATATTTTCCCATATAGATTCCCAAAATCCCTCCCCTAGACTTCGAATCCTCCCTTTGGATAGAAATCCTTACAAGGAATCCTTTTGGTACAAACCAAAAGTAGTAACCCGATTAAGAGGTAATATCATCTCTCAATATTTTTAGTTTTATTTCCATTATACAACCCCACATATTATATTATGTGATTCATGTATAAAAAAACAGTATCCTCAATATAATAATATGTTTTATTCTAATGGTTAGATGTACACTTACACATACTTACATTTAATGGGCAATGATCATATTGTGTCTGTGTATAGTGAAATACTGCCTCACAAAACGATGATTGTTCATTTAACCTTACCAACTTTCATAGTTGGCCATTATGATGGAAAATATATTTCTATATGATATAAATGATATTTATTAATTCTTTATTCTATATAATCCTTTAATAATACACACCATTAATAATTTCCATTTTTCATTAATACCATAACATCGTTTGAAATGTGTGGACTACCGCCCCTTCAATGTGATGTGACTCATTAACACTATCCATGGAATGTATAAATAATGATTATAATTACAAATATGTGAAATAAACAACCTATATATGATATAAATAATTTAAATACCTTTTTGGAAATATACTATAAATATATATATATATATATATATATTAATTTCTTTATTACCCATTCACACACTTAAAAAGTGATAACGTCGTTCATAGATGTGTGGACTACTACCTCCTTGACACGATGTGATTCTTTTTACACCACAATAATTAAATATATAAGTATATATGAGTAAATAATATGGTATTTATGTTAAATTGGTCATTCAGAAAATAATCGGTGTTACTTACCTTCTTTCCATAATGATCATTGAAAAATAAGAATGTCACTCATACGTACGTACGGCCTACCCTCACCATGATTGTAATGTTGGTTAATTTTTCATAACAATATTTAATAATTTATTGTAATGGTATAATTAATGAACGAATATGATAATTATTTCATGATTATTATTCTTTAGATGTCATATAATGACCCCTTTGACTATAGTTGACCTACCAATGTTGTTTTTGACACATAATCCGAATTTGGTGTAAAAAGCCGATGTAAATAGAATTGTTTAAGTAGGTGTATACAACATAGTATAAATTTAAATAAATGTAATGTTATACAAGAAAAAATTTCTCAATAAATTATAAAATTTACATAAGTTTATTATATAGGAAGTCAAAGGACGTTCACCCAAAATGAAACTCAAGGTATGGTATTTACATCTCAGTTTTTAAATCTATGAGATAAATGTCATGTTCAACATTTAATTATTATTTTTGGTTTATCTACTACCCATTTTGATATATTATTTCATTAATCAGTTTATCATTATGGTATTTAAAATATTCATTCAATATTATTCCTTCATCAGGCTTATGAATTAAATAGTTTTATAGTGGTATGGAACACTTTGGGATGATTAATGATTATTTTCCTTATAACTAGAACTAATGATCATTCAATGGAATTTCCAATCTAGGATATTATATATCCATTTTTTCAATAAAACCATTCATTGTTATCTGGTTATCCATGACCATTTTCAAGTATTAGTACTATTTGTTCCACTCTTTGGTACTCAAAATGTTTTATAAAATGTTTTTATGAAAACTAAACATTATTTCTGTCTTTAGTCAGAGAACATGTTTTCTTCTAAAACCCATGTTTTAATAAAAAAATTTAAAAATGTTTTGAAAATGATTTGGTAAATAAATTTTTACCCTTTTTTTCATTTACCATTGTTTTCAAAGGAATGTTCTTTTTTTACTTTATGAACAATTCATTTTTTAACCTTTAACAATGAAAGAATAATGTTCTTTTACCTCATATGAAAATTATAGATTTACCCACCATCATTTATTTAAAGCTTCCTTTTCATGTATAGAAGGTTAATTTTTAATGAAAATGTTTTTAAAAGTGATTTTCAATGAAAAAAATTAACAAAAGGTTTTTCATAATAAAATGATATTTTCGTCAAGAAATTTTTTTAAATATAATTTTATATTATTTCTATTCATCATCTACAATAACCATTTATTTTTTACTCCACTTTAGGTTTCTTTATGGATATCATCCTTATTCTTCCTCTAGGTGGCTTATTATTTATTTTTCTAAGGATTGTATTCACATTCACTTAAGTGAAAATGTTTTAAAAAGTGAATTTCAATAAAAAAATTTACCAAAATTTTTTTCATAATAAATGGATATTTTCCATAATATTTATGAACTTACTTCTCAGTTTATTGATTACGTAGTGAACTTCCTTCTCATTTTATTGATTATATGGAATTTGAGTACAGTTATTCACATCATCATAATTATTATTCTCATTGATTCATTATTACTTCTGCTATATTTTTCCCATACTGAGAATTTGAGCTCACCCTTTTTATGTTTATTTCCCTTGGAATCCAAGAAGCATACTTTGAAGGATATACAGGGATTTACTAGATGGATTATATTTATCATTGAACCTATTTATTTAGAACGAAAAAAATTATGTTTTAATTACTGTATTATTTTCTCATTATTGTATCTCGTTTACCATGAATACTAAACTCTCGATCCTTCAGGATTTAATTCTTTGTAAAATTTCCAATGTAATAGTAGTAGACACCGACTCTGGTCCTTCGGGGGTCCGGTTACTATTGTTTGTATCAGAGGATGTTTATTATCATCCTTGGAAACTAGATTTTTGAAAACCTAGGTTTGAGAACATAGTCCTATGGTAGAATTTGAGGACAGGTATAGAATAAAATCGTAGAATTTTTTTAAGGTAGAGATTATGCGGTTCTTTCTAGCAATACATCCAGGTATGGATACAACAAGTGTATTTTGTTTAGATACATATGTTGCTCGGATTAATAACTATGACAAGGTATTTTGAGCCTATATTGGGGTATCCTGGTATACAACAACGAGCCTTACTGCACAACTAATTTGAAACACATGAGGGATATTTTTAGGATAATTTTCATTTTCATTAAAAACCACCATGAAGGATTTCTACAATGAATAACCTAGGTTAAAAATGGGGTGTCTAGATTAAAAAAAGAGTATCATGATTAAAAAATCCTATAAATGATATTATGGATAATCTCTAGACTAAGGAAATATCTATGTGGAAATAAGTGGACGTAGTATTTATGTATTAAGGTTTTATTGAAAAATTTAGTTAAAAGTCTATTTTGTGATTAACCTAATTTAATGGATTTCCATCATATTTATTTTAGGAATTATAATAATATTGAATTAGAAAAGGGTGACCTATAAGTTGGGTGATAACCAATCAAATCTGGCAACGCTGCGGGTCTTAAACCCATGACCAAATGATGATAAGGGTTTCTTCCCAAACACTAACCTATGAAATTTCCTGGTTATTTTTTCAATGTTTTTGGTTAAACAATATGATGAATAAATGTTAATGATAAACAAGTAGTTTCACTCTTGAGGATTAAATATTAATCTATTAACCATATTGGTTTTGGAAGATAGTTAAAGAAGATAGTTATAATTTTCACTCTTTTATAGGTCTCATGATCCATTAAATGTTTCTTTTAATGCATTAGGCATAAAAAATTAATTATTGGTAATTAATTTCTAGGAGTAAAGGAATGAATTATAATTTGATCAAAGAACAACCAAAATTTTGGATTTTTCATATGAAATTGAAACCTATCATGTAAGAATATTTCATTATATTCATAAGTAGTAAAATAATTACCAAACATTTGGAAAATGACTTAAAAATAATTTTTTTTCCTAATATCTTAATTTCGGTTGAATATTTTTTCTTCTAAATCATCAATGATTTATGGATTTGTGGTCCTCAACTTTCCATTGATCATTCACTTGTTTTTGATTGATGGCCTCATTCACTCCTTATTAATATTTATATTATTCCTACAAGTACATATATCTACATTAAAATTATGTTCTCTTACATAGAGACCTAGTTACATAGTAGTCCATGTGACCTATGTACTTTCTATTCTCTCTTCTGTAGAGGATGACTTATAAACCCTTATCATTATGTGGGATCTCATACATAGGAAGTATCAAACAATCTACCACCAAGATCAAGTTTAAATTGCAAGGATGTAATTTAAATAAGGTGGGGAGAATGTGATGAACTGAAAATCTAAAGTAAGAACCTTTTATTCGATAGCGTGTATGTCGCGCGACACCGAACACGTAAGGAAATATAAAATCTTGATACATTATAAAATGTTTACTATTTAAAAACGATTCTATGTATTTTAATACATGAAACACCGAGTTAACTTGTGTTGCATACAAGAAAGGCATTCCATTATAGATTATTTTACATCACAGAGTGGCTTTCCTCGATAGATTGTGTTACATGAAAAATTGACTTTCCTTGATAGCTTCCATTACACACAATACCGATTTTCACTAAATAATAGTGAATTATTAAAATATTATTATTTAATATAATACGATATAACGTAGTCGTTATGTTAGCAGTTATAAATAACATTAAATAACATATGAAAATTTATGGTTTATATAAATATAAAATGAATTTATTGGTTACCAACTAATGATAAATGAAAATAAGAACCAATTGGATATAAAAAAGAAATATTAAGATTTATATACATTAGAAGGAGTTTTGTCTTAATAAACATAGTTAATTAAAATTAATGAAGGATTTTAATGAAATATATATGTTATATATTAAATAAAATATTATTTATATTAATCCATTAGGTTTGATATGCATAAGATAAGAATAAACCCTATTTTACATATAAAACCTATAAATTTATAAAACTAATTTTACCACCTTTTGGTATAGAACCCATTTTAAATTAGAATTTTGACACTTTAATTGATTTAATAAGTAAAAATAATATTTATCATGGAAATATAAATATATTAATTATATTATGGTTATTTTATGACATTTTTCTGACACATTTCATATTTAATGAATAGTTAAAAATACTGAATTTTAGTTCAAAACTTCTTATTTATAAAATTTATTTATAAGGATAAATTAAATATTTAGTTGTTTTTAGAGTTTAATTAGATAATATATTTATAAATTAATACAATTTATGTCAATGGAATAAATTTTAATTTTAAATTCATTATAAAAAATATCAAACATTCATACCTTTTTACCTTAAAAACATGCATTGTCGTCCCATCTTCGAGATTAAATTTAAATTAATTTCTACCACTTCTGTTATTTGAATTTAAAAAAATTGATTCCATATTTGGAATAAAAATTATTTATAATTTATAAAAAGACTTATTTTTTTATGAAAATATTTGTGAATGTAATTAAAATTAATTAAATTTATTAAGGTAAAATTAACCTTAATAAAAGGCTAAACCTTTAACTTAAGGGTCCAGATGACCTAGAAACTTCTCCAAAACCCCTTTTATGGACATAATAAGGACATTAACCTTCCCTTATTTAGTTTGGATATTATTTTACGGCATTTTTTTTGTTAAAACATGGGTACACCTAACTTGATTTCAAAAGACCAGGTGAGTCATTTTCCTCCCTTATAAAAGGCAGCCACCTCTCCCCATTCTTGACACGTCTCAAACCACTTAGATTTGAAACATATCTCCCCATATATCCTCCACAAAAGCCCTCCACTATAACTTTAATCCTATATTTTAGTATAAATAGTTACAAGGAATCTTTTTGGTAGAAACCAAAAGTAGTTACCCGATTAATAGGTAATGTCTTCTCTCAAGCTTTCTAGTTTTATTTCCATTCACCAACCCCTCGTATATTCTTATAATATTATTATATAAAAACAAAATTATCCTCAATATACTATTATGTTGTTATGCTAAAGGTTATACCTAAACTTACACACACTTCCTTATAATGGGTAATGAACTTATAATTTCTGTGTACGACAAACTACTGCCTCACGAAATGATGATTGTTCAATTTCCATTACCAAATTTTATGGTTAGAAATTATGATAGACACAATATTTATATATGATATATATGATATTTATTATTTTATTATACTTATTTAGTTTTTTTATAACACCTACCTTTAATACTTTCCATTCTTTTAATACGATAACTTGGTTTGAGGAACTGTGGATTACTGCCCCCTCAAAGCGATGTGATTTATTCACACGATCCATGAAATGTATAAATGATGATTATAATTAAAAATACCTGATATAAAAAAACATTATATGATATTAATTAAGTAATTACCTTTATATATATATACTATATATATATCATTTTCTTTATTAACCTTTAACACAATTAAAAAGTGATAACATCCTTCATGGACATGTGGTCTACCGTTTCCTCAACATGAGGTGATTCATTTTACATCACAATAATTCTGTATAAAAGTATATATTATTTAATAATATGTTATTTATTATATAATGATCATTTTGGAATTATATGTTGTTACTTTCCTTCTCTCCATAACAATCATTGAAAAATAAGAGCATTACTCATGCATACGTACAACCTACCATCTCCATGATTGTAACGTTGGTTCATTTTTCATAACCATATTTAATGATTTATTTTAAATGAATAATTAATGAAAAAAATATGATAATTATTTCATGATTATTATTTTTGATATGTTATATAATGACCCCTTTAACCATTGTTGACCTACAAATGTTGTTTTTGACACATAACCCAAATTTGTTCTGAACACCCAACGTAAAAAAAAGTTTTCTAGTAGTTTTATAAAATATAGTGAAAAGTGAAATAAAATTAATTATAAACATTGAAATATTTCGCAATAAATTATAAATTTAAAATAAGTTTATTATAAAAGAATTTAAAGGATGTTCACCCATGAAGAAACTCAAGGTAATGGATTCTCATCTCACTTTTTACATCTGTGAGATAAATGTCAGAATCAAAAAGTTGATTATTTTGTGTGGTGTATATACTACCCATTTTGATATATAATACCATGAATTATTTTATATTCATTGTATTAGAAAATTACATTCCATATTATTCCTTCATTATGCTTATGATTCAAAAAATTTCAAAGTTGAATGGGACACCATGGGATGTTTACAGATTATTTTCCTCAAGAATAGTAGTAATGATTTTGCAATGGAACTTCTATTATAGGAAATTGTGTAACAATTTTTCAACAGACCCTGTCATTATTATCTAGTTATTCATTACTAGTATCATTTATTAGTACCATTTTTATACTCTTTGGTACTGAAAATGTTATAGATTTTTTTTAAGAAAACCCATCTTTATTTATCTCTTTAGTTGGAGAACCCGTTTCCTTTTAAAAATCATGTTTTAATTAAATGTGTTCAAAAATATTTTTAAAATGATTTGGTAATGATATTTTTATCCTATTTTTCTTTTACCATTATTTTCAAAGTATTATTCTTTTCCCTTTTCAGATAATATATTTTTCTAACCATTAACCGTGTATATAGAATGTTCTTATACCTCGTACGACAAGTATGGATTTACCTATCATTATTTCTTTGAAGCTTTGCTTTCATGTCAAAAAGGTTACTTTATAAAGAATTTTTTTTCAAAAGTTATTCTCAAAGAAAATTTCTTCCAAAAGGTTCTCATAATAATTGGATATTTTCCCTGGATTTTTTAAAGATCATTTTATAGTACTCTTATTCATCAACATCATTAGAAACTACTAAAATCAATGTTTATCCAATACTAGGGCTTTAACAGCGCTAGCTAAAAATGATGTTAAAGACCCCCTTTGTCCGTGATAAAAAACATTATTAAAGGAGGTCTTTATTAATGATAAAAACATTGTTAAAGGGGGGCCATTATAAGCACTTTTAAAAAATCACTGATAAATGGGATCTTTTAACAGCATTTGTAAAAAAACAACATTAAGGGGGGGGGGGTCATTATCAGTTCTTTTTTAGAATCGGTGATAAAGACCCCTCTTTATCAACACATTTTTAGTAGAGCTGATAAAGGTATACATAAAAACAATCATTAAGAATAAAATATTAATATATAAATATAATTATATTGGTATAAATATATTATATATTTTTTAAAATATTTTTTAGATAAGGTAAAAAAAATATTACACATAATATATAAGTTATTTCTTGAAAATGGGTTACAAAATAAATAAATAAATATTTTTCATTAATAATTTTCTTATTATTTCTGATTAATAGTCATTTAATATCAATTTGATTATAGAAAATAAAAAAAAAATCTAAAATAAGTTGAAAACGGAAGTCAAACATCAAACAGTGCTAACTTTTGATCTGTGTGACCATTTATGCCCTACCCCATATCATATCAAATTTTTTGGTGAGATACACACCCTTAGTGACAACGGTAAACCTCTATCACATATTTAAAGGACAATAAATCTCATATGATCTCAAAAATAGAGTTTTTAGTCAGGGTACCTTGATTTTTTGACATTCGATGGAATTTCAACCTATTTTAAGCAGGGATTATTGCCTTTTTTAGTGGTGACAAATTTTATTCCTAGGTATTACATTTATATTGAAATTATGGTTTTGAAAGTTTATCATTTCTCATAATTTAATGTTATTTATAATTAAATATAAGCATGTTTCTTATGTTTAATTATAATAAATCACTCATATAAATACATATCTCAACATATTTATGATAAATATATATTCTAATATATGTAAATAAATAAATATTCTAATGATGTATTTAATATAATATCTATCCATTATTACATTATATATACATATACATATGTTTGTATTAATAAAGAGATGTATATTTATATTCTATTCTATTATATATAAATGAATATAATATATAATATATTTAAATAAATATAAGTATCGATATATCACACACACATATATATATATATTATATAAATGTATTTTAATATAATTATATAAATATATGTGTATATATATATAGAAATATCATTAATTAGACATTAAAACAACATAGTGTAGTGGTAAAGGTGTTCCATCTTCGAAGGAGAGGTGTAGGGTTTGAATCCATGAAGATTCTCATTAGGATAAAAATTCAAAAAGTGATGATAAATTGTGGCGGGTTGAAAAGCACTAAAAGGGGGGGGGTAGAGCTCTATTAAATGTTTCGTTGAAGCGTTGATAAAGGGGGTCAAGCTCATAGGTGTCCAAAAAAATATAATTTTACCCCCTTTAATAGTGATACCTTTATAATCATTAAAAAAGTGTTATTAAAGGCCCCCTTTAACATCACTAAAAAAGTGTTGTTAAAGGACCCTTTTAACAATGTTTTTTTTCATTGTTAAAGGGGGACTTTAACATTTCTTTTTTAGCATTGATAATGTTTTTAACTTTTAACCATGCTCATATTGTCAGTATTTTATTAGAATTGATAATCTAGATAGCATTTTACATATGATGTCTACTTTGACAATTATATTATTATTTCTGAAAATATTGATAATTTCATCTTCTTTATTCAATACAGATATTTGATAAGGCATATTATTTATTTTGATTATTCAATTTGAGGAATAATTTGGAAAATTAATGATGGGAGGAAACTAAACATTATATAGATCCTAAATGCATCGATAGGTTCTCATGAGACAACTTATTTGTGGAAATAAAAATATTTTAAATCGTCATGTGAAAGGTCTTGATGGTATAGGTTTTCATGTGCCATAGACATGACGTCCATTAAGAAGTAATTTACGTAATTTAGTTTCATTTATTATTCATCCAAGAGATTTTGTGTCAACATATCTATGGATAAATTTCATTTTTAATTATTTAGATAGTATGTGTATTAGTTTATTACCTTACAATATTTCTTTTTTCTTATCTATTTATTTTAATGTCATGTGTTTTCATTTATTACCTTGTCATGTTGTTTATGAACCTTTTTCTCAGTTTATTGATTATATGGAATGTGAATTCAGTTATTCACCATTTCATAGTTATTATTCTCATTGATTAGTTATTTCTTCCACTATATTTTGTACTTATTAATCATTTTATCGCACCCTTATTATATTTATTTACCTAGGAATCCATGAAACATACTATGAATAATATGTAGGGATTTACTATCTAGAATAGAGTTATCATCAAAGATATTTATTTATAAATAAGAAGAAAAATATGTAGTAATTAGTTTATAATTTCGTCATGTATATATATATTTTATCAATACAAATAAACTCTCAGTCCTTTGGGATTTAATTCCTTGTAATCATGTCACTGCAATAGTAGTAGACATCAACTTTGGGCCTTCTGGGGTTGGGTCTCTACAGATCTCCTTTTAGAGACGCTTGCGATAGTCTTTTGAGAAGACAAGACCCTCCAATCTGTGTATATGGAAGTTAAGAAGATAAATGGGTTGGGTTTGATCGATCTAGAAGGTTTAAATTGGTGTAAGGAAGTGAGGGAGAAATTAACCTTTTATAATTTAGGTGGGGCATTTTAAGAAACTCCCAAAATATTAAATAAATATATATTGTTTTTTATTTAAAAATTTCCTAAAAGTGAGTAATTTTAAACCTAAGATGAGTATGGGTCTAAATCATCTTAAAAAATAATTTTTCGACATGTTTATGTCACAATGTTAACCTTATCATTTGTATTTAACCCTTAGTTAAACCCTTTAACTCTTTCCATGACATCTTTTTTATACCATTTAGGGATAATATAGTTACTATAAAATGATAAACGAACCCCAAATAGATCATTGATGACATATTTAACCTTATTGTAGTTATTTCTCCGAATTTATATTTTTATGAATTTTATATCATATAATAAAATATTATTTATTTTAAAGTTTTTTTTTTATTTTTGATACTATTCAATATTTTTCTTTTTAAAAAATATCCTAACTTCATGATAACATCGAAAAAAAACTTATAATATAGCACTAAAATTTCTAAATTATTTATAAAATTCATGGATGTCATTAATTATGTAAAATTTTATTTATTTTAATGTTTTTTAATATCATTTATTTTTTATTTCCGTTAATTAAACAATTACTATGTCATTATTATGAACGCATTTAATTAAATTATTTCCTCTTTAAAAATTTAAAATAAATTATCCTGATGAAGATAAATTTATTATATTTAAAATGAATATGTATTGTCTAATTTATATTTTCTATAACCATGTATTAAAAATGTAATACTTATTAAAAACCTGAGTATGACATTTTTATCTTATCTTTAAATAAAATATAATAAATGTTTTATTCTCATCCAAGTGGCTTAAAAAGAGTTTAATTTCGGCCTAATGATGATTTTTGTAGAATACCACTATTTAAATGAAATTAGGACAAGTGTTGGGGTAATTTTATAATATAATTTATATCTATAAATATTTAATTTACCCTTAGCTATGGTAATTAAAATATTACTAAATTTAACTATTCATATGACCAAAAATAATGAAACCTATTTAAATAATATGGAACCACTAATTCCAAATATAAAATCCATTTTTCATAATTCAAAACATATAATTTGTAATAATTAATTTAAAACTAATCGTGTTGACGGCGTGAGAAAACAAGTTATTAAAGATTAAATATGCAAAAGAATGAAACATTTTTATTTCTAAATTCATTGTAAAATTGATTAAAATAACATAAATTGTATAACATGATAAATATAATCTATTTATTCTTTAAAAACATTCAATAATATAATTTAACACTATAAATTATTTGGATGATAAAAATTTGTTTTCAATTAAAATTTAGTAATTTTTACTATTCATTAAAACATGAAACTTATCAGAAAAATACAAAAAATTTAACTAATGTAAAATTTTATATTTATATTTAAAATATGAATTTTATTTTCTCAAATAGAATTCATAAAATTGTCAAAAATTGGATTTGAAATAGGTTCTCTATTAGAATATGATAAAACTGTTTTTATAAAAAAATAGGTTTTATGTGAAATATTCTGTTTGTTATAATCTTATACCTATCAGATATATTATATGAATATAAAAAATATTTTATTTAATATATAAAATATATATTTCATTAATATGATTCTACAATATTAATTAATTTAACTTATTAGAATAAAATGACTTTGTGAGAAAAAAAATTGTTTTTTAAAAACACATCTCATATATATTTAGTTGGTTACTATATTCATTTTTAATTAATTTAAAACCAATGAATTTAGCAACATATTTTCCTAAGTAAATTAATATTATTCATAACCACTAACATAATGGCTAGGTTATATATAATTATATTAAATAATAATATTTATATAATATATGGTTGTTTGGTAAAACACAGTATTGCATGTAACACAAGCCAAATAATTATTGTGTGTAGCATAAAAATAATTTTGTATTGAATACAACATATTCTATCAATGAAAATGAATTTATTTAAGTAGTTACATATTGTAAAATCATGGGGTGTTATTGGTGATGTAGGGACATAAGGTGTTTATGTTAATGCATTTCATCTACAAGGTGGATATTTTTTTAACACTATTCACTCAATATTGTAAATTAAACGATTTTAATTCCATGAATTATGTGAAGACCCAACCCTAAAAAACCAGGAGTCGGTTCCTTCTAAACATGATGTGTCATTTTTAAAACCAAAACCTGCACTTATAAACACACATTAAATCCCATTAAGAGGATCGAGTTCGGTTCCGGCTCTGGGAAACCGGTAACTTTAGAAATGTTTCATCTAATAAAAGCTATTACCTGAAAATTTAAAATTCAAAACGTAGGGTGAGAAAAAGAATGCCCAGTAAGGGGTTTAAAATAAACCAATGATGATTTTGAAATCATTTTTTAAATACTTATCCAAATAACATTCTTTGATAGAAAACATTAACACATGTAACATACAAAAAATGTGCTCAACTAAGATTTTAATGAATACATGAATCAATTAGGACATTTTCAAAAAGGGGTAGTAAACGATATCCTTAACAAGTATGACATATGAATGTTTAATAAAAAATTAATCCATTAAGAGTAATACTTTATTAGAGTTGCGCGTGAAGGAAAAAACATCAATTTCATATGTTGGTTACTATTTTACACGAATCATGCCCCAAACTTTTACTTGTGACATCAATTAGAACTTGATAAAAACATAAGGGCAAGAGTAGTGAAAGAATAGGCATATCTTCATGAAAAAAACATGTAACATGACTTGAATATGTGGCTTAAACATTTCATTTATACATTAATGAACATATCATCGAGGTTCATCCCCAAGGTCTCAATAAAGAAAAATTACTGAGGTTATTCACCAGGGTATCGTGAATCTTTTCTTCTCTAGAGATTAATTATTTACCCAATTCATTGGATCTCTATCATGGTGCACCCTTAATATGTCTTAACTTTCATGTGAGCCACATAAATCGATACTTTACTTAAACGTGGTTTTATATTCAAGATTCCCCATTCCACCTTGAATATTTCATTCATAGTTGGTCATAGTAGTTGAATTTAAATATATTATAAGTGAGAAAGGAATTTGGATGATTAAAAACCAATATAACAATCACATGACCATCATTAAAAGGAAAGAAGAAAGGCAGATTATGGAATAGACATTGACATCTATGTTACTAAAAGAAGAGAAAACTATAATTTATCACATGCAAGTTTGTTCTTGATATTCTAAAATATTATCGTCTAATTGATTACAAGGTGAACCAAAAATATCATGTAGGGTTTTGAGCTTGCACATGCTAAAACATTCAATATTGTTATTCCTCTGCATAATAATGAATAATTTCAACGATAGAAAGCATGAATCTTCACCCTAAGAAACATCATTTAAAACCTATGGAAAGCAAATAAGTTACTCTTAAATGTGGATATGTGTTTTGTTTAACACCCTATTTCTCTTTGTTTTAAAACTCCACCTAAACTCGAGACATAATGTGTAAGGACCATAACAACTGAAATAAAGGTTCACTCAACATATAAAATATATATATGTACCCATACTCAAACCAAAATATTGGTACACCCATGTTTTTTAGTCCCCTATGAATATTAGTTCAACAAAATTTTGAATAGGGCTGGTCATGCCCTTAGTCACAATACTTTGTATATGAAAACCTATAAATTTTTAATTTATAAAAACCCGATCATATACATAAATTTTTCAAAATTTAGTTATTATTTAAATATGAAATTAAGACTATGTGAATATGTGCAGTGCATGAACAATTATACACAAACATCATACATATAACCGAAGTAGAATGGTCATGCCCATTCTTGCATATAACCGATGTATATACATATAACCAAATTTATATATGTATTTTCAAAATAAGAAAATGAGGCTAGGTATAATACTTAAATTATTTAATCTATTTGAATTCAAGGGAACCCACAGGCCTTGTTATAACATTTACGAACGTTTGGACTGAACCGTACGGTTAAAAAAATATTTTTTTTCAAATATATAAGTTTATATATTCTAAAAGAAGAAAAAAAAAGCCAAAACTAAAAACCCTTAATTTAAAAACTAGGGAAAGAAGGACTTCAGGGAGGGTTTCCCGGGCTCGTTGGAGACTTGAACGGGATAGAATATCCTTGAGGTCTCAGTTATTTATATACAAAATCTCACACACCACCTTCCACGCAAAAAACAAACCCACTTGCATTGCATTCAATGGGGGGTGTCGTTCTTGAAGAAAACGAGGAGACATGGGGGTCATCGGTCGTCAGAGGTGTTGAAAATGATGTGTGTGACATAGGGTAGGTTTACTAGTTTAACCCATCCGTGGAGGAAGAAGATGATGAGGTTAGGGGAAATGCCAGGGAAAAACAGGCTGTCCATGTCAATCCCAACGTCGATCCAACGGATGAGATGTGTCTGCTGTTTTAAAATGATAGAGCGGCTTAGATTAGATCTATGTTTCATTAGACGGTCTATGTTCGATTCAAAAATTTAAAAACCTTGAACCACCATGATTAGATTGTTCCAGATTGAAATGTTGACGAAAATCATGGGGAGAGACATGGTCACTGAGTGTTATGCGCCGGATTGGAATGAACGGTCCAGATCATGCGCGACGTGATCCAATGATCCAGATCGTGTTTCGCGGAAAAAAATACTTCCCACATCAAAACAGAGAGAGCTTTTCACCTCCCCTATAACCCTAGGCCTGCCAATGAGTGATCAGAAATCACACAACATCCATGAAGGGGGCCCTACACACGGGCTCCTACCTACAGGCCTTGGCCTACCCAGACCCCTCCATGACCTCACGCCTGCACTGGTGCGCCGATGCGCTCTTGCTCTTTCCTGAGGCCCTTTGGGGAACCTCTTCTCAATCTCTGACCGACCATGGCTTGGGGCCGAGGATCAAGCTCATCTACTTCATGTGAGTTTCCTCCCTCGAACCTAGCCAAAAAGGGCTGGCCCTAATAGCCCAACTTTTTGTGAAAAAACTACACTAAAAAACGTTTTATGAAGGGGAAACAATCCATTTATTAAAACAATTTATAATTTTATATTCTTAAACATTAATGAATACAAATTAATCTTGTTTATTTAGAAGTATTTATATAATTAAAAATACTAAACCCATTTTTTAACTCAAAAAGTTATGAAAAGGAAATTTTAATAAACCTACATTATAATTTATATACTAGTATCCTTAGAAATATTGTTCAATCAAAAAAAATTTAATTTTAAAAAAGTAAACATAGTTTATACCATTATTAAAGAAAGGAAAATTATTACATTGTGTTTGAAAAAATCGCAAACTGTTTTGAATTCCTTAATTCTTTTCAAAATCAGTTAAGGGTGTGACAAAGTTTTACACCATAACCTTTTAGAGTTCATAAATGATGGTTTAATTATAACCTTAATCATAAATCAATTATTTGAAAAGAAATTAATATTTAAATAAGTTCACTTATCCTAACAAGGTCCAATGACTATTTTTTTATAACTATTAGCTTCCAATGGTCACTAGAGTAATGGCCGAAAAAGTGTCCTATAAAACCAAACCATACGGTGTCCTAAAACTCAAAAAGAATATAAGATGGTGCTTCCCATTCCACTGATGCTCATCATGGTTTTTATGATCGTAGTGTTGATCTTTTTTTTTTTTGATTTCGTTGACTTGAAGAATCTCTTTTACTTACTGGGCCCCGTTGTGGTGATTGGGGGTCTTCCAATAGTTCTGATATGGGTTTTAATAGGTTTTTTTGTATAACATGATTACTCTTTTTATCTTGGTGTATTGTAGACACTATGGTGTTCATATTTAAATAAAGATCCTTATGTTTATCCTTTAAATTTTTGTTTGGTTAAAAGTGATTTAACATAAGTATATTCATAATATCATCGTTATATGATACCCAAAATTTTGGGTGTTACACATTGTTTTTTACCTGTCATAATATTAATTTTCATTTAATTTTTGGTATTTTTATATGTTGGATTTATGTATTATTGAGATTGAGCTTCATTTATTAGTTCATGTGGGCATTTTTGATCGGTTTATACATTGGGTATGTGTCATTAGCCTTAGTCAACATTCCTATTTTATTTTTGTCATCCTCATACCTGATGTTGATCCATTGATCCTTATAATCCTGTGGTTTTCTATTCCTCCATTTTTTCATTCTTCATGAAATAGATTGGTTTGATCTATGGGTGACCCTTGATAGCTTATCCTCTGATGTAATATATCCTTATTTTTTTGTATAAGTGGTTATGTTGGGACACTTATCTATATTTTTTATATCCTTGGTTATATTCTCTAGTATTCCTCTACCACTACTATGATGACTCTCTGATTTGGAATCTACCTCTCCACTTGTGGGAGATTTAGTTGGGTGAAAAATCTACATGGTTTTGGGAGCTCTAGTTTTCCTCAAGGGAGAAGTGTAGATGAAGGAGCACTGGCGGGATTCCTTGACGTACCAAAGAATAAATAATGATCTAGATAAGTTTTTATCATCTTCATCTATGCTTGGTGAGGAGCACTAATGAGGTCCTAGTGTTCCTTGGTGGTCCTTTTACCAAGATTGAAATGATGATTATATAGGAGTACAATCTTGATGACCCTAACAACAAGACATAATTACATAGAGGCTCTATGAAAACACCTAGGAGAGATTTATCACTATTAAGGGGCCTTAGTATGGTATTCTTCTACTTTTCTATTAGTTATTTATGCCTTTTATGTGATTATTCTTTTGTTCTATGATGCGTGTGTTGTTTGAGTTTTTCCAAGGTGCACAGTATATGATGAATCCACAAAATGGTTCTACTGTGAGTCTTGACATCTCAAGAACCCGGTCATTGGATATTTTACTCATGTTCCTTTTTCTTATATGGTAATGTTCCACTATGTATCACATGTCTTTTATAATCCCATTTTTTCATAGTGGAATCATGGTACCCCTCCACCATGCATATAGGTTAAATAGGTAAATAATGTCAAAAACCTATGGTCCACCTTATGAATTGATTACTACTTTATGTCAATCATTTCTACTGATCATCTCACTTATTTATGAGTCTGTTATCTCTAATAGTTATTGGTACTTATCAGTATTAATATAAAATTGGTTATATATATTCACATTAGCATGTTATCTATTGTAAATGATTACATGAATTGGTACTTTTTATTCTCTCGTTCTTTGTTTACGGTTTGTTAGAATCTGCATGTTACACTTCTGATTATGAGAAATCATTACATGATTTTTATTATTCATGTTTTCATGATTATTCCTATTATTTATAAAATTATAAACATGTTAAATTGGTGTTCAGTAATTTTGAGAAACAAAATTATACCCATAAAACTCAATTACTCTATTGAAAGTCGGCTACCTCATAGAACAACCGTCAAATGTTTTATAGAATCTGATAAAAAAATATCCAGTAAGGATGCTATTGGGATCAAATATTATTGCCCCTTTCATGATGTGATAATTGTGAGATAAAATTAATGTAAAAATGAATAAAAAATTAACAATAGATGTAACATAGAAAACCCCACAAATAAAGATGAGTAAATAACCATAGAAAAATAGAATGATATCACTATGGTAAAAGAGGTTAAACACACTCTCTTTTTATTAAAAGGAAAATATCCCTGTAATTAACTCTCTTTAGTAATGTATAATACACCTCAAAAAATACAACACTCAAAATGTTTAAATAGTAAGCTCAATATTTGAGGTGATGATGCTAAAACCGTTAAAGCATTGTGACTTTTATAGGAAATGCCCTTAATTGATCATCCTCATCTATTTAAATCCATGGGTTATTTTTTTCAGTCATCCCAGTAACCATACTATCCCCCTTTGAAAAATCAAGGGGGGTGAAACTGTTTGTGAGAAACAAATGCCAATATATATCACACTTGGATATCTGATTGGGAAAAAATAATATTTCCACAAATCTTTACTATCTTCCAACGTTGTTTCTCTTATATCGATGATTACGATTGAGAATTTTTACTCTATTAACTTAACAATGTTAATAAATGTCATCATAAATTTAACCTAATTTTCTTCAATATAAATTTTCTGCATATCCACTGTTCCTTCCTCCACCACATCTGGAAGAAAGTGATATTATACCATAATGTGCTTTATCATCAAATGAAAAGATAGATTCCTTTTAATTTTCAAGGTTCTATTATTGTCACAAAACAATTGGATATACTTCTATCATTGTCTGTGATCCTCTGGAATCCTTGACATCTAAATCACTCCTTTGCATGCCTGTCTAGTTTTCACGTACTCTACCTTAGTCATGGATAAATATATAACAGGCTACAAGTTTGAATTCCAGATCACAACTCATCCTATAAAATTAAACTCATAAACCAATGTGTAATTTCATTTGTCATAATCACCTACAAAATCTGAATTTTCATAGGCTCTAATAGTGAAATTTGATCCTTATTAACATAATACAACATATGAGATCTCCTTGATGTATCTAAGGGTCTTCTATAATATGTTCCAATGACCTTGTATTTAATTCTCCACATACCAACTAACTTCTCCTACTACATATGCAATTTATGGTCTCATATAAACCATAGATAGTATCATACTACTCACTATTGGTGCATAAGGTAATTGAGACATCTCCATCCTCTATACATTACTGTTATCAATGTTAGGATTCATCATAGAGGATTACATAAAATTAATTGTATGTGGGGTAAATATTGGCTTATAACGTCTCATGTGGATGTATTTCAAGATATTCCTCATGAAATTAATTTTTGATAGATAAATCATACCCTTATTTCTATCTCATTAAATATGTATCCCGAGATATTATTTTTTGGTCCGAATGCCTTCATATCATACTCCCATGAAAACTGTCATCATGTCGTCCACATACAATAGAAGAATGATAAAATCATTACCTAATTAACCCATAAAATATGCACAAGTATATGAATGAATTATTTTGTGTCCAATACTCATGATATAGGAATAAAATCTCTTGTACCAACACCTTGGTGCATGCATAAAACCATAAAACGTTTTTCTCTACCTAAAAACCAAGAACCCTTTTCCTAATTTTGAAAAACATTCAGATTAGAGAATATATATTTATTTATCTAGATCACCATGTAGAAAAGTTCTCTACATATCTAGATACTCGAGAGTTAAATTATATATTGCACACATCCCGATAACTATCTAAACATTTGTTATTCTAATAGTGAGAGAAAATATTTCCTTGAAATCAATAACGTCTCTCTATGCATATCCTTTGAACACCATTCTTGCAAGATTTATTTACAATTATTCCTTTTCATCCCAATTGATCTTAATGAACCTGTTTTTACTGATAGTCTTCCTTCCATGAGTTAATGGATCAATATCTCAAGTCTTGTTCTTTTGAAGGGCATCGAGTTTCTCCTGAATTGCTTCCATCCATGTTGATATTTATGAACTCCACATCACCTCCAAAAAAATAATATGGATTAACTTCATCCATCAATAAGTTGTACATAATATTTCTCTCAGTGATAAATTCTATGTGCCATATTGGTTCTCTTTTATCTTGATTTGATCGTCATATTCCAAAATCAATCATAAATTGATCATCATGCCCCTCAAAAGAAAATTGGTTCTTCTATGGATTCTTCCTCC
The DNA here is from genome assembly GCA_963277665.1 of Viscum album. Lineage (NCBI taxonomy): Eukaryota > Viridiplantae > Streptophyta > Magnoliopsida > Santalales > Viscaceae > Viscum > Viscum album. Next base: position 980,866,467 of record OY728148.1, on the reverse strand, counting down.
ACCCCAACTATTATAGTATATGTGTTCTATTTCTTCAAGTCCCCAATAATCATCACTTGCACCTTATCTTCTAGAAATATAACATCCATGCTAATGATATGTCTATGGGTAGTGAGGTCCCACATATGATAACCCTTGACACCATCAATGTATCCTAATATTATACATTCATTGGATCTCGAATCTAACTTCAATAATTCATCAGAATTAAACAATATAGATACATGACCTCCATAAGTATGTAACGAAGCATAGTCAGTAGGTTTAACACTACTTATATTCATTAGTGTCTTCATATCAATCATCACAATAGTAAATCGATTGATCACATAACATGTTCTCTTCATTACATTATCCCATAACTTCTTGAAAATTCCTACAGTATTCAATATCTTCATTTTTCTATCCAAAAATGTTATCTTCACCCACATTTCCACTCCATTTTGTTGAGAAGTGTGTGACACCATGAATTGTCTCTTGATGCCTTATCATTGAAAATAAAAGTATCAAAATCCTCACTTGAATATTTTCCAGCACTGCCAATCCTCAAACACTTGATCTTCTTTCAAGATTCCATCATTGTCCATGATTTGAATGTTTTGAAGACTTTAAAAACAAATGATTTCATATTGATTTGGTACACCTAACATCTCATGGAATAATCATCAATGAATTATACAAAGCACCTTTCTCTTCCTAGGGATATAAACAGTGCTTTCCAATTATTGGAATGGATTAAATCTAAGATATCCTTTCTCGTCATTACCAACATCACAAAATTCAACCAATTTTAGTTGCAAAAATCATAATGCTCTAATAATGGAAGGATACCTTTTTAATCTTGGAAGAAACTTATGTTTAGTAAGAATCATCAATCTTCATTCAAACATAAGACCAATCATTAGATACCATGACTTCCACGGTGCTTTTGTTGAGCTGGTTAACAGGACAACTATTGTAATGTCTCTGAAATTCTATATAATTTTTTTAATTAGATGGAATTATTTCGAGACCGCAAAATCTAACGGCGCACGATTCTGAGGCCCAGGGTGCCTAGAATGATCCGTCGAAGTTTTGTTAATCTTTAATTAGCTCATGTAACTAGTTTTCCTAAAAAAGGGGAATAATTCTTAAATTTTTACTCTAATTAAAAATTTGAAGGGATTGTTGTGATTAGAAAGGTGTGTTTACCCTAGGCGCTCCTTATGTTTTGTCGGTGCGAGCCTCATGTGAGAAAATCTAAAAATGGTTTAACCGTTATTAAAATAGTTAAATAAAATTATTTTATTTTTCAAATGTTTATAACTCGCGAATGGTAACTCAGATTAAAAATATGAGGCCACCACTGAGCTCGTGAGGGTATTCCCTCTTTAGAAAGATACTAACATTGGCCGGCACGGGCTACTAGTAAAAGATAGTTTTTGTCCGTAAATAAAATTATTATGTGACAATTATTTTATTGTAAAATCCATTACATTTAAATGGTAACTCGGATTGAAAATTCAAGAGTACCGTTGGGTTCATTGTGGCGTGTTACAATTAGGTAGATCCCAATCACAACCGGTGTGGGTTGAGGGTGACCGTTAATAATTTTCCAAAAAATAAATTTGGGTATGTACAGTAAACGCGTGAGCGGAGTATTCTAACTTTTGAACTGGTATTCAGATTAAAAATCTGAGGGCTTCATTGATCCCACAGTGCCGGGATTCTCTTAAGAGAGGTAAAAATTCAAACGTAGTGGGTCAGGTGAAAAAGTTATTTTTGTGGACTTTTGAAAGATTAATAAAATGACATGTTTTGTTATTTTATTTTCCTTCTTTCCTCCAACAGACGAACGACGATGGCGGGACCGATGATGTGTCAAGACAACAAATGGAATGACTCTTCTTTTCATGTAACCACACCATTAGAAATTTGGGAGGTTCATTAATTAAATAAACCTCACTAATTCCCCGAGCGTTATACACTCCTTCTGCTCTACTATTTATATAGAGCTTGGGAAGGGGTGTTGGAACGACATCACAAAACGACGAAGCTCTCGCAAAGTACCACAACACCAAACACCAGGAGGACGAGACTGGTTCCCACAAGCGATGACGAGGGCCACCGAGTCACAAACCAATGGAAACTATAACGGAGGTTCTGCCAACCTTCGTCAGTAGACGTATCTTCCAGGTAGAAGGTTATTTTCGTTTCTACGTTTTTTGTCCCTCTTCAACATTCATAAAATTATACGAAGAACACGGGTCAGCCGACTAACGGGTTGACCCGCAATTCATCCATCTTTGCGGGAGGTTATTGTGGGGAATCTTGTGTGGTTAATCTTGTGTTCAATACAACTGTTTATTGAACTCCCTTAATATCCTTTATATTGAGAGCTAACGCGGAGGGTGTGGTCCTGACAAACCCGTCTTGAACCCTCCGCTATCTGGCATTCCATGCACTGCCTCAGAAGACCGTGGACACGTCGACGCACACCGTAAGAGGAGGGTCATGGCTCATCAGACGTGGCGAATGAAGGAGGCGTCCTGCACGACGTCCGACCACGGGAAGGAAGGTAATACGACCGCTGTGCCCAAGACGAATGGAAGCTGTGGCAGTTGCCGAACCCACATCCGGAGGGATCCGCGACACCCAAACATTGTCTCCACCTCACTATCCGAATGGACACCAGGCCTTTCAGGAATCCTGGTGACCGGGGGGTTACACCCCCCCCCCTCCCGCATCAGACTGAACTGGGCTGTAGTACTCGGAGTGTTCTGCCACCCTCGAGTCGGGGTGCCACCCTCAAACCGGGTCACTGCCCTAGGACCGGGCTTCCACCCTTGAGTTGGTCTGCCACCCTCAGAACGAACTGCCTCCCTCAGATCAGGCCACCTCCCTCACACCGGGTCGCCGCCCTCGGAGTGGGCCAATGCCCTCACTCCAGGCTGCTGCCATCAGACCAGGCCGCCACCCTCGAAGCGGGCTGCCTCCCCAGAATGGGTCGCCGACCCATGTGGGTCGGGCTGCCCCTTTGCGGGTTGTCCCCTTACAGGCCACCGTATTCTGGTCGGCCTGCCCACCTTGCGGGATAGACCAAACATCATCCCATCGGGCTAAGTCCACCCCGGCCCATCGGGCCGAGTCAACCCCGACCCATCCCGGAGTGAGTCGGGCCCGGTCGGTCCAACCAGGTCACAGCAGACCCAGGCCCAATCGGAACCTGGAACACTTAAAGGATCATATCATGAGAACCAGTCGTATGTTTGTCGAACCATCTACAGCGTAGGGATCCTTGTATTGAGATGGTACTTTTTTTATTATCCAATTTAGTTTTTTAGACATTTGATGTATGGACGGGTTGGATCGAACACGAATCCAATCGGGCCCTCGAAGCTAAAACGCTTATAAGTCACAGACGGGGCGATGGATTGATGCGCCGTCTATCACGTTGGAACCCTTACGACATGGTGGTTATTTTAATTTATTCCTTTGTGGATCTTAGTGATGGCTGAGGTACGACCAATATCTCAAGGGGTAGATTTTATAGAACATTAGCATACAAGAACTACTAAAAAAATAGTCTTTATCAGCACTCAAAACCAGCTTTATCAACTTTAAAAAAGCATTGTAAATCTCGGAACTGATATAGGGGGGTCCCCATTATCAGTTATTTTTTAGCGCTGATAATGTTAGGTTTTATAAGAGCTAAAAATCACTGATAAAAGGTACTTTTAGAAGTGCTAAAAGAGCGCTGATAAAGGAAGCCTTTATTAGCGCTCTGTTAGCGCTGATAAATGCACATTTTATCAGTACCAAGAGAGTGCTGATAAAGGATTCCTTTATCAGTGCACTGTTAGGGCTAATAAATGTTTATTTTTTCTGTGCTTTTTTATCACTGCTAAAGGATTCTTTTATCACCACTAATAAAGTGCTTATAAAAGCCATGTCTGCTGCAAAAAAAAATTCTGCAGCAACACACCTAATCAGCACCTGCAAATTATTCATCATCTCAATATGCATAACCATACATAATTAACAAATAAATTATAAGATAATTACACCATGTATACACATACAACAATAACACATAATTCATAATTTAATTAAATACATAAAGAGTACTATTCAGAAATAAAGGGTTGGGGAAGTTGATCGGGGGTTTCGGGTGGCTGTCCATGGGGGGGTAGGGGTGTCTGGGGGGATGGGGGTGTCCAAGGGGGTTGGGGGTAGTCCAAGAGTTTGGGGGCTATAAAAGGGGTGTGGTGGTGTCCAGGGGGTGGGGGTGTCTAGGTGGTGGGGTGGTGTCCAGGAGGGGGGTGTCCAGTTGAGGGGGGGGGGGGGTTGTCCAGGGGGTGGGCTGGTGTCCAGAGTGTCGAGAGGGATTTCCAAGAGGTGGGTGGTGTTTCCGGGAGGTGGGGGTGGTCGGGGGGGTTGGTGGGGATGTCCAAGGGGAGTGGGGTGGTGTCCAGGAAGTTTGGAGGGGGAGTTCGGTGGGATCGGGTTGTCCAGGAGGTGGGGTGTCTAGGGGGTCGGGGGCAGTCTAGGGTGTTGGTAGGGCTATCCATGGGGGTTGGGGTGGTTTCCAAGGAGGGGGTGTTCAGGTGGGGGGGGGGGCTGTCTATGGGGTGTCCATGTGGGTGGACTGGTATTTCGGGTGTCAGGGGGCTTTCTAGGGGGTTTGGGGGTGTCCTAGGGGGGTTCAAGGGAGTGGTGGGGCTTTCCAAGGGGGGTGGTATGGTGTCAATGAAGGTGGGGGATGTCTTCCAGGGGTGTGGGTGTCCAGGGGGTTGGGGTTATGTCAGTGGTAAGGTGGTTTAAAAGAGGGGAGGGGTGTCGTCCAGTGGGTGTGGTGGTTGTCCAGGGTGTGGGGGTGTCCTGTGGGGGGGGGGGGGGTTGTCCATGAGCATGTCCAGGGAGGGTGGGGAGTCCAGGGGGTTGAGGGGGCTTTCTAGGGGGTTGAGGGGGGTTTCCAAGGGGTGGGGGTGTCCAGAGGGGTGGGGGTGTCCAGGGGGTGGGTTTGTGTCTAGGGGGGTGTGGGTGGTCCAAGGAGTTGGTGTGGTTGACTCTTACACATCACAAAGGATCCATGGATTGTTTTTGTAATTTATCAAGACAATCCGAATGTGTTTGGTCGGATTTTTGTATGAGAGTTGTTGTTTTCACATAAAATTGTGTCCAATTTAAACATAAGTGATACCCTTTGACTGGTATCGGTCACACCGTGCCTCTTATTGAGGTGGGTATGACTTTTACAGGTCAAAAAGGACATGTGGATCATTCTCATAAATGATCACGACAATCCTAATGCGTTTCGTTGAATTTTAGTAGGTCAGTTGTTGTTTTCACTTAAAAATTTATCTACTTCAATCAAAAGTGAGACCCTTTGAGTGGTACCGGCCACACCGTGACTTAGATTGATGCGGATATGACTCTTGCACATCATAACTGACTCTTGTATTGTTCTCCAAAAGGATCAAGATAATCAGAATGCGTTTGTTCTAATTTCTGTAGGTCAGTTGTTATTTTCACTTAAAAATATGTCCATTTTAAAAAAAGTGAGATCCGTTGAGTTGTATTGGCCACACCATGACTCAGATTGAGGAAGGTATGACTCGTACACATCCCCAACGCACCCTTGTATCATTATCTTAAATTATCAACACAATCCGAATGCGTTTGGTCGGATTTCCGTAGTTCAGTTTTTGTTTTCAATTAAAAATCAGTCCAATTTAAACAGAAGTGAGACCCTTTGATTGGTACTGGACACACCGTGCTTCGGATTGAGGATGGGATGACTCATTAACGTCCCTAATGAACATGTGGATTGTTCTCTTAAAGGATCAAGAAAATCTTAATGCATTTGGTCAGATTTATGTAGGTCAGTTTTTTTTTTCACTTAAAAATTTGTCCATTTCAAAAAAAAGAGACCCTTTCAGTGGTACCGGCCACACTATGCCTCAGACTGAGGCGGGGATGATTCTTTCACTTCACAAAGGACCCATGGATCATTCTCATGAAGGTTCAAGACAATACAAATGCGTTTTGTCAGATTTCCATAGCTCAGTTGTTGTTATCACATAAAAATATGCCCATTTTAAACAAAAGAGAGACCCTTTGGGTGGTACCAGCCACATTGTTCCTCAGATTGAGGCAGGGTTGAATCATAAAAACTATAAAGGGCCCATGGAACATTCTCATAATTTATCAAGACAATATGAATGTGTCTGGTCCAAGTTTCATTGGTCAGTTTTTGTTTTCACTTAAAATAGGGTCCAATTTAAACAAAATGGAGACCCTTTGAGTGGTATCAGCCTCACCGTGGCTCAGATTGATGTGGGGATGACTTGTACAAGTCACAAATGACCCCTGTATAATTCTAATAAAATAATAAGATAGTCCTAATATATTTTGTTGAATTTCCATAGTTTAATTGTTGTTTTCACTAAAAAATTTGTCCATTTCAAAGAAAAGTGAGACCCTTTGAGTGGTACCGGCCACACCGTGCCATGGACTGAGGGGAGGATGACTCATGCACATCCCCAACACAACGGTGGATTTATATCTTAATGTATCTAGACAATACGAATGATTTTGGTTGAATTCCCATAGGTCATATGTTGTTTTCACTTAAAAATTTGTCCATTTCAAACGAAAGTGAGACCCTTTGAGTGGTACAAGACAAATCGTGCCTCTAATGTAGGAGGGGATGACACATGAACATTCCAGAGGACTTTTGGACCGTTCTACTAATGGTTGAAGTCAATCCGAATGTGTTTGGTCGAATTTCTGTAGGTTAGTTGTTGTTTTCACTTAAAAATATGTCCATTTTAAACAAAAGCAAGATCCTTTGTGTGGTACATGACACACTGTGCCCAGGACTGAGGAGGGGACGACTCATTCACGTCCCCAATACACTCTTGGATTGTTCTCTTAAAGGATCCACACAATCATAATGCCTTTGGTCAGATTTCCATAGGCCAATTGTTGTTTTCACTTAAAAATCGGTCAAATTTAAACAAAAGTGAGACCGTTTGAGTGTTACTTTCCACAGTGTGCCTCAGATTGAGGAGGGGATGACTCTTTCACATCTCCAATTCACCCATGGATCATTATCTTAAATTATCAAGACAATCTGAATTCATTTGGTCATATTTTCGTTGGTCAGTTGTTGGTTTCACTTAAAATTGAGTCCATTTTAATGAAAAGAGAGACCCTTTGAGTGGTACCGGCCACACCGTGAATCGGATTGAGGCATGGATGACTCTTTCACGTCAAAAAGGAAAAATGGATCGTTCTCATAACGGATCAAGACATTCCTAATGCGTTAGGTTGGATTTACGTAGGTCAGTTGTTGTTTTCAATTAAAATTGTGTCCATTTTAAACAAAAGAAATGCCCTTTGAGTGGTACCATTCACACCGTGCCTAATATTGAGGATGGGATGACTCATGCATGACATAAATGACTCTTTTAAAATTATAATAACGTATCAAGACAATCCTAATGCGTTTGGTCAGATTTCTGTAGGTTAGTTGTTGTTTTCACTAAAAAATCTATCCATTTTAAACAGCAAAGAGACCCTTTGAGTGGTACCTACCACACCATACCTAGGATTGAGGTTTGGTTGACTCTTACAAATCACAAAGGACCCATGGATCATTATCATAATGGATCAAGAAAACTTGAATGTGATTGGTCAGATTTTCGAAGGTCAGTTGTTGTTTTCACTTAAAATTGTGTCCAATTTAAACAGAAGAGAGACCCTTTGAGTGGTACCAGCCACACCATGCCTCAGATTAAGGTGGAGAAGACTCTTAAATGTCAAAATGGACCCTTGGATCATACTCCTTATATATCCAGACAATATTAATGCGTTTGGGTGAATTTCTATTGGTCAATTCTTGTTTTCACATAAAATTGTGTCCAATTTAAACAGAAGAGAGACCCTTTGAGTGGTACCATCCACACAGTGCCACTGATTGAGGCGGGGATGAATCTTACACATCAAAAAATACCTGTGGATAGTTCTCCTAAAATATCAAGTCAATCAGAATGTTTTTGGTTGAATTCCATAGGTTAGTTTTTGTTTTCAGTTAAAAATTTGTCCATTTCAAAAAAACAAAGTGAAACCCTTTGAGTGGTACCGGCCACACTGTTCATCGGATTGAGTCAAGGATGACTCATGAACATCCCCAACGCACCTATGGATCATTATATTAAAGTATCAACACAATCCAAATGCGTTTGTTCTGATTTCTGTATGTTAGTTGTTGTTTTCACTTAAAAATATGTCCAATTTAAACACAAGTGAGATCCTTTGGGTGGTACCGGCCACACCGTGCCTCGGATTGAGGCGTGGATGACTCATGCACGTCCCCAACACACCCTTGGATCATTATCTTGAAGGATCAACACAATACAATTGCTTTTGTTTGGATTTTCATAGGTCAGTTTTTGTTTTCACTTAAAAATCGGTCCAATTAAAACAGAACAGAGACCTTTTGAGTGGTACCGGCCACACCATGCCTCAGATGGAGGTGATGAAGACTCTGGAACACCCCCAACGCACACATGGATTGTTATCATATTGTATCAAGACAATCCAAATGCATTTAGTTGAATTTCCATAGGCCAGTTGTTGTTTTCACTTAAAATTGTGTCCATTTCATACTAAAAAGGGACCCTTTGAGTGGTGTCGGCCACACCATGCCTCGTATTGAGGTGGGGATGAATCATACACGTCACAAAGGACACTTGTATTGTTAAAATAATGGATCAAGACAATCTGAATGTGTTTGGTCGGATTTTCGTAGGTCAGTTGTTGTTTTCACTTAAAAATCTGTCCATTTTAAACCTAAGAGAGACCCTTTGATTGGTACCGGCCACATCGTGACTTGGATTGAGGGGGGGGGGGTGTATGACTATTTCATGTCCCCAACATAATCGTGGATCGGTTTATTTAGGGATCAAGATAATATGAATGCGTTTGGTCGAATTTCCTTTGGTCAATTGTTGTTTTCACTTAAAATTGTGTCCATTTCAAAAAAAAGGTCCCTTTGAGTGGTATCGACCACATTGTTCCTCAGATTGAGGCAGGGATGACTCGTTTACTTCACATAGAACATTTAGATTGTTCTCCTTAAGGATCAAGACAATAATAATTTGTTTGGTCATATTTTGGTAGTTCGGTTGTTGTTTTCACTTAATAATATGTCCATTTTAATCAAATGTGAGATCCTTTGAGTAGTATCGGCCACACCGTGTCTCTGATTGTGGTAGGGATGACTCGTGCTAATCACCAACACACCTGTGGATCATTCTCATAAATGATCCACAAAATCCGAATGAGTTTGGTTGGATTTCCAAAGGTCAGTTATTGTTTTCACTTAAAAATCGATCCAATTTAAACAGATGAGAGACCATTTGATTGGTACCAGCCACACCTTTCCTAGGATTTAGGTGGGGATGACTTGTACAAATCCCCAACGCAACTGTGGATCATTATCATAAAGGACAAAGACAATTCAAATGCTTTTGGTAGGATTTCTGTAGATTAGATTTTGTTTTCACTTAAAAATATGTCCATTTTACACAAAAGAACATACAACAATGAACATACATCAATGTGTCATCATTTCATCCCCTAAACCCCTATAAAAATTTACCGCCAATTTTACATGTCCCAAAGTCATATAATCATGTTATTTGTGGAAAATATGTCATTAGGTATGCGGCCCACTCATTTATTAACATATCTATACTGTCTTGCAAGTATGAGGCTTTTCGGTAGTCATACTACTACTACAAAATATAAAAATTAAGAATTAATAAACAAATTAAACAACCTAGTATTTTTTTAAAAAATACCACATTACGGATGCTTGTTTCTTGATGAAAAACGTTCCCCATCATAAATTTACCAACATAATAATCACAATAATTATCGTTAGTTTGTTTTGGGAACTACAAAAAAAATTGATCATTAGAAGAATAAGAATCTTGTGTTGAGATGTGTTTGGATAGTAAAATTTTATTATATATACACTGATATTTGTCCAGATGTAGTACTTTCTCGCCTCCTTATGCTTAGCCAATGTTCACATTCATTTTTTAGAAGATAATTATACACTACCCAATCATAATAGTATCCTTAGTAAATGATAATAAAAATTATATTACTTGATGTTTAGAACTGAAACGTAGGATGTAGTGTCTTAGATGTTCAGAAACTCCATCATGTGTGGTCAGATTAATGGATATCCTTGCATTGAATCCATAAAATAAACCTTTGGAATATCCATGTTCACCGCAATTAGCATCCAATGTTGCCTAAAAACACAAAAACGAATAAGTAATAAATGAAGTCAAAATATATTTGATATGATTTAATCGTAGAGTTTTACCCCTGCATGGTTGGTATTAATAAGAGTATGTCATCTGTAATATGGATTTCAAATGTTCTCAGCATGCCGGTCACAATTTCATTTTTATGGCTTTATTTTTGTCAGATGTGATGACGTGGTATGAGGACTAATAAGTCCAAATCTTGTATCATGTGAAAATTACTTCAACTTTTTTTCATATATATATCTGTCAACAATATAAAATTCATTAATCATAATTTTCACATTATACCAGCTTTTAGAAAATAAATTCATGGAAACATACCTCATATATACATTTGCAACTGTGACACCTTGCCAACCATTTTCAATGATCTCATTTACATTTTCAGCATCAACGAAATCTTGGAATTCCACGCTATATATATTCTCTTCGAAAACCACTATATGTCTACTACCACCTCTTAGCTTCATATCCACATGAGTCTTCAATGCTAGTAAATGTGGATAGAGAACAAGTGGTGTTATTGTGCTTTTAGTAGCTCCATGGGATCGGTTGGTGGATCCTTTAGATGGATTTGAGATTACATTTTTCAGCCCTTTCCCTTTCTCCGTCTATAATAACATTCATTGGTTCAATCCCTCTTTTCATTAATTGTTAATGTATTAGCTTTAAAAAAAGGAAATAAATACCCCTTTCACCGCATGTACTCTTACAAGTTGTGATGGCCATAAAATGAATTTCCAAATATCCTTTTCAACCGTTTGAATATCATCGCCATCAAGTGGAATAGATAGCTCTGCATTTGGCTCATGAGCTACAGTAATCGTCACATTCAGATAATCTTTCAGAAGTGGTCTATTATGAAGCGTGTCATCTAGGATGTTGAACACTGTAGCTCTCGCTACAAGGTGATAGGTTGGTGTTTCCAGATATAAACCACAATCATTGTCACACTAAAGATGATTAGTACAAGAAAAGTATCAGTGTTTGTCTGATTCAGATTTCATTGGAACAATTATTAGAATATTTATTACCACAACTATGATAGCTCTTTGAGGGGAATGGATCACCTCAATTCTGGTGGGGGTGGGGTGGGATCTTCACAAGCTGGTTGTTCCTAAGTTGTGTGTTCTCCTTCTTCCCACCCATAAAAGTTTCTATCAACTCTCCCTTCCATTGAAATTGTTCTTCATGGGTCTTTTTTTTTCTCTCATTTGTTTCAATGTTTCATCTCTATCATCCATTTTTTTTTCTTCTCAAAATTTACTCGGGGTGTCATCACAAAACATGCACCCCTGACACGACTGTATTTTTCTGGCTGCTTCAAAGCCATCGATAATAGGACTGCCTCCACTACAGGAGTAGCTTATTCCTGTGAATGTCAGATATAGGGAAATAACTAATTATTTTAATGTAAAAGAAATTTAAAACAAATCTTTTCATCATCATTTCATACATACAAAAATTTCCCAAACTTTTTTTGTGTTCTAATCTATTTTCTACCCTTCCTTATTCACACGTGCCTCCTTCCAAAGAACATGACATGGTATGGAAATGTATTTGGTTTTAGACTCATCCATCTACACATTAACATAGAAACATAATTAGGATGTTGATTGTTGCCACATAATAATTTTACTGTAAATTTAAAATATGTACCATTTTCTTTTCTAGTATGCATACCCTATCCTTGCTTTACGATAGGGGAATGTTGGTTATGATTCAAGTTCCTTGTTATCTTTACAGAATTTATGTTTCATAAATGAAATATTGAAAATCAATGTGATGAATACACATATCCTCAAACAACGTATTATCACCCATAATGTACCTGAATCTTCTCACCCCCACGGTGGCCAATAGATGAATCCATTGCTTCTTCGGGTATCAGGTGAGCATAGGCAATGGGTGGGTGCATGTTTATTTTACCAATGGAATCGTTCAGGTGACATCTTGTTAAAATTGTGCGAAAACCTTGATGAATCCTTCCTGCAAGCCTTAGTACATAATCCTTGTGTTAATCATCTACTATAAATGTATTATGCAAGATATTTAGAAGAGTAATACATTGATTCATTATTTAATTTGATAGAAAATTAAAGAAATAAATTCATAATGTTACCGTAATTTCTTCCCCGATCACAACTTTTAGCACCGACACAACATGGTTCCAGGATTCCATGTCAATCGGCATGCATTGCCGAGTGAAAACTCCAATGTTACTACTAAACGTAGCCTTGTTTAGATTCACTTGTTGGCCTCATGCATTCGATCTGATGTCAAATTTGCTGCCTCTGCTTTTCGCCTTAAGAAATTTGGCTAACACCATCAAACTACGACACACCTGTGTTTTCTGCGACGTTGATCCTTCATTATCGACCATTTCATCGAAATCAACATCATCTATATGTTAATCTGAAATGGTAGAAATAACATGTGATAATGGTTGTTGGACCTCAACACTAGTAGAAGCAGGAGCCATAGGAGCCACTGCAGCAGGAGCAGCAGGAGCAGCAGGAGTAGCAGTAGGAGCAGCAAGAGCAGCAACATCCACAAAAGCAGCTTGAGAGACTTGTTCAGCCTCAAGATTAGGATAACCATAATGTCCATAAGTCATTATCTGCAATAGTGGTTGAATAGTTAATTTAGATTACATAAATTCAATAATGATAATATAATAACATGAGATAACAAGATCTATATTACAAAAAAAATATAACCTGTTTATTGAACTCTCTTTGTTTTTTTTCAAATGATGAAGGGATTTTACACCTCTATAGATTATCCAAATCCCTTCACTATGATCACATATAACATACAAAAAACCATCTACATTGGGACCGCTCCTAAATGATTGTGACATACCACTGAAAGGATCATCCTCAACTGAATTTTCATCGAAACCATCAGTAGTTTTGGATGCTAACAGAACAATCGACCAATTTCAGTTTGGGGGATCTGGAACATAAAAAAATTGTACCCCTTGTGATTCCATTATAAATTTTTCATCTTTGTACCCTTCTTTAAGAAAATAAACATTCACAAATCCACATTCATCTATTTTAACACCACTATTATTATCAACCCATTTTCATTGAAAAATTGGAAATTGGAATGTCGTATAATACAACTCACATACTAGTTTGATAATGGCAAAGTATGACATATTTGCATAAAGTGGATTTTTTTTCTTACAAACAAATACATGCATCGCTTCAGCCACTATTGAAACTCCAATATTTTGCATGGTACTATCTCCATCGTGTTCATTTGTATAGAATGTATAACCAATAATTACATAACCAATGTAAGATAATACGTACACACTTCGTCCTGTGGCTAGCCATCGAAGTCGTTCTGATATTGAATTTGGATTTTCATCCAACTGCTTAAAAATATGGTCCTGAAACCATCCTATAAACTGGTGATTATGTGTATTTGATAAACAAAATTCATCCCTTGATGGATTAAACTGCCTATGAATTTATTTGTGAGTTTCAATATATGTATCAACCACACAACCATTATGAAAAACATAAATGTGGTCCTTCTCCTGATCTGCAATGTTGATTGTCACAACATCTCTTCCAAAAACTGTCTCACCGTCAATGTGTCTAGTGTGACGAGATTTCATGAGACCAATTCTTTCCAAATCAGATAGGTATTCAGTACAAAATTTAATGTCTACCTCAACAATATATCACTCCACTATACAACCCTCAGGACGAATTATATTTTTGACATACCCATTCAAAATATTCATATACCGTTTAACTGGATACATCCATCTATATTGCACAGGACCAGAAAATCGAATCTCTATCACCAAGTGAATCATCAAATGAACCATCATATAAAATAATATTATCCAGAAGAACATTTCTATTTCACATAATATGTTGACATGTTCTTTTTCCATGGCTAGAAATTTCATAGGGTCTATTACTTTGCAACATATAGCTTTGAAAAAGAAAAATTTTTTTCTTAACATATGACGATAATTATTGGAAAAAATGCAACGTAAAGCTATAAGAATTAAATCTTGCATCAAAACATGGAAGTCATGTGATTTCAAACCTTTAATCTTCAAATAATTCATTGACACAATGTTCTTGATATTTGATGAATACCCCTATGGAACCTTTACACCATTGAAGAAGTTGAAAAACAAGTATCTCTCCTCCCATGAATGATTACAAGCAGCTGGAGGAAGAAACATTCGATTTTCACCCTTCATAGGTTCCAAATCTTCTCGTATTCCCATTTCAACCATGTCCATCCTTGCCTTAATTCCATCCTTTATTTTTCCTGGGGCATTTAGAAACGTTCCGATAACACTGTCACATAGATTTTTTTCCACATGCATCACATCAAGAAAATTTCTGACGTACAAACAATTCCATTATGGTAATTCAAATAAAACTGATCTCATTTTACAACCAATTTTCATAAGGATTTTCAAAAATGGTTTACCAAAAATAGTTTTCAAGTCTTTTACATTCTCAAATAGCTGATCACCTGTTAGTGGATACGGTGTTATGCGTTGTTCTGAAATTCCACTGAATGATGTCATCCAAGATCGATACTTATGCCGGTGAGGTAGAAATCTATGAAGTTCCTAGAAACACATATTTTGATGAATGTTTCAACCTAATTGATTCTGTATCTTTTTCGAAAATGGGACACCCTTGAGTTACTTTAATGCTATAGCCTGAAAAATTTCCATACTGGGAAATCATTTATTGTCTCATACAACATCACTCTCAACGTGAAGTATTCACTTTTATAAGCATCATACAACATAACACCTGAATCCCACAATAACATCAAATCCTTGATCAAATGATCCAAATAAACATCAATATCTTTACCTGGTTTTTTTGGTCCTGATATAAGAACAGTTAACATGATGAATTTCCACTTCATTCATAACCATGGTGGAAAGTTATAATATAAAAACATAACAAGCCATGTACTGTGAGTGTTGGTTTGAAAACCAAAAGGATTTACTCCATCTGTGGATAACACAAGAAGAAGGTTTCTTGGTTCTTTTCTAAATTTAGGATACTCATGATCAACATTCTTCCATTGATGATTGTCGGTCGGATGACATAATTTCCCAGCTTTATTTTTTTATCTGCATGCCACGACAATTGTTTTACTGTTTCTTCAATTCCTTATAGACGCCAAAAGCTTGGAATTATTGGAAAGTACCATATAACATTCCTATGTTTGGATTCATCTATCATGTATCAAGAAGCACCACACTTTGGGAATTCTGTAAGTGACTTTTTCTCCATGTGAAACCATTTATAGTCTTTTGGGCAGGCATGTATTCTTTCAGAAATCATATCCATCGAGTGTAGCATTCTTTTAGCTTCATACGTCCGGCTTGTTGTACCTGTCGTACCCCTCGTGGTTTAATTTTCATGATCACAATCACTCTATTATTTATCTAATTTTGTTTTAAGTTTTTTTGGATGATAGGTTGCCAAGTAATTGGGCCAAGAAAGCAAGAAGGCAAAAGTGGACTGAATTTCAGTCCACCGGCCAACCGGTGGAAGACCATCGGCCAGCCGATGGAGGCCTGGACAGAAGGCATCCCTCTGTCCAGACCACCGACCAACCGGTGTCCCACCACCGGCCAGCCGGTGGCACCCAGACAGAATAGTGTTTGCTACTGTCTCCTCACCGGCCAACCGGTGGCCTCCTCACCGGCCAGCCGGTGGAGCTTGGGCAGAATTGATCTCTATTTTTCATGCACCGGCCAACCGGCGGCCTAGCACCGGTCAGCCGGTGGAGCCAGTCAAACTAGCCGTTGGGCTTTGACCAGGCTTGTCCACTTGACTCCCAACAGCTCTGAAGGCCTCTCCAACGGCTCCGAAGCCTCCCAAAGGCCATTTGAGGGGTCCCCCTCTATAAATAAAGGACTAGGAAGCCCCGGAAACACAAGGAAGCCCACGGGACACATTTTACATCATTTAGAAAACCTCCGGCGGATTGCTTCAAGGAACCCCACTTGCTCCATCTCATTTCCACATCCAAGGAGCACCTCCATAGAAGCTTGGGAGCGCACTTCATCAACTCCAATCAATCCATTGGCGCCCAAGGCTTCTCCTCATTACGGTTTTTCATTGTTTTATCATTTTGAGCTTTAATTTGGGTTTGTGCCTACAAACCCCACTTTCTCTCATCTCCATTTCATTTTGGTTTTCACACCACCTTTAAGGTGTGAAGAGGTTAGTCAAGCCTTCCATTTTAAAAGGCTTGAGTCATAGGTGAGCTAGCCTTCACCTGTAAGAAGACTAGTGGGTTCTTGCTCAACCATTGAAAGCAAGTGGGTTCTCGCATAACCATTAAAAGCAAGCTTTAATAGGTTCTAGACTAACCTTAAAGTCTAGTGGGTTTCTTGATAAAACCATTAAAAATCAAGCGGTAGTAAATCTCTCAATGGTTGAGTTGGGAGCGGAGACGTAGGCTTGGGTTTAAGCCGAACTCCATTATCAAGTTTTGTGTCTTGCCTCTTTTATTTCCGCTGCACTTTTAACTTTGATTTTAAATTGTTTATTATTTTTTAAAAGGCAACTCACCCCCCCCCCCCTCTTTCCATCAATTTTCCTTTTCTCTGCCCAATAATTTGTATCAGAGGCAAAATTTGATTAATACCTTCACCGGTTTCAAATTCAATATCCTTTATGATGGCATCAACCTCTTTCGCCCCCGAAGGTTATTCATTGGGTCGTGCTCCATTCTTTGATGGAACCGACTACACTTTTTGGAAAACTCGCATGATTACATTTCTTAAAAGTATTGGCTATCCTATATATAGAATTCTTATGCAAGGCATTTCTTTATCTAACAAGGATGAGTCCAAATGGACCCCCGAAGACATTGAAAATTTTGAGCTTGATGGCAAAGCCATGAATGCTCTTCATTTTGGGCTAGACCGTATTGAATTTAATCGTATTTCTACTTGCTCATCTACTTATGACATTTGGAAACTTTTAGAAGTAACCCATGAGGGCACTAAAGGCGATGATAAGCCCGATTGCCCATCCCTCAAGACAAAGGCCAAGCAAAAGAAAAAGAAGAAGGCATTCAAGGCCACTTGGAGTGATAGCTCCACATCCTCCTCCTCCTCCTCCTCAAGTGACAACGGTAAAAAATGTCTAATGGTATTTAATGAGGTAACCTCTTCCGACTCCTCTTCCTCTGGTTCTTCAAATTCTTTCAATCATTTATCTTACGAGGATCTCCAACATGCTAGAGATCAATTGGAGGAAGGTTTTTACGAACTTTCTTCCAAATATGTTTCTTTGAAAAAGAATTTCAAAAAACTTTCTTCTGAAAAGGAACAACTTCTCAAAGAAAAGGAAGACTTGACCCTCAAGGTCCAAAACCTTCCCGATGATGATTCTATGAAATTAACAATCAATGATTTAAGGGAATCTCTTTCCAAGTTCACCCAAGGGGAACAAAATTTGACCAAATTACTTGGTTCCCAACGCATATCTAGAACCACCCAAGGGCTTGGCTATTCCAAGAAAGCTTCCTCTTCCCATGCTCCAACTATTTTTGTAAGGGGGAGCTCCCAATTTAAATTTTGAAACTATTGTAAAAAACCCGGGCACTTAATTTATGAGTGCGATTGCAAAAATGCCCGGTATGGAAGGACCAAAACCATTTTCTTTAATGATGAATTTCATAGGATAAGACTCGCCACTAGACAAGTATGGATTGAAAAATCCCTTTTAGCGAGTCTCATCGGACCAATATTTGTCTCGGTTCCAAAATCCACTCCCCGGTGATTTGTTGTTTTTATTTAGGGGGAGTTAGGATCGTTTTAACCTTTTTGAGTTTTTCAATTCAAAATTTCAATTCAAAATTTTCAATTCAAATTTTCAATTCAAAATTTTCAATTAAAATTTTCATTTCAAAACTTTCATTTTAAACTTTCGCTTTCATTTCAAAAATTTCAATTGGTTTTCAAATCTCTATCTTGTTTTTCAACCTTTTCCTCAATCAAGTTTTATGCCCCGTGCTATTTTGATAATCACAAAGGGGGAGAAATTCTTGGTTGATTGGGGGAGAAATCATTCTCTCATTCTTTAAAGGATAAATTGAAAAGTAAACAATTTAAAGTATGCCTTTCATTTCAGTCTTTTACATTGCTTGTTTTGGTGATTGTGATCATAAAAATAGGGGGAGATTGTTGTACCTCTCGTACCCCTCGTGGTTTAATTTGCATGATCACAATCACTCTCTTATTTATCTGATTTTGTTTTAAGTGTTTTTGGATGATAGGTTGCCAAGTAATTGGGCCAAGAAAGCAAGAAGGCAAAAGTGGACTGAATTTCAGTCCACCGGCCAACCGGTGGAAGACCACCGGCCAGCCGATGGAGGCCTGGACAGAAGGCATCCCTCTGTCCAGACCACCGGCCAACCGGTGTCCCACCACCGGCCAGCCGGTGGCACCCAGACAGAATAGTGTTTGCTACTGTCTCCTCACCGGCCAAACGGTGGCCTCCTCACCGGCCAGCCGGTGGAGATTGGGCAGAATTGATCTCCATTTTTCAAGCACCGGCCAACCGCTGGCCTAGCACCGGTCAGCCGGTGGAGCCAGTCAAACTAGCCGTTGGGATTTGACCAGGCTTGTCCACTTGACTCCCAACGGCTCCGAAGTCCTCTCCAACGGCTCCGAAGCCTCCCAATGGCCATTTGAGGGTTCCCCCTCTATAAATAAAGGACTAAGAAGCCCCAGAAACAAAAGGAAGCCCACGGGACACATTTTACATCATTTGGCAAACCTCCGGCGGATTGCTTCAAGGAACTCCACTTTCTCCATATCATTTCCACATCCAAGGAGCACCTCCATAGAAGCTTGGGAGCGCACTTCATCAACTCCAATCAATTCATTGGCGCCCAAGGCTTCTCCTCTTTACGGTTTTTCATTGTTTTATCATTTTGAGATTTAATTTGGGTTTGTGCCTACAAACCCCTCTTTCTCTCATCTCCCTTTCATTTGGGTTTTCACACCACCTTTAAGGTGTGAAGAGGTTAGTCAAGCCTTCCCTTTAAAAGGCTTGAGTCATAGGTGAGCTAGCCTTCACCTGTAAGAAGACTAGTGGGTTCTTGCTCAACCATTGAAAGCAAGTGGGTTCTTGCATTACCATTAAAAGCAAGATGTAATAGGTTCTAGACTAACCATAAAGTCTTATGGGTTTCTTGCTAAAACCCTTAAAAAGCAAGCGGTAGTAAATCACTCAACGGTTGAGTTGGGAGCGGAGACGTAGGCTTGGGTTTAAGCCGAACTCCGTTATCAAGTTTTGTGTCTTGCCTCTTTTATTTCCGCTGCACTTTTAACTTTGATTTAAATTGTTTATTATTTTTTAAAAGTCAATTCACCCCCCCCCCCTCTTTCCATCACATTTCCTTTTCTCCGCCTATCACGGCTTGCGAGCTCATTATCTTTAGGGAGCATGTCATTCAGGAGAGAAAGTAGTTCCGTAAAAGTGACATCACAACATCTGTTGCTTGCTTTCAATTTATTCAACTTCAGTACAGCTGACAATGTTGTATACTTGGTGGAACCAGCATACAATGGAGTATTTTCACAACTCTTTATCTTCTCAAACAATTTTGGGCAATCACGAAGTTCATCTTCAATTGTCTTTGTCATTTCCTCAATACAATCTTCATCATCGCTGACATCTGTAATCACATCCTCCATACGGACTTCTTCATTATCCATATTTGTATTCATAGTTGATGATCCCTAAAACACTGTTTTATCCCAACCAGTAGCTACATTCACTTTTTCTCCATGTTTATTCCAACAGTTATAACTCTGATATATTCCATGACATATCAAATTTTCTTCCAACTTTTCTGGAGTAAGTAGTCTAGAAGAACAACAATGAAAACACGGACAAAGGATTTGAGAATAATCCTTTACATGATCCTTTGAAAATTTGATGAACCCTTTCACTCCATTCTCATACACTATTGTCAAACGATTAGCATCCATCCAATGTTTATTCATATTCTTCCTATTTGAATCTCAAATATTAGTATTTATCGTTCAAGTTCACAAAAATAGGACTTCCAAATACAGTAGAAGAGAACCACATCCGTATAAAAATAATGATTAATAGAGTGTAACAGTTAGTATTTATTCATCCTCATTAACAATAATTACTTTAGATTCATTATAGTTTCCTCAAATCACCTCATACCAAACACAAGAATAATCAATAATGATACATCTACCACTCCTAGGTCTCTTCCCTATATTAAATATAATCATGCCTATATACCAATATATCCACACATGTACATGTCACAAACACATAAGAAACCATATCCACATCAGAACCAAAGTACCAATATGGATTTCAATTAGGTTACTCGACTCAAGTGGTGGTGTGTAAGAAATAATAAGAAAAAATAATAACTATATAGTCACACAAAAATCTCAAACTGGTGTTAATAATCCAATAAACCCAAGGTATCATTTCATCTATCAGAATACTCTAAAGGAGCCCATATGCAACAGTAGTCCCAGGTAGTGAAGGTTCTTGAGGAGGAAGGGGCGAACACGCACCTATCGGGGTTTGAGGTCAGGTACTGAGGATGAAGGTGGCCCGATACTCCTAAAAAAGGTTCATTCCATATTTTATTAACCATGTCTTGATACCCTATGATGTTAACCCATGCGGGTGGAAGTTAAACTGTTCCTGATGATCATTACAAGATGAAATGAAAACCAAGAAGGGGAGAGGTTAAAAATACGTCAAGAAAGATGGAAAAACATGGTATTTGAGAATAGGTTAGTGGGTTTCATGTTGGCTAGACACCTATCCCATAGACTCTATAAGCAGTGATGGACCGTGTAGTTGTTGCACTAGGTGAAACTGTTACCTGAGAAGCATAGATCAAAGAGGCCCTTCCCATCCATGAACTAACAAACTCCATGATGGCCTTCCTTGGTGGGGGTGACTTTAATGTCATTTACAACCCAATGTAAATGAAGGAGGTGTCACCTTTGGACACCTTGGTAGGGATAAATTGATTGCAATCTTGAACTGTCTCAACAACATATTTATTGGGCCAAAAAACCCATTTGTGTCTGTTGGAGGGGTCATACTGTAAAAATACCTGAAACATAATCTACATGGAGAATTATATGATTATGATATGGTTTTTTGTGTTATTTGACAACAACAAAAATGACATTATTCTTTTTTATTTCTATGGTGAAGATGTCCAATTAAACATGGGCACTAAGACCATGAGCATTACATGTAAAGATAATAATGATGGGTATGACATGGATCTATAATTAGATCTAGAGATTGTAGCCTTATTAAATTAAGAGAATGATCTCTCATTGAGGTCCCTTGATTTTGAACATGTTCATAATCCCTTCTGGTTGGTATGCATCATATGAGTGGTAGATTAGGATCAAAAGGGGAAAGGGAAAGATGGGTAATGAAACTTGGGGGGTTGGTGAGGGAGTTATCTATGGATCAATTAGTATTTGGAGTTGGATGACAGTCTTAGAGCCAAGGGGGACAAAACAAACACACCTAAGAAGGGGCCTGGCCACTACAAGGAAGCAGTCAGTAACCTCAGTGAGGGAGAAGGACAGAGATGGTGGTAGGGGTGGAAAGCCTAGAAAGATTGGTGGTCTGAGCATCATTCCATACAAGTTCACTTCCAGAAAAAGTCACATAGATATCATCACGTAAATAAGGGGAGAAACCCCTCTAGGAAAATATGGTTTAAGTAGTGGATGACCTAGAAATGCATCAAAATCGGGTGGTGTTGTCCTTAATGAAAAAGGTTATCTTCATTTCTTACTTTACAGTGACATTGTGTTGGATCTAAGGGATCAATGATAACTAGGAGGAATATAGTGATATTTTACAGGAATAAACCATCCCTTTTAATGAAAATCAACCATTGTCAAACATTCCCCAAAGATTCCACATTTTGATTTACAGTAAAAAAAACTATACTAATAGAAAATCCTAGAATAATGGAGTAATGATAAAAGAAAAAATAAATATGTCATAGCCACATTTGTTCAAATCGTATGTGAAATAAAAAAAACCCATAAAACACCACTAAATTCAAATTTCAAACAAAAATATGCTATTGAATCATGCCTCAAATCATGATAATACTTGTGCCTTGATACCTGCACCGTGATGTGCCTCATCAACATCATCATCAAAAACTTTACTAAAAAGATACCAAACTAGAATTCATCACCTTAGGAACCTCATCACCCATTTCAAACCCAACATAACCAAAACATATTACTAAATCAAAGCATATAAATTATATAATTCAATCCACATCTTCTCATAATGGTTAATGCTGGAAGAATTTATATAACATATCCAGCCATACCACCATCAAATTGAATTGTTTATAGGATCTACAATAAACAAATACCAAATCACCTAAAAAACCACGGTAGTCATTAGAAAAAAGGTGATACCTTAGGAGTAGTAGAAATATATTGGATGATTACCCCCAAGAACCCCATCACAATATGTAGGAAGAACACTCATGAATCTACGATGAAGTATAATCATCACCACCGAAGGAAATGAAACCTAGGGATGAAATAATTCAACACAAAATCCACTAAAACACAATTAATGGGAAAGCCTCACATCCCAAAACTCCAATTAACAATGTTTTAATAGTATGATATGATTTATACGATACTAGTTCTAGAAACATTAGAAGAATTTGGACCAAACTTGAGCATCAACAGTGGGCATTACCCTAGAGAAAAACATGAAGAAGAAATGGGAGGTCCGGAAAATCAACTTATGGTTATGTGTGATGGGAGAGGAGAACAATATTAAAAAATTACTTGGAAAACATTCCTTAAACGAAGGTCTGACATGGGAAAGCGCAGTGGGCGGTGATGGTCTGGCAATGCGAAGCTCAAGGGCTGCAGAGGTATGACAATGCAAACTCAGCGGGTGGCAGAGGGGATGTGCAGGGTTCCAGTACTGTGAGATCTTTAGGTAGAAATAACATGAGGGCACTGTGCGACCGAATTTATAAAAAATTCGACTACGGTTTTATAAGCACTAACAATGCGCTGATAAAGAATTCCGTTATCAGCGCTAAAATAGAACTGATAAATCCTTCCTGTATCAGTGCTAACATTTTAGAACCGATACATGGTTTCATTATCAGCACTTTTCTAGCGCTAAGAAATGGTCTTTTTATCAGTTCTTTTTAACACTGCTAATGGTTACCCTGTATCAGCGATAAAATATTATCTCTGATAAAGGGATTCTTTACCAGCACTAAAATATTAGCACTGAAAGAGAGAGTCTTTATCAGTGGTTTTTTCTAGGCACTGATATAAGGTGGCGCTTCCCTTGCCCATTTTTGTAGTAGTGTAGATGCAAGGAAAGTTGTGGCAGGCTGCAACGTGAAGAAAGAACATCGATCCTATGTGGGTCTGCATCTATCGATCCTGTGTGGGTCAGATCCTATGTGGGTTAGTGCTCAGTGATCCTATGTGGATCAGCGTATATCGATCCTATGTGGGTTAGATCCTATGTGGGTCAGCGGGGGTTAGTTACATATCGATCCTGTGTGGGTCAGCAGTAGTGATTCTTAATAGAATAAAATGATATAGTTTGTGAATAATCATCTGTAGTTCTGTATTTAAGTTATACCAGATTGTTAGCTGAGTCTTTCTCCTGTGGTACTTATTTCTTTGTGGTGTTACCTTGGTGGTAATTATACCTTTTTAGTATTTTCTTTTTGGTGTTACATGTTTGGTATTTCTATCATTTTGGGGTTACTTACGTGGTACTTCTACCTTTGTTGAGTTACCTTCATGGTTTTATCTTTCTGGTGTTACCTGTGTTGTACTTCTACCTTCGTGCTTTATTTTGTTTTCTTTCAGTTGTATTGTACTGGTAGTCTTACTTGTACTTTTACAGTTGGGCTTGTATTCCGTACCCTTTTTAAAATCAGCACTCTTTTACTACAACTATTTACATTATGGTTGCATCTTATTGTGTTCTAGTCTGTGTGGTTGCATAATTTTTTTTCTTGGTTGGTGTGTTTGTACAGATTAAAAAAGAAATGTGTTCCCATTTAAGGGACACACCCTTCCGATGCTAGTTGTCAGCCTCTGGGCTATGGATGACGGGTTCAGGGTAGTCACGACATGGGCCCCGAGGGACGGGTCATGACAACTATCTACACCTCCTTGTATGCATCACCATAAAGAATTCACAGATTCTTTGAGATCTTATCTATCTTTATCACCACTAGAAAACCCTTCAAAATCATCCCCACTCCATTGTTAGTGTGATTCTTACAGCTGCTGTCATCAAATCCACCAAAAGAAAATATGTTAATCTTTAGGATCTTCGCATGGCGTACTCCTTAGGTGGTTTGAATTATACCATCAGGAATATTCCGTTTGTTGGTATTGATTCCAATGATCTTCGTGGTGTGATTGTTCCCCATGTTAACAAGTCCATTCGAGATATGTTCATACTGATCAAACCATTTCCTTTGAGCCTTGTTTCTATTGAATCAATTATCCATGCATTGTTGAGATGATGTCTACCTCCATCCATCATTGATGTTTCATTGACTAGTATGTCTCCATATCCGGAAGTACTCGTCATATTTCATTGAGAGTTGTTTCCACCACTCTTATTATTCTAACTATTCTTTTTGGTGTTCCCCTACTTTCCACAATTATAACATGTGATGTTGTTGTTATTCTTCATTTGTAACTTCCTTGATTTTGGCTCCCACATAGAATCATGATCCATCGTCCTTCCTCACTCTATTGACAAAGTCTTTGATTGGTGCAAGGTTTTTTGTCTAACACTTTTCTCTTCCATTGACATTTTTCTTCAGGAACCACTGCTGCAACGTTGTTGAACATAAACATGTCCATCATGATATTGTTGTTAAGGATGGTGATCAACTGATCATATGGATTTTCAAAACATTAGAGAAGAATACCATCACATACATTATCCCTAATTCTGTAGCCCAGAGTAGTGAGTTGAGAGAATTGGGTATTGAAAGTGTTGATGTGATCAGTCACTGATGATGAATCTTCATTTGAAGAGTGTATAACATTCTCATTAAGAAATGTTTGGTGTGCAGTGGCATGGTACGTAGCTCTTGTACATCCCATTCATTAGAGCCTGCTATTTTCCCTTTAATTATGACCACGAATATAAGAAGTGGTGAATGTGGACGCATATACAATAAAGGTGTCGCCGACAAGAACAACTTACGTGGATGGAGTGGGGTGATAGAATTCCACCTCCCGTCATACGAAACATGGAGGTCGCCCACATCGTCCTGATGGAGGATGGTAATGGAGGTGGGATTCCAGTGGGGTCCCATTCTCAGTTTCCCCTCCGATCACTGGCAAGGAGGGTAGTCATTTAGGAAAACATTCTATTCATTTCCAATGAAGAAATACCGAAGGTAGTAGTGTCCCACCCCAAGGCTGACGCCCTTCGCCTCCATGATATCCATAGACAGACCGCTCATGGCCTCGATGTACTCTTCCCACTGCTTCCTAACCCCGACACAAAAGCATCATGGAATATATGTACTTTTTTCAACATCTAATCACCACCATGATGAAATGTCATGCATTTTTCTCGTTTAATTATCAAAAAATTTCCTAAAGTCTCAAAAATATGTGACCAAGGTCTGCACGAAGTACATCTCCCTACTCTTGGAAGCGGCTTCGGTGAAGTGGAAGGACATAATATATTTCCACAGAAACTGTGTCGTGAACCTTTCAATGAGGTTGTCGGTGTATCATTGGTGATCCCCATAGCTCCTCTTCACCCTCTGATACTCCTATGGCAGCAAGATGAAGAACCACTCCATGACAGTGTGGGCTCAGGCAACAAGTTGCGGGTCTATGCCGTGTTTCTGGACCAGAAACACACCGTGCTTCTGGAACGCCTCATAAACCGCCCTCACGGCCTCACGCATGGAACCCCCATCTCCGTCTTGTGCGCCGCACAGGTCAACGATGGGTGCCTGCATCTCTGGATTCAGTTCGGAGGTAAATGGGACCGAGTCATCATCAGAAAGAGTTAGGGGCTGAGGAGAAATGTTGAGAATGAGGCCACTACCATTCAGTTAAACATGCCATGTCACGATTAACTTCACATTTAATTCATTTCTCTCATCACGCATGATAAAATTCAAGTAGATTAATGTATATATCATGAGAATCATGCTCTTTATCCATAGGATTGTAAATGAACTACTTTCTCCACTTTGTAACGACAAAACACACATAAAATCACGAGGACTTGCAATTAATGTTCTATTGACTTTGAGTTTTAAGGTTGGTAGGATTTTATGCATTAAAAATTAAGGAGAAAAGAGGAGGCTAATCTCTTAAGTACTATGCTTGATATCAAATTTAAAAATATAATGAAATTATCCCCTTCAAAGTAGCAACACCCACTTCCCAAAACTCAAAGAATAGGTTATGATCAAGTAATCATAATGAATAATTTTTGCACACTCTTGAATATTTTTTTTATTTTGTACTTTTTTTTCTTTTTTCAAAATTTATCATTATATAAAACCATACATAAATCACATAACCACATATGATCAAAAGATCATCGGTCTGAAAAATGGTGATGTTTTTTTCCAAAATCACAGCCCATTTTTTTCTCTTTATGTTGGTACTTTTTTTCTTTTTTGTCATGTTTTTAATTCAAGTGGGGAAAACAATAGAGTATAATTAATAATTCCACAAAATTATAAAATTACCATAATTATTACCCCACACTTCTTCCTTATAATGTATACCATCCCATCCACCATGAGTCCCTTTACCCCAACACTTCACATTTAAAATATAATGAAAATAATTAGAGGTGGGTAGGAATGGATAAAAATTGATCGAAACATGGATCATTACTATAGAGGTCATTCATGGTCTCTATTGGATAAAATAAGGATTGATGTGAAGGTGGTATTTTGAGGAAAATTATTTTTTTGAAGGATGCCTCAATAAATTTAAATGTGTTTTTTCATAGTCATAGAATTGACAAGTTTAAATACAAGTTCTAGTTGATTAATTGTCCCATGATCACTCAAAAAATATTCTCAAGAATAAATAGGAAGTACTTGGTCTTGAAATCCTCTTAGGAATGGGAAATAAAACATTGAACACACTTTTTCTTGTAAACATGGCCCTTCCCCTTCACTGTCTGGTTTTCCTTCTACCGTCATGATCCTACAAAAGAAAATTACTCAATTAATCACACTAATAATTTCATTTAATATCAAAATGAAAAGAGGGAGGTGGACACATGCTAAATTATTTCAAAGAAAGGAAATTTACATCTAAATTCATAGAAATCAAATAATGTTAAATCATTGTATTATCCACCAAGTGGGCCCTGAATTTTGACTTCCTCTGGAAGAGAGTAACAGCTGTTATCCAATATCTAATAGAGGATGAAGCTTCTTTGATTGTAACAAAAACATGTGGATTGTCTCCACTTGTGGTTCATTATTCTGTGTGAGTATTGATCCATGGATAGAGTACACCGTATCTCCCCTTCACAATGAGGCATAGCTTGCATGGTGGGGTAGGAAGACGTATGAATAATCCTCCTTCTAGGTTGCTACTTGTGAAACCTCTTCTTCTCTGTCCATTTGTTCCTCAAGGTATGCTTTATCAAAAGAATATTCACTAGTAATGTTAGAGTGTAATTCTATTTGAATAATATTAAAACATGAAGTTTCAATATCAAATTCTTCCCCATCAATGTAAGAATTTTTTATCACATTTTCCTTAGGGAAATCCACTAGCATATCTTCTTGAACTTCCTTCAATAAATATTCAACGTGTCCAGGGAGCTCCATATGTTCCTCAACATGTTCACATCCCAGTTCTTCTCCGTCCTCCATGGAAAATCTGAGAATGTCAAATTCTGTATAATCAAAACCACAAAGAGTGATTTAGAATTCAGATTTAATAAAATTAGAAGAGACAGAGTCAGTGAATGGTTCAACTCCCTGAGTCGGTTTAGCTTCAATCCATGCCTCAATGGTAAGTCCCACTTGGAGTAGACTCTCTGAGGATGGAGGCGGGTTGTCGGGCTCCTCCATCTTGACTTCAAATTCAACAACATGGGTGGTTTCTTCATTTAGTGGTGATAAATATTCTCTTTTTTATTGTATGGGGAGGTGAGTTAGTTCCTCACAATTAATCACGAATTCATCCAATCTTTTTTTATCTCCCACTTGTAGCTCACCAGGTATGTCTTCCTCCATTTACTCCTCAGGTTCTTCAATTTCAAATATATGTGGTGCAATTTCTTCAACCACTTTCTCAGTTTCTTCCTTCATATTAGGGTTGGGTTACTCCATTAATGCAAAAACATAATCAAAAGCACTGTCATCCTTTCTGGTTAATTGTTCAATTCTTTCTCTAAGATCATGAACCTATGCTCTTCTAAAATATTCATCTTCTTCTTGTTATAGTTACTGTAGCTGTGAGTAATTTTTCCATGCATTATATTTGGAATTTTAATACATCATGGAAGACTTTTTTTAGTCTTCATAAATGAAATGAAATCTAACTAAGATGAGAAAATATAAAAACTAAATAAACTAATAATTGTCTCTTTGGAAACAATGTTAGTTTTGACGCATTCCTTTCATAGGGCATGGAAAAAAATAATTATATTTTTCCTAGTGAAACATAGTGGCCGACCAAGGTAATCTATCTTGAAGACCCTTCTCAATGAACTTCACTTAAATTATCTAATTCACCTATTATATCTATTTTTTTGGTTTTGTTTATTAAATGAAAGTGATGAAAATATTTTTTCGTTTTTTATTATTTAGAATAATGACATGTGAATTAAGAATTCTAAATTTATACTACGATGCAAGTCTAAAAATAATGAATTAATAAGAAAGAACTTGGTTTTGGAGGATGGTTAAATGTTCAATCATTATGATCGTTTATATATTTATTTTAGTTTGATAATCCAAAGATGAAATCTCATGTTTAAACTACAATTATTTAATAATAACTTGTGAAATATCATTTAATGTTTGAGAACTCTCAATTCCACCTCCTCCTTTAATTGAAGTTGGTGACACACTTTTGTCTAGAATGTGTCATCTTCTAGGGCACAGTTCAATCGAAGTCATTTCATACATTGATTAGCTCAAATCCAACATGTGGAGAACTAACCAATTGAGAGA
Organism: Viscum album; assembly: GCA_963277665.1. NCBI lineage: Eukaryota > Viridiplantae > Streptophyta > Magnoliopsida > Santalales > Viscaceae > Viscum > Viscum album. Next base: position 980,836,852 of record OY728148.1, on the reverse strand, counting down.
GGAAAAAATGATTAAATAATAGAATAGGGATAGGTTGAGTTGCATTTGGTTGGAGGTAGTCACAACATCAGAGTCATTCACCTTACCTATTCTTTCTACTCAAATCTATCTACAAACATAAAATTTAACATTAAAGAGAATTCATGAACACCTTAACCTCCCCTCGGGCCAAGACTCAGGGTCAACCACTCATTTCTGAGAGTAACATTTTGCTCAGTGGAGTGGTTGGAAGAGAAGAGAGAGAGAGGGAATGAAATGAAGAGAAGTGAATGGAGAAACACAAAGGCAAGGAGTAATAAAACTAAAATTTGATTTTTAATTGAAAAATAATACAATAATAAAATTAAAATAAAATATAAAGAATAAATTAGGGGGAAATATTAGAAGATGTGTCCCGTGCCCTGGTGGGATCCTTCCTTAGCTTTGGGTGTTGAGCTTATGATTTGGGAAGAAGGAGAGGGCCTCATTTTATTAGCTGAATTCATTCCCCTAAAATATTGCACATTGTTGGCCTATTAAATGTTTGATTAATGTTTCTAACCCCTCATAAATGTTATTCAATAATGTTTTTTCCATTAATCCTCCTAATTTCATCTCATTTTTCCACAAGGATTAATGAGTTATGGAATTTTCATTGAATAAGACTTTTTATGGTCAAAATTTCCAGGAAGTTGTATTCAAATTAATAATGATTAAGGGAAACCTTAATGACTTAAAAATCCCTCAAAAATTGTTTTAATGTCGGTACTATGTGTCCCAGTGCTATCCTAGTTGGAATCACTTAAATATGAGGTGAGGAGACTGATTTTTCATCTGTTATAGTGGTGGCGTCCATTCTATTTTCCTAGAAAAATTTCCAACTCCAATGAATTTTTTGGACTAATAAATATTTGAATGAACTCTATGTCCTTAAGATAATGTTTAATTAAATAAAATCATGATTTTAAGAAAGAGAATGATGAATTTTGGAATTATATTTTTTAAAAAATGACTAAAATACCTTTGTAGTAATAATCTGTCAAAAATCCAAAATTATGCACTTTTCTCAATTTTTCTCATAATCATTATAAAATTCAAATTACCCATTATGTTATTAAAACATTAAAATACATGGGTTTTTTCATTGAATAAAATTAAAAAATATTCATTATTTGATAAAAAATATGCACATAAATGTGCTCTCTCAAATACCCCCACACATAAATCATGCTTATCCTCAAGCATAAAATATCAACATAGAAATAAAAGGACACCAATGTTACCAATATTAAAATTCCAATTAAATTAAATCAAATAATTTCAATGTGAAATCAAACATTTATTTTTTTTCAAAAATATCAATTTAATTTCCCATTTTTCAAAGAAAAAAATAATCCACATATTTCACTTTTTCCATTTGAAAATTAATGTAACTTATCTTTTCATTCATTCAAGATCCTTGATTCATTATTATTTAACATGCCAAGTGATGATTTACCTCAATTTTGATTATTTTCCCTCATTAATCATTATAAAATTCAAGTAGAGTTATGCTCATATCATGAGATCGTGCTTCTTATTCATAGCCATGAAAATAATCTACTTTCTCCAATTTGTAAAGATAAAATGCACATAAAATCCTGAAGCCTTGAAATTAAGGTTCTATTGACTATGAGGTTTAAGGTTGGTAGGATTTAATGCTTTAAAAATTAAGGCTCAATGAGGAGGATAATATATTAAGTACTATTCATGATATCAAAAGTAAAAATATAATGAAATTATCCCCTTTATAGTAGCAACACCCACTTCACAAAACTCAAAGAAAATTTTACAATCAAGTAAGCATAATGAATGATTTGTGAAACCTGTTGATTTTTTAAATTTTTTTAATTTATTTTCTTTTTTTGAAAGTTATGATTATATCATACCACACATAAATCACCTAACCATATACTCTCATAAGATCGTCAGTCTAGAAAATGGTGATTTTGGGTTTTCCCAAATCATAACCCATTTTTTTCTATTTTTGTTGGTTCTTTTTGCCATTTTTTCATTTTTTTTAATTCAAGAGGGGAAAATAGAGTATAAAGAGTGATTCCACAACTATTTAAAATTACCACAATAAAACCCCTACACTTCTTCCTTATAATTTATATCATCACGTCCACCATGATTCTCTTTACCCGCACACTTCAACTTAAAAGTATCATGAAAATACTCAGAGGAGGGTAGGAATGGATAAAAATGGCTTGAAACATGACTCATTCCTATAAAGGTCATTCATGGTCACTATGTGCTAAAAGGATTATTGATGTAAATGTAGTCTTTTAAGGAAAATTTTCTTTTCAAATGATTCCACAATCATTTTAAATGTGTTTTTGAACAGACATAGATTTGAAAAGTTTCAATACAATTTATGGTTGGTTACATTTCCCAAGATTTCTCAAAAATATGGTCAAGAATAAATAGGAAGTAATTGGTCTAGAAATCATATCAGGAATCAGAAATATAACATTATATAATCACTCATGGCATGACTAATAATTAAATTCACATGAACATCAGAAATTCAAAGCATGAAGGATGGTAGGGAAATTTCATTTAAATGAATCAACTAATTCCTTTAAATCATGAGTCATTACTTCATATCAATGATTCATTTTAAAATTTCAATTATTAATTTCAATCTTTTAATCATATCAACATTGAAATCTGAAACCTGGCATCACAAGATTCTTATGAAACTCATGTCTCCTAGATAAGTCGAGTAAAACATGAATTCATGTTTGGGAATGAAATATTATATTTAAAGCTCAAAACATGTTGTGGAAAAAATGTGGAGAGTTTAAAAGATAAAACACTAAAATTAAACACCTTTTCCCCATAAAACATGGTCATTCCCATTCTAATTCTGTGGATTCCTTCTAATGTTATGATCCTACAAAAGAAAATTACTCAATTAATCACAATGATCATTTCATTTAAGCTAAAAATGAAAATATGGATGGGGAACATGCTAAATTATTTCAAAGAAAATAAATTGACATCTAAATTCATAGAAAGAGAGTAAAGATAAATCTTGGTATTATCCCCTAAGTCGTCCTTGAATTTTTACTACCTATGGAGGGAAATACTGGCTGTTATTCAACGTCTGATGGAGAAGGATGCTTTTTTGATTTAAACCACTACATGTGGCTTTTCCCAGCTTGTGATTCATCTTTCTGGGTTAGTAATGATCCATGGATAGAGTAAACCATATCCTCACCCCCTCAACAATGACGTATATCTTGCATGGTGGCGGTAAGATAATGTATGAATCATCCTACTTCTTGGTTTCCACTTGTGAAACCTCTTATTCTCTTTCCATTGGTTCCTCAAGGCATGCTTCATCAAAATAATATTCAATGGGAAAGTCAGAGTGATATTCTATTTGAATAATATTAAAACATAATGTATCAAGATCAAATTCTTCCCCATTAATTTAAACAGATTTTTTTAATGGATTCCTTAGGTAATTCCACTATTATCTCTTCATGAACTTCCTTGAAAAAATATTCAACATATCTAGGGAGATTCATATGTTCCTTAGCATGTGCACATCTTGGTTCTTTTTCATCCTCCAAGGCATAACTGAGATTTTCTGATTTTGTATAATAAAAACCACAAGGAGTGATGTAGAATTCAGAATCAATAAAATTAGAAGGGATTGAGATAGTTAATGGTTCAACTCCCTATGTTTGTTCAGCTTCAATCTCTGCCTTAGTGGTAAGTGCCTCTTGGTTTAGACTGTTTGAAGATGGAGGTAGGTAGTCGGGCTCCATCATCATGATTTCAAATTCCACCACACGGGGGGTTTCTTCATTTTGTGGTGTTGATTCTTCTCCTTTGTATTTTATATGGAGGTCAGGTAGCTCCTCACATTTAATCAATAATTAATCCAAACATTTTTGATCTACCACTTGTAACTCAGTAGGTACGTCTTCCTCCCTTGCTTCCTTAGGTTATTCAATTTCAAATATAATTGGAGAAATTTCATACACCACTTTCTCTTGTTCTTTCTCCATCATAGGGTTGGGTTGGTCCATTAATGCATGAACAGAATCAAAATCTCTATCGTCCTTTCTGGTTAGTAGTTCAATGCTTTTTCAAAGATCATGAACCTGAGCTCTTCTAAAATATTCATATTCTTGTTGTTGTTGTTGCTGCACCTGTGAGTAAATTTTCCATGCATAATATTCTGATTTTGAATACATCTTGGAAGTATTTTTTTAGTTTTTTAAATTAAATGAAATCTGAATAAGATGTGAAAATAGAAAAAGAAAATTAACTAATGATTGGCTCCCTGAAAACATCTTCAGTTTTGATGAACGCCTGTCATGGGGTGTGGGTGAAAATAATTATATTTTTCCAAGTGAAGAACAGTGGTGGACCATGGTCATCTCTCTCTAGGATACTTCTCAATGTAGTTCACTTTATTTATCTAATTCACCTATTATATCTCTTTTTGTGGTTTTGTTAATTAAATGATAGTGATTAAAATATTTTCGGTTTTTTAATTATTAAAAACAATGACATGTGAAGCAAGAATTCTAAATTTATTCCAAGATTCAAGTCTAGATAGAATGAATCAATACTGATATTTTACACTTTACCATAAATTGTAAACCATTGGTAAAGGCCTATAAACCATTTGAATATATTATATCAACTGTTCCCTCAACCATGGCCATGTAAGGGGTGACAATAGGCGTATACCAACGGTTCTATGAAAACCCATGGTATAGGTGTCAAAATAGTAGTTATAACAACGATTTGATACAAATTGTTGGTATATGTGTGTTACACTTATACCAACGTTTACAAACCATTGGTATAGAGGGGATACAGAAATCCATAAGGCTATACCAACGGTTTTGTTATAACAATTTGTATAAACCTATACCAATGGTTATAAAAACCATTGGTATAATTATATTATAGTATCTATACCAATGGTTTTGAAACCATTGGTATACAATTGTTCAGCTCCACAGCAGCAGGCCCCTCTCCCCTCACTAGACCTGCAACAACATAGAAACCCCTCTCTAGACCTGCAACAACACCAATAAAAAAATCCCCATCCAAAGTATACAAAATTTAGAATTCATTCAAGAATTTAAAAATATAGAAATTTAGATATTCAAATGAAATAACACCCATATGAGAAAAAGCCTACATGTTATAGGAAATGAAAAAACACCCATAAGAGTATTCCAAATTTAGAATTCATTCCTCACTCAAACCCCAACACCAACACACATAAGAGTATTCAAAATTTTGAATTCATTCCTCACTCAAACTACAAAACCAATACACACAAGAGAAAAATCCTACATGTTATAGGAAGAACATGGGATGTTTAGTCATGGTCTTGGGTTGAGTATCTTAAAACCAACAAAAAAACATGGCTAGAGTAGCATGGATCATGACACCCATAAGATAGACAATAGTAGTGGTCAAGTTCTTAGACCTTGGATGAGTTATAGGAAGCACATGGAATTTTTATATTCGTCTAATTATTATGTATCCATGTATAAATGGTTCCTGATGTGTTAGTTGGAAACATTGGCCAATCTCGACATACGAGATGGGTTACCAGAATAGCCAACATTTTTTTCATAGAATTTTTAAAAATAATAAGGGGGTATGTGGATAATTGTAATTTTCTCTCCTGGGTGTGATGTGGGATAAATCCCCATCTTGGTTAGTGGGTATTAATATTCAATTAAGTCTTTGGTATCGGGTTCCCAATGGGACATTGGTTTGGTCCTAGAACCCACTGTTTGAGGATGGGATTGTTGTGATCCATGGGGCTATGGGGTCACCATATGTATTCCTCACCATTGGGGTATTTTTATGAGACTTTGAAACTTATTTTTCAAGAATATAGGTGCATCCTAGTTGACCAATTTTTTATATGGTATGCTTGAGTGTTCATAGGATTCATATGAAATCACTATATGATATTTATTTCTTGTATGTTATTATATAGAATGATCATCTCGTGATTGAGAATTAGAACATGAGTGTTGGTGCATGTTCATGATGGGATGTCGAGACTCATTGCTAATATAATTCATGTTTATATATATACTATAACCCATTGTGTTTCAATCTATGCGTTGTGAATATTTTCTTCTAATAACGTATGACCAATAGACCATATTTTGTTTTTTACCCCTTAATTACAAGAAATTATGTGTAGCCTTGTGATGATTTTCTTTATGTGAGTTGTTGTTTTCACTTAAAATGTTGTCCATTTCAAACAAAAGTGTACCAGTCACACCGTGCCTCAAATATAGGGTGGGTTGAATCATACCCGTCACAATTGATTCATGGATAATTGGGTGGAGGGGATGTTTGGGGGGGGGGTTGTCGGTGGGTGGGGGCTTTACGGGGTGGGGGCTGTCCGAGGGGTGCGGGGGGCTATCCGGGGGGAGGGGGCTGTCCGGGGGGTGTCTGAAGTGCATTTTTGGACACCGCGGTAACATAACACCTCTGATTGACATGTCTTCTAGATGACCATTTAAAATTTACCCACGGTTTGTTGTCGTCCTATTTCATGGTATTCCGAGGTCGTTCGGCCAGTTTCAACCACCCCATGAACGTTTTTCAAGCATGCGAAACACCTAAAAAACACATATTCTACCGTTTCGTGCAAACCGCTCATCTAAATTATGTTTCGTCATTTCTTACACTTCATGAATAAAAATTAGGGTGTTTTCGTTTGATTTCAAGTAACTCTGATGTCGTTTGGTATGTATTTGACCATAAAACACATGTTTTGGTAATTTACGACATGAAGAATGACTTTTTGGCCATCGTGGTGACATGACACATCTGATTGGAATTATTTCTAGAAGACCATTTAAAAATTAACCCACACTTTGTTGTCGTCCGATTTCATGGCATTCCTAGGTTGTTCAACCGATTTTGACTACCTCACGCACGCTTTTCAACCGTGCCAAACATCTAAAAAACATATATTCAGATGTTCCACATAAATCGTGCATATGAATGACATGTTTTCTCCTCACACACCTTAAGAATAATAATTAGGGGTTTTTCGTGTGATTTGAAGTCATTACGATGTCGTTCGGTATGCATTTGACCGTTAAACGCCTGTTTTGGCCATTTACGACACAAGGAGTATGTTTTCGGCCACCGTGGTCACACGATAGCTCCAATTGAGGTGACATCTAGAAAAACATTTCAAAATTCACCCAACCTTTTTTTTCTTCTGATTTCATTTCTTTCTGAGGTCTTTCGGATGGTTTTGACCACACTACACATTCTTTTCAAGCGCACCAACACCTAAAAAACACATATTCTATCGTGCCGTGCAAACCACGAGTCCAAATGACGTTATGTCTTTTCTTACACCTCAATAATAATAATTCGGGTGTTTTTGTTTGATTTCAAGTCATTCGAATATCGTTCGGTATGTATTTGACCATGAAACACATGTTTTGGCCATTTACGACACACAAAGTGCATTTTTGGCCACCTTGGCAACACAACACCTCAGATTGATGTGCTGTCTGGCCGACCATTTAAAAATTCATACACCCTTTGTTGTCCACTGATTTTATGGAATTATAAGGTTGTTCGGTTAGTTTTGACCACCCACACACGTGTATCAAGTGCACCAAACACCTAATAAACACATATTCAATCGTGTCACACAAAACCCGCGTCCAAAGGACGTTTTGTCTCTTTATACACCTCACGAATAATAATTAGGGTGTTTTCATATGATTTGAAGTCATTTCAAAGTCATTCGGCATGCATTAGACCGTTAAACACATGTTTTGGACATTTATGACATGCGGAGTACGTTTTTGGCCACCGCAGTCACACGACACCTCTAATTGACATTCCATTTAGCTGAAAATTTTACAATTCACCCACCCTTTGTTTTCGTCTGATTTCATCACATTCTGAGGTCGTTTGGCTGATTTTAACCACCCCACGCACCCTTTTCAAGCGCACCAAACAACTAAAAAACACATATTCAGCAATTCCGTCCAAAACATGCATCCAAATGAAGTTTTGTCTCCTCATAAACCTCATGAATAATAATTAGGGTTTTTTCATATGATTTCTTGTCATTCTGATGTCAGTCAGCATGCATTTGATAGTTAAATGCATGTTTTTGCCATTTACGACACACAAAGTGCATTTTTAGATAGCATGGTCACACAACACCTCTGATTAATGTGTCGTTTGGCTGAACATTTCAAAATTCAACCACCCTTTGTTGTTGTCTTATTTCATTGCATTCTGAGGTCATTCGCCTAATTTTGACCACCCCACCACGCTTTTCAAGCATGCCAAACACCTAAAAAAATATTCAGCTGTGCCGTGGAAACTACATGTCCAAATGATGTGATGTCTCCTCATACACCTCACGAATAAAAATTAAGTTGTTTTGTGTTATTTGAAGTCATTTAGATACCATTCGGCATGCATTTGACTGTTAAACAGATGTTTTGGCCATTTACAACATGTGGAGTGCATTTTCGGCTAGTGTGGTCACACGACACCTCTGATTTATATGTTGTCTTGCTGATCATTTCACAATTCACCAACCATTTGTTTTCATCCAATTTCATGGCATTTCGAGGTCATTTGGCCGGTTTTGACCACCCAATGCATGCTTTTCAAGCACGCCAAATAACTAAAAAACACATATTTATCCGTGTCGTGCAAACCGCGCATATGAATGACATGTCGTCTCCTTGTACGCCTCAAGAATAATAATTAAGGTGTTTTTGTTTTATTACAAGTCATTACGATGTCGTTCAACATGCATTTATAAGTTAAACACATGTTTTGGACATTTACGACATGGGAAGAGTTTTTTCGGCCATCACGGTCACACGACACCTCCGAATAATGTGACGTCTAGCTGACCATTTTACAATTCACCCACCCTTTTTTGTTTTCTAATTTCATGGCATTCCAAGGTCGTTCAGCTGGTTTTGACCACCCCACACACACTTTTCAAGAAATCCAAACACCTAAAAACACATATTCAGTCGTGACGTACAAACTGCACCACTAAATGGCATGTCGTCTCATGGTACACCTCATTAATAATAATTAGAGTGTTTTCATATGATATCAAGTCATTATGATGTTGTTAGGCATGCTTTCGACTGTTAAATGCATGTTTTGGCCATTTACGACACGTAGAACGCGTTTTTCAGCTAGCGTGGTCACACGAAACCTCTTATTGATGTGACATATTTTTGAAATTTTATAATTCACACACCATTTTTTCATCTGGTTTCATGGTATTTTAAGGATGTTCAATCGGTTTTGACCACCCCATGCATGCTTTTCAAGCGCGCCAAACACCTAAAAAACATATATTTAGTCATGACGCACAAAACACAAATCTGAATGACGTTATGTCTCCTCATACAGCTCACGTATAATAGTGAGGGTGTTTTCATGTGATTTCAAGTCATTACGATGTATTTCGGAATGCATTTTTCCGTTAAACCACATGTTTTGGAAATTTACGACATGCGGAGTGCGTTTTCAGCCATCACGGTCACACGACAACTCTGGTTGTGGCGGATTTGACTTGTACCCATCACAAATGACCAATGTATCATTTTCATAATGTATCAACACAATCCTAATGTGTTTGATCATTTTTTCGTATGTTAGTTGTTGTTTTCAATTAAAATATTATCCATTTCAAATAAAAGTGAGACACTTTGTGTGGTACCATCAACATAGTGCATTATATTGATGCAGGGTTGACTCTTACACATCAAAAATGACCAATGGATCGTTTTTCATATGTATCAACATAATCTGAATACTTTTGGTCCATTTTCCATATGTTAGTTTTTGTTTTCACTTAAAATGTTATCCATTTCAAATAAAATTGACACACTTTGAGTGGTACCGTCCACACTGTGCCTCAGATTAAGGTAGGATTGACTCTTACACAACACATATGACCAGTGTATCATTTTCTTAATATATAAAATCAATCCAAAAACGTTTGGTAAGTTTTCCATATTCCAGTTGTTTTTACTTAAAAGGGTGTCCATTTTGAACAAAAGAGAGACACTTTGAGTGATACCAGCCACATCGTGCCTCATATTGAGGAAAAGTTGACTTGTACATGTCACATATGAATCATGTATCATTTTCCTAAAGTATCAACACAATCTGAAAGCGTTTGTTTGGTTTTACGTATTCTAGTTAGGCAAATCGTGAAACAATAGTGATAATATCTTATACTAAAACTATAGAAATTGTGCATGATGTGCATCACCTGGTGCATGGTTAGGTAAAATCATGCACATTGTTTCTAATATATATCCCAATTTGGTTGGTAGATACCCAGTGGGATGGACTTAATTTTTTTACTAACAGTGAGGTATAGTGTTATTTTACGCCGACCGGGGTTCTGAGCTCCGAACAAGCCCGATAAGCCCCATAAACCATTATAACATCATTAGGCTTCCATATTCGGTAAAAAATAAAGAGTTATAATGAATTCAAAAATATCAATACCATAGTGAAAAACCAGGTTAAAAATAAAGATTCATACAAAATTCAAAAGTGTAATGGATCAATCTGCCCCTGATCACCATCGCCATCTCCACTATCATCATCATCCTTATCCTCGCCACCGTATTTGTCATCATCATCATACTCATCATCATCCCCATGCTCATCCTCGACCCCATCCTCAGCCACATCCCCATCCTCTCCCTCGTTCACATCCTCATCCTCGCCATCGTCCTCTTCAACATCCTCGTCATCACTAGGTACTTCATCATCTCGACCACCACTAGAACTGCTGCTTGGTGCGTAGGATAATGCACCCATCAGCGATATATATGTCTGAAAAGCCACACTAGCCTCTACTGGAAGTGATGAAGATAAATCTTTGATCATTTTCATAAATACATTCTCCCTCATTTGAACCAGTTCTTCCAACTCTGTGACCCTTTTATCAGACTGTCTTGCATGCTCCATAACCTGTTCCAACTTGGTGGTACTAGAATGGATACCTGGAGTGGACGAATACCTTTTCCTGGCTATATTTCTACCAGGTCGGCAGTGTAATCAACAACAGTGATAATCTCCCAAAACCTGATATAAATGATCATGTGGCCCTAAATTGTCAGGCTTTGGGGCATCAAGGGCCTCTAATCAGCCTGTTAAAAATATTAATAGATTATTAAATTTATAAATAGATATTAAACTTTTAAATAAACAATTTAAAACTTACAATCATTTCTTCTATTGTTTCATTAACCATTGTTCCATCTTTTTTCATTATACTCAAGCAAAACAATTTTCCTCGAGGGATACATCCTTCAATATTCAATTTTTTTCTTCAGTAATGACATTGAAACAATATAAAGTGTCAGTATAATCATATATTCAATATAAAATAAATCACATAATTTATGTAGGAAACAATAAAAAGGGAAAGTCCTAAAGAAACATTATAAACAACTATATCGTACCAGCTGCCTCTCATGATCTGACGTAGTAGTGCACCACACAGTGTGGAGGTATTTATTTGAATCACTGTTTTTTTTGTTATTTCATAATATTCCTAAATAATTTTTAATAATAAATAAGATAATATTAATGAAAAATATGAGAAATGTCATTTAAATACCTTAAATGGGATTAATAGCTTAAATTTGGCAGTCACCCAATGGGTAATCATTTGGAGATATTGCTCTATCAGGCAGTCATCAATGATAGGTACGGTCTCCAACTCTGTGCCCACACTATCACACCATCAAACATAAAGATCATTCTTATAACCTTTCTAAAGCTCTCCTAGCTCCTTTAAATGTGCTGGTCATGCACCTTCGCCATCAGGGAAGTTAAACCGAAGCTGACACCCAATATATTAATTCATATAAATATAAAAAAGTAATAAATAAAATCCAATAGATTTTTTACCCATATGTGTTCCCATGCGTTAACCTTGACTCTGTGTGGTAGATGTCTCCAAGATAGAGGGCTAACCGGAATGATGTCGGTGTATTTGGCTAGCGTCGCCAAAAAACCCCAACATTCCACCTAAATTTATCAATCATTTGTCATTTATCATTATATTCAACCATCAACTTTGTCTGGTGGTTCCATACCACACACAAGAGAGTACACCCCCTCCCCCACATCCCACGCAAGGGAGTACTCCCCCTCTTCCCCCTCATACCACCAACCTCAGTACCAGGATCACTAGATGATTGTCTAACTCTAACACCACCCCCCTCCTACCACTAGCCTCCGTACTGGGTGCAATATCAGGCTCCTCACCGGATATCTCTCATCTTGGGAGTCGATCCGGAAAATTGTTTTTACAAAAAAGTAAACACATGATATTATATGTTATTGAAATATATATTTGAAATAAAATACTCACAACATGGATTAGGGGAGGAACACCCATCTTTGTCATGTGATTATTATTTTCTGTCATCTATTTCCACCACATCTCTTCGATGGGTATAATTTCATGCAATGAAAACAAATATGGAAGTAATTAGAAACAAATAACTAATTTGTAACGCTAAAAAATAATATAGAAAATCCATTCCGATAAAAAAACATAAAGAAACAGAAGATTTATGTTGGTTTGAAAGTAAGTACTAGGATAAAAACTATGAATAATTTAGGTGTATTCATTTAATCATTTCCCAATTGATTTTTTAGGGGCCTTCAAAAATTATAGGTAAGGATTTGATTAGAAACAACTATAAAAAGGATATCTAGGAATTGTGATGTCCCAAACCCCGATGCCACTCATTAGTGAACCAAACCCAGATGGCCACATGACCTCAAGCACATCTACCAAAGTTCCAAATGTTATTGACAAATAGTGAGAGACTTTGCTATGTCTGGGGGAGACTATTCCATCGTTACCTAAGTTTCAGAATTTTAATATTATCAGTTAAAAAGTGGAAGAATGATAATAATGGGAAAATATTGAAAATGGATGAAAATAACTAAATCAGTAATACCAACTAATAACAGAATCATAAACTTAATTATGGTAATGTATGTCATGTATCAAGAAGAAAAACATAGTCACAGCTATCAGGATGTAGTACTAAACAAGAGGCCCAATAAATTCTAAAATTCAACCTAGCTTCTTGAGCTAAAACCCAATCATCTGGTTCATCTAGGGAAAGAGTGTGAGTCATGTCAATAACTCGAAATCTACAATAATCAATAAAGGTGCATTGTGTCATCATTGAATCAAACCATTAGTAAGGGGAAGAGTTTTACCAATGGTTGAACACAACCGTTGGTAAAAGAGGACTTCAAGGCCCCTTTATAGGCATCCCAAATATAAGCGCATGCCTCAGGCCCCATTATGTGTTACAGGCATCCCAAATCATTCACTCATGTTCAATAAGTCATTCTTGGCACCTCTATGGGCATACCATTCATTACCCAATTAGTTCCCCAAGTCAATCGCACCCCATGGGTGGATAATGTTTAGGATTCTACACTAATAGGTTGTTCATGGCTTGTAAAATGTTTTAATTTCATAAATTATAGGCTAAAAGATTAATTTTTAAATTTGAGATTAATAATAATGTGTGTCAATGATAATAAGATTACTGAATTAATCTTGTGACTTATCTAACATTGTTATAGATGTATACATATGCCAGCATGGCTAGTGAAAAGAACCCCACCATCATAAAATTGAGTATTGTCCTAGAATGAGACATAATATACAAGGTACAGTGATAACCATATTTAATTAAACCTAAAGTAATATTAGTAAAATCATCTTAGGAAGCCTAATATCACTCATGACTAACCATGCCACTATAAACAACCTATAGTGTATGATTTTTCTCTCTGATCTTAACAACATCATCACACATTATTACCATGATTTGAATCATGTGGAATATGGATGATATTAACAAAAAAACCCCCGCAATACCATGATTTCTATGAATTTAAAATTTATGGATGATATTAACACATAATTAATTTTTTATCAAATTTGATTCACTATCAAATTCCAACACACACACACAAATCAAACAGAAAACAAAAGTCATACAAACCCAAATCAAAATAGAAAACCAAAACAGTAGACGTAGAACATTAAAATGAAAGTATCACTTCCAAATTAGAAGTGTAGTACTATGAAATTTTGAAAATGGATCGGAACGAAGCATTTCCACAGTAGGGTAAACAGAATTCCGCTTTTCCACTTCACCCAAATGAAATCATAAAACCAAAATAGTAGATGAAGTATCACATATATAATACAAGTGAAGAACTGATAAATCTTAAATATGGAAGGATTTCATCCATAGGGGAAGGAAAATCCCAATTAACCCTTTCTGTTTAGGGTTGTAGTCACGCAAAATGGGGTGTTCGAGCATTTGTGAATTTGGAGAAAAACATTACCAAATGTTTGTAAAAACCATTGGTAAAGGATGATTTAAACCTCTCTATACCAATGGTTTAAAAAAACCATTCGTATAGAGTGTAATTTTCCCAACAGTTTTGAAAAACTGTTGGGAAAAGATCATTTAACCAGCTTCTACCAATATTTTCCTTAAACCATTTGTAAAAGTACTCTACAGGCGTTGGGAGAACCTCCCTTTCTAGAAGTGAATTAATATGAAGGAATTTGGTTTTGGGGGTTTTTTAAATGTTCAATTATTATTATCCTTTATATGTTTTATATCAGTTTTATAATACAAACATTAAATCTCATGTTATAACTACTATTCTTTATTTATAAATTTTGAAATATCATTGAATGATTGATAACCCTCAATTCCACATCATCCTTTAATCCAAGTTGGTGACACACCTTTGTCTAGAATATGTCCTCTTCCAAGACCCGAATCAATCGAAGCTGTTTCATCCATTGATTAGATCAACTCCAATGTGTGAAGAACTAACCAATAGAGACATAGAAAAAAGATTAAATAAAAGAATAGGGATATGTTGAGTTGCATGTCATCGGAAGCAGTCACAACATCGGGGACATTCACCATACCCATGCATGTTACTCAAATTTATCTACAAACATAAAATTAAACATTAATGAAAATTCATGATCACCTTCACCTCCCCCCAGTCCATGTGTCAAGGTCATCCTCTCATTTTTAAGAGTAATATATTTCTTTCTAGAGTGGGTTAAAGAGGATAGAGGGATAGGTAATGAAATGAATAATAGTTGATGGAGAAACACAAAGACATGGATTAATAAAACTAAAATTTGAATTACAATTGAAAACTAATAAAAAATTAAAATTAAAATAAAATTAAAATACTAAATATGGGGGGGGAGAAGAAACAGGTCGTGCCCTGATGGGATCCCTCCTTAGTTGTGGGTGTCGAGATGATGATTTGGGAAGGAGTCGAGGGCCTCCTTTTATAGGAAGAATATTGTCTTCTAAAATTGTGCATGTTGTTGGCCCATTAAATGCTGCATTCACACGTGGACCCCTTCATAAAAATTGTTCATAAATATGTTTTCGATTCACCCTCCAACCACCATCTCATTTATCTTTAGTATTAAGGAGTAATGGAATTTTCATTGAATAAGGATTTTTATGGCTGAATTTTCCAAGAAGATTCCTTCAAATGTATAACAATCAATGGAATCATTAATGAATTAAAAACTGAATGAATTTTTTTAGAGTTATTTCGATGTGTAGTAGTGCTATCCCTAGTAGAATTACCTAAATGGGAGGTGAGGAGATTGATTTTGGCATATGTTACGGTGGTGGGGTCCACGATGTCCGCCCAGAAATGATTCCAACTTTTATGATTGTTTTTTCTAATATATATTCGAATTAACTCTAGGATCTGAAGAGAAATTTGAATGAAATAAAATCAGGATTCTAAAAACAATCATGAATTTTGGAATAATATTTTTTATGAAATGACAAATATACAATTGTGGTGAAAATCTACCAAAAATCCAAAAGTATGAACTTTTATCAATTTTTCTCGTAATCATTCTAAAATTAAAATTACCCATTATTTTAATAAAACATTTAAATACATGGGTTTTATCATTGAAATATATTAAAAATCCTCATTATTTGATTAAAAAAAGAACATAAATTTTCTCTGTCAAATACCCCCACACTTAAACAATGCTTATCCCCAAGTATAAAATCTAAAAATGGAAATTAGAGGACAACAATATTACCTATAACTAAATTCCAAGGTAATAAAATAAAAAAAAATCAATATGAAATCAAAAATTCAAAAATCTGTATAAAATATCAATTTAATTTTCCACTTTTCAAAGAAACAAATAATTCACATATTTTACTTTTACCCTTTTAAAATTCATGGAACATAACCTTTCATTAATTAAAGATCCTTGATTAATTATTATTAAATCGGACAAGTCATTATTTACCTCAATTTTGAATCTTTTCTCTCATCACTCATGGTGCATTTCAAGTAGAGTTATTCTCATATCAAGAGAACATGATCCTTGGCCATAGTCTTATAAATAAACTACTTTCTCCACTTTGTAAATAGAAAATGAACATAAATTCATGAGGACGTTCAATTAAGGTTCTATTGACTCTGAGGATTAAGGTTGGTAGGATTAGATGCGTTAAAAATTAAGTCTCAAGAAAGAGGCTAATCTCTTAAGTACTCTGCCTGATATCAAAACTAAAAATATAATTAAATTATCCCCTTTAAAGTAGCAACACCTAATTCCCAAAACTCGAAGAAAAGGTTATAATCAAGTAAGCATAATGAATAAATTTTGGACCTTCTTGATATTTTTTATTTTTTAATTTTTATTCATTTTTCGAATGTTATGATTATATCAAATATCACATCCATCATCTAACCACATACGATCATAAGATCATAGGTCCAGAAAATGGTGATTTTTTGTTTTCCGAAATCACAACCCATTTTTTTCTCTTTTTGTTGGTTCTTTTTGTCATTTTTGTTATTTTTTTTAATTCAAGAGGGGAAAATAGAGTATAATGGATGATTCCAAAAATATTAACAATTTCCATAATAATAACCCCACACTTATTCCTTACAATTTACATTATCCCGTCCACAATGATTCCCTTTAAGCCAACTCTTCAACATTGATATATCATGAAAATACACAATAGAGGGTAGAAATGGATAAAAATGGCTTGAAACATGGCTCATTCCTATAAAGGTCATTCATTTTATATATGGGATAAAATAAGGATTGATGTAAAGGTGATATTTTAAGGTAAATTGGATTTCCAAAAGATGCCTCAATCATTTTAAATGTGTTTTTTCATAGTCATATATTTGATAAGTTTCAATACATGTTCATTTCGGTTATATGTCCCAAGTTCAACCAAGAAATATGCTCAAGAATAAATAGGAAGTACATGGTCTATAAATCCACTTTGGAATGGAAAATATATCATTGGACAATCACCCATGGCATGACCAATAAATTAATTCACATGAACTTATGAAATTCAATTCATGAAGGATGCTAGAGAAATTTCATTTATGTGAATCAATTTATTCCCTCAAATCAATAGTCATTACTTCCATATCCATGCTTCATTTTAAAAATTAATTTTTTCATTTCAATCAATTAATCATATCAACAATGAAATCCAAAACCTGGAATCACAGATTCCAAAGAAACTCATGTCTCTTTGATAAGTCGAGTAAAACATGAATTCAAGTGTGGGGATGATATTTTTTCATTAAAGATAAAAACATGTTGTGGAAAAATATGTGGAGAGTTTAAATGATAAGACAATAAAATTGAACACCCTTTTTTCAAGAAACATGGTCCCTCCCCTTTACTGTTTGGGGATTCCTTCTACCGTCTTGATCCTACAAAAGAAAATTACTCAATTAATCACAATGACCATTTCGTTTAATCTCAAAATAATAGATGGAGGGTACCACATGATAAATTATATCAATAAAGATAAATTGAAATATAAATTCCTAGAACGAAAGTAAAGATAAATCTTGGTATTATCCCCCAGGTGGGCCCTGACTTTTGATTACCTCTAGAGGGTAGTACCTACTATTATCCAAATTCTGATGGAGGATAAATATTCTATGATTTGAATGACCACATGTTGCTTTTCCCAACATTTTATTCATCATTCTAGGAAAAAGTACAACATATCCCCCCTTTACAACAAGTTATAACTTGCATGGTGGGGGTAGGATGAAGTATGAATCATCTTCCTTTATTGCTGATACTTGTGAAACCTCTACTTCTCTGTCCATTAGTTGCTTGAGTTATGATTCATCAAAATAATAGTCAATGGGATTGTAAGAGTGTAATTCAATATGAATAATATTAAAACATGAAGTATCAAGATCAAATTTTTCACCATCAAATCATCTTTTTTCATGGCTTTCTTAGGGAAATACACATTCATCTCTTCATAAACTTCCTTCAATAAATATTCAATGTGTCTAGGGAGCTCCATATGTTCTTCAGCATGTACACATCAAGGTTCTTCTTTATCCTCCAAGGTAGAGTTGAGGTTTTCTAATTCTGTATAATCAAAACCACATGGAGTGATGTATAATTAATATTCAATAAAATTATAAGGGATAGAGTCATTGAATGTCTTTACACCATATTTTGGTTCAACATCAATCTCTGCAATAGTGGTATGTTCCTCTTGAGTATACTCTCTAAGGATAAAGGTAGTTAGTCAGGCTCCTCCATCCTGACTTTAAATTCCACCACATGGGTGGTTTCTTCCTTCAGTGGTGATGAATCTTATTCATTGTATTGAATGGGAAAGCTAGGTTGTTTGTCATATTTAATCAAGAATTCGTCCAAACTTTGTTGATCTCCCACTTGTAGCACAATATATACATCTTCCTCCCTACCTTCCTTAGGTTCTTCAATTTGAAATATAAGTGGTGAAATTTATTCCACAACTTTCTCATGTTATTCCTCTGGATTAGGGTTGAGTTTCTCTATTAATGTATGAACATAATCAAAATATATATTAGCATTTCTGGTTCGTATTCCAATGCTTTCTCTATGTTCATGCATCTGATCTCTTCTAAAATATTAATCTTCTTCCTGTTTTTGTTGCTGCACCTGTGAGTAATTTTTCCATGCATAATATTCTGAATTTGAATACATCAAGGAAGTCTTTTTTAGTATTTTAAATAATATGATATATAAAAAATATGTGAAAATAGAAAAAGCTAATGAACAACAGATTGGATCCCCAGAAACAGCGTCAGTTTTGACGCACGTCTGTTGTGGGTTGTGGATAAAAATAATTATGTTTTTCCTAGTGAAAACAGTAGCAAACCAAGGTCATCTCTCTTGAAGATCCTTCACAATGTAGTACATATAATTTATTTAATTCACATATTCTATCTCTTTTTTGGGTTTTGTTTATTATATGAAAGTGATTAAAATATTTTTGAGTTTTTTATTATTTGAAATAATGACCTGTGAAGCAAGAATTCTAAATTTATACTAAGATTCAAGTCTAAATAGAATGAATTAATAAGAAAGAACTTGGTTTTGGGGGTTGGTTAAATATTCAATAATTATTCTCCTTTATATTTTTTATTTTAGTTTGATAATCCAAACACAAAATCTCATGTTTGTTCTACTATTCTTTATTTATAAATTGTGGAATATCATTGAATGTTTGAGCACTCTCAGTTCCACCCCCCCTAAACCAAGTTGGTGACACACCTTTGTCTAGAATGTGGCATCTTCCAGGACCCGATTCAATTGAAGCTGTTTCATCCATTGATTATCGCAACACCAATTTGTGAAGAACTAACCAATTGAGATAGGGAATATTATTAAATAAAATAATATGGAGAGGTTGAGGTGTATGTTATCTGTGGTAGTCACAACATCAGGGAAATTCAACTTACTCGTGCATTCTACTCAATTATATCTACAAACTTAAAATTAAACATTAAATAAAATTCATGATAACCTTCACCTCCCCTTTGGCCAAGTCTTGGAGCAATCCTCTCATATCTGAGAGTAATAGATTACTTAGTGGAGTGGGTGGAAGAGAAGAGAGAGATAGGAAATGAAATGAAGAAAAGTTGATGGAGATACACAAAGGCATGGATAGATAAAAATAAAATTTGAATTTCAATTGAAAAATAATATGAAACTGAAATTAAAATAAAATAAAATGATGAAAATGGGTGGGAAGAGAGGTGTAGAAATGTCCCATTACCCATTGGGAACCCTCCTTGGCTGTTGGTGTCGAGCTGATGATTTTGGAAGGAGGCAAGAGCCTCCTTTTATCTGCAGAATTCTATCCTGTAAAATATTGTGCATTGTTGGCATAATAAATGGTCGATTAATAGATGATCTCCTTCATAAAAGTTGATCCTAAATGTATTTTTCATTCAAAATCCACATTTGAGCTCATTTAGACAACATATTAAGGAGGTATGGAATTTTGATTGAATAAGACATTTTATGGCCGATATTTCCAGGAAGCTTCCTTCAAATGTATAACGATCAATGGATACCTTAATGACTTCAAAACTGCCCCGAAATTGATTTAAAGTAATTCTTATTTTTCCTAGTGAAATACATGTTGAATAATATAAATTAGAAGCGAGGAGACCAATTTTTGCATCCATTATAGTGGTGAGGTCCACGCTCTCCAACCAGAAAAGATTCCAAATTAAATATATTTTTTGGACTAATTGATCTTCGAATTAGCTGTAGGTCATAACGATAAAGTTTATGAAAATAAAATCAGTATTATAACAAAAAATTAATCAGTAATTTGTTACTTATATTTTTTAATAAATGACAAAAATCTCTTTTGGTAAAAATCTGTCAAAAATCCAAAATTATGCATTTTTCACAAATTTGCTCATAATCATTCTAAAATTAAAATTACCCATTATTTAAATTAAACATTGAAATACATGGATTTTATAATTAAAAAAATAAAAAAATCCTCATTTTTTGATAAAAAATATGCACATAATGTTTTTTTGTCAGAGATGTCTGGCCTCCTTGGCTTGTGTTATCATAACATGTCATGCCCAAATAAATTAAATGCTTAAATGGAACATGTTAAAAGAGTGGGTATACTTGTTAGTTGTTTTTAGATTGATTAAATGGTTTTTTGGTAATTATGATTAATCGTTGGGTATATCTATGTGATGTGTTAAATGGCAATTTGTGATAATTGGGTGGGTATAACCTTGTGACATGATTAAATATAAGTGGATTACATGACTGGATATACTCATGAGATGTAGTGGTTTAAATGAGCAGGTATACTCATTGAATGGTTTTGAATGTAATTTTTTATATGAGTAGGTAGACTCATATAATTAGAAACTGTTAAATTTATGGAATGGTTGATGATTTACATATATTCCAAGGATGGATCCCCATGGATTTGGAATGCAGTAGTGGACACATTGTTTGAGTATTCACTTTGGGTCTTGATTCTGTGTGATGTCTCAGGATTTGTTTTACATTAGATCCAGCTTGATTGGACTAACGTAGGACATGCTAGTACACATGCTCCTAGGACACCAACCAATGCCAATACTGAGTTTCTATCGAGATGATACTAGGACATGATGATGATCCATTGGTATTAAATACGTTGGATTCAGCCCTTCATGGTCTAAAATTCATTATATGGCATGATCGTGGGATATATGACTGTGGTTGTATGACAAGGTCATTGGTTTTTGATATGGTTTTCTTTATAGAGTAAGGCTCGGTGGACATGATATGGATTGTTTTACGACAAGGCTGTGTTTTTTTTATATAGCCTATAGGTTCTTTGTTATGATTCACCACTTATTACATGGATCCACAAGAGTATATTCGGTATAACATGTTTGCGTTGGTTATATGCCATGGGCTTTCACACTTACATTACTGCTTACTTGTACTTGTTTCGCACATTTCATAGTGATGATTAGAATTGTATAGATCTTTGGGTGGAAACCTACTAGGATGTTTATCTCATGCCTTGTTTGGGCCTCCTTAGGGACCCAAACAAATTATATGGTTTCAGGTGATAGTAGGGGCAAGCTCCCTAACACTAGGTGTTGATCATTTCTTTAGAGCATGGGAGCATGATACCCAGTTGAGGCTAGTAATGCTAATGTGACACTTTTTGATCTTTTTGGATTTTGGATACCTGTATTGTACTTTGTTTTCTAGTATTTTTTTTGGTTGTTTTCTAAATTCATGTATCATCTTATCATGGTATATGAGACACTTATGTCTTTTTATATATTCTTGAATTTCTTATCTATTTTACCTATTGTCCGCATATTTTATTTTCTTCTGTTATTGAATATGACTAACTTCTACTATGATATACTCTCGTAATGAGGGAATAGTATCGCCATTAACTCAACCAGGCCCTCACCACTAGTCGGAAGCATCTGGAATTTGAGGAGTGCGCTTGAGGCCATGTAACAATCCGGGATTGGGGCACTACTGGGTGGAATCAGAGTTCATGGCATTACAAAGTGTTATCATTGACAATTTCTTTTCTGGTTTGATTTACTGTTTGGAGACAATAGACATGGATATGAAGGAAAATGGAATTTGTTAATGATCTATGCTCAAGTGTAGTTAACTTGAGTAAAAGAAAAATCCAAATTACCCTAAATAAAATATCTATTTTCTAGTTTTGACTTTTATAGTTGAATTTATTTCACCATTAGGCGACACACATGATTTATGATGACACTATTGATGCAATTTTGGGTTCTTTTTTTTTGAAACCCGATAAGATGAGGGTATTCCGTCTCATGCATCATATAGTCACTTGATAGAAATCATGTATCAAGCATTATATCATGCCATTTAAGATAAATTATTTTATGCATGATATTTTCATCGGTAATCTATTAGTTTTTCCGGATTTTGTGATAGACGTTGTGCATAAGATAGAGAAGTGACATCATCTTTCAATTCATAAGGTGTATGGGACCTTATGAAATAGAAAATTAAGTACCTTTGAAATTAAAATTTTAAAGTGAATTTGATGTGTATGGATTATATGGGCATCAAATTTTGGTTCATGAGGTGTTATGGGTCCTCAAGGATCAGAACATGGTGGACCATTGGTTAAATCATTTCAAATAATGATTGTTGAATGAAAATAAATGGAAAATAGAGACTTGACCTACACCCAGATTTTGAGTGGGTGAGAGGAAGTGTTTCTAGTTGTCTTGTGGTTATTCTTTATACAGACATGGATTTAGGAGTAGGTTGTGTGTTATGACATGTTTTTTGAGGGTTTTGACATGTCCTATTCTTTTGAGATGCGACTTTGATATAATTCCTTTCCGAGGCCAGTGTTTGGTATTGTAGAGGCATGTCACCATGAAGACCTCTAATGGTATTCCATGATGGTGGTGATGACCATGCTTCGAAGGTGATGGGCCATGAGATACCTGTGGATCCTCATTTAGTGCTTTTGTGGTACAATAGACTATTTTAGACACAGGTTCTAAGGAATAGTTAAATGAGGGGTAATTTTTTTATATGAAAACTTTTCAAGGATCAACGTAGCCTACCATGACTATGGCCAAGCTGATATGGGTGTTCTAGCAGCAACATCCTTTCACGTTTTTGGGGGATGATGGTCCAAAATCTTCTGATTCGTGGCTTAAGACCCCACTAGCGATCTTCGAGCATCTGAAGACACCTCATATTGGAGGGTCAAGCTCACCCCTTATATGATACATGGAGTAGTAAAGTACCGGTGGGATGTTCTGAACCAGGCTGAAAGGAAACGATATATGGGATGGACTGATTTCCAGACCTACTTCCTTGACAACGTTAACCCCATGAAACTATGGGCAGTGTGATCTAGTGAGTTCATGCATCTATAGAAGGGCACCATGACTATTATAGAGTAATCAAGATACTTTATAGAGTTTCATAGTTTTGCACTGATGTACCTTACTAATGAGCTGCAAAGATTGAAATGCTTTGGGGAAGGCCTCTGGCATACTATCAAATCCTAGGTCAACGTTTTCAGGTTGATATCTATCACTGAGATTGTGAATTAAGCACTTATTGTAGAGTGGAACCTGAGAGAATTTGAGGATATAGTGTAGGGAAATATTTCTTCTCAACCTAGTGGTTCTACATCTTCAGGTAGGAAGCACCATTTTCATTCTTCCCATGAGATGAGCATCAGTTAGGATATGAGTTCTAGTAGTTTGATGTTTTTCACTAGTGTGGAAGGATAGGACACATGAATAATTAGTGTGACTGTGAACCATTAGAGTGAAGAGATTATGGAGGGATGTGCCACATGCAATGGTTTTGCAGGACCTTCCCTCCAGTAGTAAGTGGTAGGGGGTCAGCTTCGATGTCAGGTTCTAGAGTAGGTTTCAAAGATCTGTGTCAAGCAGGGACCTAGAGCAATGCAGGCCGATTAGGCTGCAGAAATAGTGGTCTTTGCTGAAGTAGCCATACAACAATTACTCATATACATCGAAGGGGACCTACACATAGTATTGATGTTGTTTCATAGGGTCGTGGTATAGGTCAATTATATTATATACAACCCACCCATGAGGAGAAAGGTTTCATACTGTCTACAGTGAGAGGAATGATCTTAGTAGCCTCTACTATTGCATCTACTCTTTTTGATACTGGTGTATCTCATAGTTTCATATCCTCACCTATGGTGAAAATCCGTTGTCTTTTTGTATGGTATTTTGAATGCGTTTTAATGCTAGAAATACTATTGGGAATCAGAATGGATGATGTGCTCTAGTGCAGGTAGTACCCCCTTGTGGTTGGTGGGTGTCAATTCATTTGATTTATTTATGTATTTGATATTATAGGGTTTGACGTCATTCTTGGGATGGACTATTTAGTATATTATCGATCTTACATTGTCTACTATCTCCTAAGGTAACTTTCACATCACCAGAGGATGCAATTTGTACTCACATGGGTGAATGGGGTGTCCACGAGTGTAGTGATGGACTAGATTATCATGAGTTGGGCATAATGACAGCCTAGATTGCTATTTCTTATTTTGGATGATTAGGGAGTGAGTAAGGTAGACTTTCCTCTGATGGTGGATCATTTCAGTTACATGTTCCCAAATGAATTTTCTAGTTTACCTCTCGAGAGATAGGTTGAGTTCTCCATTGAACTAGTGTTATGAATTGCACCGATATCCATTTCTACATACTAGGTGTCTACGATGGAGTTGTAAGAGTGGAAGAAATTGTATTTGGAGGAAAAGGGGTTTATCTGACCTAATAATTCTCTGTGGGGTTTTCTATTTCTTTTTTCAAAAAATGTGGATATAACTCTTAGGCTATTTGGGGTGTATCGTAATTTGAATCAGATAATGGTTAACAATTGATATCCCTTTCCACAAATAGATCAAGTGTTTGATAAGATTCTAGGATCCTGAGTATTATTGAAAATTTAACTATGGTTAGGATATCACCAGGAACATATTTGACCCACAGACATACCTCGTACAACCTTTCATATTAGGTATGGCCTATATGTGTATCTGGTTATACCATTTATTCTCACAAACACGATAGTAGTTTCCATGGTGCTGATGAACCGAGTGTTCCATCCCTAACTGTGACACATCAAGTATTGGGCTGGGAGTAGTGCTGATGTAGGGGGGTAGATTTTTTGCATATGAGTCTCAGTTTATAAGGCCACATGAGAGGAATTACCCTATGCATGATCTTTAGCTAGATGTAGATGTTCATTCTTTTCACCATTGGAGACATTATTTATGGGGAGATCATTTTTTGGTGTATACCTACTAAAAAATCATCAAGTATATATTTACTCAGTATTATTTGAATATGAGGAAAAAGGTGGTTGGAGTACCTACAGTCTTTTGAATTCAAGATTTAATAAATGACTAGTAAAGGTAATGTAATGTTCAATGCACTAAACATGTGGACTCAGATACAGACAGTGTAGCATGCAAGTAGTGAGTGGAAAATTATGGCCTTATTATCTACGATCTATATGGAGGTGCACAACAGTTAGGGATAAACATACCTAACATGAATAGTTGTGACCTCTACCCTATTGGATAAAGTAAGGATTATGCAGTTATCAAATTTAGAGGGTCTAGTCCTATGGGAGAGTTTGGAAGGTGAGGAACCTCCTCCTAGTTGGACCGTAAGTGTTGATGAGATCTTACATATCCATGGATGTGTTTGGGTTCTAGTGGATATACATGGGGATATGATGTCGGAGTTTCATGATTCATCTTGGGAACTACATCCCTGAGTAAGAAAGATGTACCATGACTTGCATCATCAATACTAACAGCCAAGTATGAAAAGTGAGGTAGCTAGTTTTGTTACGAGGTGTTACACCTGTCAGCATGTGAAGGAGGAACATCAATGACAGACCATGATTTTATAGCTGTTACTTATTCAAAAGTGGAAATGAGTTTATGCCAGAATGTATTTCAGGAAAAGTTTACTAAGGTCGCCTCGAGGTAACGATGTTGCGTGGGTTGTTGTTGACGAGATAAAAATGGTTGATCATTTATTGTGGATCAAGGATACCTTCAATGTAAATGTTTTTGGAAGGCTGTATATCCATGAGATAATACAACATCACGGGATCTCATGTGCTATCATTTAAAAGAGGGATTCACACATTACATATCATTTCTTATAGAGTATTCAGAGGGCACTGGGTACATATATGCTTCTGAGCACAGTCCACCACCCTTAGACTGATGGCCAATCCGAGTGTATGATACATGTGGTAGAGAACATGATGAGAGAATGTGTCCCAGATTTTGGGGGATCTATAGAGAGACACATTCATCTAGATGAGTTCTCCAATAATAAAAATTTTCAGGCAATGATATAGATGTCTCCTTATGGGTCTTTGTACAGTAGGCTATGCCAATCACCCTTGCGATGGCTAGAGGCAGGTGAGATAGCTTTACTGGGACCTTGTCTCATGACAGAGAATTCTAGGTTGATCTAGTTGATTCATAAGTATATGGATATTGTATAATATTGATAGAAATATTATTTCGATCACTATATATGACCTCTAGAGTTTGAGGTCAAGGATCATGTCTTTTTATGAGTTTCACTAAGGTTGGGACCTAGAAGGATCATGATACAAGGTAAGATTTCACCACTACATATTGGTAAATTCGAGATTCTTGAGAGAGTCAGATATGTAGACTATTAGTTTTAGTTACCTCATAGCTACTGAGCCATGCATGACGTCTTCCACGTATCACAACTACACCATTATAATTCGGACCCATCTCATGCTTTTCAACCTGAGGAGGTTGAGTAACAATTTGATGCATCCATCAAGGAGCATCTAATTCGTATTGTTGAGAAGATAATGAAGGTTATAAAAGTCTAGTTACTTCCTATAGTACATGTTCCCTTGAAGCAAGACCATTCCCAAGACGATACTTAAGAATGGGAGGCCGACATATGTGCTCAGTGACAGGAGTTTTTTCAAATGGATATGGACTACCCATGAGAGGGAAATTTGGGGAAGAATTGATTTAAGGGGGAAAGAATGTAAGATCCTAGGTTTTTATGAGCTATAAATCTTTTACATTTTTATTTGCTTATACCCTAAGCTGGGCCATGGGCTGGTTGGGTTGTTTTTGTGAAATAATAGGCAAGAAGGTTGTATACAAATTTCTGGCCAATTACACGATGAGTAATTGGATTACACACTATGTAATCCGATTTCATAATATGTAATGGTTTGTCTAGGACCTTTCACGATGTGTATGGGTTTTCCCCATTGATGTAAAACCGAGCATTACACACAATGTATGGAAATTACTTTTCATGTAATTTCCCAACTATGTTTTTTAAATATTGAGGCATGGACCTCTATTTTTTGGATAGAAGCATTTTTTCTCTCTTTTGAAGCCTAAAAACATTCTTTTATATCTTTTCAGATCTAGTGCCCATTTGGATTCCATTTCATTCCCTATCATTTTTGTTGGAACCATTATAGAAAGATATTGATTCCTTTTTTTCCATTTTTTATTCTTCAGAACAACAATTGCATTGTTTGGATTTAGGTTTTTATGCCCTTATTTCTTGTTCTTCATATGTTATTTAGATTAATTCCCAACCAGGATGAATTAGGACTTGATACTAGATGAGAAATCCATTAATGAGATAAGGTAGGTGGTTTATTCCTTTCATTCGACTTTTGATGCTTTATAGAGCTATTGACCTTTTTTCTGCCCGCTGGACTTTTCAGCGTGAGCCTAATATTAAAGTGCTAATCTGAAATAGATGTGGTAGGACCCGGTTGGGACTCCCCTGGGTTTTTTGAGATACATTTATGGTTTCTGACCCAGTCCAAGGACAGCCATGGGGTGCACCATACCTTTACTTTGGTTTTTAGCATTGATGAACTACCCATGGGGTGTGACCACGAGTTTTACTAGTTTAAGGAAGCTCAGTTGTACTTAAATGAGGCCGAACTACATACATAGGAGATATCTTGCCTCCATACCTTGTGTTATTATAATATTCCATGCCTAAATTGATTAAATACTTAAATGGAACTTTTCAAATGAGTGGGTATACTCATTGGCTATTTTTATATTGCTTAAATAGTTTTGTTGGTAATTGTGATTAATGGGTGGGTATACCCATGTGATGTGTTAAATGGAAATTGGTGATAAGTGGGTGGGTATATCCATGTGACATGATTAAATGAATGTGGAGTACATGAGTAGGTATACTCATGAGATGTAATGGTTTAAGTGAGTGGGTATACTCATTGAATTGTTTTGAATATAATTGTATATATGAGTGGGTAGAATCATATGGTTTGAAATTGTTAAAGTTATGGAATGATTGATGATTTACATAGATTCCATGAATGGACCTCAATGGATCAGGAATGCAGTAGTGGAAACCTTGGATGATTATGCACCTTTGGTCTTTATTCCATGAGATTCCTTAGGCATTGCTACCCCTTGGATCCACCTATCTTGGACTCACATAGGACATGTTGGTAAACATGCTACTAGGATTCCAACTGGTCCCTATGACATGTTTCCATCAAGATTATCCTGAGACTCGAAGAGGATGTGTTGGTCTTTAGCACCATAGATTCGTCCCTCCATGATCTACACTTCATTATACGTCATGACTGTGGGATATATAATTGTGGCTGTAAGACAAGGCCATGGGTTTTTGATATTGTTTTCTTTATATGGTAAGGAAGCGTGGACGTGAAATGGATAGTTATGTGGAAAGGCCATGTTGTCTGTTTATATTGCTTATAGATTCATTTTTAGGAGGCGAAACTCGTTGTAGGGAGCCACAAGAGGTTGTTTAGTATTACTTTTTTTAGTAGTTATATTCCTTGGAATTTCACACTTAAATTACTTCTTATTTTCACTTGTTTAGCATATTTCATACTACTTCATAGTACTATATAGATATTTAGGTGGAAACCTACTAGGATATTTATCTCACATCCTATTTGGGCCTCCTTGGGGAACCAAACAATTTATATTGTTATAGGTGATAGTATGGGAAATCTCCCTAAAACTATTTATTGATCATTGTTTTAGAGCATGGGATTATAGGACTAATATGAGGCTTGCGATGCTACGGGGGAACTTTTCGTTCATTTTGGATTTTAGATACTTGTATTTTATTATATTTATATGTACCTATTTTGTATATTTTCTAGATACACGTCTTATCTTCATCATGGTATATGAGGAACTTATGGTTTGTTACATATTCTTGTCTTGATTGTCTATTTTATATATTGTCTACTTATTGTATCTACTTCTACTATTTAATGTGATTGACTTCCATTGTGATAAATTTTGGTAATGGGGGTATATTCTCCCAAATGACTCACCTAGTCCCTAACTGGTAGTCATATGCATCTGGAATTTGAGAAGATGTGCTTGAGGCCATGTAGCCGACCGAGCATGGGGCACATTTGAGTGACATTTGGGTTCGGGATGTTACATTTGTACAATGATTCAATGATTTCATTTCAAATTTCATTGATGTAATATGAAAATATAATATGATGTTTTGCATGTACATTCTATATCCCATCTAGGTGTGAATATAATTTTTTAACATAAAAAAGATTCCTTTGGGTGATAATTCTTGTAGTGAGATAAATTCCTTAAACTAGTAAAAAATACTATGGGTTAGAAAATTCATAAAGTGGGAAAAATTTCTAGTGAGAGAAATCCAATTATTTGATAGGTTATAGAAATGGTATTTCTTGGTGACTTTTATATCTTTAGAATTGATTATAAAATTATATATGTCACTTTTAGGGTAAGATTCAGTCAAACTATGTTATATAGCACTACAAAAAATAGTGGTCTTAG
This sequence comes from Viscum album, assembly GCA_963277665.1. Taxonomy (NCBI): domain Eukaryota; kingdom Viridiplantae; phylum Streptophyta; class Magnoliopsida; order Santalales; family Viscaceae; genus Viscum; species Viscum album. Next base: position 980,806,448 of record OY728148.1, on the reverse strand, counting down.
TGAAAGATTATTAGTGGAAGTTCTAATAATCACTTCTAAAAATCATTATTAAATATATTTTAAATATAGTGGCGGTATCAATGAAGCCGCTGTTAATATTTTTAAAAAATAATTGACCCATCCCCCTCCACCTGATGCCCTAACCCCCTCTCTCTCTTGGTTGTGGCTCTCCTCGATGCTGGAGATTGCCCCTCCCCCTTGGTGGTGCATCTCCTCAATGTCGGCAATCACCCCTCCCCCTCAGCCTCGCCTCTACCCAACACTTGTGACCACCACCACTTCGATCACGACTCTCCCCGGTGCTAGTGACTCCCTCCCTCCCCCTACCCCACACCGATCCCTCAGCCCCACCTCTCCCTGACACTGATGACCACCACTCCCCCTCGACCATGCCCCTCCCCCAACATCGGTGACCGCCCCTCTCCCACTATCGTGCCTCTCCCCAATTCCAGCGACTTCCCCTCACTCTCGATCATGCCTCTCCCTGGCGCTAGTGATTAAACCCCCCTCTACCCAACATATCCCCGACACCGGCCACCGCCCCTACTCCTTGGTCGCACCTCTCCCCAATGTAGGTGACTGCACCTCACCCTCGACCCCACATCTCCCCGACACTAACCACCCTTCTCTCCAACAACATACCTCTCCCCCCTCCCCCCACATCCCCACAATGGCTCACCCCTCATCCTCAATTGTGACCACCCCTTTTACCACACTCACATATGATCCTCATTACCCCAACCCCACATGCTACCTAATGATGACCCAGCAATGACCCCCCTTCTCCTTGATGGAGATCCCCAACGGCGACCCCTCACCCCCATTTCTCGGAGAGTGAAATCCCCAATAGTAAAGTGTAATTATTTAATAGTGTATGATTCGTTTGCTATATCATTATGTATTATATCATATTGTACAATAAAATGATAAATTTTATCACTTAGGAGTCCTATACACATAACTACCATTAATGCCTATTATAAATGGGGATCATGAAAATTTTATATGATGAATTCTTGTTTGTATGTGGGGCTATAAATAGTCTGTAATTGCATGATTCGTTTATCCCTCAATAATTCTTGGTGAGTATGCCTTAGTGATTTTTGGAAAACGGTTGAGTAGAGGATAGGAATCCTTTTGGTTTTATTGATTATTCCATAATTTAATAGTATGCTTCTTCCACACTAGCATGAGACTTTCTATGTAAGAACATAATGCATATACATGTATGTTCACCATGATTTTATATATTATATTCATAGAATTATAGGATATATTAGGTGATCAAGATTAACGAATTTAATAGATATTTACTTTTAATTGTACTTGTTTGATTAACCATTTATGTCTCTATATATGAATATACTGGGAGAAGAGTGAAAATCTAACAACTATGGATATAAGTTGGATTAATTTACCTCGAAACACACCTTGTTATGACAAGAGTTTGAATAAAATATATTATCTAATTAAAAACTGACCAGTGGATTATAGAATAAAATGTGTATGTTCTGATTGATAATTTAAGTGATGGTTAAATAGAAATGTAGTATATGATCATTTTATATAGAAACAATTTTCTGCTCAATATGTATGTAGGATTTGGCACAGTGAATATATTGTTATGGAAATTCACAAAAAAGACAATCCTATCAATGAAACGAAAAGTGACCCTCCATAGTGGAATTTAGTTTGAAATTTGATAAATGAAACATTTTTCTTTGCAAGATATAATGTCCATGATTTTAATAGATCAAAAAAACCATCAATTGACCATGAGAATTTTATTCCTTCTAATAAGTTCAACGACCAAAAAATGATCTTTATGAATTAGTTGAAGACGTGAAACAAGAACTGTATGGATGGTGTGATAAGTATTCAGTGTTTTATTTTCTACTTAAGTTGTATCATATAAACTGTCTCTGTGAAATTATTGACAAAGAAATGTACATGATTTTAGTATTTCGTCATGATGCATTTTTTGATGATATGATCATTGAATCGTTCTACGATATTAATAAATTCATAAATAAACTTGGACTGTATTATACAAAGATACATGAATTCTTTAATGATTCCATGCTTTAATAGGGAGAAGAGTCCGAAAAAGGATAATTCATAAGATTTCATAAAATTAGATGAATTTCAATGAACAACAATGAGAGTATAAATAAAAGAAACCCCAAAAGAAAAAAAATAAGAAAACTTCTTCATCTTTATTTCATTATTTTCCCTTGATATGATGCTTGAAATGATTATTCATGGCATCTTGGACAACAAACGAAATGACGTGACATGATCAAAATAGTAATGATATCATGATGAGACATCCAAAAGATTCAAAATCATAGAAAATTTTTGATTCATTATATCTATATTTTCTTTTCAAACCATAAGAATTCACGTTTGGGATTGGATTCTGATGGTCTTAACCCCTTTTGTACTTTAGGTACTAATTATAGTATTTGTCCAGTTGTTTTGATCCCTTATAATCTACCTCCATAGATGTGTATGATTAAATATTTTTTTTATTTCGATGATTATTTCTAGAAATAAAATTCCTATAAATGTAATTGATGTATACCTTCAACCTCTAATCAAATAATTGTGAGAATTATGAGATGATGGAATGGAAACATATGAAGCTTCAACAAGAAAACTATTAAAAATACTTGCTAATTTAATATAGACAATTACTAACATTCCTCGATTAGGAAATTTATTTGATTGGAACACTCATACTTTTTTGTCTTGTCTAGTTTGTAATTTTGTTCATAAACAATTACCTCATAGAAGAAAATGATGTTTTATGCGTCATCATTGATTTCTTCATTTCTTCTCATAAATCTAGGTTTAACAAGACACAATTAGATGAATCTATTAAAATAAAAAATCCACTAAAAGTGTTATTAGGTTTAGAAATCATGGGACAATTAATGAGGGTCATTGAAAAATGTAGAAAATATAATCATTTTAAAGAATGGGAAAAGGGTACAAGGTACAATATTTAAAGCATCTGGAACACAAAAATAAAGGGTATATTTTTCAAAATTCTTCATTATGAGTTTAATTTGATATGTTATAATATTTACATTATGAATATTGAGAAAAAGTTTTGTGGCAATGTAATTTTCACATTTCATAATGAGAAGTGTAAATCAAAGGATCACCTTAATTCTCATTAAAATTTGGGGTTAATGAATATAAAAAATGATTATTGGGAAAATGATCATAGAAAGTATCCTTCAACTATTTTTACAATGAAAAATCAAGAGAAATACGCATTCCTTCAATATTTAAAGAATTTAAATGTGGAAGATAGATATTCAACTAATATATAAAGGTGGATTGACTCAAAAAATTGAAAATTACATGGATTGAAAAGCCACAACTCATGTATTTTGATGGATAAACTGTTTTCATTGGCACTTTGTAATATGTTAACTGAAAAATTAACAATTTTAACTTTTTCTAAATTTCTTTTTAGATAAAATCTAAATCTAAATGAGCTTGATAAAATTCAAGAAAGAATTGTTTTGACACTTTTTTTTATATGTAATTTCCCCCTTCATTATTCACTGTGATGATTCATTTGATTGTTCATTTGGTTAAAGAAGCTAAACTTGGCTGACAAGAAAATTATCAATTGATGTATCCAATTGAGAGGAATAATGATATACTTTTTATTTTCATTAGTGAATTTAATTTTATTAAATTATTGCATAATTTTTTTATATGTCTCTTGTTTTTTTCATTAGGTACATAGGTTATTTGAAATCATATATGATGAACAAATATCAACCAAATGGATCTATTGCTAAAGGTTACATATCCAACGAGTTATTGAACTTGTATTCAAGGTATTTGTATGGGATTGAGACTATATTAAATCATGTTTAATTATTTTATGATATCACCACTAATTATCATTCTGAAAACTAGTTATCAATATTTCCAATTATTGGATAACCAATTAGAATGGGGTTAAATTTTACACTGAATGAATTGGAGTGTCTATAAGCATATAGTTATATACTGCTTATTAGTCTTATTACAAATCCATTTATTGAAGATTTGTGATGTAAAACTAATATGTGATTAAGGGGTAGATATTGAAATGAAATGGAATTAAAAAAATATGTTAATAAAAAGATTGTAAAATTGATCACCCATCAGGAAAATATATATACTAAAATTAATATTATTGACATGTAGTTATATTTTATATGTTAAAACTAAAAATTATATATTTTATTCATGATAATGAATGTTGAAAATCAAGCTGAAATATCAAATGATTTTATGCTTTTTTCGCTCAAAGTCATCTAAGAAAGTCTAAGATATTTGATGAATACAATATTCATGGATTTAGGTTTCATACAATTTATCAGGAAGAAGACTTAAAAACTCAAAATAGTGGTGTATTTACACTTAAAGAGGTGGGATATTATGGAAATATGGTTGATATAATTGAATTAAACTGTCATGGTTAGTTTTTGGTTGTCTTATTCAAATGAAAGTGAGTTAATATTGATATGGGTATAATGAATGATTCATTACATTTTAATTCTATCAATTTCTCTCGATTTATCCAAACCAATGAGCATGTAGAGAATGATCCATTTATCTTGGCTTCCTATGTGAAGATAGTTTATTATGTGGATGATTAAATAAATGAAGGATAGAGGTTTTTTACACTTAAAGTAGAGATTCTTTTATGATATGAGTGATGATGATCAATTGGAACTTTTTTGACAGTGAACCTAATCAACCACAAAACATTAAATAATTTTTTTCTGACAATATGGAAACAAAAGAATATGTAATAGATGGTGAAAATGAAGCACTGTTCACAATGTATGTTTATAATAATGAATATAATGAAGATGAAGATAATTGAATATATAAATTGGTAATGAAAATATTTTACAATTTCTCATTGATAAGTGGTTCATACATATACACATTGTTCTAGTTTTTTTTTTAATTTTTATAAAAGTTTATGAGTTTTTAATTTTCTATACATTTAATATATCTAAACTAATTGAATTGCAAGAATGTGGAGAATAAATAAATTTCAAAATCCTAGCTAGTTATCATCTCAGAGCACACCACAACTACCGTCAGCGTCAGTGGATCTGAGTTATTCAGTTGTACTTGAGACTACTAGCAAGCCATCTATTCCCGAGATTCTTTTAGTATCCCACCATCCAATTCACCTCCATCTATGGAGTAGTTGGTAATCCCTTGATCTAGTGGATATCGGTGAGTTACTATTACTGGTATGTTTTTCATTGTAAAAAAACTGTATATTTTATTAATTGTTTAATTCATTTTTCAAATGGATAAAAATAATCATAGAAGATATATAAATATGAACATGAAAGATGTATGAGACCTGAATGAATTCAATATTATCATTGCATTTGATGATATTGGGGTGCCTACTAATTATGTGTCTAGAATTTATGGGCAGATTATTAGGCAGCTTATTTGTGAAACAATGAGGATTCCCATTAATTATAAATATTAAAGCCATATTCCTACAACATGTAAAAATGAGGTTTTTGATAGTTAATTAAATTAAATTTAATTTAATATTCCTTGATAACTAATTTACATGACATGAATAAAATTTTGTAATATACTAATACAATTTTATGTTTTTAATTTCTATATGTTTTTTCATTTGGATGTCCCAGGCTCTATTTCACACCCATGCACTATGAAAAAATCAAGAATGAAATGGTGAGATTTTAAATGAATATCATTACATGAGTTTAATGAAATATCTTTGAGCTCAGGATAGATGTATGAGAATTTGTGTGAATGAATTTCTCATGTGATATGGAATTGGTTTGTCGATATTAACAGAGATGCATCTCATGATGTAATTGCATATTTTAGAGTATCATAATAACATAAATAAAATAAAATTATAATTTTTATTAATTTTTCTATTTTTTGTAGAAATTATTGAAAAAACACTATGAATCATTATAAATAATTCATTCTTCATATCAGTGTGTCTTAGAGTTTTTTTATAAAAAGTATAATTTTGGTTTTTATTTTATTCATTATTATTTATATCATTTTATTATAAGTCAAATTTTTTCTAACTTTTTTATATTTTTTATAAAGGCTAATGAATAAGGTTGCTATGTTGGACATACATATATGTGGTTTAAATTGCAATGGGAATCTGATGTCAGTTTTGTAAATGAACCTACCAAAGATGACAGAGTAAGTATTTTTCATAATCATTTCATGTTATTTCATTACTATAAAATATTGAAAAATATATTATAACAAAAAAATAATTAAACCCAATTAAATGGGGCTGGATACATGGATAAAATGATTCTAATTTATCACCGTTTGATACATCTAGCCAACCCCAATTAATAGGGTTTAAGGGTTATTTGTTGTTACAATTTATTTTTCAATATTATATTTTTATAATAATGAAATAAAAATATATAATAATAAAAAATTTATTATTTATATAATATTGTGAATTTCAAATATTAAAAAAATAATTGTTAATATTTTTTTTATTAACAGGTTCAAATTCAATAAATATGGGATGTGAAACCTTTAAAATCATCATCAATTTCCCGGAACGATGAAGTTCCAATTGTTTTAAGGAAGGAGAATCCCAGACATGTATAAGAGATGGGTTTTGGACATACTCCATCAGTTGTCCTTCGTATGGAGTCATCAACAGTTACTACTACACCTAGTGGGGGTTCGAGTAGCGCTATTGATAGGGAATAACAAAGATAAATTGCTTGGTTGGAAGGAAAAGTGTGAGAACATGACTCTTATAACAAAACATAGGATCAATGGTGAGAGGAAATGGAAAATGATTTAGTTTTTATATTTCAATGGATTACTAGAACGATACCCAAGGAAATTTCTAGCCTTATAGCTTATCCTATCAAGGTAAATTCTAAATTTCAATGTTCATTAACACATTTTCAATGAAAAAATACATCTTCCTTAAATAAAACTAAAATGACACATTTATATTGAAAACATGAACTTAGAGTCATACCAAAAGCATCTTGCACCGGATTGACGTGTGTTTGATTTCTACACAGAAAAAATAAATTATATATTTTTATCCTTATGTTTGAAAATATTTCAAGCTAATTTTGTCAGTTTTGACACAATAAATAGTTTGTAATGGTACAAAATCCTTTAAAAACATCTGTGTGTGGGGGTAGGGGGGTCAAAATAGGAATCAGATTCCATATCAACATAAAATCATAGGAAAATGACAGTGGATTGATTTTTGAAATGTTGGAATTGATGACACATCATTTGAAGTTATTGTTTACCTGATATGTGTGTAAATGCATTTTTAGTGTTTTAAAACACCAAAACATGTGTGTAATGGTTCAAAAAATAGAAAAATATATCATATTGACATGAAATCATGATAAAACCACCATTGAATTATTTTTGAGATGTAATTATATAAAAAATATCAATTAGACTTGTGGTGTAGTCAAAATTCAGTAGTAAATAGTTTTTAAAGGTACTAAATCCTTTAAAAATGCATGATAGGGGGTCAGAATTAGAATAATGATTTTTTATTACCATGAATTTAGAGGAAAATAACTGTGGTTATTTTTCGAAATGTAGGAACCAACAACATGTTATTCCATGTTATAGTTTTCCAAGGATTCCTATAAATGCATTATTAGTGTTTTAAACTACTAAAACATATGTATAATATTTCAAACCAAAGTAAAACCCTCATATTGACTTGAAATCATAATAAAAGAACCATTGAATTATTTTTGAAACGTAATCATAGAAAAAAATCATTCCGACGTGCGGTGTGGTTAGAATGACTTAGTAAATAAATTTTAAAGGCATCAAAACATTTAAAAATGTGTGTCGTGGTGTCGCAACTAGGAAAATTTCATCATATTTCCATAAAACCATATTGGAAAAAAAATTAAATATTGATTTTTGAAAGGTAGGATGCAACGATATGTAATTATGTGTTACACATTTTTTGGAATGTTCATCAGTTCGTTTTTAGTGTTTTAAACCACATAAACATGCATGTAATAATCAAAACAATAGAAAAAGTTCTCTCATTGACATGAAGTCATGAAAAAACTATTGTTTAGTTATTTATATTATGTATTCATAGAGAACACATCAATTTGATATGCAGTGTTGTCAGAATGGATTGTAAACATTTTTTAAAGGTCCCAAAGCCTTTAAAAATGTGTGTTAGAGGGTCAAAACCAGGAAAACATTTTCGGATTTCTATGAAATTATATAAAAATGACTATAGATTAATGTTTGAAATATAGGAACTGATAACATGTCATTATGATTTATGGTTTTCATGGGATTCCTGTAAATACATTTTTAATTTTTTAAAAGAGTAAAAAAAAGAATATAATTGTGAAAACCAAAGAAAAAAACTTATATTGATGACAAATCATGCTAAATTAACTATTTCATTATTTTTGACATTTACGAATACACAAGACATCATTCTAACATGTGGTGTGGTCGGAATGACTTGGTAAATTATTTTTAAAGATATTGAAGCCTTTAAAAACATGTATATTGGGGTCAAAACTAAGAAAACATCAGTATATTTCTATGAAATAAATGTAAAACAACCATAGATTTATTTTTGAAATGTTGGAACCAACAGAACATCATTTTGAGTTATTATTTCCTGGGATGCCGTTAAATGTTTTTTTTGTTTTAAAACACAAATATGTGTGTGTAACATTCAATAAAAGAGAAAATGACCTCATATTAATGTGAAATCATGGAAAATATACCAATTAGTTATCTTTTGACATGTACTCACTAACAACACATCAATATGATGTGTGATGTAGTTGGAATGGCTCAGTAAATAGTTTTTAAATATAACAAAGCCTTTAAAAATAGGTGGTGGGGGTTCAAAAATAGGAAAAAAAAATTTGATTACCATGAAATCATTATTCAACAACCACATATGTATTTTTTAAATCCATTAATAGATGATATTTCATTTTGAATTATGGTTATGTTAGGATTCCCATAAATTAATTTTTAGTATTTAAAAACACTAAAACATGGAACAGTCAAAGCCATAGAAAAAAACCTCAGATTTATGTCAAATCATAGGACAACCACCATTGTTTTATTTTTAAAGTGTATGCGTAATGTCAATCTGATGCGAAGTGTGGTCAGAATGGCATGGTAAATTGTTTTTAAAGGTACTGAAGCATTTACAAACATGTTTCAGGGGGTCAAAACCAGGAAAATGTGGTCATATTTCCATGAAATCATAGAAAAATTACCATAGATTTATTTTGGAAATGTAGGAACCGACATAACATTATTTTAAGTTACAGTTTACCAAGGATGTCTTTAAATGGATTTTTAGTGTTTTAAAACACATAAATGTGTGTGTAATGGTAGAAACCATAGAAAATTAATCCATATTGACATGAAATAATGGGAAAACCAATGTAGAGTTATTTTTGATGTATACACATTGAAAACAAGTCAATCTGACAAGTGGTGTGGTCAAAATTGCTTAAGAAATAGTTTTTTAAAGGTATCAAAGCCTTTAAAAACATTTGATAGAGGGTCAAAACTAGGAAAAAATCATCTAATTGCAATGAAATCAAAGGAAAACAACTATATATTGATTTTTGAAATATAATAACTAACAACACATCATTTCAAGTTACAATTTTCCTAGGATACCTGTAAACACGTTTTTAGTGTTTTAAAACACTAAAACTTGCATGTAATGGTCAAAACCATAGAAAAAGACCTCAAATTGACATTAAATCATGGTACATCTATATTTTACTTATTTTGAATGTTTATACATAAAAAACATCAATATAATTTGTAGTGTGATCAGAATGTATCGGTAAATATTTTTTAAAGGTATTGAAGACTTTAAAATCATGCATCAGGGGGTGAAAACCAAGAAAACATCATGTAATTTCTATGAAATCATAGTAAAATTACCAAATATTTATTTTTTAATTTTAATAATTGATGACACATCATTTTTACTTACGGTTTTCCTATGATTCCTATAACATGTTTTTAGTGTTTTAAAAAACGAAAATATGCATATAATAGTCAAACCATAGAAAAATACTACAGATTAATGTGAAATCATGGTAAAACCACCGTTAAGTTATATTAGACATGAAATTCTAGAATACATGTCAATCCAGTGGGTTTTGTGTTCAAAATTGACCAATAAATAGTTTTTAAATGTATTGAAGCCTTCTAAAACGTGTATTGGGGGTGGGTCAAAACTAGGTAAACATCATCATATTACAATAAAATCAGAGAAAAATGACCATATATGTATTTTTGAAATTTAGGAATCAAATTAATGTCAATTCAATGTAGGTTTTTTCTAGGATGCCCGTAAATATGTTTTTAGTGTTTTAAAACATATAAACGTGTATGTAATAATCAAAACCATAGAAAGAAACCTCAAATTGATTTGAACCCATGGAATAACAGCCATTGATTTTGTTTTTAAATATAGTATATTCATTTATATCAAATTCTTTAAAAAAAATATTATGTAAAATTTTAGCACATTGTAGATCGATTTATAAATCAATTAGAATTTTATATAATTATCTATTTTTAGTTTCATGTATTGAATCATATTTTAAATAAGAAAATTTATGTTTTAAAAGTGTTTTTCATGGAATATTATTTGTTTTATGTTAAAATGTCTTCTGTTTGATTAACAAAATAAAAACTTTTATGTGAAACAATATAAATATATTCCATTTCATTTCACTTTTGTATTTATTTTTTTAAAAGTTGTGGTTTTTATTGTAGGTGGTAGATGCTAACATAAGGAAAGAGGTTGACCATTTGATTCATGAAATTATTTATAAGGTATTGGTGATTGTTCATAGTTTCTTTAGAATGTTAAAATTTTATCAATGATTCTATTTTAATTATGATTTATTATTTTTAGTATTAATTCTTGTCTATTTTATTACAATTGAAGAGATTATGTGGTATGTTTTAATTGATTACATGATGTGGAGGTATAAGGATGAAACATAGGTCATGGGGTTGGAATATATTGGGCATGGGTTGTTTTTTGACATATTTTATATGTATATATTGATAATTGAGGTAATGGTTGACTGAGGAAATCGATTGACTGAGGTTATGATGACTATGAATGTATATGTATATCACTATGTATTTAGCTTGTATGATGTATGTATGATGGGTTTATTGTGCATTTATGTTTTAGTTTATTACATGTCAATGTTTTTATATGTATATTTTTTTATTAAATATTTTTAAGAAGTATATTTTTTTTAAAAATATTGAGAGGTGATTTTTAAGAACCATTGTTAAAAAAATAAATTTGAATCATAATTAATTGTGGTTAATATTAACTACCAATAAACCTAACATCCACTGATATATTTATCAGTTTTTAGGTTCATCTTATCTATTTTATTTTCAATTTTTTTTAAAAAAATCACATTTCAATTAAATGAAAATCATTGAAAAATTCTCAAAAAAAACATAAGAAACCAGCGCTAAATGAATCAAACTATTGTGAAATGACTAGGAACATGCAATACAGGGAGATTTTAGTAACCACCGATAAATAATTAGGAAAAGGTTTAAACTACTTCCACTAAAAGAAAATATCACTACTAAGAATAGTATTTTTTGTATTGTGGAGTCTTTTTATAATGTTTTTTGTAATGCCTCCACCTGAAATGTCAGGTTCGAACTAAAATGCTACAAGGCCTCATGTATGCATCCCCGCACAGAAGTGGTTTTTGACTAGCAGTGAGGGCCTATGTCCATCAGTTGGGAGACAATACCCATAGTATCATGTCATAACACAAATAATACATAATAAATAATATAATAGAAAATAGAGTAATTATGTGAAAAAATAAAGATGAGACACAAGTCATATAATAATAAATACAGTTCTAAAGTCGAAATCTAAACTACAGTAATAATAGGTAGATAAATAAATAAATAAAACATTAGGGTCCTCTGGAGTCCATCTCGATATACTAGTATCTCCATTCTCATTTGATCAACCATCAACCACTTGTCCCTTTTCCTTATCTAAATCCATAAACAAAAATTCTGAATGTGCATCGACATTTTTATGCTAGGTATGAGTAATAAAATTCAGTCGGACACCACTAATTCATTCATAACAAGTGTGACCATGTTTAAATGGTGTGTTCAGTGATAATAATAAATGAAAAAATTAATCATAAAATAAAAAATCACATAATGAGTGGTTGTGCATTGACCAAGCCGCTACAACCCCCGACTGTACATGCTTCAACTTCATGTTGAATGGAAAGTCAATATATAGAAAGTAATCAAGATATAGCCAAGAGGCTAGTGATCATACTTCTTCTAATTGTTTGTACGTACTACTCGACATCCAATGAGCTCGAACATTAGACTTCCGCTCCCATATCTCCTCTTGGATCTATTCATACTGCCAAAGGATCTAGAAAAGTGGAACCTTATGATTGTTCTGTGAGTAGTGGAATCATGTGGTTGTGGGAAATATATTAAAATTTCTTTTAAGGTTTATATTCTCGAACCCAGAGTGAGGAGCTTGAACATCAAATTTTTAATTACTTTATTTAATGATATAAAAAATTATTACCTTATCTTAGGAATATTTCTTCATTAATGATGTCAATCATATCAAAAGACCCTTTCAAATTGCCTTTATTACGCTATGAGATTTCAAGAATGGAATCCCTCTAGCGAAAATCCACACATGATCCATTGATATCTGATAAATATTAAATGATCTTTATGTGCTAGTGTGAGGAATAAAATTTCATCTGTTGTTCATTCTTGATCACACATTCTTTAATCTTGAATAAATCTCTCAAACATTTATTTTTCATGAGAGGGAGAGAGATAGAGATGTTAAAATAAAATTCATTATTTGAATCAATTAGCTATTTTCAATTACGTTCACAATATCCATAACATGCTATTTATAAAGGTACATTTTAGGTTAGTATTTTTTTATTGAATTCTAGCCCTTAAAAAATACTAAAACCATTTATAAACCTCATTCCATATAACAATAATATTCTTATTATTATTTTATGGTGCGCTCCAACTTGAGCATCAAAAAATATTATCTAACCATCTTTTTAATTAATATTATTTATTAGACTTGGTCTAGGTCTACTCAAACTCTTATTTTATTTATTAAACACCTAAATAAATATTTAATTTATATTTTTCAATAATAAATATATATTTGTGATCAATAAAACATGTATAAAATTATACCTCATTCTTGAGAATAATATTTATTCAATTAATTAAATTCAAATTGTATTTAATCATGACTATCAGAAACACTTATTGTTTAACCCTCTAAGATTCTTTCTAACTGGAATCAAGAGAGATTGAGTAATGTCCAAAATTACTATCAAGAAATGAGTCATGGCACCCAAGGGAAATTACATAATTTTGAAATGATGAAAACCAAAAATGAACACTCACTATATATTATAATGCCTTTATCATAATATCTCATCAAGAAGGTTGCACATCTATGTCACCAACCTATTTTCATGGTGCATCATTCTTTAAATATCTAAAAAAACACATTGTTACACTATGTACATGGAATTTAATGCAATGGTTCTATTTCAATCAAATGGATGAGATATCAGCTACCATAAATATAGAAGGGATAAATCCTTCATTAACTTATTCTTTAATGACATGCGAGTCATGACAAGAACAATGTAACCTAACTTACTGTGAATATATGTCATCATGGTATTCATCGTAAAATCTAAGTTCATGAGTTATAAAATTCATTAATGATAATTTTAAAGTCCATGTACCATTACACATGCTCGCATATAAGAATATCTAATGACACAAAAACATGTTGAATTCCTACTAGTGATTCGTTCTCATAATCTGCCATATTGGTGATTACCAAGTGAGAACTTTAGGATACTAAGACTCATCCTCCTATGAGTGATGTCAGTTAATAGTCTATGAACTATGTGCCCCATCATAGTACGTTATCCAAGAGAAGAACATTCTTGAAGAATATCATCATAAAACATCAGGTTTCTCATTATAAAAGAGAACTGCTATGACCTTAACAATGTGACATATACTCTAGGACATTATTACATTCGAGTCTTACAGAAAAATGACCAATATTTAATAATATTATTTATTAATATTCAATTTATTAAACATACTTGTAATTAAAGAACATATAGCTAATCCTAGGACACCAACTCCAAGAAACTCCCATGAGGACTAGATACTACTACCTACAACATTAAGTCTAATTGAACTTACTTAATAATCATATTTATGGTGAGTCAAGATTTTATTCAAGGGGTATGATATATTTTCTTCTTTGGAAATAATTCTCACTAAAACCTCACCTCCCTTAAAAAACCCTCAAGAGATGATACTTCCAAAGTACATGCTTCATCTGTTGATGTGTACTTTGCTCTTTTAAGAGAAAAACCACTACAATATTATCTCAATAGAGTTTAATAGGATATTTACTATTATATACCAATTTATGATCTTCCATGATTTTTTGCATCAATAATTCTTATTTAGCTACCTCAGAAGTCACAATATACTTGGAATCTACTGTAAAATCTATGACTATAGCCTTTTTTGAGCACGTCCAACTCACAATACCTCCAATCAAAGTAAATATGTATCTAATTTGTGAATTCATGTCATCTTGATAAGTTAGGAAACTATAATCTTCATATCTTTTGATGAATGGTTCCCCATATCCTCCATAAACTAGGAACATTTCCTTAGTACACCTCAAATAATTAAAGATATTGTTGACTATCATCTAATAGTGGCTAACTGGATCCTCTTGATATCTTCTTACTGCACTTGATGCATAGTAAGCATCTTTCCTAGTACATATCATAGTATACATGAATGACCCAATCACCGATTCTTATGAAATCCTTTCTATTCTATTTATTTCCCCATGTTTCTGAGGAAACATTCTCTTGGAAGGATGAATGCCATTGACATTGTAAATAATCCCCTCTTGGATTTTTCCATACCAAATATCTTAAGTATAATATCAATGTATTTAGTTTGACTTAGGCTAAGAAAATTCTTGGATTTATCATGATAGATCTTGATTCGAAATATATATGATGTCTCACCCAAGTCCTTCATAGAGAATCATTAATTCAACCACATATTAAAAAGCTGTAAGACTGGTATTTGAATTCCTATAAGTAATATGTCATCAACATATACTATTTATAAAATGAATGAAATCCCACTAAATTGTTTTTAGATACAATGATCACACTCATTCTTTATGAAACCACATTCTATTATAGATTCATCAAAAATGAAGGTTCCATATCCTAGATACTTGATTTAATACATAAATTGATTATTTTTTGATATGTATATATTTTCATCCTTTGGAGTCACAAACACATCAGGTTATTTTATATCAACATCTTCCTGATGGTTCCCATTAAGTTAGGAAGTTTTGACATCCATGTCTCAAATCTCGTAGTCACGGTAAGCCTCAATGTCATGTATAATTCTGATGGATCTCAACATTACAACTTGTGAAATGGTTTTATCTCATATAATTTCATGATTCCATTTCAATCCATTTACAACATTTAATACCTTATATGTACTGAATTTTCCTTCAATTTCTAGTTTCTTATTGAATACCCACTTCCAACCAATGGGTTTTACATCCATTGAAGGATCTACCAAAATATAAGCATGATTTTGGTAGATGGAATCCATTTTAGAATTGATGGATTATTTTCATTTGGCCGCATCTGTGCCACTTACTGCTTCTTTTTGGGTTATATGATCATTATTATAAACTAATAATTAGTCACCATCATTGGTGACAAAAAAACCATACCATTTTGGTTCCCTAACCTCTCTTGTACTCCCACACATTACATGTCTCTCTAAATTAGATTCATCGTACATGGGGATTTATAGAACCTATTCCTATTACAAGTCTTATGTACCTTGACTCTCAACTTCATCTAATTATATCTCTATCACACCCTTAATTTTAGAGATTTTTTTCTCTCTTAAGGAATATGGAATGTCTTTCCACTATTCCTATTTTTCTAAGTGTTCATATTTGTAATATCCGATTTTTTCTTTGAGTTATCCTATAGAGACACATTCTACACCTCAAGGTTAATGTTTCTGCTTAAAATAAGCCTTAAAAAATCTTTCCAAACCAAAAAATGAAGGTATGACCACATAGGTTTCTTTTAATTTCATAAATTGTATGGTATACTGGATATACTTCATGATGTGTTTTTAAAATGTTTTGTATTTGTAGAAAATTAATCTTTTGAAAATTAATCGTTTTTTAAAAACTAGTGAAAGTTTCTAAATTTTCAAACCTAAAAATAAATAGGGAGAAAATTTTTGTTTTAGAGAAAGTTGTTTTCTTGATACAGATGATCAGACTGAGAAGCAGCAAACACAAAGTATCAAACTATGTAGCACCGATCAGATAAGTTGTTATAATAATAAAGTTGTTGATCAGACACATCATTGGTCTTAGATCCATTTGAATGAAGTTCAAGTTTCATTTAACATAGTGTTGATTATACAGACAGAATGTTGTTGAATAGTTTGAATGATGATAGTGATTTTAGGAGTAAGAATGTTTTAAATATTCGAACCTTCAGTCAGACGATGATTTTGTAGTTTTAAATTCTCAAATATCATAAATTGTCTATAACAGTTGTGATACAATACGTATGAAGAAAAGGGGGAGAATAGGTGAAACCATTCATATTAGGGTTATGTTGAAATGAAACATGGTTTTTAAAGTAATATAAGTCATATTAATTTTCTATGTAAGTTATAATGTTCTTTCCTAATTTTGAAGTTATCATAAATCATGAAAACTATCATGATAAAAGATTATGAAGAAATGGAGGAATCATAAAGATTTTCTTATTTATAGGAATCAATAAAAAGTTGCATCAGAACCATAATTACTGAGCAATGATGTTTTTAGAAGTATGAATGAGTTATATATAGTGAGGTTCAATAAATTTCAATGTAGCAGAATTCGGATTCCATCATAATGAGAATTCCATCATTATGAGGATTCTATTAGACTAAAGCTAAGGATATTCCATCAGACTAACTATGAGGAGGAAATTCAATTATAATGACAATGAGGAGGAAATTCAATAATAATTACTATGAGAAGGAAATTCAATCATGATTTTCTTTGAGAACAAATGTCAATTAGACTAACTCTAAGAAGAAATTCAACTAGACTAACTCAGATGAGGAAAGTCAATTTAGAATGATATGAGGAAGTTCCATCATAATGAGCTGAGGACGATCCATCTTAATGAGCTTTGTAAGTTACATCATAATGATCTAATGAAGTTCCATCATACCAATGAATATTTATGAAGTCTGATAATAATAATTTCAAATAAGACTCAATAAGATTTCAACATATTTGTGAAGAGTTTAAGTGGTCAAAATTCAAATTCAAATATGCAATGATCTTGATGTTTTTGAATTTAATTAAGTAGGAAAAGGTTTCCAGTTTCTTGTCATTGACTTTCTGGGAATCTTATTAATTTAATCACAATACATTCTAACATTACATATTTTTTATGTGATTGGAAAAGGTGGAGAACTGTAGAATTCATGTCAAAAAATATCATTTTGGACTGAGACCTCATTATAAAGGTGGACATCTTAATGTTTTGTTTACCAAAATAAGGAATATCTGACTGAGAATTTGAGAATTGTTTGAGTAATATATTTTTATAATGAGTTCATCGTAATGTTGACATTAGACTAAATTCATTGGACTTAATCCATTTAACCCATCCCTATCAGAATGAGAGAATCAGGCCTTGCCACATTGGAATGAGGATTCCAGATAGAGAATTTGTGGTGAAGTTTCAAGAAAGTCTTTATTATTTTATTTTGTCTCAATTGTTTGTATGAAAATTTTATGTTGATGGGAGTTAGTATAATAATTTCTACTGAGACATAGAAGCTATCATGTTGGAGTTGGCATGAGTTGTATTAACATATTCATTATAGATAACTTATATAGACCCATAGGAGTGGATATGTAAAGGATGTAGGTTCTCACACTGAGGAAAAACCTTTTAAATCATAAATTATTTACATTATTTTCTACATTTTCATGCATGGGTATTTACTAAAAGAAAATAAGGATATAAACATTAACATGGTTCAAGGGATATGTATTTTAAAAGAATTTCAACTTATAAAAGTGACCAACTAATTATAACCCCTTCTAGGTTTATTATTGAATCCATTGAAACTTTAATTGGTATCATAGGGAAGGTTCCCTTATTTAATCCTTATCATGGATAATATCAATTATATAAATAGTATAGGAATTCCAACATTTGAGGGAAAAAATTATTATGGATGGGAAAATTAGATGATTCTTTATCTCCTAAATTTTGGCATAGAGGCTGTTGATGCTACTAAAATTGGGGTTACACCTATTAAGAAAGATTCTCAAATGTTGTTTACTAATAAAATAAATATAAAAGTAGATGGAAAGGCTAGAAATTCTATTCTTATGTCCTTATTAGAAAATGATTATATGAAGGTGATGGGTTACAAAACATCAAAGAGTATGTGGGATAAGCTGGAAAGTATATTCAATGGGAATACTAAACTGAAGGAAGAAAGTATATAAATTTGAAATAGTAAGTAAGAAGTCGTAATAATGATAGATGAAGAATCCATTGATGAATACATCATGAGAGTAAATGAAATTGTTTGTGTAGGATCCCGACCTTTCCTGAAGATGACCCGATATTAATTTCCGGTATTTATTTATTTCTTGTTCGAGAATACTTGGGGTGGGTTTTACCTTGGGGTGTGTTTGGAAGATAATTTGAGAAACATGGAATGGAGAATATGAATTAATTGTTGGGGAATGGTGTTCCCTAACCATGTGCCCCAACCCATCAAACTGTGCAACACTGGACATAAGAATTTCACGGTTAGCGCACTATTCATAAAACCATGCACCATCTTGGGAGAATCTATGCACCCCCATAATAGAGGCACATGGGTTGGCTCACAGTTATGGGAAACCATTCAACCCTTCCCAACTAACCATGCAATACCTTTTAAATAACCCAAAAATTATATTTTTAATCCCTCAAACCCCCATTTTAACTTTTATTTGACCCCTATTCGACCCTAGCTTATATTTCATGATTTTGGATCCTCATAGATGGATTAAAAGTCTTAATGACTTCAATTATTTTTGATTCGAAGACTATATCAAATATATTATCTCTTCTTAGTAAGAGTATCTCATCTCACTTGGTTTCTCATTCTTTATACCTTCTTCTCCTATTTTAGATAGGGTCTGTTATTATTATTTTGATTGGATATATAACATGTTTTTTTGATCTAGATATATTATTGTAGATATATATATAGATTCAAGATATCGTTATTTGTTCAATCTTGATATAGGGTTTTAGATTCACATCTTGTTCTATGTGGTTGTGCTGCTCAAATTTTGGGGATTTCTATTGGATGACCATTTGTTAATGAATCGAGTTGGTTGGTCTATAATCCAAATCCCAAATTCTTTATTTAAATTATGTAATTCTATTTTATACTTTCTATTAGATTTTTCGAAATTGTGTTCTTGACTGAATTAATTAATTTTGTGAATTAATTAATTAAGGGAATGTAAAATTGGGGATTTCAGAAATTTAAGATTGAGATAATTAATTATAGATTTAATTGTGAGATATTGAGATTTGAGGATTGAAATATTTAATTTTGTTATTAATAATGATCTATTGAGGTTGGGATGGACATAATTAATTGTGGAATTAATTATGTAATTTTGAGTTTGTGGATATTAATTAATTAATTGAAGAATTAATCAATGTGATTGATATACTCAATTAATTAAGGAATTAATTAAGGGTATTTATGTGATAAACTAATTGTTGAATTAGTAATGAAATTTTTGGGGTTACTTAATTGTTTAAATGACTAATATAATTTACGTTATAAATTAATTGTAGAATTAATTAATTTACATGATGTGGTTATTTAATTTTTGAATTAATTAATGTTATTTATGTGATTAGTTAATTATTGAATTAAATAGTGTAATATTTGTGTTTAAATAATTGTTGAATTAGTTATGTAATTTATTTGGATTTTTAAATGTTGAATTAATAATGTGTTATGAATACTAACATGGAAATTTAGTTTAGAATTAATTAATGGGAACATGTTCATTCTAATGTGTAAGTTATGAATAGTGACATGGTTATTTAGTTGTGAAAAAATGAATGGGAACATGATCATTATAATGTGTATGGTATGAATGGTAACATGGTCATTTAGCTGTGAATTAAATAAGGGGATCATGGTAATTCTATTGGGTGATGTATGAAAGGTATCATGGGAAACAAGTATGAATTAAATAATGGTATTAATGACATTATGAGATAATATATTAATCGGACATACATTTGGACCCGGTAGGTGACAAAGTAGGTATTGAATGGTAAAAATAGAATTATGAGATATGAAATCCATTAGACATACTTCAAGCTTTAGAATGATCCAAAAAATCATTAAGGTACAAGTGTCTATGAGAGTTCTGGGGTTTATGTTGTTAAATAATGATTAATTGATAATGTGATAACTATTTAATTATGAATTGTAATTATGTATTTATACAACTGCTTACACATTCTACTAACTATATATTATTTTATACACCGTTGGTGGTGGCCTACTGAGCTTTACTCACACCCTACTCGGGCTGCCTTATTAGTACCCCAATAGTCTTTTTTATTGCTGGATACGTTAAGGGAAAAATCTCATTATTATATGGATGATATGGGATAGAGCATGGATGAGAGATCTAGAAGTTATTCGGCACCCATTTAGGGGTGTCATCAGTGTATTTATTTTGTGTTTCATTTTAGACACTTGATATTTACATTGGCATGGAATATTTTCTTCTTTAGTTTTGATATTGTATTGCTAATTTTATCCATCTCTTGATACCAGTTATTTCAGGTTATGATTACATGTTATGTAGTTACTGTTTCTTATTTTTTTTCTAGTGTATTTAATCTGATAAAATGGGGTATAGTCTCCCCATTATAAATATTTCAGACCCTCACTGCTATTCGGTATCCTCTAGCATATGGGTAGGCACACCTGGAGTCATGTGAATGACCGACTTGTGGCACCGATGTGTGTCACCTGGGTCCGGACATTACAAAGTGGTATTAGAGTCAATTTTTCTTTTAGTTTTTATTTTTTATTACTATTTGGTAAAGGTAGAAATGAAACTAGAAAGAGTTGGGGATTTGTTATGATCTCATGCATGGGATTAGCTAACCCATGTATGTGGGAGAACCCATGTACCCATGGCGGGATTGTTGTTATTCATATTTTCTATTACAGTTGAATATTATTTCTACTTGGGTGACACACTTGTTGTGTGTTGTGATTATTGATGTTAATTTTTTCAATGTTTTGACTCGTGGATTAGTATGGAACAAGTTTTGAGTTACATACATCATTCTAGGAACTTAGGGTTATTATGACATGCATCATTTTAGGAACACATAGATAAATGGGTTTTGGGTAAGCTATTGAACTTGAACTGTTTTTCCTTGCTTGTGAAATTTAAATTAAAATGGAACCTAACATGAAATTGATGTGATTGTATAATGATTTAAGATGTGATTAAATGGGTGTCTAAATGAGAAACTTGAATAAATAGAATGTGTTTACCCTTGTTATATTGGACCAAGGAGTACGATTATTAAGGGCAGTGATAACACTTCAGTTTTGACTATGTGGTAGGGTTTGGGAAAATGACTTGTTGTGGAATATTGTATTTTACCATAAATGTGTTAATTTTGTAAAAGGTGTCATAAGGTACCTATTTTTAATGTTATAGATATTTCCCTATGACGACGCTTATTAAGAGGATAACATGAGGATATGGCTAGAGATGATCTACCAATAGTAGGAACTAAGGTAACCAATTGTGTCAGGTGAGGAATTCAGGGAGTAGTTCCAAGAGAACATTTCCGACTTCATGAAATTCATGGGAAGATACCGAGGTTGGGTTGTGAAGAGTATGTTTTATCTATAAATGGAGTCACAAATTCAACACCCACCTGTTTTTTTAGAGAGGGTGGACCTGAGAGAGATGTTTTCTGGGTTGAGTCCATCGAGACTATAATTGACCACACTGAGACACCTGTAGAGAGGATGGTCATGTTGGCTATTTACATAATATTAGGATCATTGAATCATTGGTTTTATGTTCAGGCGTGGACTATATAAGACAATGGTATATTTTGGAAGGAACTTTTGGATAAGATTCTAGAGAACTTTTATCCAGAGATATTATGGTAGGGGAGAGTAGATGAGTTCATGAGGTTGAATTGGGGGGAGTATTTATATGATAGACAATGTTGGACACTTTACACATTTGCAACACTTTTCTCCATCATTGGCAGTGGATGAGATTACTATAGCGAGACATTTTTAGGATGGGATTAAATGTGATATTAAGTCCCAAGTTAACAATTTTTAGTTAAAAGAGTTTACTGAGGTGTTGGATAAGGATATCATATATATGGGTAACCTGAAGAGTCTTCCAGGGTAGGATATGTGGTTCCATTTGGATGATTAGAAGGTACGACTTCTGAGATTAGGAAGCATCTCTATGAAAATATCAACCAGGACAGTGGGAAATATAGTACCTACAAAGAGGGATCGGTTGCATAGGACTTTAATTGAGTGATCTATCACCAGTGTGGTAGATTATGAAACTATTGAAGATAGTTACCTCAACCACCAATATAGTTACAGTCTTTCAGAAGGATGGGACATCTACAAAAGTTCTACAGGAACCAGCGATAGATGAGTAGTAAGGGTATAGATAGGTAGAATCAGAGTGTAGGAAGAGGATATTTTGCAGCATATCAGTCTTGCATCTGGAGATCTACTAGAAAAGTTGATAAAGTTAGTGTTTGTGGAGCATTAGGGTAATATCGCTCATATTAGTTTAGTAGTGAAGCACAGGGGATATAGACTGCATCATGTGGAAGTGGGGTAAGACCGTTGCATTCTATTCACCCTACATTTTTCGATATCAATGTTGGACCATTGACCAGGAGAGGTACTATTTTAATAGCTTCTGTGATATCTAGTGCCTTATTTGATATCGGTGCTTATCAATCATTTATTTCTAAAAAACTAGTTAATGGTTTGATGCTCATGATGGAGTTTGTGAGTGTGGTGTTGACAAATAACACACCTCATGGAGTTCGGTCAAGAGACATTTTTTTGTACAAGGGGTGTATTCTTGAGGTCGAGTATTGTCGATTTCTATGGGATATTTATATCATAGACATGTCAGGCGTGGAACAAATTATGGGTATGGACTGGTTAATATAATATTGTCCCCACATTAATTTTTACCATAAGAGAGTGACCATTACATCTCCTAAGGGTTACAAATATATTCATTATGGAGAGTAGGATATCAAGGTGTTCCAAGTAGGGATAATTACTCATCAAATAAGAGAGATCACAACCATGGTTTCTAGTTTATTTATGGATGATGGAGGTGTTAAAGGAGATATATTTCCTCCCTTAGTGGATAGGTTTTAGAGTGTGTTTAATTAACATTTCTCAGGTATTCCACCTGAGAGAGATGTGGAATTTAGCATTGAACTCATACCGAGGGAATAGATGATTTCCATTCCACCATATAGAATGGAATCAGAAGATATTCAAGAGCTCAGGACTCGGCTGGAGGAGAGGGAGGGTAATATATTTATTTATTTGAGTATGTCTCCTTCGAGTTCACTAGTGTTGTTTGAAAATAAGGCTGATAGGAGTTTATGCTTATGTGTTGATTACCGAAAGTTGAACCAGATGACTATGAAGATCCAGTATCCTCTCCCCCATATCGATGACCTATTTGACCAGTTGAGAGGAGCTTGTGTGTTCTCAGAGATTGAATTGAGATTAGGGTATCCTAAACTGAGAGTTCAGATTTCTAATAAACCTAGGGAGGAATTTAGAAGCAGGTATGGACTACATGATTTCATCATAAAATTTCTTGGGTTGATGAACACACCAGTAATGTTTAGGGACTGAAAGAACAAAATCTTTAATCTGCACCTAGATCAGTTTTTTGTAGTGTTTGTGGAAGACATCATGGTATACTCCAAGACACAATTTTATTATGACCAACATCTTCATATCATCCTAAGTACACTAAGATAAAATTGGCTATACATCAAGATATCTAATTACAAATTTTTGGATCGGTCTGGTACACTTCTTCGGTAGCATCATCTAAGAGGAATGTGTGTTGGTAAATCTAGAGAAGGTTCCGATAGTGGTTTCTTGAGAGCATCCCAAGATCATGTTTGATATCCATAGATTTCCAGGATTTTCTGATTATTAATAGAGGTTAATTCAGGAAAATTTACCGATTGGAAACATTGATGACGGGCTTGACCAAAAAAGGGATAAATTTTTTTAGTCATAAGATTTTGATAATACTTTCTAGGAGATAAAGAAAGTTATCTCATCAGTACCAATATTGATCCTACCTGAGCAAGGTGAGAAGTACATAATGTATTGTGACACACCTGGGATTGTAATTGTAGTTGTGTTGATGCAAGGTGATCAATTTTTTGTTTATAGGTCTTTGAAGTTGAGGCCCCATTAACCGAACTACCATACATATGACCTCATGTTGAATATAATAGTTTATGTTTTAATGTGTTGGGGACATTATCTATTGGGAATTTTTTTCCTGTGTATATTTATCACACGAGATTAAAGTACATATTTTTACAGCGAGACATGAATCTTCAATAACATAGATGGGTTGAGTATATATATCCATTAAATTTTTTGCCAACATATACTCTTGGGAAGGGGAACATTGATAATGTTTCTTTGAGTAGGAAGACTCAAACTCAGGTGGTTCAGGAGTCTAGTGCTGAGTGGAAGATGGTGGATTTACTGGATGAGATAGACATTGTGGTTTAAGAGTGTTAGGATTAGATGACTCTCGTAATAGTTTCATAGGAGTATACATTTTTGAGATAGATCTAAGACATAAATTATGTGTATTTATAATGTTTTACCTTGAGGGAAAGCCTCGAAGGTGGGGAGTCACCTTATGATTGGGGCATAGATAAGGATGAGGTCATCTATGTCAGGAATCAGTTTGTCATACCTAAAAGAATAGGAGACAAGCTTCTTTGTGAGTTTCATGCCTCAAAGTGGGTGGTATATCCAGGTGTGACCAAAATGCACATTGAACTACCCAGATTGTTTTGATTGTTGAAAATGAAATAGAAAATAGTAATGTTTGTGATAGGATTCTAACCCTGTCAGTAGGTGAATGTAAAGCATTAATAACCTATAGGATTACTATAGTCGTTGGACATTATAGAATGGAAGTGGAAGAAAGTGACCATAGAATTTGTGGTGGTTCTCCCGAGGATTACTTAGAATAATAATTCTATTTGGGTTATTGTGGATAGACTGAATAAGGTAGTGCATTTTTTGAATATATGGAAGAACTTATCAGTGGAGTAGTTGGGATATTTGTATGTTTATGTGATATTCTATCTGCATGAGGTTCCCCAGAATATTGTTCCAGGCAGAAACTTGTATTTTATTTCACGATTATTAAAGGGATTGTAGAAGGTTCTTGGTATGTACGTTTTATTGAGAATGAATTTCCACCCACAAATAGATGGGTGGTTAGATCATACTATACAAGTGCTTGAGGATATGTTTCTAGCTTGAGTTCTAAACATCAGTTGGTATTTGGAGAATCACCTAGCACTTGTAGTGTTCACCAATACCAATAATTATTTGGAAACTATATAGATGGAACCATGTGAGGTCTTTATAGTTGATCATGAAGACCACCTCTAGTCTGGATGGAGGTAAGAGAGTATATGTTGTTGGGGCCAAGTCACATATAGGACACATTAGGGAATGTACAATTGATTACGAAATATATGGATACAACCCAAAGTAGATAGAAGTCATATGTCAATAGAAATAAATTACACCTAGAGTGTAGAGATGTTGATGATGTATTCATTTGGGTGTTTCCTAGATTCAATCACTATAGAATATAGAGACAAGGCAAGTGGGAACCCATGTTTGTTGGACCATTTGAGGTGGTGGAGAGAATCAAGCTAGTGGCGTACCGATTGGCTCTTCCATAGAGATATAGTGCTATGTGTTATGTTTTCTACGATTCAAAACTAGGTTTGTATAACCCTACACCTTCTAAGGTGTTCAATATGGATGATGTTGATATTGAGATAGATTTTTCCTTTGAACATCATCTAATACGTCTGTTCAATCGCATTGAGAATGTGTTGCTGGGAAATACCATGCCTATATATTGTGTATTGTGGAAACATGGGAATGTGGGGGAGGAGACATGGGAAAGGAAAGAAGACATTTGGGATCATTGTCCTAATCTTTTTGACTCAGAATCTTAGAGTTTCATGGGAGTGCAGCTCAAGGATAAGATGTTATAAGGTTGTGAGATTGTAATATCCCAACCATTACTAAAGATGAATTGGTCATAATTTCAGGTATTTATTTTTTCCTTGTTTCTGTGTACTTGGGTTGGGTTTTACCTTGGGCAATGTTTGGGTGAAAATTTGCAAAATGTGCGGTTTTCCTAAATCGTGCGCCCCTGCCCAGCAAACCATGGAACCATGGATAAAGAGGAATTACATGGTTGACACAGAGTTTGTCAGTCTGTACACCCTATTATGAGAAACTATGAACCCCCATAATAGAGGTTCAAATTTAGTTACACATTTAGGAGAAACTTTGCTCCCCTTCCCAACTAACCATGCATGAATTTTTAAATCACCAAAAAATAGATTTTTAATCCCCAAAACCCCCATTAAACTTTTATTTGATCCCCATTTAACCCAAGATAATATTTCATGATTTTGGAGAATCTTTTATGGATTAAAATACTTAACAACCTTTTTAATTTTTTATTTTAAGCGTGGATTGAAGATCGTCACCCCTTCTTGTCAGAGGATCTTACCTCACTTGGTTTCTTATTCCTTATCCTTTATTATCATATTCTAGAAAGGGGGTTTTCTTCCTATTTTGATTGGATATAGACGTGTTTTTGTGGATCTGGATCTAGTATTGTAGATCTATATCTATATTTAAGATATCAGGATTGGTTTGATTTTTATTTAGGCTTTTAAATTTTAATCTCATTCTATAGAATTGTGCTGCTCAAATTATGATGATTTTCATTGGGTGGTCGCCCGTCAACAAATTGAGGTAGCTTGTATATAATAAAAATATCAAAGTATTAATTTAAATTTCATGTATGTAATTGTATAATTTCTATTAGATGTTTAGAAATTATGTTCTTAATTTAATTAATTAATTCGTTGAATTAATTAATTGAGGAGATCAGAAATTGGGGATATTGGGAATTATAGATTAAGATACTTAATTATAGAATTAATTATGAGATATTAAGATTATAGGATTTAGATATTTAATTGTGGAAATAATTATGATCTATTGAGATTGTGATTGAGATATTTAATTATGGAATTAATTATGTGATTTTTAGTTTGAGGATATTAATTAATTAATTGAATAATTAATTATTGGGATTTACCTACTCAATTAATTGGAAAATTAATTAAGGATATTTATATGATAAACTAATTATTGAATTATAAATAAATGTGTTGTGGTTGATTAATTATTTAATTTAATAATATAATTTAATTGATTAATTAATTTTAGAATTAATTAATGTATTTTAGGTGATTAATTATTTTTTGAATAAATTAATGTTATTTATGTGATTAGTTAAATTTTGAATTAACTAATGGAATCGTTATGTTTAACTAATTGTGGAATTAGTAATGAAATTGATGTGGATAATTAATTATTGAATTAATTATGTGTTAAGAATGGTAACATGGTCATTTAGTTGTGAATTAAATAACGGGAACATGGTCATTATAATGTGTATGGTATGAATGGTAACATGGCCATTTAGTTGTCAAATAGAGAGTGTGAACAAGATTATTCTAATGTGTAAGGTATGAATGGTAACATGGTCATTTATTTGTGAATTAAAGAATAGAAACATAGACATTATATTGTGTGAGGTATGATTGATAACATGTGAATTAAAATATAAATTAAATAATGATATCAATGTAATTATGAGATATGATATTCCTCAGACATACTTTAGGCTCCAATTTATTCTAGATTAGGTATTGAATGATAACAATGGAATTATTTGATATGTTATCCCTCAGACATACTTCAGCCTCTAACATGAGTTGAAGTGGGTATTGAGATATGAGTGTCTACAGGAACCCAATGGTTTATATAGTTAAATAAAGATTAATTGATAATGTGATAACTATTTACATATGCATTGAAATTATTTCATTATACAACTACATACACTTACTATTGATTAGATATTCTTTTAGTTGTAAGTAGTGGTGGCATACTATAATGCATTAGATTTTCAATGCTCTATATATAGGATACTATATAAATTATTTGGGAGACCAGGCACTGAGACACTGTTCAATTCTGATTTCGTTGTTCCTAAAATAAATTTTGAAATATATAAAATATCATTCATGCACCATTTTCAAGAAAAAGTGTAATAACATCAAAACGGGTACCCTGATCAGAAATATGATGGTACCGTTGAGTTCAGAATGCGAGGTTTACCCAAGGAATGACATAACATTAGTCGGTGTGGGTAATTTGTAGAATACTAATCACAGGTGTGGAAATGAAAAAAAATAATTTAATAAATAATTTTATTTCATTTTTTTGACGCATTGATTGATGGACATTAAATGGACTATTTTGGAGAAATACTTGGGTTAGTTGTACAACCCTGGAACCATTGGAGATACATTGGAGATAGCTTCAGCAAATCCAATCATATGAATGGGGATAGGATCTTCGATCAATGATTGATGTAAAAACGATTCCAAGGATCTCACTAAAAACATGACACAACCCCATTCTTCATTAGTGATCGATTTGAATCAAGGTAGGGCATGAATTTTTAATTTATTCTTCCCCCTTCATGATTTATTCAATGAACATGAATCAATCAATTAATATATTGATATGTGGTTTGATTATTATGCAGGATGAGTTTATTTTATGAGGTTTTGAAGGGAGAATATATTTTTAATTTTATTATTCATATTTTCATTCTAATAATGATGGATCACGATAAACATGAACTTCAATCAAGGTTTGTTACTCCAATATGTTCTTGTTATTTTCTCCCCCCATTCATCATTCTTCATGAGAATTCTTGATCAATAGATCATTGCGCACCCATTTCTTTGTGGAACGATCTGATATTGCAGATCTATGATTGGAATAGCCTGACAGAGTTGTGATGATTGAGATAAAGGAGTTTAGATGACATAGGATACCCAATTTACTATTCATCTACATATAACAAAGAATGACATGTTGATTCATTTTTTGAGTAGATTTGATGGAGTAATGCATTCTTCATCGAAAAATCGTTTTGATGAGTTTGGATCATCAATATCATGCAGAAACGATCACCAGATCGAAATCTGGAGGCATTGGATCTAATGCGGGAGTAGATATGGGATTCTGAAAAATCATGAACATCAAAATGTTTAATCGGGATCTATACATTGTGTGGGGCCACATGAGCTGCGATTTGGGTTTCAATATGATGTTAAATATAACATGGAATGTGATACCTTTCACAAAGAATCTGGTATCACATGGGTCACTTGGAATGTACTTAGGAATCACACAATCTATTTACATGGGAAGATATTCACAGGCTAACATGTGTACTGGTACTTGAGAAGACATGCCTAGGATGGTGATGTGTACTAGCACATTATTAATGTAAATGGGATACATACTTGGTGTGTACTACTACATGGACACAGTTTAATGAGATAATCCATTTACACAGGCAAGACCCAGGCTCATGGGACTTAGAGTGTGACCCCTACAACACACTGTATACTCTATTATACATGTCTTGGATCCCATTTAATCTATATCTTGGAAAAAAAATTCCAGGGTTTGTTACCTTTATCATTTCTATGAGGGTTCGTATGAAATCATTTTTTTACTCCCTGGTCAACGATCCCCTCAGCCGTAATTCCTTGATAGAGTTGTTGGAATCCCTCTAAGAAGCCAAGAGTGAGATCCTCTATTCATACTCTTGTCCTAGGTGGATATTTTGGTATCAACGTGACCAACAGTGCATGGGAGTCAATCCTCTACTTAGCAGGTTAATCCAGATTGATTTTTTGGTATCACCCCATGCCCTTGTTAGTGATCCTCATCTGTGTATTGTATTCTATTCAAACTATTACCATTCTCTTTCTCATAAAGAGACCCGATAAAAAGTACTTATTGGATGGACATCATCAATGCTATCAGATTTAGGAGTGTGTTCTCTCAGGTGAGTGCTTTGTGGAATATTCTATATGGAATTATATACTAGTATAATATGGTTGTGACTTACCTATAGAATGTGTGTCTTTGTTGTGTATATCTGGATATTCTTGTTATATGAGTTGTAGAAATATACCTGTGTAGAGATGAATGTATTTCCTTTGTTTCATGTGACCCACCCCTATCACAGGGAATGTAAAAAGAAATTTAATTTTCCTAGTGTAGTATAATGGATGAACAGGTTCGTCTCACTTGAGTAACTTTATCATATGTTCACTCACTTAATTTAATTCACATAAACTAATTATTTTAATTGTTTTTTTAATTTAGAAAGGTTATGAAATTTAAATTAATGAAAATATTAAACTAACATGATATGAGAAAATTATTTAGTGAATAAAGAACATTGAATTTATGGGTTGGTTTGTGGGTTCCATCATTCTCCTAGCTGGTGTTTAAATAACGTTTGATAATTCAGTTTTTAGATCTCATTCATGAATTACAATTATTTTATTAATTCTTGTGAAATATTGAATGCATTTAGAAATATTAACATCCCCTCCTACTTTAATCAAGGTTGATGGAACAACTCAATCGTGAGTGTGACAACTTCCATGACTTGGCTCTATTGTATGCCA
Organism: Viscum album; assembly: GCA_963277665.1. Classification (NCBI taxonomy): domain Eukaryota; kingdom Viridiplantae; phylum Streptophyta; class Magnoliopsida; order Santalales; family Viscaceae; genus Viscum; species Viscum album. The sequence goes on along the minus strand of OY728148.1, from coordinate 980,775,150 downwards.
TTTCAACCACTAAATGACTCAAATCCATCGTATTAAGAGCTTGTATTGAGTATAAGGGAGGGAACAGATTTAATAAAATAATAGAAATGAGTTTGATTTTAGTTTCCTGGATGGCTATCGCCACACCTGTGCACGTCACACTTTCTCATCAAAAACATAATAAAAATTAATAATTTTACCGTAGAATAAATTAAATTGACACATACCTCCCCTGAGCCAAGGATTGAGTAAGTATTTCATTTTTTTAGTGTAATAGGTAATGGTGGATAGTATGAGAATATGAAAAGAAAAAAATTAAGGATAAAATAAGGAGAATAAATGAAGGTGGTTGGTTGGAAGAAAACATAAAAATAAAAACCATGCATGAATTTATTAAAAATCTAAATTAAAATTGAAATAAATAAAAAAATTAATAATATGATAAGGGAAAGATTTGTGAACTTCCTCCCTCAATAGAGATCCGCCCTTGGTTCCATGGAAGAAATGTTATGGAAAATGGGATGAGATGAGAGGTGGGAGCTCCCCTCCTTTTATGAGAATAAATTTTCTTCCTCATGTTTGCACATTTTTGGCAATATAAACGGATGATTAACAAATTCCGTCCTTCATAGAAGTTAATAATAAATTACATTTTCATTCAACCTAAACATTTCATATTTATTGGACTCTTCTAGGGGGATTTATGTATTTTTTATTGACAATGTATTTTTTATACATGAATTTTCCAGGAAGCTTCCTTCAATGTATAACTTCTCTTTGACACAATAATGGGAGACAAACTCCATGAAATTTATTTTGGTAGTGCATATATGTGTCCTACATCATATCCATTTCTAATCAACTCCATTTTATGTGTGTATCCTGATTTATACATCTATTATGGAGGTGGGGTCCATACTGTCAGCCCATACAATTTCCAAACATCAATGATTTTTTCAAGCCTTTAGATATTCAAATAGGCCTCTAGTCTAGAAGAAAAAGTTAAAGGAATTAAAATAAGTATTATATAAAAATAATCATTCAATTTGGAATTATATTTTATACAAATGACCAAAATACCCTTGACGTAAAAATCTATAAAAAATCTAGAATTTAAGCACATTTCACATTTTAGCTCAAAACACACCATTAATCCAAAATTGTTCAATATAAGCTGAAATTTATAAATTAGTAGGTTTAAAAAAATTGAAATTCATATAAAAATGTGGAAAATATTCATTTTATTAGTATATTTTTTTCGGGGTGTCCTACTAAGTATTATTATACTCACCCACAAATGGGGTTTTCCTTCATGTTTCGTGTCTTGTGTAGAAGATTGAAATTTTGATATAATCTTAAGAGGACCAAGACCAGATGGTGCTAAGTGAGACATTAAAAAGTTGTCACAAAAGGAGAAAGAACTAGTGGAAATATTTTTCAACTTTGAGAATTTAAAAACTCTTGTTATCTAAGTGCCAAAATGAGAATAAGTTGTGGTGCCAAAGAATTGTCCAACTTGGGATGAATAGAATGAAATTTTTTTTAATGTTTATTATGTACAAAATTTTACAAAATTGAAAATAAGAGAGAAATATTTTTGTGTTACTTGTTAGAAATGGAAGAAGACTAATAAAAATCATATGAAAATTGAGATTCCATCTATCGGGCATCTTTAACTTATTCATTCCAATTTATGAGGGTCAATAAGACATAAATAAAAAAAGGATATTTATAATTTATCAATTTTAATGGTGATTTAACTCAAATGAAAAACGTGATTTTTTGGAATCAAAACTTAGAGCCTAATGAAATGTTCAGGTTTTTCAAAAAAGGAGTTGATAAAGAGATGGGGGTTTATATAAAGAAATTGAGAATGGATAATGGTATTGAGTTTCCAAGAAATACTTTCGAATATTATCTTAGAGATCATGGTATTAAATAGTAGTATAGTTTTCTATATACCCCATAACAAAATGGAGTAGTAGAAAGGAAGAATATAGGATTGGTGGAAATGGGAAGAATCATGTGAGAAGAATAAAAACATTAAAAGTTCTACTAGAGTGAAGTTGTCATTATTATTTTACATGTTTAGAAAAAAATATGTTTTTTAAACCAACATGATTTATTTTGATATTTTCTATTAGAAAAAACCTTTATTGAAGTACATCAATATTTTTGGAATCTGCATGTTTTCTTAAAATAATAAAATTGGATCGGGGAAAGTTTGATGAGAAAGTTGAGGAAGAATCATTTATTATTCACCCAATGGAAGAAGTTACAAATGTTGGATAAAATGTTTATAAATGTTGGTGGTATCATATTATGTGGAAGTTATTAAGAATCAAACGTGTTTAACAAAATTTTATGGGTATTTTTAGGCATAAAAACTGAAATTTTCCAATGAACATGACAGTGATAAAAGTAATGTTTAGGAAGATTCAGATGAATCGTATGATGAGGAATGTTAAGAAGGAAGAGGAACTCTGAAATTTCCTACTTAAAAAAAAATTTGAGACTAAAAAACGTTAGGTGAATTACAAGGCTATAGTTTAGGATTGAAGAAAGTAGATATTAGAAAATAAAACCCCACTCATCTCAAAATTTGATCCAGAATCTGTTTCATAAGCTATTAAACACAATGAATGGGTGAATTATATGAATAAATAGTTGGATAAAATTGAGAAAAATGAAACATATGAACTTGTTTTTTTTCTGAAATATAAAAATTTTATAATAAAAATTGGGATTATAGAAATATTTTGGAGGAATATGGAGATGTTTTAAGAAAAACATCTAGGATTTTTTATAAAGGCTATGCACCGGTGGAATGCTGAGATTTTGATGAAACATTTTCCCCTATTTAATGGTTAGAAACTATTATAATGTTTTGAGTATTTCCTTCTCCTCAAAATTACAATGCGTATCAAATAGATATAAATTTTGATGAATTGAGGAAGAAGATTACAAGGAGTGAAATTTTGGGTTTCTACTTGATAAGGATGAAAACAATGTTTTTAGATTGAAGAATGATTTACACGGGCTAAAATAAGATCCACCGTCTTAGTATTCTATGATTGAAAATTATTTGAGAATGATGATTTTTTAAAAAGGAAATGTTGAAAGAAACTTATATATGAATTATTTTGACTTTGGAACTCTAATTGTAATTGTTCATGTGGATAATATAATTTTTTCTAATGATGAAGAAATTTTTTGTAAATAATTTTCTGAGTAAATGCAAAAGAATTTTGAAATATCAATGTTGTGAGAATTAACTTTCTTCCTTGTCTTACAAGTTCAATATAAGGAAAAATTATTTTTCTTATCCTAAGAAAAGTATTCAAGGGAATTGTTACAAAAAGTTGGAATTGAAGAATATAAATAAGTTTCTACTCGTATCTCAGTGAGGATGAAGATGAGTAAAGATGAGTCTGAAAAATGTTTGAATTAGAAAGATTTTTGGAAGTTGATATGAAGTATACTTTACCTTATAACATCAAGCCTGATATTTTTTATGCTATAAATTTGTGTACTAGTTATCAAAGTAATCTGAAGGGGTCAAATATGTTGGTAGGAAGGATAATTTTGAGATATGTCAAAGGAAAAAATTCACAAGGATTGTTATAAAAAATAAATTATGAGATGAAGTTTCATGGTTATACAAATATTTATTTGGTGGGAGATTTTAATGATTGAAAATCAACCATAGGAGAAACATTTTTCTTGGGTGAATGTTGTGTAAATTAGAATAGTAAGAAACAAAGTTCAATAACCTTGACAAAAGTGGAATTAGAATATGTTGTGACTATTCATGTATGTACTCAGATATTGTGGATGAAATTTTAATTGGAATATTTGAATTTAAGGGTTTCTAAACTATTGAAGACACTTTATGACAATCAGATTGCAATTAATATTTCTAAAAATCATGTCCACCATTCAAGATCAAAACACCTAAATATAAAGTTTCACTTTGTAAAAGAGAAACTTGCTGATAGAGATGTTTTGATAGAATATATCTCAATGAAGTATCAAATTATTGATATCTTCACAGAGTCAATTCCAATATAAAGGTTTGATGAGTTGAGGTTGAAAATTCATGTTCACCCTCATATAATGATTTCCTAAAACTCATAAAGAAGACCCCTACCATGATTTGGATTATATTGAAATGGGGGAGAAAAATTAACAACTATGTAATATGTAAGAAGTTTTTAATTATCATTATTTTATGAATATGATGTTGTGTTTATTAGATAATGCGGTAAAGGAAAATAAAATATATAGAAAAATAAAAGTGATAAAATATAAAAGTTAGGGGGATTTTATCTTTGCATGGACATACAATTTTCTTCTCACCATGGGATAATTTTTTTAAATAATTACCTAATCTATTAGTGTGGTGTCTAAACACTCTATTAAGAAAGTATGTGTTTTAGTAAAATTCAAAAAATATGAGTTGTTTAAAACAGTTGAATTGTGAAAATTTTCTGAGAGTTGAAAAAGATATTAATGACTGCTGTTAAAAAATCCGAATGGGGAGATTAATGAACCTTTGTGATGATTTTTTAATAAATTTTTGTAATTGTTGATAACTAATATTTTATAAAAGAATTTTTTTGAAAAAAAAAATGAATGTTTCTGAATGATTTGACCCAAACACAAAGGGGGAGAAAAGTTTTGTTATTGAGATGGTTTTTTATAGACACAGAGGATTGAACTGAGAAACACCAGATGAAAAGTATCACACTGATCACCACAGGTCATAGAATTCATCAAAAAGATGGAATTTTTTTATCAGACACACCATCATTCTCAGATCCACTGACATGATGTTCAAGTTTCATTGGACTCAATGTTGGTTAGAAAGTTAGAATGTTGCTGAAGAGGTTGAATGAAGAAAGTGATGTCAGGTGTTAGAAATTTTAAAACATTCTAACCTTCAATAAAATATTTCTTTTCATGTTTTTATTTCCCAAATATCATAAGTTGTATATAACACATGTGATGTGATCCTTATACATAAAATGGGGAAAAATATGTGCAACCAATCATATTGAGTTTTGGATGGAAATAAAGAAGGTGTTGAAAGTAAGGGAAGTAGTAATACATTCCTATATAATTCATATAGTACTTTGATAATATTGATGTTCTCATAAATCAAGAAAAATATAATGATAAAATATTTTTAAGAAATAGAGAACTTATAAAGATTGTATTGATTCTATGAATCTAGAAAAAAAATTTCAACAGATCCAGATGTTCTGGGAATAGAAGTTTTCAGAAGTCTGATTGATTTATATTTGATGAGGTTTGAAGTATTTCAACGTGGTATATTGGAGTTTCCATCGCAAATAAAATTCCATCATAGTGATAATTCCATCATTATGAGGATTCCATTGGAATGAAGTTGAGGAAGTTCTATGAATTAGAATCTAAGGAGGAATGTTATTAAATAGACTCTGAGGAAGAAATTCAATCAAACTAACTCTGAGAAGGAAATTCAACCAAGACTGACTCTGAGAAGGAAAGTCAATCACACCGAATCTAAGGAAGAAAGTTAATTAGACTAAATCTAATGAGGAAATTAAATTTAGAATGAGATGAAGAATTTTCATCATAATGAGTTGAGTAATTTATATTATACTGAATAAAAGTTAGGAAGTCTAAGAATAATTATTTTAAAGAATTCATATGAAAATTTCAAAATATTTGTGAAGAGTTTAAGTGGTGAAACTTGAAATTAAAATATGTATAGATATTAGATTTTTTGTAATTTGAGTATATGGGAAATGTTTTTTAGTTTTAGTAATTTTTGTTTTAGGGATGCTTATAAATAGAAGAAATGTATATTCATACTTTTCAACATTTTTATGTGAGTGGAAAAAGAATATCACTACAGAATTCATGTCAAAGTTATATTTCCATATTTAAATCTCATTAGAAGTTTGGAAATCTTAATTTTTTGTTTATTGGAATGAATAAGATCAGATTGAGAATTTGAGAAGCGTTTGAGTAATACATATTGAGAATGGATTCATCAGACTGAGTCCATCAAACTGAATTCATCAGATTGTGTCCATTGGACCCAGCCCTATCAGATGGAGAGAATCTGACCCAACCACATCATAATGAGGATTTTGAGCTGAGAATTTGTGGTGTAGTTTGAAAAATGTATTTTTCTTCTGTTTTATCTCATTTTTTTGTAATTAAAATTTATAAACCAATAGGATTCAGTATAATCATTACAATTAGGATATATAATGAGTCTAATGGGAGTTGGCACAAGTTGTATTCACTTATTCATTTTTGTAAATTTCTATAGAGCCATAATAGTGTCTATAAAAATGATATAGGTTCTCACACTGAGGTCGAACCTTGTAAATATCATGTTATTTACTTTTTTTACTAATTTTTCATACATTAGTATTTAATAAAATATAATAAAGATATAAACAATAAAAAGTTTCAAGTATTAATATTTTCGAAATTATTAAATCTTATAAAAGGGAACAACTAATTCAACTGCACTTCTGAGTTGTTATTCGATCCTTTGGAACTTCATATACTATTTCACACTTTATTTGATACTTTATTTAATATTTTTGCTTCTTTTTTTAATTAAAATCCATAAAAGAATAATGTAATACTCCCATGACTCATCATTTATCTCACTATGTCCCACAAGATGTGGTTCCTCCTTTCACATACATCATTCCACAGATGTGTATAAGGAGGAGTGAGTTAATATAGGATCCCAAAATCCTATAAGTAATCAATGAATTCATGAGTGAGATATTCTACACCATGTTATATGAGTATTTTCATAATCATATTACTAATTTGGATCTCATATTCATTCTGATTTTTCCTGAATTTATCCAAATAACAAGACTTATACCTTATTAAGTAGAAATATCTATGTCAACTGAAATCATCATTAAAATGTATGATGTTTGAGAACCCACCCCTGCCTCAATAGGAAATGTTCCACAAACATATGTATGAACTAATTCATGAATCTCTTTAGACCTTTAACCTTTTCTACTAAATGGGTATTTATTCATTTTACCATATAAATTAGTGTGACACATACCTATTGGTTTTATTTCAAAAGAATCAAAATATCTATTTTGGTATAACATAGTCATGCATTTTTCATTTACATGACGAAGCCAATGATGCAATTATTCGGTGTGGCAGAAGTTATGGGTAGTAGTTTCATTATCAATTTCCATTACTTGGTATGTGTAATATGATAAAATTTATTTTTTTATTTAAATTCACCTTACCATAACAAATGTTATTTTTCAAAAAGAAGCAACTTTCATTTACAAGTATTAAAATAAATCCAACTATATCAAGTTTAGATATATAAATAATATTTTTTTTGTAATGGATGAAACGTAATAAAAAACATTAAAAACCAAGATCATTATAAGATACCATATTTTTCTAGGTACGGCCCACTCCGAGGTTTTCATTGAACATATTTTGTTGGGTTTTCCATTATAAATAATCCATAGTGACTATGTCTTATTTGATTATAGAGAGCCTTTTTTGGAGAAAATTGCCTTAATTTACGGCATGTATGTCCATTTAAATTAATTGATTCCATGTATAAATAAATTTATTTGGTTAACTAGGTTTTTCTATTAGTTTAGAAGGTTCATAGGTGGTTTGGTCACTTTTATAGAAGTTATTATAAAAACTATTCAATTAAAAATTATATGTTGTGTAAATGTTACATGACATATAACTATTTCTAGATTCATTTCATGAACTATTTTATGATGTGATGTGGTTACATGTCATGAACCTGATTCACATCGAGTAAATGTTGATCAAAATAAATATTAACTCAGGGAAACAGGATTTTCCAACATAACATAAAATGAGGAAGTACATGACATGAAAGGTTTACACATCATGTATTACTCATACCCAGTAGTTTTAAGTGTGTCATGTACTTATGACTCTCATTATGTTTTATTATAGCTCTCCTCTCTCACTCTTAGGGTGAACTCTTGGAAAATTTAAATTATCTTTCCCCCTTCTGGATGTCCCATTTTCACATTCGATCCTTGGAGAGTTTATTCACTTTGGTTTCCATATTCTCACCCGTCATTACTTTTTATTGTATTGTACTTCTTTTGAACATGGGTTTTGTTTTGGGCGTTGATCTTTTTTTTGGTTAATCTAGGTTCTTCTTGTGATCATCTATGACTTCTTCTTTAATGGATTTTGTCATTAGAAGCATTGAGTTAATCACATGTTAATGATAGGGAGACTAAACCTAACCCTATGATATATTTAATTATGAATTACATGAAATTTTTTGATTATGACCATGTAACGTGCACTATAATTAATTAGTTGATTTATAGAAAATCATGGATTGGATTCCATTAGATTCAATGGTTGATGGAAGCTGGATTCAGGATACCTATTAGGTGAGAAAACATTTGAGTAAAAGGAACTTGGATAATGATTTAAAGCATGGTGAGTATGACATGATACCTTACGTGATTTCTTGATATTGAATCCCTAGGCAATCTATTATTGATTATTGATATGAATGTTGTTCATTTGAGAGATATATGAATGTTTATCCGAAAGAAAATGGTAATTTTCATAATTAACAATTGAGATTTATGATGTGATATTATGGTATCAATACTATTATGACTTGTTGAGTTGGTGATGAAATGATTATATATAGGGATATCCTAGTAGTGTTTAGATTATTATATAGTAGGCTTTTCCCAGTGATACATGATATAATTATTTTATATAGGGATTTTCTTGGAGGATGAACTGCTTATATAGTAGGCAATTCCCCGTGATACGTGGTGAAATGCTTTTATACCAGGCTACACCCAGGGACACATGCTGAAATGAATTTGTAAAGGATGATGATAGGAGGATGAAATTATTATACAAATAGAGCTACCAGATTTTTTTATTTTTACATGGTACATGGATATAGATGGAATGGTTGTGTTACATGCTCGAAGACATTTCATTATTGTTTTTAAATAGGTTAATTGATATATTATATTAATTATATAATTATTAAATCTATTTATCACTATATTGAATATAATTATTATCAGACTGGTTGTGTTTAGATATATTGGTGTCGACCTACATAGTTTTATTCACACCTTATTTGGGAACCGTTTGGTACTCTAACTGATTACATAGATGCATGTTTGGTCAAGGGAAAGGGAAATTATTGTTGATTCTTTTGTTTCTTGTTGTATTGGATGGATTTTGGAGATGGGTCTAATATGAGGATCGGGAGCAGAGCCTTTTGGGATTATTTAATGTGGGTAGATTATTTTTTTATTGGTTTCAGTTTTACATTTAGATAAATCTTATCTTGTCATTACATTATTCATCATTATAGGTTCCTCCTTTTATTTTCCTAGCTATATGATATATTATTTCCACTATTTCATTGTTACTCTAATTTTTATTACTATGGTTTAGTTCCACTATGTTTTACCAGGGGGTATAGTCTCCCCACTATAAATATCACAGCCTTGCTACTAGTCAATATCCTCTAGCATATGGGGATGCATTCTTGACGTCTAATAACCAAATAATTTTGACCATGTGAGAGAGTACCAGATCGGGGGACATTACAATGTTGTATTAGATGATCATCTTGTTATTTTCTATTGCTTTATTTTTTTGGAAATAGTAGAAAGGATACTAGGATCTATTGGGACTTGGTAATGATATTATTCATTGGAGTATCTAACCCATGTAAGGTGGAAAATTTGAGTTCTAGGGATGGGATTAATGTTTATGTTGTTGTCTTGTTACAATTGATGTTATTTCACCTTCGTTGATTTACATGTTGTGTGATGTTATTGTTTATTGATATTTACACTCAAGGACTAGTATGGTGTGATATGAGTATTCATGCATCATGATAGGCACATATGGATATATATATATATATTGACATGCATTATTCATGACAGGGAAATGTTTATTGCATGTGTTATATACTTTCCAATATGAATTGTTAAATAATATATCTATTATAACTTATAAATGGAATTAAATAAACTATTATTTAATCATAAAACACTTATAATACATGGTTAGAGTGACACAGAGTAATGGTTCTCTACTATTATCACCTCTTATGGTTGACATTATTTTTAGCCAAAGTTTATAGGAGTATTTTTTTGTTGTAGAGAAAATGACTCCTCATCATCTTCGAGTTGAGATTAAGAGAGTGGAAATCAGTTGTCTCCTAACGTAGATTAAGTGGAGATTCCTGTATATCATGAGGATCAAATGGATGTTTATCATCACAACAACTTCATAAGGGCCATGTAATCCATGGAAAATGAGACTCTTTTCATCGTGCCTTTGATGTATGAGTTGATGAGAGAGAAACAACTACAACATCCACCTATGTTCACTGGGGAGGGAGGCTCCATGGTAGAAGAGTTCTAGATTGAGTCAATATATACAATCTTCAAACATCATGAAACACCCACATATAGGATGGAGAATCTTGTTGTGTATATGCTTAATGGACCTACCAAACATTGGTGGGATATTCTAGAGCAGGATGGGAAGGAGGAGGAGTTATCGTGGATTGAATTCAAGGTGAATTTATTGAGACACTTCTATCCATAGATGCTGAGGGATGCGAAGGATCATTAGTTCATGCATCTGATATAGGATATAATATCAGTGATGGACTATGTTGAACATTTCACCAACCTTCAATGATTTGTGCCATATTTAGCTATTGATGAGATCTCTAGGGAGAAACATTATGAGGATGGTATTCACAATGAGGTCATGTCATAGGTGAATGTTTTTATTCTGAGTAGCTTTTTAGATTTGATGAATCATGAACTCATCACAGCATGGAATCTGAGAGAGGACACAAGAGGTAGCCAAGCTATTTCCACATGGTAAACTAGGATCACTTATTTTGGTGGAAAGAATTGATTCTATGACTTTTTTTTCCAAGGAAATGGAATGAAGACTAGTTAGTGTAGTGGGAATCCATCTTAGTATCATATTACATTGTAGTAAATTAGTGTAGAAAGTTAAACCACAAGAAACCTTAGTTGTTCATACACCACTTTAGTGTTCCATGTTTGCGGCAGGATGGGCCATCATCATAAGAATTTCTAGAACATCTCATAGTATAGTAGTGGTAGGGGAGTAAGATAGGTAATAAAGTCTAGGATGGACTCAACTACTCATCATCAAATAGGTAGCTAGAGTTCTATTGTATGTTTAGGATGAGTTGGGAGATGTGTTACCCCATTGTAATGAAATAATCTTTATTAGTAAAATTTGTTTCCTGAAAAAAATGTGTGTTGTATTATATTATATATTATACACATAAAAAATATAGGGAAACCAATAAAAAACTATATTAATAAATATTGTTACATTAATCAACAATGAAACCAATTAAATTTCCAAACAGTACAACTGGACAAAAATTATAAAATATAAAAGCTAAAACGAGAAAATATGGATCAACCTCATCTACTAGAATTATTGGCCCCACTACCAACACTATATAAAAGAAACAAAATTATAGTAAACCAATAAAAAATATTTAAAATTTAAATATAGAAACATGAGAGGAATTGATTTGAATATCTAATTAAATAATTTACTGGTATATATATAAGGTAATGTGATTGTTGGAATAGTAATTTTACCATTGGAATATTAACCTGATCATTGGGAATAGTAACCTGACCATAGGAAGAGTGATTTTACCAAATAATAATATATTATGATATAAAAAACTTTTATCATGATTAATTTATGTAAATAAAAACAATATAATTCAAGTAAATAGATATCATGATTAAAAACCTCAAAGAAAACAAAGCATATTTTTAATAAATTGTATTTTAAAGTATTTTGTAAAAATTATTATATTCCTGTTAAAAATTATATTTTACCCATTTTAGATATTTATTTTTATTAAATTAATATCATTTTTGGAACGATCATGATAAAATTTTCCTTGGGTGAGTTTTTGGTAATTTTCTAAAATACATCAATTTTTACGTGAATAGTAAAAATACAGTTTTTCACACAATCGCTGTATCTTAAGTTACAAAATTCATGATGTAATAATTACATAATACTTTATAGAAATTTAGTTTCGGAAACTATATATTTAATTTCATAAATGTTTCATTATAATAAAATAAAATTAATTTTCAAACCTAAAAATCACTTTCCAAAACCAAAATTCATAAGCGATTCCTTAAAATATCAATTTAATTTTTTTCTTCACTTTTATTTTAAATAAGATAATGAATTAGAATTATAAATAGGATTTAAATCATAAATCCATTATATTATATTTATATATAATTTATTTTTTCATAACTGCATTATTACATGTTTTTCCTTTGATATATTATTTTATTAAATATTTTTTTCTAAAAATACCCCTCTCTTAAAGTAAAAATAGCCCCTCTCCCTTCCCTTGGAAATACACTCCTCTCAATCCTTCCAAAGTACAATATCTTCCCAAATAATCCCTCTAAATCCCCTTACAATACTTAGGGTCATTTTGGAGCAATCCCACTCTAATCACCAAGGGTTTTATAGCGTCTTACAAAGAAGCTTCATTGAGGAGAGAGTAAGTCTCTATTAACATTTCCCTTTTTTCTTATTCTGTTTCTTATTTTTACCAATTAATTTATAAACCATATAATATAAAACAAATTATTCAATAATTTAAAATTATATTATTTATGTTAACATGATTTAATTGCCATATTTATGAAAAAAATAAATGCAATACTTCTCTTTCCCTCTCTTTTATGAACGTCCCATTTAAGGTTGATTAACCACCTATGGAGACATTTCTAAGAAAATTATTATAACCACCTTAATGGATGGATATTATTAATTATATATAATATATAAATAATTAATTACATTAATTATAATCTACTGGATTTACTCATACTTTTCTATAAATGACTCTCAATGAAAATTGAGAAATCAAAGTGAAGCAAGACAATTTTAGGAAAATCATGATATCAAAACACTTCAATTTCATCAATAGGAATTAATAAATATAATAAAATGATTATAATTGATAAATAATTGTATAAATGGATATAATTAACATTTTTTTAATAAATATAAGTTCAATTTTCAAGAGGCGCAAAAGTGACAAAATAAAGAAGGAATTAAGGTAAGGGGATTCATGAACCCAAGTCTTTTTCATTGGGTTATCCATATTTCATGAAATATTTGGAATAAATAGTCCTCTAATTTTCCTGGAATAAAATTTCATAATTCCTCCCTTTTTTTGGGATACACATGTTTTTTTTTGATTTTATGGAAAATACAATGATTTTCCAAAAAAACTCTTCTTTCCAAATGACATATTTGACTCCTCTTGAGTTGTTTATTCTTAAATAAATAATGATGATTCTTATAGAAAATTTGTTTTTCCATTCTTCATTTTGGAACCTGAAGTTTATTTTTGAAATCATAATTATTTCAATCCTCACGAAACCCATTCCATTCCACAAGTTATTTCATGAAATGATTTTTACACATTCTATGTGACATTCATGATTATTATATGTATTATGACATGATGACTAGACCAAAATTATATAGCCCTCCAATTCATTGGGTAATGTGTTGTATCTCATGAGACAATGTTTATTATATGTTAACATGATTCTATATTTGTTTATAGTGATGATGTTAGGATTATTCACATATGTTATGTGTTAACCTGATGCCAGCTTTATTCACAACTATATGTGGCATTTGACCACTATAACATGATGTTTCATTTTTATGAATTTCCACTTTCAATGAATTTATCACATTTTTACCGCATGATATTGTTAATGATCCATGGCTTATGATATGATGATTATTCTCACCCATGTTATATTGATTCATGTTTTTTATTAATCCTCTTTTAGGGCTTTTTTCTTACCCCTTTCATTGATGTATTTCCTTATGTAATATCATGTACTAAGGATAATGTGAACTTTTAGAAGGAGAAAGAAGAAGTATTTAAATAAGTTTTTATGTTTTATTATGTACAAGTTATTTATGAGCCTAATTTTTCTAAGACATAATCCTTAGGATCCTATATTTTTAACTCTATTATGTTCTTTTTCTTTAAAATGATGTAATAGTTATGTATGAAAAATTAGGGTCACTATAGTTGGTATCTAGGAATGGTTTAGATGATTTGGGAATTATGATTAGAAATCAAGCATAGAACCATTAGTATAAGTCTATGTATAGGTAAAACATACTAGAAGACTATTTTTAGAAAAGTATAGACATAGGGATCCTATAAGATATTCCTTTAGTGTTAATTTCATAAAATACTAAATTACTCATGATTTATTGACTTATGTTTTGTTCAAACATTTTCTATTCTAGAAAATGGTTTGAATCAAGAGAAACTAGGCCTAAAACCTATGTTAGTGACAATGAAACAAATATCCAAATGAGATACCCAATTTCATGGGATGTTGATTTCAAAACATTGTGGAAATGATTACCTAGTTGTCTCGAGATATGAATAATAACATGAACTATGTGGTATGTCCATATTCACCTAATAAGGAACAATTATCCATTGAGTCCTTAATGAGAAAATGAACATTGAGGTTTTGTGTAACTTCCAATCAACATGATGTGGAATAATGGGTTAACTCAATAAAGAAGATATTTTCTATGATGAATTTCTCTAATAAGGACATGGTGACTCTTGCAATTTATAATTTATATGAAGATCTTAATCAATAGTAGTAATTGATAAAGAAAAAAAATCAAAAGGATTAAATGAAAGATATAGAGTGGGAATATATGAAGAAAATATTTCTTACAAAGCATTTCCCTTGATCTCTTCAAAAAAAGATTGAAATAGAATTAATATAGCTAAATAAAAAGGAAGGTCAAGTTTTCACGACTTATGATGAAACCATTATAAGGTTTTAAATTTATTCCTTTGGGTTTTTATAAATAATGATAGAAAAATAGATATGTTCTTTATTTTTAAACAAAATTAATATTCAAAACGATCTAGAAATATAAGAATTTTGGAGTTTTGAAAATGTGGTTAAATGAGCTCTTAAAGTAGATATGGAGTTAAAAGAATGGTCCCATGGTTATGGAGACAATAAGAGAAGAATGGGGTTTCAAGATTGTGGGTCAAATGAAAAATGGGGAAATAGGATTCAACTACCCACATGTCAACAATATGGGAAGAGGCATCATATTAATTGCCTCAATGGGATGGGGATATTTTTCAAGTGTGGGAAGCAAGGACACCAAGATAAAGTATATTGAACATACATGAAGAAGATGACCAACATGACAGAGGAAAGGAAGGAACATCCTAATGCACCACCAATGGTTCAATTATTCAAATATAGGGACTAAGGGTATTATGAAAGCAAGTGAACTAAACCACATGTCCTTGAGGGAAACCAGTGTCAGCAATCACTAATGTCAAAGGAGCTAGGTATAGCTTATGTCATCACTACTAATGAAGTGGAGTGTGAAAATGAATTCATACAAGGTATGATTCTTATTCACTAAATAATTGTAAAAGTAATTTTTGATTATAGTCCTACTTATTCATTTATATCCTAAATGTCTTCTAAAACTATTGAAATGAATCACCGATACCTTTAAGTGGAGATATCCCTAAAAACCTAGTGGTGTAATCATTATAACTCAAGTGTTGGACTCTTCTCCTATAATCATATTTGGGATGATTCTTCTTGAAAATCATATTATATTTCCCTTTTTTAAATTTTATGCTATATTAGAGATGTATTGGATTTCATTATATATATAAGAAATCAACTATTGGAAAAAAATATCTATTTTTATATTCTGAACCATCCCATGATCCTCTAAAAAATCACAGAAGATCATGAATCTTCTTTGGAAAATCCATCAGTAGTGTGGGTGTCGATACCCAAAAGAGAAGCATACCATTCCCAAATGGTTGACTCAAAGGAAGGTATTAACCTGGAGGAAATGTCTATTTTTAGGGAATACATTGATTTATTTCTCAAAGAGTTGCTTGGAATCTCCTGATCAGGAGGTAGAGTTCTCAAAATATCTCATACCTATGGACACTCCTATCCAAAGATTCCCATATAGGATGTCCTTGATTGAAATCGAGGAGTTAAAGAAGAATCTACAAAAGAATTTGTAAAAATGTTTCATACTCCCTAGTACATCACCTTGGGGTGCACAAATTCTCTTTGTCAAGAAGAATGATAGATCAAAACAGGTGTATATCAATTACCAAGATATAAAAAAGATCACCACTAATAAAAATTATCCTCAACCAAGGATTTATGACTTGTTCAATAAACTACAAGGAGTGAAATAATTCTCAAAGGTGTATCTTTTTTAGGGATATCATCAACTAATGTTGAAGAAGGAAGATATTCAAAAGACTGTTTTCTTTACAAGGTATGGGCACTATGAGTTCATAGTAATTCCCTTCAGACCTACTAATTTTCCTTCAATATTTATGGATTAGATAAATATATTCTTTAGAGACCACCTCAACAAATTTTTGGTAGTGTTTATCGATTATATTCTAATTTATTCCAAGATTATGTAGGAACATGAGGAGAATCTAATGATTGTGTTGGTGATATTAAGGAAGGATAAAAAGTATTCTAATTTCAAAAAGTGTGAATTTTGTATTTAAGAAGTAACAATATTGGGGAACGTGATCACAAGTGATTGAATTAATGTGGACCCTTCAAAGAAAAATGCAATTGAATAATAACCTAGACCCACTAGTGTCATGGAAATCTATAATTTTATAGACTAGCTGGTTACTATTTACATTTTGTGATAAATTTATCATTATTTGTTATCCAACTATCTAATTTACCGCAAAATGGTGTAAATTGTTTATGGATGAATGATATGAGGAATGCTTTAATGAGATCAAGAAGAAGCTAATCACTGTTCTTGTATTGTAATTTCTCAGTCATGATAATTGTATCACTAAGAGGGGGAGAGAGTGAATTAGTGATATATTTTTCTTTTATATTTCCGTAATTATGTAATAAGCTTATAATTCTATTAAATATTTCTTTCCAAATTGAAAACAATTAAAACACACATCTATAAGAACACCTGAATTTATTAGTATCACTATTCCACAAGAATAGCTACATCATTTCTATGATTTTGAAATGATCTAATACCACACCATCTATTAGAAAATAATCATTTTGTGTGTAATACAATGTGTAGGACATTCCATTTTACACATGTAGCTCTATATAAAAAATTCAATAGTGAATGTGATCATTCTATAACAAATGATGATATACAATGTTTTGTAACAACACATGATATGGTGATTATTTATCAAGTTTCACAAATGTGATATTTTTAAAAAAAAATTCTTCTATTTCTTACCTAGAAGTAGGTAATAAATTTTTTGAATTTTTTTACAAAACTCAGTCTGATTTCCCAATCAACTTCTCGCAGTCCGATTATCCCAAAATTATTTCTCAATATGAAAAATATATTATTTTTTCAGAATATTGTTGAGAATATTCTGAACAACATCTTCTTCCATCCAAAAATCCCAATATAATTTTTCTAGTCTTATTATTTATCCCAATACGATGACCAGTTGAATACAACAAAACAAAATTCAGAAACCCTTTCTTTTCAGTAGAGCTATGTCTTCTTTATTCTTCTCTTTGAATAGTACATCTATCAAAAGTACAAAGTACTTTACCTTTTATTCTCACCAAAAATTGGTTTGGGTGGGATTCCTGACACGTCCCTATCGTGGGGTGTGACAAAAACAAATAAAACCTAAGTTAAAATGTATCAAAGTGGGTAAAATAACTTGTCTCCAGATAGGAGTGCACAACAACTATGTTTGTCACTTAAATTAAAGAAATAAGAAGAGGTTCTTTTTTAATGTTGTTTAAGTTAAAAAATAAAACAAGCAATTGAAAAGAAATGTTGAACACTAATGGATGAAGAGAGTGATGGGGTCAGGGTAGGATCACATTTTGTAATGTCATCATAGTCACAAAGATCATCTTACCTCTCTTCCTTTTGAATGACAAATGAATGACTCCTCGATCGAGTCATCTATCACCCTTGGTTAAAGAAGGAAATAGAACTCACTCCTATGTGCATGAAAGTTCATAAACAATTCCTAAACATATAAGGCAAGTCCCGATCAGGAATTTTTTCTCCTTAGAACTGTATAAAAAGTCTACTAGTTCCACACAAATGCCAAGGATCGTTAGACACTCGCCACCTAACACAATCTTCTCGATCGAGACAAATTGCACTATGGAGAGGGAGATAAAAAGTCTTTAACCAAAGCTATTAAAAATTAATAAACCAAACTCAAAACACGATCACATTAAGAGAATTGTGAAACACTGAGAATATATGTCATTCAAAAGAAAGTTAAGGTTTTACATTTAGGCACAAAACTTCGACATTACAAAAGATAAACTCCCCCTTCCCCGATCACTCAAAGGTTTTACCCCTCCATGTGGAGGGTATTAGAGTTGAAAGGGGAAGAAGATAGAATAATCAAACCAAGTAAAAAGAAAATATAAAATACAAATAAATTCAAGAACTCATTCCTCTAGCACAACCCTTCTTTCTCCTACTTCAACCCCTTGGAAAGGAAGTGAATACTCTTATTTATAGGATTGGGGAGTAGAAAATTTCCCTCCAAAATTACTACCCCGAAAGTTTGAGTTCGGTTGGCATAGTAAATGACATATTTTGAGAATTTTTCCTTCTTGAAAGTTTTTCCCCTCCGTGTCTTCTGTCGACCCACAAAAGTTTCCCCTATTGGTCCACGTATGAAGGAGATATGCCCACATTACTCCATATATTTATTTTTGTCTAGGTGACTCTTCGTCTTCCACAACTCCAACTTCCCATGCATTTAGGTCCTTGAAAACAACTGATTCAGACGTGGACTCATTAATGAAATATGTTCAATAATTCCTCTTCCAGCTCCTTGTTGAATATCATCTCAATTGGATCGGTCATCTTCGAGATAAAAGATCAGCATTAAAACCTTCCAAATCTGCACACAGTTTTCGAGGCCTGGTTTGTGAGCTGAATTGGAGCTTCCAAATGATGGATTGATCTTTGGGTAAATAAGTATAAAATGAATCTCATCGAACATAGAAACCTGAAAAAAAAGGAACCATACAATATGGATCGAAAATATAAAAGATATTCCCGAAATACAGAAGCTCCACAAAACTGCTAAATTTCCAGAATTAACCAATTTCCACAATTATGCCCATAATTCACCAAAATACTAAAATGATACAAATCAGCTAAAATTGGTTAATTGGAAGGGGTTAAATCATTTAAAAACATATGAAAAATTAAGAAAATATTATCTATATCAATTCCTAAAAAATTTCACACTCAATCAAATTTTTTGAATCTACACGTTCCTTTGAAATTTGGGTTCATATTAACTTCATAATCTATTATCAACACTTATTTAACATTCTCAAATCATATCAAAACATCATCTCTACTAAATAATTTTTGTAAACATCATTCTAATTCTGATTTCCCTTTTCAATTTGTTCTTATGACCTACTTCATTATGATGAATACAAATATAAAACAATATATTATTATTCATCTCTTCTCTTGACCCACTTGAATTATAAACAAAGTAATTCAAAGTATTTTAAATTTTCAACTAAATTATTGATATAGCTATTAATTTCTTCTTCATATTGGCCACCACATAATTTTCCTTTTCTTTTCATTCATCAGTTCCAAAAAATTATTCCTCTGATGATTATTATGGAATACCGAGTATGGACCGGTATCACCATCTCCAACATCAACAAATTTGTTCTCATCTGAATATGAAACCAATCGATTTTTATAACAAAAATGTATGCCTCAAATTAATATGATGACATACTTAATTCAATGGATCAACATTAGTAACTTATTTATTTTTTGAATATGATTCTCAAAAACTTCTTTCCTCAAGGATTTAAATCTTCTAGATTTTGGTCTCACTGAAAACTAGAACCTTTATTATGGCAATCCTACCCTTCCATTAAACAAATATGTATCAAGAAATATCATTACGATGATCTTTAGGCCAACACGATTAAAATACCTAAACTATATTATTTAATAATCATTTAACAAGTTTAATTACTTTCTTTATTACTTTTATTACATTGATGATCAACTTTATCATTATATCACTTACTATGAAATGTGTTGCAACTTCCTTATCACTCATAAACATATTTTTTTCCTACTCATCTTGAATACGATTGGCATGATAACAATCAGACAGAATATGATTGGAATAAAAATTTTCAACCATTTCTTTCATCAAGCTTTCATAACATGTTTTACAACATACTTATGATTTAGGAGAACTACAATATCTAAAATGAAACATCAAATTTTCATCACAGTTTGGAAGACTCAAATTATTCCCCATTATGATCAAACATTTCATTCCAAACTTTGGCTGAGTTCGATGATCCTATTCATCCAGAAAACATATTTCCAATGTGTTGGAATTTCTTAACCATTGTGAGTCTGGTTTTATTGAATATGTTGGTTAGTCTAATTTTTATCAATTACGAAGTGAGGTGATTTATTTTCATATTAAACTCCATTAACAACAAATGAAAATACCTGAATATGATATTTATCTTTATCATCTTGGTCCTAACAATCTCCCACTTTGGATTTTTTGTTAACCATGGTTCATAAATCACAAAACATTTTATCCTCAATCTATGTATTACTTATCAATAATTATAAGACTACATGTGCTAAACCATTGTATGAAACAAGAATTATTGAAATAAAATTCTTGATGTCCAAAAGTAGTGATTATGAAAAATTTCATCATCTTTTCTTCCTCAAATTTAAAACCTTCATAGAATAAAAAAAATGTTTCCAACAACCACTCAATCAAACAGTTAGAATAGTTCACACACTTACAATGATGAATTCACAATTTACCCACAACTCTATCTATTTACATGCTTCCATAATGAAAGATTTATAAAAAAACTACCCCCTTGAATGAAATTTCCAATGATAAGATGAGAGAGGAAAAAAACACATACCTCAACCTTGATGAGAAAGAGGTTAGATGACATTGTTCAAGATCAATTTAGAGAATACTTCCCTGGGTAAAGGTTTATTGAAAATGTCAGTAGCTTGTTCCTATTTAGGAAATGACTCCAACTTCAACTCATTATTCTACACATGATATTTGATGAAATAATTGTTGATATCAATATGTTTTGAATGATAAGGTTGTACCAGATTCTTGGAAACATTGAATTCCCTTTGATTATCACAACCATGGATAAAGGTTAACTTCTATTCAACAAGTTAGTATTCTAATTGATTCTTCATCCAAATAAGTTGAGTAGTAGATTGTGTAGTATAAAAATATTCAGATTCAGTTGTAATGACAGTTATTGAATTCTATGTCATTATATTCCAACAAACATTACATTTACCTAGAAATAAAAATCCACCTTATGTGGATCTTCTATCATCAACATTTACTACCTAATCATCTTTTGAATACCCAAAAAATCATTACTTTCTAAGCTATTATACCTGATTTCGTTTTTTTGGGCCCTTGATGTATTTGAGAATTATTTTACTCGAAAGTAAATTTGATTGTTTAGGATCACTATAAAATATTTCACAGAAGGTAACATAATAAAAAATATAGGGTCCTAAGGTAGTAAAATATAAATAAATTCCAAGAAACTTTAGAAACCATTTCTGATCAACTTTCTTGTCTTCCCCATCTTTAATGGACTTGGATCCCACTAATATTGAGGTGTAAAATAGTTTTGAATTTTCTATACCAAAATGTTTATGAATTTCATTAGCATACTTTTCTTGATAAATAAAAATGTTTTTCTTCATTTATTAAATTTGTAACCCAATAATGTTTTTCATTTCTACCAACATGGAAATCTCAAACAACTTTTTCATTTATTTAGAAATCCTTTCACAAGATCTTTAATTATTCCTAGTAAAGATAATGTCATTAATATAAATAATTATGATGAAGGAAAAATCTTGATTTTCATTGATGTAAATATTTTTATCAACTCTTCCTTTCTTAAAACTCATATTCCTTATGAAAGTATCCAGTTTGGAATATTATACCCTCATATATTTATTTAGTGCATACAAGGATTTGTTAAATATGAACATATAACTTTCCTCTTTCCCAACAACAAATCCACAAGGCTGTTCAATGTAAACTTCATCATTAAGATCAACATTTATAATTGAAGACTTTACATCCATTTTAATATTTTTGTAACTCCATTTTGTAGAAATAACAAGAAAAATCATGCTTTTTTCTATCCTTTCCACCAGAGAAAAAGTTTCATCAAAATCAACAACATCAATTTTAGAGTAACCTTTACATACTAATATTTCCTTGTTTTTTATCACTTCCCCTTATTCATTCATTTTGTTCTGGGAAACACACTTTGTACCAATAACATTTTTGTTATCTAAATTAGGTATGAGTTCCTATAAATCATTCTTTTCTATCTCGTCTAACTCTACATTCGTGTATTGAACTAATTCTAGATACTCAAAATTTTATTTCACATCATTCGGCCCAATTTTTGAATACAAAGAAGTAAGTGTAATAGAATTTGTTGTTCTTATTGTTTGAAACTTTTTGTGTTGATCAACAATAATGTTCTGAGTTCCAATTGCTTCCTAATCTTGGGATGAGATTTTAGAGATTCTTCTTCATCACTTGAAATAGTTGAGTCTGATTCTTTTTTATGAGTAGGATTACAATTGAATGTATCCTTATCAGAAATGTTGAAAAAAATTTCTTAATCCTACTCAACTTCCTCATCTGTTTCATTATATTTATCCTTAATATATTTTTCAATAACATTCAAATTATTAGAATAAAAAATTCTTTCTATTTCTTTGTTGAAACATCTATATACTCTTCCTTCTAGAGTATAACCTAGAAAAATTACATCTTCACCTTTTTTCTCAAACTTTCCCATATTTCCACCATTCTACTTTATAATGGATGGACTCTTGAAAACTCTTAAGTGTTTAAAACATGTAGTTTTTCTATAAAAAAATTATATGGAGACATATACAAACTTGGCCTATAGAAACATCAGTTTTATATATAAACAATAGTACTCATGGGTTTCCTCCAATAAGAATGAGAAAGACTTTGTTCAATTAACATAGTTCTCCCCATTTCCACCAAACTTCTATTCTTCCATTCATATACCCCATTTTGTTGAGGTGTTTATAGGGAACTATAATCATGCAAAAATCCATTATTATCATGATAACTTTCAAATTATTCATTCTTATACTCATCTCCATTATTAGTTTTCTCCTTTTTCATTGAATACTCACTTTTCTTCTTAGATTTTCTCATAAAACCTTTAATCATTCTCAGAGCATATGATTTATGATTCATATTCATTACACAAGTAATGTGATTAAATTCATAAATGAAAGTGATGATGTAATTATCATCATTTTTTTATTGTTTTCTTATTGGTCCATAGATGTCGGAATGAATAAGTTTCCAAGGGTTGTTTTGAACAAATCTCAACTTTTGTGTACACAGATATTTTAATTTTTCCCTTATGAAAAATAGTGCAACAAAAATATCTTATTTATTGAAAATCAAGAATATCATGAACAAAATATCTCTTTCATAACTTACTCTTTTTTATTTGAAACAGGTGTCCCATCCTTTTATGCTATAATTAATTTTCATCTACCATACCAAAGTAACAAGAGTTTTGTACCTCACCAACTTGAAATAAGTTTCCCTTTTTATGTTGGCCTCTTGTAACTATCTTTTCATCCTTATCAATTTTAGCAAAAAATACATATTTCTAAAAGGTTACTTTGTTACATTCATCACATAATTGTGAAACACTCAACATGTTATGTTTAAAATCATCAATATATAAATATTTCATAGATTTAAACTTTTCGTTCCCAATGATAGTTGATCCAACAACATTGATTAATATTATTTCATCCTTGTTGAATGTCACAGTTACTTCTTTGGAGTCTTTAAAATTATTCAAAAAATTTAAATCTTCTTTCATGCATGAGGAACACCCGCTATCAATAATCTAAGGTTGTTGAAGATTAAATTATTTGAGGGTAGTTTTAACAACAATAGATTTTTCTTTCTTCACCTCCAGCTTATGAGAAATATTATGAAATTTATATTGTGCCGTTAACAAAAAAATAAAACCCTTATCAATATTACCTTTTTGTTAAAATCATTCACAAATTGTTTCTTGGGGTTAGAAACTATTTTAAAATTTTAAACCATCATTATCAGGTTTCTATTGAACTTCATTTTCATACTTATTCTTTTGAGAAGATTGACTCCCCCGAAACCTATGACTTTCAAAACCTATGGAATAATAGTAATGTTGTTGGTTGAAAAAACACATATTAGTTTTATTTATGATTCTATAACAATACCAGTAGTAACCATAGAATGAATATTTTTCTATATGGCTTCCATACCGACTGGAGTTATTAATATGCTTCTTAGAAACATTCTTATCTAAATTTTGTTGACCACCAACCATTCTGTTATCAATCAGAATCTTAATTTTTTGCTTATTTCTCCTTTTATCATTGTCATAACTAGAAATAATAGAAAAATTTACATATTCATATTTTTTAGAAACCATTTTAGACTCAGGTTTTTCAAAAGCATTTGAATTCTCAACATTGTTAATCTTAGCCACATACATAATTTTCTAAGCTTTCTTTATTCTAGAAAAAATTATATCCTTCCTATCAACTTTTTATGGTTACTTTTGTTATCCTTATCCGATTTTTTCAATATGAAAACATTCACCAACATCGTGTATAGATTTTTTTGAAAAATATAATTTTATTTTCATCTTTACAATGTTTTTACTAAACATGTTCTAACTATTATTTTTATGCCTTTAACTTCCATTCTAGATTTTCATTACGAATCATTTCATCCTTAAGATATTTTTTCAAATCACTAATATCCAGTTGCATCTTTTTCTTCTCATCTAAAAAAATTTCATGAATTTTTTAGGAGGAACATTCATCTTACAACTTCTTGATTTGTTTTTCAAGACTTCTAATATTTCTCAAATATATTTGAAATCTTATTTTAAATGAAATTTATGTTGAGTTTCTTCTTAATCAGAACTACTGATTCTGAATTCTTCATCATTAATTGTTACACTAAAAGTATTCTCACCAATATGCTCATTAGAATTTTTGGATTTAGTTTTACTATCTTCTTATTCTTTATATTTAGATAAGAAATTACACCTTTTAGATTTTGATAATTTTTTACCCTTCCCTATAAAATAAAATTTTTCTTTCCACCCTATTTCTTCCATTACCTTCTTGGCCTTATTTCTTCTTCATCACCATATTTTAATTTCATTCATTGTGGATATTTTTTTGAAAAGTGCCCAATGAATAAATATTCAAAAAATTTCAAGGTAATATTCCCTTTATATAAAACTATACCTCTTCTCAATTTTTTATAAAAAAAGATAATATATAATTATGATTTTTACATAACTCATTTTCAGAATCAGAATAACCACCTTCTTCTTCAATAATAATCTTCTTTGAATTATCTTTCTTCATAGTCTTGAATGAAATTTCTCTATCAAATTTTATTTTTCTTTTCATATCTATATACGTTATTATTTTATATGTGATGATAGTTCTATGAAAATCATCTATAGATAATTTTTTATGATATCTATCTTCTAATTAATAAACATTAGAATCAAACTTGTCAGGAATAATTCTTAATATCTTTTCACCTAATATAGAAGCCTCGATCTTTTAACTAATTCATCTGATAGTGTTGAAGATGTTATATAAACTAGTAAATAAGTCCCTAATAGATTCATACCCTCCCATTTTCAAGTCTTCATACTTCAACCTCTAGATTTGTAATTTTTATTCTTCACTTTTGTATTGAATTCATATATGATTTTCATCTTATCTCATATTCCTTTATCTATGGAAACACCCTTCACCCATAAAAATTCACTTTTAGTAGGTGATGATAGTAAATAATTCTTGTCCCTTCCATCAATCTTAAGATTATTCTTATCAATAGATTAAGATGAACTTTATCATCAATATGAGGAAATACATATATTGCATCTTCAAAAAAATCATATATAATAGACATAAGATGGGGGAACATTATATCTTTCCAAATATGATAATTCTTACCATCAAAAACCAGGATTCCTTTATTGCTGACACAATTTAAATTATCCATCAACGTATCTTCAAAACATCAACAAAGAATAAATGAAGGGTACATGTATTTGATACTAATTGTAATTGCCCAGTCATGATAATTGTATCACTGAGAGGGGAAGGAGTTGATTAGTGATATATTTTTCTTTTATATTTCTTTTCTTATTAATTTTTTCCCCTATTAAATATTTCTTTTCCAATTGAAAATAATTAAAACCCACTTCTATAAGAACACAAGAATTTACAATGTTTATTATTCAAAAAGAATATATACATCCTTGGTATTGTTTGAAAATGATCTTATACCACACAATCAAATAAAATACAATCATTTTGTGTGGTATACTTTTAGTCGGATATTTCCTTTCACTTTTGTGTCACTATGTAAACAATTCAATAGTGCATATTATCCTTCTAGTACAAATGATATAATAAATATTTTTGTAAAAAAATAAATTATGATGCTTCTTTATCAACATTCACAAATGTGTTCATTTTTATAAAAAATATTTACTTCCTTAGCTAAAAGATGGTAAGAATTTTTCAGGACATTGTTACAAAACTCAGTCGGATTCTCCAAGTCTAATTGAGCAATAAGAAAAATATATGACTTTGTTAGAATATATTTGACAAAATTATTAACCGTTTCTTCTTCAATATAGAAATACCAATACAATCTACTAATCTGATGATTCCACCCAATACAATAAGGTATCTACATATCAATTTTTACATATATGAGATAAATGTAATGTTCAACATTTAATTATTTTTTGTGTTGTATCTACTACCCATTTTGATATATTATATAATTAATTACTTTTTCATTATGGTATTTAAAATATACATTCAATATTATTCCTTCATCAAGCTTATTATTTAAATTGTTTTAGAGTTGTATGGGACACTTTGGGATGTTTAAATATTATTTTCTTTATGATTAGTACTAATGTTATTTCAATGGAATTTCTATTCTAGGATACTTTATATCCATTTTTAAATAAAACCTTTCTTTATTATCTATTTATTCATTACCATTTTCAAGTATTAGTACTATTTTTTTCCAATCATTGGTACTCAAAATGTTTTAGAAAATGTTTTTAATGAAACTAAATATTGTTTCTCTCTTTAGACAAAGATCCTGTTTTCTTCTAAAATCCATGTTTTAATATAAGAAAAATTCAAAAAGGTTTTTAAAATGATTTGGTAATGAAATTTTTACCCTTTCTTTCTCATACCATTGTTTTAAAAGGAATCTTCTTATCACTTTATGAACAATTAATTTTTTAACCTTTAATAATTAAAAAAGAATGTTCTTTTACCTCATGTGACAAGTACAGATTTACCAACAATCATTTATTTGAAGCTTCCTTTTCATGTGTAAAAGGTTAATTTTTAAGGAAAATGTTTTTTAAAGTTATTTTCAAAGAAAAAATTTCCAAATTTTTTTTCATAATAAAAGGATATTTTCCTCAATGATTTTTTAAATATTATTTTATAGTATTTTTATTCGTCGTCAACAATAACCATTTATTTTTACTCCACTTGAGATTTCTTTATTTATTTCATCCTTATTCTTCCTATGGGAGGCTTATTATTGATTTGTCCAAGGATAGTATTCACATTAACTTTTTGAATCATTTGTTTTTTCCCATGAAATATTCAATCTTATATGATCATTGAAGGTTGAATTTCTCACTAATTATCCATTTCATTCATCATGTATGTTACTATTACCTAAACCCTATACCATTTTATATACAGTGTCTACTTTGGTAGTTATTTTATTATTTGGGAAAATATTGATAATTTCATATACTTTATTCAATACAAATATTTGATAAGGAATATTATTTATTATGATTATTCAATATGAGGAATTATTTGGATCGACAATGATGGGAGGAGCCTGAAATTTATATAGGTCCTCAATGAACTAATAGGTTCACATGAGAAAAACTAACTTATCAAATTATAATTGTTTAAACCGTCTTGTGAATGGTATTTATGGTATAGGTTTTCATGTTCCTCAAACATGATGTCTATTAAGAAATCATTTCCCTTTATTATTTTTAGTTATTATTCATCCATGATATTTTACATCGAAATTTATATTGATACATTTCATTTTAAGTTATTTAGATCGAATTTGTTTATGTTCTTACCTTTCCATATTTAATTTTCCTTATCTAGTTATTTCAATGTAATTTTCTTTCAGTTATTACATTTCCATAATATTTATGAACTTTCTTCCCAGTTTATTGATTATATAGTGAAATTCCTTCTCAGTTTATTGATTATATAGAATGTGAGTTCAGTTATTCACCATGTCATAATTATTATTCTCATTGATTCATTATTACTTCCTCTATATTTTTCCCTTTCTGAGAATTTGAGCTCATCCTTATTATGTTTATTTCCCTAGGAATCCAAGAAGCGTACTTTGAATGATATACAGGGATACACAAGATGGATTAGATTAATCCTTGAAGCTATTTATTTAGAAAGAATAAAATTTTTTGTTTTAATTTGTGTATTTTTTTCTCATGTATGAATCTCATTTACCAAGAATACTAAACTCTCGATCTTTCGGGATTTAATTCCCTATTATATTTCCAATGTAATAGTTTTAGACACAGACTCTAGGCCTTCTAGGGTCAGGTTACTACTGTTGGTATTAGAGTAAGTTGAGTATCATCCTTGGAAACTAGATTTAGGAAAACATAGGTTAGAGAACACAGACCTAAGGTAGAATTTTAGGATATGTATAGAAAAAAATCCTAGAATTTTGGTAAGGTAAGGGTTATGTGGTTCTTTATAGCAATATATCCATGTGTGGATACTACATGTGTATGTGGTTTTGATACATATGTAGCTAGGATTAATAACTATAACAAGGTATTTTGAGCCTAACTTTGGGTAACTTGGTATACAACAACGGTCTTTACTCCACAACTACTTTGACACTCCTGTGGGATTTGTTTAGGATAATTTACATTTTCATTAAAAACCACCATGATGGATTTTGACAATGAATAACCTAGGTTAAAAATAGGGTGTATTGATATGAAATAGGGTATCATGATTTAAAAATCCTATAAATTATATTATGGATAAACACTTGACAAAGGAAAGATCTATGTGGAAATAAGTGGATGATGTATTTATGTATTAGGGTTGTGTTGAAAATTTTAGTTAAAAGTTTATTTTGTGATTAAACTAGTTTAAATTATTTCCATCATATTTATTTTAGGAATTATATTAATTTTGTTTTAGAAAATGATGACCTATAAGCTGGATGATAACTAATTACATTTGGAAATTCTATGGGTCTTAAACACATGACCAAAGGATGATATGGGTTTCTTTCCATCTTCTAACCTATCAAATTTCTTGGTTAATTTTTCATTGTTTTTAGTTAAACAATTTTATGAATAAATGTTAATGATAATATAGTAGTTCAACTTTTGAGGATTATATATTAATCAATTAACAATATTGGTTTTGGAAGATAGTTAAGGAAAATAGATAGAATTTTCACTCTTTTATGAGCTTCGCAATCCTTTAAATTCTTCTTTTAGTGCTTCAGGTATAAAAAGTCATTATTGGTAATTAATTTCTAGGAGTAAAGGAATGAATTAGAATTTGATCAAAGCACAACCAAAATTTAGGATTTTCCATATGAAATTGAAACCTATAATGTAATAATATTTCATTATATTATTATGTAGTAAAATAATTACCCAACATTTGGACAGTGTCTTAAAAATAAAATATTTTCTTAATATCATAATTTTTGTTGAATATGTGGTATTCTATATCATCACAGAATTATGGATTTGAGGTCCTCAACTTTACATTGATCATTCACTTGTTTGTGATTGATGACCCCATTCAATCCTTATATATATTTACATTTTTCCTACAAGTACGTTTCTCTACTTTACACTGATGTTCTCTTACATATAGACATAGTTACATGGTAGTCCATGTGACCTATGTACTTTCTATTCTCTCTTTTATAGAGGATGACTTATAAACCCTTCTGATGATGTGGGATTTCAAACATAGGAAGTATCAAACAATCTGTCACCATGATCGAGTTTAAATTATGAGGATGCAATTTAAATAAGGTGGGGAGAATGTGATGAACTGAAAATCTAATGTAAGAACCATTAACTCGATAGCATGTATGACACGTGACACCGAACACGTAAGGTAATATAATATCTAGATACTTTATAAAATATTTACTATTAAAAATATATTCTATGTATTTCAATACAAGCAACACCGAGTCAGCTAGTGTTGCATGCAAGAGAGGCCTTCCTTGACAGATTAGGTTACATGCAAGAGTGGCCTTCCTCGATAGCTTGTGTTACAAGAAAAAATGTTTGTCCTTGATAGCTTCAATTACAGGCAAGACCTATTTTCACCAAATAATAATTAATTATTAAAATATTATTATTTAATATAATATGATATAACCTAGACATTATGTTAGCAGTTATAAATAGTATTAACTAACATATGAAAATTTATGGTTTATATAAATATAAAATGAATTCATTGGTTACCAACTAATAATAAATGAAAATATGAACCAACTGGATATAGAAAATAAATATTATTATTCATATACATCCAAAAGAGTTTTGTCTTAATAAACATAGTTAATTCAAATTAATGAATTATTTTAATGAAATATATATGTTATATATAAAATATAATATTTTTATATTAATCCATTATGTTTGATATACATAAGATAATAATAAACCCTATTTTATATATAAAACCTATATTTTTATAAAGGCAATTTTACCACCTTTTAATAGAGAACGAATTTTAAATTTGAATTTTAACACTTTAATTGATTTAATATCAAAAAATAAACTTAATCTTTGAAATATAAATATACCAATTATTTTAGGGTTACTTTTTGATATTTTTCTGAAACATTTCATATTTAATTAATAGTTAAAAATAATAAATTTTAGTTCAAAACATCTTTTTTATATAATATATTTCTATGGTTAAATTATATTTGTAATTTTTTTTAAATTTTAAATAGATAATATTTTTATAAATTAATTCAATTTATGTCATTGGAATAAATTTTTATTTTAAATTGATTATAAAAAATAGCAAACTTTCATACCTTTTTACCTTAAAAACGTGCATTGTCGTCCCATCTTCGGGAATAAATTTAAATTAATTTCTACAACTTATATGATTTGAATTTGGAAAATTAAATTCCATATTTTGAATAAAAATAATTTATAATTTCAAATAAGACCAAATTTGTTTTTGAAAATAATATTAGTGAAAGTAATTAAAATTTATTACAATTATTAATGTAAAATTAAGCTTAATAAAGGAATAAATCTTTAACTTAAGGGGCCAAATGACCTAGAAAATTTTCCAAAACCACTTTTATGGACATAATTAGGACATTAAACTTCCATTATTGAATTTGGTTAGCTTTTTATGGCATTTGTTTTGGTTAAATCTGGGGTACACCTATCTTGATTTCAAAAGACCAAGTGACTCATTCCCCCCCCCCTTATAAATGGCCACCACCACTCCCCATTCTTGACACATCTCAAACATCTTATACATGAACAATATCATACCATATAGCTTTCCAACATCCCTCCACTATAAATTTAAGCCTATATTTTAGTATAAATCCTTCCATGGTATCATTTTGGTAGAAACCAAAAGTAGTTACCCGATTAAGAGGTAATGTCTTCTCTCAAGCTTTGTAGTTTTATTTCCATTCTCCAACCCCTAATATATTATAATTATATTATTATATAACAACACAATTATCCTTAACATACTAGTATTTTTTTATGATGAAGGTTATACCTACACTTACACACACTTCCTTCTAATGGGTAACGAAGATATTGTTTCTATGTCCGACAAACTACTGCCTCACAAAATGATGATTGTTTATTTTCCATTACCACATTTCATGGTTGAAAATTATTATATACGCTTTGTTTATATATGATATATATGATATTTATTATCTCTTAATACTTCCTTAATTTTTTTATAACACATATCTTTAATACATTCCATTTATTTAATATGATAACTTTGTTTGAGGAAGTGTGGATTACTGCCCCATCAAAGAGATGTGATTTGTTCACATGTTCTATGGAATGTAAAAATGAATATTATAATTAAAAATATGTGACATAAAAAAACCATATATGATATTAATGAAATAATTAAATTTATGTATATATACTATATATATATATATCATTTTAATTATTACCCTTTCACACACTTAAAAATTGATAACGTCGTCTGTGGACATGTGGACTTCCGACTCCTCAGCACACTATGATTCATTTTACATCACAATAATTCTATATAAAAGAATATATGATTTAATAATATATTATTTATGATATAATTATATGTTTGGAATGATATGGTGTTACTTACATTCTCCCCATAATAATCATTGATTAATAAGAGCATTACTCATGCGTACGTACAACCTAACATCTCCATGATTGTAACATTGGTTTTTTTTTCATTACCATATTTAATGATTTTTCATAAAATGCATAATTAATGAAAAAATATGATAACTATTTCATGATTATTATTTTTGATATTTTTTATAATAACCCCTTTAACCATAGTTGACCTACCAATTTTGTTTTTGATACATTATCCGAATTTTTTCTAAACACCCTACATAAACAGAATTTTTCATGTAGTTGTATAAAACATAGTAAAAAGTCAAATAAAATTAATTATAAACTTAAAAAAATTCTCAATAAATTAGAAATTTAAAATAATTTTATTATTCAATAAGTGAACGGATGTTCACCCAATAGTAAACTCATGGTAATGGATTCTCATCTCACTTTTTACATCTGTGAGATAAATGTCATATTAAAATTTTGATTACATTGGGTGGTGTATATACTACCCATTTTGATATATAATATCATGAATTATTTTATCTTCATTTTATTTGAAAAATACATTCAATATTATTCATTCATGAGGAATATGATTTAAAAAATTTCAATGTTATATGGGACACCTTGGGATGTTTAAAGATTATATTTTTCAAGAATAGTACAAATGATCTTGCAATGGAACATCCATTAGAGGAAATTTTATAACAATTTTACAACAAACCGTTTCATTATTATCTAGTTATTCATGACTATTTTCAAGTATTAGTACCATTTTTACACTGTCTGGTACTTAAAATTTTTTAGAATTTTTTTATAAAAGCCCAACTTTATTTATCTCTTTAGTTAGGGAAACTGTTTTATTTTAAAAATCGTGTTTTAATAAAAAAATTTGAAAATATTTTAAAAATGATTTGGTTTAGAAATTTTTATCCTTTTTTTCTTTTACCATTGATTTCAAAGTAATATTCTTTTATTTTTTCAAACAATGTATTTGTCTAAAGTTCAACGTGCAAATAGATTGTTCTTTTACCTCGAACTATAAATATGAATTTACCAATCGTAATTTATCTGAAGCTTCCCTTTCATGTCTAAAAGGTTACATTATAAAGAAATTTTTTTCAAAAGTGATTTTCAATGAAAAGTTTTTCCAAAAGGTTTTCATAATCATAGGATATTTTACCCAATTTTTTAAAGATCTTTTTATAGTTTTTCTATTCATCAGTATCAACAGAAACTACTACAAAACAAGGTTTATCCAATACCAGGGCATTAAAAGTGCTAGCTAAAAATGATGTTAAAGACCCCCTTTGTCAGTGCTAAAAAACATTATTAATGGAGGTATTTAATAATGATAAAAAACAATGATAAAGGGGGACCTTTATCAGCACTTTTAAAAAATCACTGATAAATCAGATCTTTTAACAACACTTGAAAAAAAACACTGCTAAAGGGGGGGGGGCCTTATCAGCACTTTTTTTGAAGCGCTAATATAGACACAACTTTTTCAAGGCTTTTTTAGAAGCACTGATAAAGTTATACATAAAAAAATTCATTAAGAATTATTTATTAATATATAAATATATTTATATTGATATAAATATAATATATATTTTTTAGAATACGTTTTAGATAAGGTAAATAGAAATTTACACTTAATATATAATATATTTTGTGAAAATGGATTAGAAAATAAATAAATAATTATGTTTAAATAATAATTTTCTTATTATTTCCGATTAATAGTCATTTAATATCAATTTAAAGATAGAAAATAAAAAAACAATAAAATATCTAAAATAAGTTGAAAACGTAACTCAAACATCAAATAGTGATAACTTTTGATCTGGGTGTCCATTTATGATCTACCACATATCAAATCATATTTTTTAAAGAGATCTCCAACCTTAGTGACAATGGTAAACCTCTATAACATGTTTAAAGGCCAAAAAACTCATAAGATCTCAAAAATGGAGTTTTTAGTCAGGGTACCTTGATTTTTTGAAATTGGATGGATTTTAAACCTATTTTAAGGGGTTATTATTGCCTTTTTGGGTGGTGACTAATTTTTGTCCTAGGTATTACATTTATATTGATATTATGCTTTTAAAATTTTATCATTTTTCATAATTTAATTTTATTTATAATTAAATATATGCATTTTTCTTATGTTTACTTATAATAAATCACTAATATAAATACATATATCAACAAATTTATGTAAAAATGTATATTTGAATATATTTAAATAGATACATATTCTAAATATGTATTTAATATAATATCTAGCCATTTTTACATTATAAATACATATACATATGTGTGTATTAATAGAGAGATATATATTTATATTTTATTCTATTATATATAAATGAATATAATATATAATATATTTAAATAAATATAAGTATATATATATCACACACACATATATACATTATAAATGTATTTTAAAATAATTATATAAATATATTTAAATATATATATATTTGTATAAAAACATAAATATCATTAAATAGTCATCAAAACAACATTGTATAGTGGTAAAGGTGTTCCATCTTTGAAGGAGAGGTGTAGGGTTTGAATCCAAGAAGATGCGCATATGGATAGAAATTCACAAAGTGATGATAAAAGGTGGAGGGGTTAAAAGCACTGATAAAGGTGGGGTAAATCGATATTAAAGAGTTCGTGGAAGCCCGGATAAATGGGGTCAAGCTCATAAGTGTCCAAAAAAATATAATTTTACCCCCTTTAACTATTCTGCCTTTATCATCACTAATAAAGTGTTATTAAAGGCCCCCTTTAACATCACTAAAAAGTGTTGTTAAAGGACACATTTAGCAATGTTTTTTTATCATTGTTAATGGGGGACATTAACAGTGTTTTTTAGCGCTGATAAAGTTTTGAACTTTTAACCACGCTCATATTGTCAGTGTTTTATAAGAATTGATAAAGGACTATTCTAACACTTTTAAAGGCCTATTTTTTAGTAGTAAAACATTTATTTTTACTTCCTTGAATTATTTGTTATTCCCCTTGAAATAATCAATCTCCTTTGATCATTGAACATTTAATTTACCCATAATTATCCAATTCATTCATCATGGACGTTACTACTTTATAAACAAGATACCATTTTACATATGATGTCTATGATTACAGTTATTTTAATATTTCAGAAAATGTTGATAATTTCTTCATCGTTATTCAATACCGATATTTGATAAGGCTTATTATTTATTTTGATTATTCAATTTGAGTAATAATTTGGAAAATAAATGATGGGAGGAGACAAAAAAATTTATAGATCCAAAATTCATTGATAGGTTCTCATGAGACAAATTTTTTGTGAAAATTAGAATATTTTAAACCTTCATGTGAATGGTCTTAATGATATAGGTTTCCATGTGCCTTAGACATGGAATCCATTAAGAAAGAATTTACTAAATTTGGTTTCCTTTATTATTCATCCATGAGATTTTGTGTCAACATATCTATGGATACATTTAATTTATAATTATTTAGATAATATGTGTTTTAGTTTCATACCTTACCATATTTCTTTTTTCTTATCTAGTTTTTTTGTGTCATGTGTTTTCATTTATTACCTTGTCATGTTGTTTATGCACCTCTTTCTCAGTTTATTGATTATATGGCATGTGAATTCAGTTATTCACCATTTCATAATTATTATTTTCATTGATTCGTTATTTATTCCACTATATTTTGACCTTACAAATCATTTTATCTCACCCTTATTATATTTATATACCTAGGAGTCCAAGAAACATACTATGAATGATATGTTGGGATTTACTAACTAGATTAAAGTTATCCTCATAGCTAATTATTTATAATGAAGAAGAAAAATATATATTAATTAGTTTATTATTTCCTCATGTATATATCTATTTTATCGAGACTACTAAACTCTCAGTCATTTGGGATTTAATTCCCAGTAATCATGTCAAAGAAATAGTAGTAGGCACCGGCTTTGGGCCTTCTGGGGTTGGGTCCCTACGGATTTCCTCTTAGAGATGCTAGGGTTAGTCTTATGAGAATACCAGAACTTCTAATATCTGTATATGGAAGTTAAGAATATATATTCGTAGGGTTTGGGCGATCTATAAGGTTCAAATTGGATTAAGTAAGTGAGGGAGAAAGTTCCCTTTTATAATTTTGGTGGGGCATTTTCAGAATCTCCCAAAATATTAAATTTATATATATTATTTTTTAATTAAAAATGTCTTAAAATTGATTTATTTAAAACCTAAGATGAGTATGGGTCTAAATCCTCTCAATAAAATTTTACACATGTTTAGGCCACAATGTTATCCTTATCATTTGTCATTAACCCATAGTTAAACCCTATAACTCTTACCATGGAAACTTTTTTTTACTCTTTAGGAATAATATAGATACTATAAAATGATAAACGAACCCCAAATGGATCATTGATGACATATTTAACTTTTTGTAGTTATTTGGATGAATTTATATTTTTATTTATTTTATATCATTTATTAATATATTATTTATTTTAAAGTATCATTTTTTTCATTTTTGATACTATTCAATATTTGTCTTTTTTTAAATAATTATAACTCCATGATAACTTCGAACCAAGACTTATAATATATCACTAACATTTATAAATTATATATAAAATTCATAGATTTAATTAATTATGTCTAATTTTATTTATTTTAATGTTTTTAACATCATTTATTTTTTTATTTCCATTAATTAATAAATTACTACTTCATTATTATTAAAGCATTTAATTAATTTATTTCTTCTCTATAATTTTTAAATAAATTATCATGATGATAATAAATATATTTTCTTTAAAATGAATAAGTATAGTCTACCTGATATTTTATATAACCATGTATTAAAAATGAAATACTTATTAAAAACATGAGTATGACATTTTTATCTTATCTTAAAATAAAATATAATAAATTTATTATTCACATACAAGTGACTTAAAAAGAGCATAATTTCGGAAAAATGATTCTTTTGGTAGAAGACCACTAATTAAATTAAATTAAGACAAGTGTTGGGGTAATTTTATAATATAATTTATATCTATAATTATCTAATTTACCCTAAACTGTTGTAATTTAAATATTACTATATTTTACTTTTCATATGGCCAAAAATAAAAGAAACCTATTTTCATAATTTAGACCCACTAATTC
This sequence comes from Viscum album, assembly GCA_963277665.1. Lineage (NCBI taxonomy): Eukaryota > Viridiplantae > Streptophyta > Magnoliopsida > Santalales > Viscaceae > Viscum > Viscum album. Next base: position 980,737,124 of record OY728148.1, on the reverse strand, counting down.
CAAATATAGAATCCATTTTTCATAATTTAAAACATATAATTTGTAGTAATTAATTTAATATTAATCTTGTTGACAGTGTGAGAAAATGAGTTATTAAAGTTTAAACCTGCAATAGATTGAAACATTTTTATATCTAAATTCATTGTAAAATTTATTACAATACCCTAAATTTTATTAAATGATAAAAATAATCAATTTATACTTTAAAACATTCAATAATATAATTTATCACTATAAATTATTTTGATTAAAAAAAGTTGTTTTCAATTAAAATTTAGTATTTTTCACTATTCATCAAAACATGAAACAAATCAGAAAAATATAAAAATTTTAACTAAAGTATAATTTAATATTTATATTTAAAATATGAAGTATATTTTTCAAATATAATTCATAAAATTGTCAAAAATTGGATTTAAATTAGGTTTTCCATTAAAAGACGATAAAACAGTTTTTATAAAAAAAGGTTTTATTTGTAATATTTGGTTTATTATTATATTATACCACTCAAATATATTATATGAATACAAAAAATATTTAATTTAATATATAAAATATATATTTCATTAATATCATTCTATAATAGTAATTAATTTAATTTATTAGAATAAAATGACTTTGTGAGCATAAAAATAGTTTTTAAAAAAACATCTCATATATATTCAGTTGGTTACTATATTCATTTTTAATTAATTTAGAAACAATTAATTCAGCCATATATTTTAATAATTTAGTTAATAATAATCATATCCACTAACTTAATGGCTAGGTTATATCTAATTATATTAAATAATATTATTTTAATAATATATTGTTGTTTTGTAAAACCCGGTCTTGCATGTAACGCAAGCCAACTCATTTTTGTGTGTAGCATAAATATATTTTGGTGTTTAATACAACATAATATATCAAAGAAAATGAATTTATTTAAGATGTGACATACTGTAAAATCTTTGTGTGTTATAGGTGATATGGGGACATCAGGTGTTTATGTTAATGCATTTCATCTACAAGGTGTTGATTTTTGAACTTTATTCACTCAATATTGTAAATAAAATGATTTTAATTCCATGAATTAGGTGAAGTCCCGACCCGAGACAAACTATGAGTCGGTGCATTTTGAACATGATGTGTCGTTTTAAAACAAAAACATGCACTGATAAACACACATCACGTCCCATACAGAGGATCGAGTTCGGTTCGGGCTCTGGAAAATTGATAACTTCAGAAATTTCTTATTTGATAAAAGTTGTTACCTGAAAATTTAAAATTGAAAACCTATGGTGAGAATAAGAATTCCCAGCAAGGGGTTTAAAATAAACCAATGAAACTTTTGAATTCCTTTTTTAAAAACTTATCCATATAATATTCTATTATATAAAACTGTAACGCAAGTAACATAACTTAAAAGTGCTCAACTAAGATTTTAATGGAATACATGATTCAATTAGGACAATTTCAAAATTTTGTATTAAAATATATCCTGAACAAGTATGATGTATGAATTTTTAATCAAAAATTAAACTATTATGATTAATACTTAATCAGATTTCCGCGTGAAGGAAAAAAACATCAATTTCATATGTTGGTTACTATTTTACACGAATCATGCCCCAAAATTTTACTTGTGACATCAACAAGAACATTATAAAAACATAAGGGAAAGAGTAGTGAAAGAATAGGCATATCATCGTGAAAAGAACATGTAACATGACTTGAATATCTGGAGTCCACATTTCATGTAGACATTCATGAAACTGTCACTGAGGTTCATCCCCAAGGTGTCAATAAGGAAAAATTACTGAGGCTATTAACCCGGGTGTCATGAATCCTGTCATCTCTAGAGATTAATTATTTATCCCATGAATTGGGGTGCTATTAGGGCACACACTTAATATGTCTTTACATTCATGTGATACACTTAAATCAATAAATTACTTAAACAGGGTTTTATATTCATGATGTCCCATACCACATTGAATAGTTCATTCATCGTTGGTCATAATAGTTGAATTTACATATCTTATATGTGAGAAAGGAATCTAGATGATTAAAAACCAAGATAACAATCATATGTTAGTTATTAAAATGAAATAAGAAAGGAAGATTATGGAACATACATTGAAATATAAAGTACTGAAAGAATATAAAACTAGAATTTATCAGATGTAAGTTTGTTCTTGAAATTCTATAATTTGTTCATCCAATTGATTACAAGGTGAACCTAAAATATCAAGTAGGGTTTTGAGCTTGCACATGCTAAAACATTCAACATTGTTATGCCTTTGCATAATACTGAATAATGTCCATGATAGAAATAATGAATCTTCACCATAAGAAGCATCAATTAAAACATACGTAAAAAAAACAAGTTACTCTTAAATGTGGATATAAGTTTTGTTTAACACCATATTTCTTATGTTTTTAAAACTCCCCCTAAACTCAAGACATAATGTTTAAGGACCTTAACAACTGAAATCAAGGATCACACAAAAAATAAAATATATGTTTGTACACGAACTCATGCTAACATATTGGTACACCAATGTGTGTAAATACCCTATGAATATTAGTTCAACAACCTTTTGAATATGGAAGGTCATGCCCTTAGTCATAAAAATTTGTTTATGAAAACCTAAAAAAACAATTTTATAAAAACCCGATTATATATATAACATTTTTATAATTTATTTATTATTTGAATATGAAATTAAGTGTATGTGAATATGTGCAGTGCATGAACAATTATACAGAAAACTTCATACATATAACCGAAGTAGAAAGGTCATGCCCATAGATGCATATAACTGATGTATATACATATAACCAAAAGTATATATGTATTTTCGAAACAACAAAACGAGGCCAGATATAATCCATACGTTCTTTAAGATATTTGAATGCAAGAGAACCCGAAGGACTTGGTTCAACATTTATGAACATTTTTAATGAACCGTAAGGTTAAAATATATATATATATATTTTTCAAATATATAAGTGTATGTATTCTCAAAGAAGAAAAACAAGGCAAAACATAAAACCCTTACATTAAAAACCATTGAAAGGAGGAATTTAGGGAGGGTTGGTTGGGCTTGCTGGAGTCTTGAACGGGAGAGAATAACTGAGAGGTCTCAGTTATTTATATACAAAATCTCTCACACCACCTTCCACGGAAAAACATACCCACATGCATTGCATTCAATGATGGGAGTCATGATTGAAGAAAATGAGGAAACATGGTGGTCCCTGTCGATCTGAGGTTAAGAAAACGAGGGGTGTGCCATAGGGTAAGGTTACTATTGTAACCCATGCATCGAGGAAGAAGAAGACGCATCAAGGGGAAATAAAAGGGGGAAACAGATGGTTTAGATCGATCCCAACGTCAATCCATGGGATTAGATGAGTCTTCTCTTTTAAAAAAATTTAACAGCTAAGATTAGCTCTATGTTTCATCGGATAGTCTATGATTGAAGAGACAATTTAAAAACCTCGAACGGCCACGATTAGATCGTTCCAGATTGAACAGTTGAAAAAAACCATAGAGAGAGATGTAGTGGCTAAGTGTTAAGCACGGGAATAGGAACAATGGCCCAGATCGCGGGCGATGCGATCCAATAGTCAGATCACGTTTCACCCAAAAAAAATACTTCCCACATCGAAACAAAGAGCGGTTTTCACATCCCTTATAATCCCAGGCCTCCCAACGAGTACTCAGAAATCACACAACAACCACTATGGGGGCCCTATACACGGGCTCCCGCCCTAAGGCCCTGGCCTAACCAGACCCCGCCCTGACCTCACGCTTGCACTGGTGAACCTATGCCCTCTTGATCGCTCAAAAGCACCCATTGTGGAACCTATTCCTAATCTTGGGTCGGCTTTGTCTAGGGGCTGAGGGTTATGCTCAGCCACTTCGTGTGAGTTGCCTCCCTTGGCCCTAGCCAAAAAGGGCTGGCCCTACTGGGCCATTTTTTTAAAAAAATACACAAAATATGTTTTAAGAAGAGGGAAAATCCATTTATTAAAACAATATAGAATTTTATATTCTTAAACATTTATGAATACAAATTAAACATATTTTATTTAGAAGTATTTCTAAAAATAAAATTACTAAACCCCTTTTTTGGACTCTAAAAGATACAAAAATGAAATTTTAATAATCCTGCATTATAATTTATATACTACTATCCACGAAAACATAGTCCAATCAAAACATAATTTAATTTGAAAAACATAAAAATTGATTATAAAATTATTTAAGAAATGAAAATCGTTACATTTTATTTGAAAAATTCACAATGTGTTTTTAATTCCGTAACTCTTTTCAAAATCACTTAAGTGTGAAATTATGTTTTACACCATATAATTTTAGAGTTCATAAATGATTGTTTAATTATAACCTTAATAATAACTCAATTATTTGGAAACTAATATATATTTAAATAAGTTCACTTATCCTAACAAGGTCCCCCAACTATTTTTTTATAATCGTTAGTTTCCAATGGTCACTAGAGAAACGGTCAAAAAAAGTGTCTTATATAACCAAACCTTACAGTGTCCTAAAACTCAAAAAGAAGAAGATATTCCTTCCCATTCTGCTGATGCTTAGCATGGTTTTAATGATCACTGTGGTGATGTTTTTTTATTTAGTTGACTCAAAGGATCTCCTTTACTTACTGGACCTCGTTGTCCTGATTGGGGGTCTTCCAGTAGTTCTGATATGTTTTTTAATAGGTATATTTGGTTAGCATGATTACTCTTTTGATCTCGGTGTGTGGTAGACACTACACTGTTCTTATTTAAATAAATATCCTTATGTTTATCCTTTAAATTTTTTTCAGTTAAAATGTCTTTAACAAAAGTTAAGGCATAATATCATCATTATATGATACCCAAAATCTGGGGTGTTACTTTACTCTCCCCATCATAGAAATGAATCCCCACAATTCCTTTCAAACAAACATGCTAAGAGGAAGCTATCAGTTGTTCCTACCATATCCCCCATCATAGAGGATCCTCAGGTGCGTTCAGCAGAACACCCAAATTAATGCTCAAATCCTCTAGTTCTCTAATCTAGATACACTTCGGGTAGAATGGGTTGAACTCATCCACCAAACACTCGGGCTTCCAGGGGAGGCTCGATAGGTACAGAGTTTGGATGTGTCCATATGGACCAACGTATGAAGAACATACCGAATTATGTCTCGATCGAGAACATATATGTTATAGACATTATCGTACATGCTAACGCTGAGGAGATGGTACATATAGGTCTATTAAACATTATCCTCTAAAGCACCCTCTTGAAATATTACTAAGCCTATGCGGTAGTAAATGGGAGCATTCCCTTGATAGGTGCAGAGAATCCACAGACCGTTTTTCACCTCAAACAATTCCTTGCACGTTTCTCGTAGGTTTTCAAAGTTATGATACTCTTCATCAGAGGTTTTTATTGCAATAATATCCAGTATCTGAGTAGGAAGAGATAACATGTTGGTTTTTCAATCCATGTGAATGTTTAAGATGAGAGTTCAATCACATGAAATCCATCCAAAAGTATAAACAATGTAAAGACATAAGAATGAAGATATAACAAAATATGTCCTTTATATAAGTACTCGTGCACAATGTAAATTGGGGCTAATGGTTTCCCCAGTTCCCTAACAAATGAATTCCAAAAACAAGCTCGAAACTCTCTATCTCCCTAAACTATATGCAACCCGAGCAATTAGGTTCGATGCCATGAGATCAATTATGGTGTCTCCATTGTCTGACATGTGGGGTGTACATCTATGAGACATCCCTATGTACTTTTTGTCTATACATAGAATGAGAGGCATTGTATTCAAGGTTTCCAAAGTCTATCATTTTATCAAAATGGCCATAGGAGAAGACATTACACATGTATGATGTGTGGAGATCTCCCTCTGCAGTAGCCTCTTGGAAAGTTGTAAGGGACGAGACGCCTTCCTCTACGGTGTAACATCTAAAAAGTCCCTCTTCGTACTTCCCCCATCTTGTGTAAGATGAAAACTGGGCTTGCATCATAAAGATGTAATTCAGACCCGCTCTTCGGTGGAGTTGATGTTCTCGGGGAGAGTTGGACACATCCTAGAGAAGTTTTCTAGACATATGGATATAAGCATAGTTTATAAAAGCTTCTTGGATGGATTTGAAAATTTTGGTTTCTAAGGCCTCATTCGGAAGAGACAAAATATTAGTACCTTCATTTTCCATCTAAAAATTAAGAAAACTCAATTTTACTAATTCTGAAGTATATTTTTCTTTGTTTCAGTTCTGGAGTTCTAGTGTTATCTAAACCGAATCCTCTGATACCAACATTGAAGACTCGACCCCATAATAACCAGGAGTTAGTTCGTTCTGAACATGATGTGTAATTTTAAAACAGAAACACGCACTGATAAACACACAACACATTCCATACATCGGATCGAGTTCAGTTCAGGCTCTGGAAAACCAGTAACATCTGAAATGTTTCATATTATAAAAGTTGCCACATGAAAATTTAAAATTCAAAACAAAAGATGAGCAAAGGAATGCCCAGAAACAGGTTTAAAATAAAGCTATGATTCTTTTGAAAGAATTTTTAAAAATCATATCCAAGGAACATTATCATATAGAAAACTGTACACATGTAACATAACATAAAAGTTCTCAACTAATATTTTTAAGGAATACATGAATCAATTTTTACATTTTCAAAAAGGGGTAGTAAAATATATCCTAAACAAGTATGACATATGAATGTTTAAGCACAAATCAAACTGTTAAGAGTAATACTTTATATGAGTTACGCGTGAAGGAAAAAACTTCAATTTCATATGTTTGTTACTATTTTACACGAATCTTGCCCCAAAATTTTACTTGTGACATCAATATGAACTTGATAAAAACATATGGCCAAGAATAGTGAAAGAATAGGAATATCATCTTGAAAAGAACTTGTAACATGACATGAATATGTGGCTTCATCATTTCATTTATACATTCATGAACATATCACCTAGTTCCATCCCCATGGTGTAAATAAAGAAAAATTACCGAGGTTATTCACCAGGGTATCGTGAATCATGTAATCTCTAGAGATTAATTCATTACACAATGCATTGGAGCACTATCAGGGTGCACCCTTAATATGTATTTACTTTCATGTGAGCCACATAAATCAATACATTACTTAAACTGGGTTGTATATTCAAGATGTCCCATACCACCTTGAATAGTGCATTCATAGTTGGTCATAGATGTTTAATTTACATCTCTAATAAGTGAGACGGGCATCTAGATGATTAAAAACCAAGCTAACAATCATATGACCGTTATTATAAGGAAAGAAGAAAGGATGATTATGGCACATACATTGACATCTAAGGTACTGGAAGATAAAAAACTATAATTTATCACATGTAATTTTATTCTTGAAATTCAAAAAAAATCATCCAATTAATTACAAGGTGAACCAAAAATCTCAAGTAGGGTTTTGAGCTTGCACATTCTAAAACATTCAATACTATCAAGCCTTTTCATAATACTGAATAATTTCCATGATAAAAAGAATGAATCATCACCATATGAAACATCATTTAAAAGATAGGGAAAACCAATAAGTTACTCTTAAATGTGGATATAAGTTTTGTTTAACACCTTATTTATTATGTTTCTACCTAAACTCAAGGGTTAATGTGTAAGTACCTTATCTACTGAAATCAAGGTTCATGCAACATATAAAATATATGTATGTACCCGAAATCAAACTGAAAAATTGGCACACCCATTTTTGTTAATCCCCTATGAATATTAGTTCAACAACGTTTTCAATAGGGCAGGTCAATCCCTTAGTCATAAAAATTTGTTTATGAAAACCTACAAAAATGTAATTTTATAAAAAAACGATCATATATATATCATTTTCAAAATTTATTTATTATTTAAATATGAAATTAAGTGTATGTGAAAATGTGAAGCTCCTGAACAATTATACACAAACATAGTACATATAATCGAAATATAAAAGTCATTCCCATTGCTGCATATAACCGGTGTATATACATATAACCAAAATTATATGTTAATTTTCAAAAAAAAACAAAATGAGGCCAGGTATAATCCTTACATTCAATAAGATATTTGAATGAAAGAGAACCCGCAGGCCTGGGTTTGACATTTTAGAACGTTGGGACTGAACCGTAAGGTTATATATATATATATATATATATATATATATATTGAATATATAAGTGTATATATTCTCAATGAAGAAAAAAAAGTCAAAAATAAAAACCCTTACTTTAAATACCAGGGAAAAGAGGACTTCAGGGAGGGTAAGTCGGGCTTACTGAAGACTTGAACGGGAGAGAAGAACCGAGATGTCTCAGTTATTCATATACAAAATCTCACACACCACATTGCACGCAAAAAACATTCCCACATGCAATGCATTCAATGGGGGTGTCATGCTTGCAGAAAACGGGGAGACATGGGGGTCCCCGGTGGTCAGAGGTGAAGATAATAAGGGGTGTGACATAGGGTGGGGTTACTGGTGTAACCCATGCATGGAGGAAAAATAATATGTGGCTAGGGGAAATGTCGTGGGAAAACAGATGGTCCATATCGATCCCAACATTGATCGAAGTGATGAGATGCATCAAATGTTTCAATATAATTGAGCGGCTTAGATTAGATCTAAGATTCATCGGATAGTCTATGTACGATGCCGAAATTTAAAAAACCTCGAACAGCCATGATTAGATCATGCCAGATTGAACGGTTGAAGAAAACCACGGAGAGTGTCGCGATTGCTAATGGTCGAGCATGGGATCAGAAACAACGGCCCAGATCGAGCGCGATGCGATCCAATGGTCCAGATCATGTTTCGACCGAAAAACTACTTCCAACATCGAAACAGATAGCGTTTTTCACCTCGCTTATAACCCCTGGCCTCCCAACGATTGCTCAGAAATCACACAGCACCCAGGAAGTGGGCCCTATACACGGGCTCCCGCCTAAATTCCTTGGCCTACACAGACCCTGTCGCGGCCTCACGCCCACACTGGTGCGGCTATGCGCTTATGCTCTCTCCCGAGCACCCTTTAGGGAACCTCTGCTCGAGCTCGGGCCGAACATGGCTTGGGGTTGAGGGTCAGGCTCAGCCACTTCCAGTGAGCTGCCTCCCTCAGCCCTAGCCAAAATGGGCTAGCCCTAGTGGGCCATTTTTTTTGAAAAACCTACACTAAAAAACGTCTTATGAAGTGGAAACAATCCATTTATTAAAACTATAAATAATTTTATATTCATAAAAATTAATGAATACAAATGAAAATTGTTTTAGTTAGAAGTATTTCTAATATTAAAAATACTAAACACCATTTTTTAACAAAAAAAGTTACAAAAAAGAAAATTTCAATATACCTACATTATAATTTATATACTACTATCCTCGAAAACATACTTCAATAAAAAAATAATTTAATTTGAAAAACATAAACATAGTTTATAACATAATTTTAGAAATGAAAATCATTACATTGTATTTGAAAAATTCCCAATGTATTTTGAATTCCTTAATTCTTTTCAAAATAACATAAGGGGGAAATGATGTTTTACACCATATCCTTTTAGAGTTCATAAATTATTGTATAATTATAACCTTAATCATAACTGAATTACTTGGATACTAATTAATATTTAAATAAGTTCACTTATCATATCACGGTCCAATGAATATTTTTTATAACTATTATCTTCCCATGGCCACTAGAGAAATGGTTGAAAAAGTGTCCTATAAAACCAAACCATACGGTGTCATAAAACTCAAAAGGAAGAAAATGGTGCTTCCCATTACGCTGATGCTCGACATGGTTTTTTTATTGCAGTGCTGATGTTTTTTGATTTAGTTGACTCAAAGGATCTCCTTTACTTACTGGGCCTTGTTGTGGTGATTGGGGGTCTTCCAAAAGTTCTGATAGGGTTTTTAATAGGTATAATTGGTTAACATGATTACTCTTTTGATCTCGGTGTATTTTAGACACTACGGTGTTCTTATTTAAATAAAGAGCCTTATGTTTTTCCATTAATATTTTGTTTGGATAAATAAGATTTAACAAAAGTAAACGCCTAATATCATCATTATATGATACCCAAAATACGAGGAGATACACATTGATTTTTTACATATCATAATATTCATTTTCATTTAATTTTTCGTATTTTTATATGATGTATTTATGTATTATTGAGCTTGATTTTATTTTATTACTTCATGTATGCCTTTTGTTCGGTTTATACATTGGGCATGTGCCATTAGCCTTGGTCAGCATTCCCATTTGATCAATGTCATCCTCATACCTAATATTGATCCATTAATCCTTATGATCCTTTGGGTTTCTATTCCTCCCTTTTTTCATTCTTCGTGAAACAGATTGGATTGATCAATGGGTGACCCTTGATAGCTTATCCTCTTATGTCATATGTCCTTATTTTGTTGTTTAAGTGGTTATGTTGGGACACTTATCTAGATTTTTCATATCCTTGGTTATATGATCTATTATTCCTCTACCCCTTCTAGAATGACTCCTCGATTTGGAATCTACTTCTCCACTTGTGGGAGATTTAGTTCAGCGAAAAATCTCCCCAGTTTTGGAAGCTATAGTTTTCATCGAGGGAGAAGAGTAGATGAAGGAGCACCTATGGGATTCCATGAATTACCAAAGATGAAATAGTGATCTAGATATGTTTTGATCATATTCATATATTCTTGGTGAGGATGTATGATGTGGTCCTAGTGTTCCTTGGTGTTCCTTTTACCTAGATGGAAATGATGATTATATAGGAGTACAATCTCGATGACCATAACAACAAGACCTAATTATATAGAGGCACTATGAACACACATAAGAGAGATTTATACCTAATAAGGGGCATTAGTATGGTATTCTCTTTCTTTTCTATCAGTTATTTATGCCTTGTATTTGATTATTCTTTGGTTATATGTAGCGTGTGTTGTTTGAGTTTTTCCAAGGTGCATAGTATATGATGAATCCCCAACATGGTTCTACTATGAGTCCTGGCATTTTAAGAACCTGAACATTGGATATTTTCCTCATGTGACTTTTTCTAATATGGTTATGTTTCACTATTTCTCACATATCTTTTATAATCCCATTTTTTTATAGTGGAATCTTGGTACCCGTGCACCATGTGTATAGGCCAAATAGATAAATAATGTAAAAAACCAATAGTCCTCATTATGATTTGATTACTACTTTATGTCAATGGTTTCTATTGATCATCTAGCATATGTTTGAGTCTGTTATCTCGAATAGGTCATGGTACTTATCAATATTAATATCAAACCAGTTATATATATTCTCATTAGCATGTTATCTATTGTAAATGTTTATATGAATTGGTACGTTTTATTATCTCGTTCTTTGATTATGGTTTGTTAGAATCAACATGTTACACATCCGATTATGAGAAATCATTACAAGATTTGTATTATTCATGTTTTCTTGATTCTTCATACTATTTATATAATTATAAACATGGTAAATTTTTGTTATGTAGTTTTGTGAAACATAATTGCTCCCATAAAACTCAATTACTCCATTGAAAGTGGGCTACCTCATAGTACAACCCACAATATTTTTATAGAATCTGATAAAAAAATATTTAGTAAGGCTGCTATTGGTATCAAATATTATTTGACCTTTCATGATGTGATAATTGAGAGGTGAATTTAAATTAAAAATGATGAAAAAATGAACAATGGATGTAACATAGAAAACAACATAAATAAATAGGGGTAAAACCCATAAAAAATAGAATGATATCACTAAGGTAAAAGAGGTTAAACACACTCTATTCCTATTATAAGGAAAATATCCATGTAATTAACTCTCTTGAGTAATGTATAATGCACCTCACAGAATACAACAATCAAAATGTTGAAATAGGAAGTTCAATACTTGAGGTGGTGATGCAAAAACTGTCAAAGCATTCTACCTTTTATAGGCAAGGACCTTACATGATCTTCCTCCTCTATTTAACTCCATGGGTTAGTTTTTTCACCCATCCCACTAACCACACTAGCCCCCTTTGAAAAATCAAGGGGCCAAAATTGTTTGTGAGAAAAAATGCCAATATTTATCACACTTGGATATCTGATTGGGAACCAATAATATTTCCACAAATATTTTCTTTATTCCAACCATGTTTCTCTTATATCTATGATTACGATTGAGGATTTTTACTATATTAACTTAAAAAAGATAATAAACTTCATCATAAAAATAACCTAATTTTCTTCAATATAAAATTTCTGCATATCCACTCTTCCTTCTTCCACCACATCTCAAACAAACTGATATTGTACCATAATGTGATTTATCATTGAATGAGATGATAAATTCCTTTTAATTTTCAAGGTGCTATGATTGTCACAAAACAATTGGATATACTTCTGTCATTGTTCATTATCCTCTGGAAATCGCCACATCTAAATCGCCTCTTTTCAAGCCTATGTAGTTATCATATACTCTACCTTAGTCATGGATAAATATATAACAGACTACAACATTGAATTCCAGCTCACAACACATCTTATAAAATTAAACACATAACCCAATGTGTATTTTCATTGGTCATAATCACCTAAAAAATCTGAATCTGTGTAGGCACTAATAGTGAAATTTGATCCTCAATAACATAATACAGCATATGAGGTCTCCTTTATGTATCTAAGGGTCTTCTTTAATATGTTCAAATGCTCCCGTATTTAATTATCCACATACCATCTAACATCTACAACTGCAGGTGCAATTTATGGTCTCATATAAACCATAGATATTAACATATTACCCACTGCTAGTGTATAAGCTAATTGAAACATCTCCATCCTCTATACTTCACTGTTGTCACTGTTAGGAATCATCATAGAGGATAACATAAAATTAACAGTAGGTGGGGTAAATATAGGCTTATAATGTCACATGTGGAATAATTTCAAGATATTCGTCAGGAAATTAGTTTTTGATAGTTAAATTGTACCCTTATTTCTATTTCATTAAATATGTATCCCAAGATATTATTTTTTGGTCCGAATTACTTCATATGATACTCCCATGAAAACATTCAACATGTCATCCACATACAATATATGAATGATAAAATCATTACCATCTGAACCCATGAAATATGCACAAGTATCTGAATGAAGTATTTTGTGCCCAATACTCCAGATATAGGAATAAAATCTCTCGTACCAACAACTTGGTGCCTTCTTAATACCATAAAAATCTTTTCTCAACATAAAAACCATGATCACTTTTTCCTATTTTTAAAAACATTCCAATTAGATAATATATATTTATTTATCAATATCACCATGTATAAAAGTTCTCTTCACATGTATCTACTCTAGAGTTAATATATATATTGCACATGTCCCCATAACTATCTGAACTGTCGTTATTTTAACAAAGGGAGAAAATATTTCCTTGAAATCAATAACATCTATCTATACATATCCTTTGACCACCAGTCTTACATGATATCATTAAAACTAATACTTTTCATCTCAATTGATCTTATAGAATCTATTTTTACTGATATTCTTCCTTCCATGAGGTAATGGATCAATATATCAAGTCTTGTTCTTGTGAAGGGCATCAAGTTTCTCTTGAATTGCATCCATCCATGTGGATATTTCTGAACTCCACATCACCTCCAAAAAAATAATATGGATTACCATCCTCCATCAATAATTAGTACACAATATTTCTCTCGGTGATAAATTCTGAGAGCCATATTGGGTCTCTTTTATATTGAGTTGATCGTCAATGTACAAAATCAATCATAACGTTATCATCATGCTCCTAAAAAGAAACTGGTTCTTCTATGGATTCTTCCTCCACCCCAACTATTATAGTATATGTGTTCTCATTCTTCATGTCTCCATTAATCGTCACTCACACTTTATCTTCTAGACCTATAAAATCAATGTTGATGATAAATCTATGGGTAATGGGGTCCCACATACGACACCCCATCACTCCATCAATGTATCCTAAGAAATTACATTCATTGGATCTCAAATCCAACTTCAATATTTTATGATCATTAAACAATATAGATACATGACCTCTATAAGAATGTAACCAAGCATAGTCAGTAGGTTTAACCCTCCACATAATCGTTAGTGATTTCATATCAATCATCACAAAAGTAAATAGATTGATCACATAACATGTTCTCTTCATTACTTTATCCCATAACTTCTTGAAAATCCATACATACATCAATATCTCACTTGTTCTATCTAACAAGGTTATGTTATACCACTTTTCCACTCCATTTTTTTGAGGAGTGTACGACACCATGAATTTTTTCTTGATGTCTTATCATCGAAAAAAAAGTATCAAAATCCTCAATTGAATATTTTCCTCCATTTTAAACCCTCAAACACATGATCCTCTTTCAAGATTACATCTCCATCAATGCTTTGAATGTTTTGATGTCTTTAAAAACACTTTATAACATCTTTATTGGGTTCACCTAACATCTCATAGAAAAATCATCAATGAATTCTACAAAGAACCTTTCTCCTCCCATGGATATAAACAGTGCTTACCAAATATTGGAATGGATCAACTCTATGATATCCTTGATCCTCATTACTGACGTCAAAAAATTCAACCAATGTTGGTTGAATAAATCATAATTCTCCCAAAATGGAAAGGATACCTTTGTATTCTAGGAAGAAACTTATGTTCAGTATGAATCTTAAAGCTTCATTCAAAAATAAGACCAAGATTTTGATAACATGACTTCCTCAATGATTTTGTTGAGGTAGTTAACCGGAAAACTATTGTAATGTCTCAGAAATTCCATATATATATTTTTTAATTATATAATTTTTTTCGAGACTGCAAAATCTGACGACGCGTGATTCTGAGGCCCATGGTTCCTAGAATGATCCGTCGAAGTTTTGTTATATTTTAAATAGCACACGTAAGCAGTTTTCCTGAAAACTGGAATAATTCTTAAACAGTTACTCGAATAAAAAATCTGAGTGCATTTTTTCTTTCAGAATGGCGAGTTTTCCCTAGTCACGGATTATGTTTAGTCGGTGCGGGCCTCCTGTGAGAAAACCTGAAAATGGAATAAATTTAAATAAAATTATTAAATAAAATTAATCTATTTTTGAAATTCTTATAACTCACGAATGGTAACTCGGATTAAAAATCTATGATCACCACTTATCTCGTGAGGGTATTCTCTCTTTAGGAAGATTATAACTTTGGTCAGTGTGGGCCACTAGTGAAAGTTTGTTTTTGGCCGTAAATAAAATAATTAAGTTACAAGTATTTTATTGTAAAATCAATAACTTTTAAAGGGTAACTCGTATTGGAAATCTGATACAGCCTTTCTGTTCGATGGGATGCGTTTCAATTAGGCAGATCCTAACCTCAACCGGCGTGGGTTGAGGGTGACTGTTAATAATTTTCCAAATTTTTTTTGGGAATGTTTAGTATATGAGTGAGCGGAATTTTCTAACTTTTGAACTGTTGTATAGCTTAAAAATTTGAGGGCATTATTGAACCCGCAACACCGAGATTCTCTAAAGATATGTATAACTTTGACCATAGTAGGTCCGGTGAAAAATTTATTTTTTTAGACTTTTGAAAGATTAATAAAATAACTTGTTTTTTTATTTTATCTTCCTTCTTTCCTCTAACGGATGAACGATGATTGCGGGACTAACGATGTGTCAAGAAAACAAATGGCTTAACTCTACATTTCTTGTGTACACACAGTTGGAAATTCCAGAGGATCAATAATTAAATGAACCTCAATAATTCCTCGAGTGTTATAGACTCCTTATCCACTCTTATTTATATGTAACTTGGGGAGGGGTGTTGGCACGAATTCACAAAATGACGAAGCTCTGGAAAAGTACCATGACTCCAACCACCAGGAGGATGAGACAAGTTCCAATGAGCTGTGACGAGCGCCACCGAGTCACGAACATATAACAATGATAAAGGAGGTTTTGTCGACCGTTGTTAGCGGACGTCTCTTCTAGGTAGGGGGTTATTTTTGTTTGTGCGTTATTGTTTCCCTCTTCCACATTCATGAAATTGTACGAAGAACGTGAGTCAACTGACTAACGGGTTTTTCCACGATTCATCCGTCTATGCGGGTGGTTATTGCGGGGAATCTTGCGTGGTTAATCTTGTGTTCAATACAGCTATTTATTGAACTCCCTTAATATCCTTCATATTGTGAGCTAACACGGAGGGTGCAAGCCTAAAAAATCCGGCCCGAACCCTCCGCTATCTTTCTTTCCTTACACCACCCTTGAAGGCCGCAAACACGTCGACACAAACTGAAAGAGGAGGGTCACGGATCATCAGCCGCGACGAACGGAGGAGGCGGCCGACACGATGGCCGACCGCAGGAAGGAAGGCGACACGACCACTGTTCTTCTGACGAATGGAAGCAGCGGCGGAGGCTGAACCCAACTCTTGAGGGTTCTGCAGTGCCAACATGGTGCCACCAACTCACCAACTGAACGGCCTCTCGGCCTTTTGGGAATCCAGATGACAAGGGGGTCACACCCCCACCCCCCTTATCGGACTGATCTAGGCCGCAACCCTCATAGCGGGCCGCTACCCTCGAGTCTAGGCACTGCCCTCGCACCATGCCACAACCCTTAGACCGGGCCCCCGCCCTCGGACAGGGCCGCTTCCATTATGTCGGGCCGCCACCCTTGGACCAGACTGCCTCCCTCGGAGTGGGCCGCCGCCCTCGCACTGGGCCCCCACCCTCACATCGGGCCCCCGCCCTCGGAGTGGGCTCACGCCCTTACACCGGGCCACCGCCTTCAGACCGGGTCGCCGCCCTTAAAGTGTGTTGCCTCCCTGGAATGGGTCTCTTCCCCATGCAGGTCGGGGTGCCCCTTTTCGGGCTGCCCTATTCTGGTCGGGCCGCATTTGCGGGCTGCCCCCACGCGGGCCGCCCCCCTCGCGGGCTGCCCCCTGCGGGCCGCGGTGGTCTGCCCTTGCAGGATGCCCCTCTTTTGGGTCAAACCAAACACCGTCCAATCGGGCCGAGACCACCCCAGTCCATCAGGCCAAGTCCACCCCGGCCCTGCCTAGAGGGAGTCGGACATGGTTGGTCCGACCAGGTCAGACCGGACCCAGGCCCAAATAGTTCCTGGAACACATAAAGGTGCATATCTTGAGAACCAGATGTTTGTTTGACGAACTGTCTACCTCATTGGGATCCTTGGATCAAGATGGTCCTTTTGGTGTTCTCCAATTGAGTTTTTCAGGAAATTGGAGTATGGCCAGGTTGGATCGAACCCGAATCTAACCGGGCCCTTGAAGCTAAAACTCTTATAACTCACAGACCGGGCGTCTGATTGACGCGCTGTCTCTCGCGTTGGAACCCTTACGACATGGCAGTCATTTGATTTATTCCCTTGTGGAGCTTAGTGGCAGTCGAGGTACGACCGATATCTCGAGGGGCAGATTCTAGGGAACTTGAGCGTACTGGGTGCAAGGAAACATGTGTCAGGCTACAATGTGATGAAAGAACGTCGATCCTATGTGGGCCAACATCTATTGATTGTGTGTGGGTCAGATCCTATGCGGGTCAATGCTCAGTAATCCTATATGGGTCAGTGCATATTGATCCTGTGTGCGTCAGATCCTATGTGGGTCAGTGGGGGTTAGTTACCTATCAATCAGGTGTAGGTCAGCAGTAGTGCTTCTTAATAGAATAAGATGATATAGTTTATGACTAATCATATGTACTTATATACTTAAGTTATACCTGATTGTGAGCTGAGTCTTTTTCCAGTGTGGTACTTCTTGCTTTGTGGTGTTACCTGTGTGGTACTTCTACCTATGTGGTATTGTCTCTGTGGTGTTACATGTGTGGTATTTCTATCATTGTGGTGTTACGTGCGTGGTACTTCTACCTTTGTGGTGTTAACTTCAATGTTTTATCTTCATGGTGTTACCTATGTGGTACTTCTAACTTCGTGTTGTATTCTGTTTTCATTCAGTTGTATTGTACTACCATTCGTACTTGTACTTTTACAATTGGGCTTGTATTCCAGCCCCATGTTTACTTTCAGCACTCTTTTACTACAATAGTTTACTTTGTGGTTGCATCTTATTGTGTTCTAGTCTTTGTGGTTGCATCTTGTTTTGTTGTTGGACTGTTTTTCTGTACAGGTTATAAAATCAATGTGTTCATGTTTAAGGGAGACACCATTCCGGTGCTAGTTGTTAGCCTCTCGCCTATGGAAGATGGGATTGGGGTAGTCACGACATGGGCCCCGAGGGATGGGTCGTGACAACTATCCCCACCTCCTTGTATGCTTCACCATAAAGAACGCATAGATTCTCTGAGATCCTACCTACCTTCATCACCATAAGCACACCCTTCACAATCTTCTCCACACCATTGTTAGTGTGAGTCTTACACCTGATGTCATCAAATCCACCGAAAGAAAATATGTTTATCTTCATGATCATCATATGGCGTACTCCTTAGGTGGTTTCAATTATAACATCATGCATCTTCGGTTTGTTGGTATTGACATCAAAGATCATTAAGGTGTGATTGTTTCCAATTTAAACAATTCCTTTAGAGATATGTTCATACTAATCAAACCATTCTTTTTGAGCCATGATTATATTGATTCAATTATCCATGCGTTTTTGAGATGATGTTTACCTTCATCCATCATTGATGTTTCGCTGACTAGTATGTGTCCATTTCCATAAGTACTCATCATATTTCATTGAGATTTGTTTCCACCACTCTAATTGTTCCAAATATTCTTTCTGGTGTGCCCCGACATTCCACAACCGTAACATGTGATTTTGTTAATATTTATGATTTGGACCTTCCATGATTTTTGCTCCCACATAGAATCATGTTCCATCATCCTACCTCTCTCAATTGACAATGTCTTCGATTGGTGCAATGTTTTTTGTCTGTCACTTTGCTCTTGCATTGGCTTTTTTCTTAAGGAACCACAGCTGCAACATTGTTGAGCATAAACATGTCCATCATGATATTATTGGTAAGGTTGATGATCAACAAATCATATGGATTTGTAAACATCTATAGTAGAATACTATCACATTTAGTATCCGTAATTTTTTAGCTCAGTGTCATGAGTTGAGAGAATAAGGTATTGACAGTGTTAATGTGATCAGTCACTGATGATGACTCTTCATTCGAAGAGTGTATAATTTTCTCTTTAATGAAATTATTGTGTGTAGTGACTTAGTCTTATAATGTTTCTTATAAGATCATAATTTTATTTCATTTTATTTTTCTATGCAATGCTTGATAGGACCATGGCCACCATAGAAAAATGGAGGTTGGCAATAACATTCATATCTGTGTTGTCCCATTTCTCCTCTGCTAGACCCCCTGGTATTTTGTGGATCACAAGTAGGAAATTGTTCTTCAACATCATCACTTGTATAATAATTTATGAAAATTATTAATACCTAAAAAACGAAATTCACGAGGCTGGGTATACCAGACCACCACAATCGAAGTGTGTTTTAATCAAAATGATAAATAGTACTCCATAGCATTTAGAGAAGTCAAATTTGTACCATAACATAGTACTCCACAACATACTTGATTGACCATCGCATTATTTTACATATCGAATCACCAACAAATATTCATTTTTATGTCACAAACCAATCGGAGAATTCCTAGAGGGTGCAGGTGTCCACGTGGAAGTGTTTTCGGATGAAGTCATTGAAGGTGGGCCATTCGAAGTTTGGGTACACCCTTTAGGGGATCCCGGTGGCCACAAACAGTGGTGGGTGACTCACCACCCTATCCCTCGCTGGACACAGAATGAATCTTATCAACATCCTCACCCTCCGCTCATTCACCACCGCCTTGTGTACGCAACTTTGGTCCATCCCATTTGACAGAGCCTCTGATTTTCCCTTTCATTGTGACTAAGAAAATCAGAAGTTGTAAATGGATCAGTGGTGAATGCGGACGCGTATACCATAAAGGTGTATCCGAAAAGAACAACGAACATGGCTGGAGCAGGGAGACATAATGCAACCTCCCATCATACGAAACAAGGAGGTTCCCCACGTTATCATTGTGGAGGAAGGTAATGGAGGTGGGATCGTAGTGGGGTCCCATCCCCAATGTCACCTCTGATCGCCGGTAAGGAAGGTAGTAATTTAGACCCACACTTGATTCGTTTCCATTGAAAAAATATTGAAGGTTGATGCATCCCACCCCAAGGGAAACACCCATCACCTCTATGATCGCGACCGATAGACCACTCATGGCCTTGCTACGCTCCTCCCACTCCTTCATGTCCCCAACACAAAATGATCCTTGAATATATGGACCTTTTCGGACTTATAACCACCACCAAGATGAAATTTCCAGAATTTTTCTCATTTAATGTTCAAAGAATTACCCAAAATATTGAAAATATTTTCCCAAGTCTACACGAAATACTTCTCCACGCTCCCGGTGGCGGCTTCAGTGAAGTGGAAGGACAGAATCTCTTTCCACAGAAACTACGTCGTGAACCTATCCGTGAGGCAGTCAGTGTATCCTTTGTGATACCTGAAGCTCCTCTTCACCCTATCCTTCTTCTGCAGTGGAAAGCTGAATAACCGCTCCATGTTGACCTATGCCCCGATGGGATCCCTCCTTAGCTGTGGGTGTCGAGATGATTATTTGGGAAGGAGTCCAGGGCCTCCTTTTATTGGCCGAATTCTGTCCACTATAATATTGTGTGTTCATGGAACATTAAATAGTCTATTAACGCATCTACCCCTTCAAAAAAGTTTGTTTATAAATGTGTTTCCCATTCATCTTCCAAATTTCAGCTCATTTAGCCACTGGGTTAAGGAGTTAGGTAATTTTTATTGAATAAGACTTTTTTATGGCCAATATTTCTAGGAAGCTTCCTTCAATTGTGTAACGATCAATGGAAACCTTAATGACTTTAAAACTCCCCCAAATTTTTTTATAGTCGGTCTTATGTGTCATAGTGGTACCCCAAGTAAT
Organism: Viscum album; assembly: GCA_963277665.1. Lineage (NCBI taxonomy): Eukaryota > Viridiplantae > Streptophyta > Magnoliopsida > Santalales > Viscaceae > Viscum > Viscum album. Next base: position 980,716,013 of record OY728148.1, on the reverse strand, counting down.
ATTACCTAAATTGGAGGTGAGTGAACTGATATTTGCATCCGTTATGGTGGTGGGTTCTACGTTGTTCGCCCGAAAATGTTTCCAACTTCAATGAATTTTTTTAACTAATAGATCTTCGAACCAGATCTAGGTACAAATGAGAGAGTTGAATGAAATAAAATCATTATTATAAAATAAACTAATCATGAATTTTGTAATTATATGTTTTACGAAATGATAAAAATATAATTGTAGTGAAAATCGGTATAAAATCCAAAATTATGCACTTTTCTCAATTTCGCTCATATTCATTCTAAAATTAAAACTAAACAACATTTTAATAAAAAATTGAAATAAATGAGTTTTATAATTGAAAAAAATTAAAAAAATCCTCATTATTTGATAAAAAATATGCATAAAAATATTCTCTGTCGAATACCCCCACAATTAAACCATGCTTGTCCTCATGCATAAAATCTCCACATAGAAATCAGAGAACACCAATGTTACCAAAATTCAAATTCCAATCCAATAAAATCAAAAAAAAAATTAATGTGAATTCAAACATTCAAAAATATTTATAAAATATCATTTTAATTTTTCATTTTCAAAGAAACAAATAATTCATATATTTTACTTTTACCCTTTGAAAAATGATGGAAATTCTCATTTCATTCATTCAATCTCTTTCATTTATTATTATTAAACATGCCATGTCATGATTTACCTCACTTTTGATTCCTTTCTCTCATCACTCATGATACAATTCAAGTATAGTTATTCTTATATCCTGAGAAACATTCTCTTTATCCATAGGCTTGTAAATGAACAACTTTATCAACTTTGTAATGAAAAAAACACACATATAATCATGTGGACATGAAATTAAGGTTCTATTGACAGTGAGGTTTATGGTTGGTAAGATTTGATTTATAAACAGTTATGTCTCATGGAGGAGTAAAATCTATGATGTACTATTAATGATATCAAAAGTAAAAATATAATGAAATTATCCACATCAAAGTAGCAACAACCACTTCCCAAAACTCAATGAAAAGTTTATGATCAAGTAAGAATAATGAATGATTTGTGCACCCTCTTGAATTTTTTTTACTTCGTTATATTTTAGAAATTTAGGTTTATATCAAACCTCACATCCATCACATAACCACATAGGATCAAAAGATCATTAGTCAAAAAAAATGGTGAGTTTTGGTTTCCCCTAATCACAGCCCATTTTTTTCTCTTTTTGTTGGTTCTTTATGTCATTTTTGTCATTTTTTTAATTCAAGTGGAGAAAACACTAGATTATAATGAATGATTCTACAAACATTTACAATTACCACAATAATACACCCACACTTATTCCTTATAATTTATAACATCCCATCCACCATGATTACCTTTACCTCCAGACATCAACTTTAAAATATTATGTAAAAACTCATAGGAGGGTAGGAATTGATAAAAATTGATTGAAATATGGCTCATTCCAATAAAGGTCATTCATTGTATCTATAGGAAAAAAGAAGGCTTTATGTAAAGGTGTTCGTTAAGGAAAGTTATCTATTTAAAGGATGCCTCAATCATTTCAAATGTGTTTTTTCATAGTAATAGACTTGACAAGTTTCAATAAATGTTCTAGCCGATTACATGTCCCATGTTCACTCAATAAATATGGTCAAGAAAAAATAGGTTTTACTTGGTCTAGAAATCCTCTTCAGAATGAGAAATATAACATTGGTCAATCACTCATTTCATGACTAATAAATCAATTCACATTAACTTCATAAATACAAAGCATGAAGGATGGTAGGAAAATTTCATTTACCTGAATCAATTAACTCCTTCAAATCATGAGCCATTACTTAAATATATATGCTTAATTTTAAAAATTCAACTATTAATTTAAATTATTTAATCATTTCAACATTGAAAACTAAAACATGGAATCTCATGATTCTTATGAAACTCATGTCTCCTAGGTAAGTCGAGTAAAACATGAATTTAAGTGTGGGCATGCAATTTTATTTTAAACCTCTAAACATGTTGTGGAAAAAATGTGGAAAGTTTAAAAGGAAAAACACTAAAATTGAACAACCTTTTCCCATGAAACTTGTTCCTTCCCCTTATCTATCCGGGGATTCCTTATACCTTCATGATCATAAACAAGAAAATAACTCAATTAATCACACTGGTCATTTCATTTAAGATTAAAATGGAAAGAGGGAGGGGGTCTCATGCTAAATTATTTCAATGAAAAGAAATTTACATCTAAATTCCTTGAAAGTATGTAAAGATAAATAATGGTATTATCCCACATGTGGGAAATAAATTTTGAATGCCTCCAAAGGGCAGTACAAACTGTTATCCAAAGTCTGATGGAGGATGAAGCTTCATTGATTGGAACAACCACATGTGGATTTTCTCAACTTCTGCTTCATTATTCTGGGTGAGTAATGATCCTTGGATAGAGTACACTATATCACCCCCCCTTCACAATGATGTATATCTTGCATGGTGGGGTAGGATGAAGTATTAATAATCCTCCTTATAGGTTTATTCTTGTGAAAACTCTTCTTCTCTGTCCATTGGTTCCTCAAGGTATTCTTTATCAAAAGAATAGTCAATAGGAAAGTCAGAGTGTAATTCTATTTGAATAATATTAAAACCTGATGTTTCAAGATAAAATTATTCCCCATCAAATTAAGAATCTTTTATTGTGATTTCCTTAGGTAAATACACTAGAATCTCTTCACGGACTTCCTTCAATAAATATTCAATGTGTCCAGGGAGCTCCGTATGTTCCTCAACATGTGCACATCCTGGTTCTTCTTCATCCTCCAAGGAATAGCTGAGATTATCAGATTCTGTATAATAAAAACTAAAAGAAGTGATTTTGAATTCAAATTAAATAAAATTAGAATGGATATAGTTAATGAATGGTTCAACTCCCTGAGTTGGTTCAGCTTCAATCTTTTCCTTAGTGGTAAGTGCCTCATGGAGTATACTCTATGAGGATGGAGGCAGGTAGTCGGTCTCCTCCATCTTGACTTCAAATTCCACCACATGGGTGGTTTCTTCCTTCAGTGGTGATTAATCTTCTTCATTTTATTATATAGGGAGGTCAGGTAGTTCCTCACATTTATTCAATAATTCATCCAATATTTTTTGATCTCCAATTTTAGCTCACCAGGTTAGTCTTCCTCCCTTGACTCCTCATGTTCTTCAATTTCAAATATAAGTGGTGAAATTTCTTCCACCACTTTCTCAGGTTATTCCTTTGTCTTAGGTTTGGGTTCATCCATTAATGCGCGAACATAATCAAACTCTCTATCATTCTTTTTGGTTAATTGTTAAAAGATTTATCAATGTTAATGCACCTAAGATATTCTAAAATATTTATTTTATTCTTCTTGTTGTTGTTGCACCTGTGAGTAATTTTTCCATGCATAATATTCTGAATTTGAATACATCATGGAAGTATTTTTTTTAGTTTTTTTAATCGAAATGAAATCTAAATAAGATGTGAAAATAGAAAAGGTAAATAAACTAATGATTGTCTCCTTGGAATCAACATTAGTTTTCACACACGCCTGTCGCGAGGCATGGACAAAAATAGTTATATTTTTTCTAGTGCAACATAGCGGCTGACCAGAGTCGTCTATCTTGAAGAGCAATCTCAATGTATTTCACTTTATCTAATTCACCTTTAATATCTATTTTTTTGGGATTTTTTTATTAAATGAAAGTGAAGAAAATATTTTTGGGTTTTTTATTATTTAAAATAATGACATGTGAATTAAGAATTATAAATTTATACTAATATGCAAGTATAAACAGAAATAATTAATAATAAAGAACTTGGTTTTGGGTGTTGGTTAAATGTTCAATAATTATGATACTTTATATGTTTTATTTTAGATTGATAATCCAAACATGAAATCTTATGTTTGAATTACTATTATTTAATTATAAATTGTGGAATATCATTGAATGTTTGAGCACTCTAAATTCCACCTCCTCATTTATTCCGTGTTGGTGACACACCGTTGCCTAGAATGCGTCATCTTCCAGGACCTAGTTCAATAAAAGATGTTTTATGCATTGATTAGTTAAAATCCAATGTGTGAAGAACTAACAAATGGAGAGAGGGAATATGATTAAATAAATGAATATGTATAGGTTTAGTTGCATGTCATTGGAGTCTGTCACAACATCGGATACATTCGCCTTTCCCGTGCATGCTACTCAAATCTGTCAAAAAACATAAAATTAAACAGTAATGAAAATTCATGATCACCTTCCGCTCCCACCGGGCTAAGTCTCAGGGTCCGCCTATAATTTCTGCGAGTAATATATTACTCGTTGGAGTGGGTGGAAGAGAATAGAGAGATAGAGGGAACGAAATGATGAAAATTCAATGTAGAAACACAATGGCATGGATTAATAAAACTTAAATATTAATTACAATTGAATAATAATAATAATAATAATAATAAAATAAAATATAAATAATAAATTCAGGGGGAAAGAGGAGAAGAAGTGTCACATGACCTGGTGGGATCCCTCTTTAGCTGTGGGTATTGAGCTGATGATTTGGGAAGAAGGTGAGGGCCTCCTTTTATAGGAAGAATTCATTCCTCTGAAAGTTTCCACATTTTTTGCATATGAAATGTTAGATTAATTTGTTTAAACCTTCATAAATGTTTTTCAATAATGTGGTTTCCATTCACCCTCCAAAATTCATCTCATTTAGCTACATGATTAAAGAGTAATAGAATTTTCATTGAATAATACTTTTTATGGACGAACTTTCTAGGAAGCTGTATTGAAATTTATAATGATAAATTGAAATCTGAATGACTTAAAAATACCCCCAATTTTTTTTAAGTCAGTTTTATATGTCCCAGTGATACTCTAGGTGGAATCACCTCAATATGAGGTGAGTAGACTGAACTTTTAATCTGTTATTGTGGTGAGGACGATTCTATTTACCTGGATAAATTTCCAACTTCAATGAATTTTTTGAACTAATATATCTTTGAATAAACTCTATGTCCTTATGATAAAGTTGAATGAAATAAAATCATGATTCTAAGAAAAAGAATCATGAATTTTGGAATTATAATTTTTTAAAAATGAAAAAATACCTTTGTAGTAAATATCTATCAAAAATCCAAAATTATGCACTTTTCTCAATTTTTCTCACAATTGTTATAAAATTAAAATTACCCATTATTTTAATAAAAATTTGAAATACATGGGTTTTATCATTGAGTAAAATTAAAAAATCTTCATTATTTGATCAAATTTATGCACATAAATTTTCTCTCTCAAATCCCCCCACACTTAAACCATACTTTTCCTCAAGCATAAAATCTCAACATAGAAATTAGAGGACACCAATGTTACCAATATTCAAATTCCATTTCAATTAAATCAAAAAAAATTCAATGTGAAATCAAAATTTCAATTTTTTTAAAAATATCAATTTAATTTCCGGTTTTTCAAAGAAACAAATAATTCACATATATTACCATTACCATTTGAAAATTAATAGAACTTCTCCTTTAATTCATTCAAGCTTCTTGATTCATTATTATTAAACATTTCAAGTCATGATTTACCTCACTTTTGATTATTTTCTCTCATTACTCATTATACAATTCAAGTAGAGTTATGCTCATATCATGAGAACATGATCCTTGTCCATAGTCTTGTAAATAAACAACTTTCTACACTTTGTAATGAAAAAATGCTCATAAATTCATGAGGACTTGAAATTAAGGTTCTATTGACTCTAAGGATTAAGGTTGGTAGGATTTGATGCTTTAAAAATTAAGGCTAAAGGAGGAGGAAAATATATTAAGTACTATGCATGATATCAAAATTAAAAATATAATGAAATTATCCCCTTTATTGTAGCAACACCCACTTCCCAAAACTCAACGAAAATGTTATGATCAAATAAAAATAATGAATGATTTGTGCATCCTCTTGAATTTTTTTTATTTTGTACTTTATTTTCTTTTTTCAAAAGTTATGATTATATAAGACCACACATCAATCACCTAACCATATACGCTCTTAAGAACGTCAGTCTTGAAAATAGTGATTTTTGGTATTCCCAAATCATATCCCATTTTTTCTTTTTATGTTGGTTTTTTTGTCAGTTTTTCATTTTTTTATTTCAAGATTGGAAAAAATAGAGTACAATGAGTTATTCCACAACCTTTTACAATTACCACAATAAAGCCCCTACACTTCTTCCTTAAAATTTTTATCATACCGTCCACCAAGATTCTCTTTACCTGCACACTTCAACTTTAAAATATCATGGAAATTATTGGAGGAAGGTAGGAATGGATAAAAATGTCTTGAAACATGATGCATTCCTATAATGGCTATTCATGGTCTCTATGTGAAAAAAGAAGGATTGAGGTAAAGGTAGTATTTTATGAAAATTTATCTTTTTAGAGGATTCCTCAATCATTTTAAATGTGTTTTTGCACATTCATATAATTGAGAAGATTTAATACATGATTTGGTTGGTTACATGTCCCAAGATTACTCAAGATATATGCTAAAGAATAAATATGAAGTACTTGGTCTATAAATCTTCTTGGGAATGTGAAATATAACATTATTGAATAACCCATGGAATGAATAATAAATCAATTCAAATGAACTTTAGATATTCAGTGCATGAACGATGGTAGGTAAATTTCATTTAAATGAATCAATTAATTCCTTCAAATCATGAGTCATTACTTCAATATCCACACTTCATTTTAAAAATTCAATTATTAATTTCAACCATTTAATCATATCAACATTGAAATCTAAAACATGGAATCACATGATTCCTAAGAAACTCGTGTCTCCTAGATAAGTGGTGTAAAACATGAATTAAAGTTTGGGCCGGCAATTTTATCTTTAATGCTCAAAACATGTTGTGGAAAAAAATGTAGAGAGTTTATATTTTAAAAAACTAAAATCGAACAACCTTTTTCAATGAAACATGATACTTCCCATTCACTGTCTGGGGTTTCCTTCTAACATTATGATCCTACAAAAGAATATTACTCAATTAATCACAATGATCATTTCATTTAATCTCAAAATGAAAAGAGGGAGGGGCCACATGATAAATTATTGCAAAGAAAATAATTTGACATCTGAATTCCTAGAATGAAAGCAAAGATAAATCATGGTATTATCCCCTCAATTGGCTCTGAATTTAAACTACCTCTAGAGGAAAGTACCAGCTATTATCCAATGTTTGATGGAGGATGAAGCTTCTTTGATTTGAACCACTAGATGTGGATTTTCTATTCTTGTTCTTAATCTTTCTGGGTGAGTAATGATCCAGGGATAGAATACATCATATCCCCACCCCCTTAACAATGAGTTATATAATTCATGGTGGGGGTAGGATGATGTATGAATCATCCTCCTTCTTTGTTGCTACTTGTGAAACCTCTTATTCTCTGTCCATTGGTTCCTCGAGGCACGCTTCATCAAAATAATAGTCAGTGGGAAAGTCAGAGTGTAATTTTATTTGAATAATATTAAAACATGATGTATCAAGATCAAATTCATCCCCATAAATGTAAGAATATTTTTTCATGGTTTCCTTAGGGAAATCCATTATCATCTCATCATGAACTTCGTTCAATAAATATTCAACATATCCAGGGAGATCCATATGTTCCTCACCATGTGCACATCTAGGTTCTTCTTCATCCTCCAAGGCATAGTTGAGATTGTTAGATTCTGTATAATAAAAATGACAAGGAGTGATGTAGAATTCAGATTCAATAAAATTAGAAGGGATAGATTCAATGAATGGTTCAACTCCCTAATTTGGTTCAGCTTAAATCTTTTCCTCAGTGGTAAGTGCCTCTTGGTGTAGACTCTCTGAGGATGGAGGCAGGTACTCGGGCTCCACCATCTTGACATCAAATTCCACCACTTGGGTGGTTTCTTCATTTTGTGGTGTTGAATATTTTTCTTTGTATTGTATGGGGAGGTTCATTAGTTCCACACATTTAATCAATTATTAATCAAAATTTTTCTTATCTCCCACTTGTATCTCAGTAGGTACATCTTCCACCCTTTCCTCCTTAGGTTCTTTAATTTCAAATATAAGTTGTGAAATTTATTACACCACTTTCTCAGGTTCCTTCTCCATCATAGGGCAGGTTTGATCCATTAATGTATGAACATAATAAGAATATCTATCAGTCTTTCTAGTTATTTTTTCAATGATTTTTCTAAGTTCATGCATCTGAGCTCTTCTAAAATATTCATCTTCTTCTTTTTTTTCTTACTTCACCTGTGAGTAATTTTTCCCTGCATAATATTCTGATTTTGAATACATATTGGAAGTCTTTTTTAGTTTTCTAAATAAATTGAAATCTAAATAAGATGTGGAAATAGAAAAATAAAATGATCTAATGATTGGATCCCCGAAAATAGCTTTAGTTTTGATGCACGCCTATCACGGGGTGTGGACAAAAATTATTATATTTTCCCTAGTGCAGCACAGTGGAAGACCATGGTCATCTCTTTTGAGGATCCTTCTCAATGTAGTTCACTTTATTTACCTAATTCACTTATTATCTCTCTTTTTGTGGTTTTTTTATTAAATTATAGTTATTAAAATCATTTTTGGGTTTTTTATTATTAAAAATAATGACATGTGAAGCAAGATTTATAAATTTATACAAAGAATAAAGTCTAGATAGAATGAATCACTAATATTATTTTACACTTTACCAACAGTTGTAAACCATTGGTAATGGCCTGGAAACCATTGTTATATAGTATATAAACGATTCCCTCAATCGTGGCCAAGTAAGGCATGACAATAAGACTATACCAACGGTTCTGTGAAAACCATTGGTATATGTGTCAAAATAGACGGAATACCAATAGTTTTCTACAAATTGTTGGTATATGAGTGTTAATGTATAAATTATACCAAATTTTTGAAAACTGTTGGTATATGTGTATTACACTTATAACAACAGTTATAAAATATTGGTATAGTAGAGATATGGAAAGCCATAAAGCTATACCAATGGTTTTGTTATAACTCTTGGTATAAACCTATACCAATAGTAATAACAAACCGTTTGTATAGTTATATTATAGTATCTATACCAATGGTTTTGAAATCGTAGGTATACAATTGCTCATCTCCACAGAAGAAGGACCCTCTCCCCTCTCCAGACCTACAACAACACAGCATCCCCTCTCTAGATATGCAACAACACTAATAAAAAAATCCCCATCCAATGTATTCAATATATAGAATTCATTCCAGTATTTAGAAATTTTACAATTTATAAATTCAAATACAATAACACCCATAAGAGAAAAATGTTACATGTTATAGGTAATGAAATAACACACATAAGAGTATTCCAAATTTAGAATTCATTCAACACTCAAACCACAACACCATCACACATAAGAGTATTCAAAATTTAGAATTCATTCCTCACTCAAACCACATCACCAATACACAAAAGTGAAAAACCTACATGTTATAGAAAGAACATGGGATGTTTAGTCATGGTCTTGGATTGAGTATCAAAAATCCAATAGAAAAACATGTGTATAATTTCATGGATCATGACCCCCATAAGATAGAAAATGGTAGCGGTCATGTTCTTAGACCTAATATGAGTTATAAGAAGCACATTGGATGTTTATATTCCTCAAATGATTATGTATCCATGTATAAATGGTTCTTGATGTATTAGTGGGTAGCATTGGCCAATCTCGACATACGATATTGGTTACTGAAATAGCCTACATGTTTATCATAGACTTTTCAATTATAATAAGGGGGTTTGTATCAAATTGTAATTTTCTCTCTTGGGTGTTATGTGAGATGAATCCCCATCTTTGGTAGTGGGTATGAATATTCAATTAAGTCTTGTTGGCCAATTTGTTAAATGGTATGGTTGAGTGTTCATAGGTTTCATATGAAATTACAATATGATATTTATTTTTTGTATGTTATTGTATAGAATAAACGACCCGTGATTGATAATTATAACATGAGTGTTGGTGCATGTCCATGATGGAATTTTGAGACTCATTCCTAATATAATTCATGTTTTTTATATATTATGACCCATTGTGTTTCAATCTATGCCTTGTGAATATTTTCATCTAATAACATATGACCAATAGACCATATTTAATTTTTTATCCCTTAATTTCAAGATTATAAGTGTATCCTTGTGAAGATTTTCCGTATGTCAGTTGTTTTTTTCACATCAAATGTTGTCCATTTCAAACAAAAGTGACTCACATTGAGTGATACCAGTCACATCGTGCCACAGATTGAGGTGGGGTTGACTCATACCCTCACAAATGATCCATGGATCGTTGGGTGGGGGGATGTCTGGGGTGGGGGTCTTTTGGTGGGTGAGGGGCTTTCTGTGGTAGGGGGTTGTCCGAGGTTTGTGGGGGGATATCCAGGGGTGAGGGGGCGTTGTTCGGGGGGGAGGGGGGCAGTCCGAATGTGTTTTCTACCACCGCAGTCACACAACACCTCTGATTGACGTGTCTTCTAGTTTACCATTTCACAATTAATCAACTCTTTGTTGTCGTCTGATTTCATGGTATTCTGAGGTCATTCGACCTGTTTTGACCACCCCACACATGTTTTTCAAGTGTTCCAAACACCTAAAAAACATATATTCTACTGTGTTGTGCATACCGCACATCTGAATGTTGTGTCGTCTTTTTTTACACCTCACGAATAATAATTAGGGTGTTTTCATGTGATTTCAAGTCATTTCAATGTCGTTCGGTATGTATTTGACCGTAAAACACATGTTTTGGCTATTTACAACACATAGAGTGCATTTTTGGCCATTGTGGTCGCACAACACATTTGATTGGCATTCTATCTCACTAACCATTTCACAATTCACCCTCCCTTTGTTGTCGTGAGATTTCATGAAATTTTGAGGAAGTTCAGCTGATTTTGACTACCCCACACATGCTCTTCAAGTGCCCCAAACACCTAAAAAACAAATATTTAGTCGTGCCGCACAAACCGCACATCTGAATGACATGATGCCTCCTCATACACCTCATGAATAAAAATTAGCGTGTTTTTATTTGATTTCAGGTTATTTCGATGTCGTTCGGTTTGCATTTGATCGTTAAACGCACGTTTTGGCCATTTACGACACACAAAGTACGTTTTCAGCCACCGTGGTCAAACGACACATCTGATTGATGTGTATTTTGGCAAAAATTTCAAAATTCACCCACCCTTTGTTGTTTTCTGATTTCATGGCATTCTGAAGTCGTTTGGCTGATTTTTCCCACCCGACGCACGCTTTTCAAGAACACCAACACCTAAAAAAACACATATTCTGTTGTGCCGTGCAAAACATTGGTCCAAATGATGTGCCCTCATTTCATACACCTCAAGAATAATAATTAGTGCGTTTTACTGTTATTTCAAGTAATCTGGATATCATTCAATAAATATTTAACCATAAAACACATGTTTTGGCCATTTAAGACAATCAAAGTGCGTTTTTGGCCACTACGGTCACACGAAACCTCTGATTGACATGTCGTCTGGCCGAACATTTTACAATTCACCCACCATTTGTTGTCATTTGATTTCATGGAATTATGTGGTCGTTCGGCCGGTTTTGACCACCACACGCATGCTTTTCAAGCGCGCCAAAAACCTAAAAAATACATATTCAGTCGTGTCACTCAAAACACACATCTGAATGATGTAACGTATCCTCATAAACCTCACGAATAATAATTAGGGTTTTTTCATGTGATTTCAGGTCATTTAGAAGTCGTTCGGCATCCATTTGACTATTAAATGAATGTTTTGGCCATTTACGACACATGGAGTGCATTTTTGGCCATCTTGGTCACACGACACCATTGATTGACATGCATTCTGGCCTAACATTTCAATATTCACCAACCCTTTGTTTTCTTCTGATTTCGTGGCATTCTGAGGTCATTCGGCTGGTTTTGACCACCCCACACACCGTTTTCAAACGCGTCGAACACCTAAAAAACACATTTTCAGCCATTCCACGAAAACCGCATGTACGAATGAGATTTCGTCTCTTCATACACCTCAGGAATAATAAAAAGGCTGTTTTTGTATGATTTCATGTCATTCTAATGTCATTCGGTATGCATTTGATAGTTAAACACATGTTTTGTCCATTTACGACACGCGGTGTGCGTTTTTGGATATCATAGTCACACCACAGCTCTAATTAATGTGTCGTTGGGTCGACCATTTAAAAATTCACCCACCCTTTGTTGCCGTCCGATTTCATGGATTTTTGAGGTCGTTCATCCAATTTTCACCACCCCACGCACGGATTTCAAGCACGCAAAACACCTAAAAACACATATTCAGTCGTACCACACAAACCGTGCATATGAATGATGTTTCATCTCCTTGTACATCTGAGAAATAAAAATTATGGTGTTTTAATTTGATTTTAAGTCATTCTGATGTCATTCGGCATGCATTTGTCCATTAAACACATGTTTTGGCCATTTACGACATGCGAACTGTGTTTTCGGCCAGTGTGGTCACACGACACCTCCGATTGATGTGTTGTCTGGCTGATCATTTCACAATTTACCCACCCTTTTTTTTCGTCCTATTTCATGGCATTTCGAGATCGTTCACCCAGTTTTGAACACCCCACACACGCTTTTCAAGCACGCCAAACACCTAAAAAACACATATTCAGCTGTGTCACGCAAAATGTGCGTCCGAATGACATTTATTCTCCTCTTACAACTCAAGAATAATAATTTGGGTGTTTTTATTTGATTTCAAGTCATTCTGATTTCATTCAGAATGCATTTGACCACTAAACACATCTTTTTGCTATTTACGACATGCGGAGTGCGTTTTCGGCAACCGCGGTCACACGACACCACCGATTGATGTATCGTCTAGAAGACCACCTCAAATTTCACTTAACCTTTGTTTTATTCTGATTTAAGGGCATTCAAAGGTCATTTTTCTGGTTTTCATCACCCCACGCATGCTTTTCAAGCACACCAAACACCTAAAATACACATATTCAACTGTGTCATGCAAACCGCTCATCCAAATGGAATGTCGTCTCCTCGTACACCTCAAAAATAATATTCAGTGTGTTTTCATGTGATTTCAAGTCATTATGATGTCGTTAGGCATGCATTTGATTGTTAAATGCATGTTTTGGCCATTTACGACACGTGGAGTGCGTTTTCAGCCAGCGCGGTCACACGACACCTCCGATTGACATGCCATCAAGCCGACCATTTCACAATTCACCCACAATTTTTTCGTCCGATTTCATGGAAATATGAGGTTGTTCGGCTGGTTTTGACCACCCCACACATGCATTTCAAGCATGCCAAACTCCTAAAAACCACATATTCTATCATGCCGCGAAAACTGTTGATACGAATGACGTTATGTCTCCTCTTACGCCTCAATAATAATAATTAGGGTGTTTTCGTGTGATTTCAAGTCATTCTTATGTATTTCATAAGGCATATGACCATTAAATGCATGTTTTGGCCATTTACGACATGTGGTGTGCGTTTTAGGCCATCGCGGTCACATGACACCTCTGGCTGAGGAGAAGTTGACTTGTACCCATCCCAAATGACCAATGTATCATTGTCCTAAAGTATCAACACAATCCGAATGCATTTGATCAGTTTTTTCGTATATCAATTGTTGTTTTAACTTTAAATCTGGTCCATTTCAAATAAATGTGAGACACTTTGATTGGTACCGGCCACACCATGCATTGGATTGATGCGGGGTTCACTCCTACACATCAAAAATTTCCATATGGATCATTGTGCTAATGTATCAATAGAATCCAAATACATTTCGTCCATTTTCTGTATGTTAGTTTTTGTTTTCAATTAAAATGTTGTCCATTCCAAATAAATGTGAGACACTTTGAGTGGTACCGGCCACACCATGCCTCGGATTGAGGTGGGATTTACTCGTACACATCACATATGACCCATGGATCATTTTCCTTAAGTACCATCACAATCCAAATACGTTTGGTTAGTTTTCCGTATGCCAGTTATTTTTACATAAAATTTTGTCCATTTAAAAAAAAGAGACACTTTGAGTGATACCATAAACACCATGCCTCAGATTGAGGAAGTGTTGACTCATACATGTCACATATGACTCATGGATCGTTTTCCTAAAGTATCAACACAATCCGAATGTGTTTGGTAGGTTTTCCGTATGCCAGTTAGGAAAATTGTTCAACAATAGTGATAATATCTTATACTAAAACTGTAGACATTGTGCATGATGTGCATCCCCTGGTGCAAGGTTTGGGAAAATCACACACATTAATTCTAATATATATCCCTTTATGGTTGGTAGATACCATGTGGGATGGACTTAAATTTTTTACTAACTTTGACGCGTTGTTTTTTTTACACCGACTGGGGTTTCGAGCTCCGAACAAGCCCATGAATCCCCATAAACTATTATAACATCATTAGGCATCCATATTTGGTAAAAAATAAAGATTTATACTGAATTCAAAAATATCAATCCTAGAGTGAAAACCCAGTTTAAAGATAAAGAGTATATAGAATTCAAAAATGTAATGGATCAATATTCCCCTGATCACCATCACCATCACCACTGTCATCATCAGCCTCATCCTCGCCACCATCATTGTCCTCGTCCTCATCCTCTTCATCGTCGCCATGCGCATCCTCGGCCCCATCCTCACCCTCAGCCCCATCCTCACCCTTGTTCTCATCCTCATCCTCACCCTCGTCCTCTTCAGCATCCTCGTCATCACCAGGAACTTCATTATCTTGACTGCCACTAGAACTTCTACCTGGTGCATAAGATAATTCACCCCTCGGTGACATATATGTCTAACAAGCCACGCTAGCCTCTTGTGGATGTGATGAAGATAAATTTTTTATCAGTTTCATAAATTCTTTCTCCCTCATTTAAACCTATTCTTTCAACTCTGTGACCCTTTTATCAGACTGTCTTGCCTTCTCCTTGACCTGTTCCAACTCAGTGGCACTAAAATGGATACCTGGAGAGGACCAATACCTTGTCGGGACTATATTCTTAACTTGCTGGCAGCGTAATTGACCAGAGTGCTCATCTCCCAAAATATTAATATATTATAAAATTTAAAAATAGATATTAATCTTTTAAATACACAAATTGAAACATGCAATCTTTTCTTGTGTCAGTTCATTAACCGCAGTTCCATCTTTTTTCCTTCTACTTGAGTAATACAATTTTTCTGGAGGGAGACGTCCTTCAATAATCAATTTTTTTTCTTCTATAATGACACTAAAACACTATAAAGTTCAATTATAATCATTTATTCAATATTCAATATATCACATAATTTAATTAGGAAACAATAAAAAGGGAATGTCTAAAAGAAGAATTATAAACAACTATATCGTACTAGATGCCTCTCATGTCTAACGTAGTAGTACACCCCAAAGTGTAGAGGTGTTGCTTTGAATTATTTTTTATTTGTTTTTTCAGATGATTCCAAAATAATAATTAATAATAAATAAGATAATATTAATGAAAAATAGGAAAACTGTCATTTAAATACCTAAAATGGGATTAATGCCTTAAATTTGGTAGTCTCCCAATGGGTAATCATTTGGAGATATTGCTCTATCGGGAAGTCATCCATGATAGGTACTATCTCCAACTCTGTGCCCACTCAATCACACCAACCATCACACAACTTATGCTTATAATCTCTCCAAATCACTCTTAGTTCTTTTAAACGTGCTGGTCATGCACCTTCACCATCTAGGAAGTTAAACCGAAGCTGACACCCAATAGATTAATTCATATAAAAACAAAAAAAATAATACATTAAATCCAATAGATTTTTTACCCATATTTGTGCCCACGCATTATCCTTGATATCGTGTGGGAGATGTCTTCAAGAGAGAGGGATGACCGGAATGATATCAGAGTATTTGGCGAGGGTTTCGAAAAAAACCTGACATTCCTACCTAGATTTATCAATCTTTTTTCATTCATCATTCTATTCAACCATCAACTATGTATAGCGGATCCATCCCGTATGCAAACGAGTACACCACCTCCCCCGCCTCCTATCAGTAGATGAATATATTTTTAAATCAAAAAATATTTGTACAACTTATAATAAAAATAAATTTTGGTATAAAAATTTGTTATAGTTATATAAATATACCTGTGGTAGTCAGATCAATGGAAATTATTGGATGTGCAGAAGCTGAAGGAATATTCTGTACAGGTGGAGTGTCCCTTACTGTACGCTCGTCAGCCACATATTGTGTTAGAGAAGGAGTGGAAGAAGGTTGAATATAATAGTTCAAAGATAATGAATTTGAATTAAAATATAATGGCATAGACGGATGTCCAACTGGTAGTGTAAACATCAGAGGCCTAAATATCTCATGTATCCCCAAAGTCACACCAGGAGAAAAATGGGTCGTAGAAGATACGTCTGTGGTAGGGGTATAGTCCAATCGGGTATGACTAGTGGATCATCTAACTCTCGGACCACAATCCCTCATACCACCGGCCTCAGTACAAGGATCTCCAGATGATCTTCTAACTCTGACACCACCCCCCTCCTAACACCAGACTCCGTACTGGGATCAATATCAGGCTCCTCATTGGATATCTCTTATCTAGGTGGTCGATCTTAAAAAAAAGTTTCACAAAAAAGTAAACACATGATATTATATGTTATTGAAATATATATATTTGATATAAAAAACTCACAACATGGATGAGTGGTGGAACACCCATCTCTATCATGCGATGATTATTTTTTGTCATCTTTTTTCATCGCATCTCATCAATGGGTGTCATTTCCTGGAATGAAAACAAATATGGAAGTAATTAGAAATAAATAACTAATGTGTAACCCAAAAACATAATATATAAAATCCATTCTAATAAAAAAATCATAATGAAAACTATGATTTATGGTGGTTTGAAGGTAAGTACTAGGATACACACTCTGAATGATGTAGGTGTATTCATTGAATCATGTGCCAATTGATTTTGGAGAGGGGCCTTCAATAGATATAGGTATGGATTTGATTTGAAACACCTATAAAAATTATATCCAGGAATTGTGACGTCCCAAACTAGGATGCCACTCATTAGTGACACAAACCCAGATGACCACATGGCCTCAAGCACATCTACCAAAATTCTTAATGTTGTTGTCTAATAGTGATAGCCTTTTCTATGTTTGGGGGAGACTATTCCCTCATTGCATAAGTTTAACAATTTTAATATTATCAGTTAAAAAGTGGAAGAAAGATAACAATGGGAATATATTGGAAATGGATTAAAATAACCAAATCAATAATACCAACTAAATAACCGAATCATAAACCAAATGATGGTAATGTATGTCATGTATCATGAATAAAAACATAGTTACAACTATTAGGAAGTATTACTAAAAATGAGGCTCAAAAAATTTTAAAATTCGACCTAGCTTCTTGAGCTTCAACACACTCATCTCGTTTATCTGTGGAATGAGTGCACATCACGTCAATAACTCGAAATCCAAAATCATAAATAAAGGTGCATTTCCTCGTCATTGAATCAAACCATAGGTAAAGGGAAGAGTTTTGCCAACGGTTTCACACAACAGTTAGTAAAAGAGGACTTAAATTCCCATTTATAGGCAACCCAAATAGAGACACATGCCTTAGGCTACTTTATGTGTTACAGGTTTCCCAAATCATTCAATCATGTTCAATAAATCATTCCTGGCACCTCTATGGTCATACCTTTCATTGACCAATTAGTTCCTCAAGTCAAGCACACCCCATGGGTGGATAACGTTTAGGCTTCTACAATAATAGGTTGTTCATGGCCTGTAAAAAGGATTAATTTCATAAAGTATAGAAAAAAACATTTATTTTTAAATTTGAGATTAATAATAATGTATTTCAATGATAACAAGATTACTTAATTAAAATTTTGACATATCTAACATTTCTATGGATGTATACACATGCCATCATGGCTAGTGAAAAGCACCCCACCATCATAAAAGTGAGTATTGGATATAAGAGGGAAATAATATACAACATACAGTGAGAACCATATATAATTGACACCAACGATATATTAGTACATTCATCTTAGGAATACAATTATCACTCATGACTAACCATGCCACTATAAACAACCTGGAGTGTATGATTTTTCTCTCTGCTCTTAACAAAAACATCACACATTCTTACCATGATGTGAATCATGTGGAATATGGATGATATTAACACAAAATTCCAAGAAATACCAAGCATTCTAGGAACTGAAAATTTATGGATGATATGAACAAATAGTTCATTTTGTATCAAATTTGATTCACAGTCAAATCCCAACACACACACCCAAATCAAACAGAAAACACAAGTCATACACACCCAAATAAAAATAGAAAACCAAAACAGTTGATGTATAAAATTAAAATTAAAGTATCACCTACAAATTAGAAGTGTAGAACTAAGAAATTTGGAAAATGGATCGGAACGAAGAATTTCCCTAGTAGGGTAAACAGAATCCCACTTCTCCACATCACCCCTATGGAAACATAAAACCCAAATAGTAGATGCAGTATCACTTAAATAATACAATTGAAGAACTGATAAATCTAAAAGATGGAAGGATTTCGGCCATTGGGGAAGGAAAATCGCAATTCTCCCTTCAGTTTAGGGATGCAGTCCCACGGAATAGGGCAACTCAAGCTTCTGTGAATTTGGGAAAAAATGTTCCCAACAGTTTGTAAAAACCATTGGCAAAGGATAATTTAAATCTCTCTATACAAATGATTTTAATAAAACTGTTGGTATAGAGTATAAATTTCCAAACGATTTTGAAAAAATGTTGGGAAAAGATGATTTAACCAGTTTTTACCAATAGTTTCCTTAAACCATTTGTAAAAATACTCTACAGGCGTTGGAAAACCTCCCTTTCCATAAGTGAATTAATATGAAAAAATTTGGTTTTGGGGGTTGGTTAAATGTTCAATAATTATTATCCTTTATATGTTTTATTTCAGTTTTATAATAAAAATATTAAATCTCATTTTTTAACTACTATTCTTTATTTATAAATTGTGTAATATCATTGAATGTTTTAGAACTCTCAATTCCACCTCCTCCTTTAATCCATGTTGGTGACACAGCTTTGTCTAGAATGTGTCATCTTCCATGACCCGAATCAATCGAAGATGTTTCATCCATTGACTATATCAACTCCAACGTGTGAAGAACTAAACAATAGAGACAAGGAAAAATGATTAAATTAAATAATAGGGATAGGTTGAGTTGCATGTCATCGGAGGCTGTCACAAAATCGAGGACATTCGCCTTACCTATCCATGCTACTAAAATCTATCTACAAACATAAAATTAAACATTAAATAAAATTCATGTTCACCTTCACCTCCCCCCAGGCCAAGTCTCAGGATCAACATCTCATTTACAAGAGTAATATATTACCTGGTGGAGTGGTTGGAAGAGAAGAGAGAGAGAGTTAAATAAATCAAGAAAAGTGGATGGAGAAACACAAAGACATGGATTAATAAAACTAAATTTTGAATTACAGTTGAAAAATAAAAAAAATAAAATTAACATAAAATCAAAATTAGAAATAATGGGGGAAAAGAGAAGAAGCATCGGCTTGTACCCTGATTGGAACCCTCCTTAGTTGTGGGTGTTGATTTGATGATTTGTGACGGAGTTGAGGGCCTCCTTTTAAAGGCAGTATTCTATCCTCTGAAATTTTGCGTGTTGTTGGCCCATTAAATGGTCGATTCAAATGTGGACCCCTTCAAAAAATTTATTCATAAATAATTTTTCCATTCACCATCCAACCATCATCTCATTTATCCATAGGATTAACAAGTTATTGAATATTCATCGAATAAGGATTTTTATGGACGAAATTTCTAAGAAGATTCCTTCAAATGTATAATAATCAATAGAACCCTTAATGACTTAAAAACTCCCCCAAATTTGTTTTAGGGTTTTTCCGATGTGTTCTAGTGTTATCCCTAGTGTAATAACTTAAATGGGAGGTGAGGAGACTGATTAGTGCATCTGTTATAGTGGTGGGGTCCACGATGTCCACGTGGAAATGTTTCCAACTTCAATGATTTTTTTGGAGTAATAGATATTCAAATCTACACTAGTAACTGAAGAGAAATTTGAATGAAATAAAATCAAGATTCTAAAAAAATCATGAATTTTGGAATTATATTTTTTATGAAAAGAAAAAAATACCCTTGTAGTAAAAATCATTCAAAAATACAAAATTTTTCAATTTTACCATTTTTTCTCATAATCATTCTAAAAATCAAATTACCCATTATTTTAAAAAAACATTGAAATACATGGGTTTTATCATTGAAAAACATTAAAAATCCTAATTATTGGATAAAAAATATGCACATAAATTTGCACTGTCAAATACCCCCACAAGTAAACCATGCTTGTCCCCATGTATAAAATCTCAAAATGGAAATCATAGGACTCCAATATTACCAATATTTAAATTCCAAGGTAATAAAATAAAAAAAATCACTGTGAAATCAAACTTTTAAAAATCTGCATAAAATATCAATTTAATTTCCCGTTTTTCAAAGAAACAAATAATTCACATATTTTAATTTTACCCATTGAAAATTGATGGACAATATCCTTTCATTCATACAATATCATTGATTAATTATTATTAAACATGACAAGTCAGGAATTACCTCACTTTTGATTCTTTTCCCTCATCACTCATGATACAATTCAAGTAGAGTTATTCTCATATCACCAGAACATGCTCCTTAGCCATAGGCCTGTAAATGAAATTATTTATCCAATTTTTAAATAAAGAATGCACATAAAATCATGGGGACTTTAACCCCACACTTGAACTTTGAAATATCAGGAAAATACACAAAGGGCGGTAGGAATGGAAAAAAATTGGCTTGAAACATGGCTCATTCCGGTAAAGGTCATTCATGGTCTCTATAGGATAAAAGAAGTATTGATGTAAATGTGTAATTTTAAGTAAAATTGGCTTCCCAAAAGTTTCCTCAATCATTTTAAATGTGTTTTTGAATAGTCATTGATTTGATAAGTTTCAATACAAGTTCGTTTCGGTTACATGTCCCAAGATCATCCAAGAAATATGATCAAGAATAAATAGGAAGTACATGGTCTATAAATCCTTTTGGTAATGGAAAATATAACATTGGGAAATCACTCATGGAATGACTAATAAATAAATTCACATGAAAATCATAAATTCAATGCATGAAGGATGGTAGAGAAATTTCATTTATATGAATCAATTACTTCCTTCAAATCATGAGTCATTACATCAATATCCATGCTTCATTTTAAATATTAAATTATTCATTTCAATCATTTAATCATATCAACATTGAAATCATAAAAATGGAATCACAGGATTCCTATGAAACTCATGTATTTTTGATAAGTCGAATAAAACATGAATTCAAGTGTGGGCATGCAATTTTTTCTTTAAAGACAAAAACATGTTGTGAACAAAAATATGGAGAGTATAAAAGATAAAACACTAAAATTGAACACCCTTTTCCATGAAATGTGGTCCTTCCCCTTTACTATTTGTGTCTTACTTCTACTTTCATGATCCTACAAAAGAAAATTACTCAATAAATCACAATTATAATATCGCTTAATATCAAAATAAAAGAGGTAGGGACCACATGCTAAATTATTTCAATGAATATAAATTTAAATATAAATTCCTAGAAACCAAGTAAAGATAAATCTTGGTATTATCCCCCAAGTGGGCCCAGAATTTTGACTACCTCTAAAGGGCAATACCTACTGTTATCCAAATTCTGATGGAGGATAATGCTTCTTTGATTTGAACGACCACATGTGGCTTTTCCCAGCTTTTTCTTCATCCTTCTGGGACAGAGTAGACAATATCCCACCTTTAAAATGAGTTATAGATTGCATGGTAGGGGTAGGATGATGTATAAATCATCCTCCTTCTTTACTGATACTTGTGCAACCTCTTCTACTCTATCTATTAGTTACTTCAGGTATGCTTCATCAAAATAATAGTCAATGGGAATGTCAGAGTGTAATTCAATTTCAGTAATTCTAAAACATGAAGTATCAAGATCAAATTATTCACCATTAAAGCATCGTTTATCATGGTTTCCTTAGGGAAATACACTAGAATCTCTTCATGAACATCCTTCAATAAATATTCAATGTGTCTAGGGAGATCCATATGTTCCTTAGCATGTGCACATCGAGGTTCTTCTTCGTCCTCCAAGGCAGAGTTGAGGTTGTATAATTTTGAATAATCAAAACCACATGGAATGATATTGAATTCATATTAAAAAAAATTAGAAGGGATAGAGTCAACTAATGGTTCAAATCCCGGAGTCAGTTCAGCTTCAATCTCTACCTTAGTGGTAAGTGCCTCTTGGAGTATACTCTCTGAGGATGGAGGTAGGTAGTCAGGATCCTCCATCTTGACTTCAAATTCCACCACTTGGGAGGTTACTTCCTTCAGGGGTTCTGAATCTTATTCATTGTATTATATGGGGAATTTAGTTAGTTCTTCATATTTAATCAATAATTCATCCAATCTTTGTTGATATCCTACTTGTAGATCAGCAGATACGTCTTCCTCCTTTGGTTCCTCAAGTTCTTCAATTTCAAATATAAGTGGTGAAATTTATTCCACCACTTTCTATTTTTCTTACTCGAGATTTGGGTTAGGATTCTCTCTTAATTCATGAACATAATAAAAAGCTCTATTATTCTTTCTGGTTAGTTTCTCAATACTTCCTCTAAGTTCATGAATCATATCTCTTCTAAAATATTCATATTCTTCTTCTTTTTGTTGATTCACCTATGAGTACATTTTCCATGTATTATATTCTGAATTTTAATACATCATGGAAGTCTTTTTTATGTTTTTTTAAATAGAATGATATATAACTAATATGTGAAAATAGAAAAAGTAGATTAACTAAAGATTGGATCCCCGGGAACAGTATCAGTTTTGAAGGACATCTGTTGTTTGGTGTGGACAAAGAAAATTATATTTTTCCTAGTGCAGAACAGTGTCTAACCAGGGTCATCTCTCTTGTATATCCTTATCAATGTAATACACACAATTCATTTAATTCACCTATTCAATATTTTTTGTGGTTTTGTTTATTAGATGAAAGTGATTAAAATCTTTTTTGGTTTTTTATTATTTAAACTAATTACATGTGAAGCAAGAATTCTTAATTTATACTAAGATTAAAGTCTAAATATATTGAATTAATAAGAAAGAACTCGGTGTAGGGGGTTGGTAAAATATTCAATCATTGTTCTCCTATATAGGTTTTATTTCATTTTGATAATCCAATCACGAAATCTCATGTTTGAACTACTATTATATATTAATAAATTGTGGAATATCATTGAATGTTTGAGCACTCTCAATTCCACCTCCTCCTGAAATCCAAGATAGTGACACACCTTTGTATAGAATGTGTCATCTTCAAGGACCTGATTCAATTGAAAAAATTTCATCCATTCATTATCTAAACTTTAATGTGTGAAGAACTAACCAATTGAGAGAGGGAAAAATTATTATTTAAAGTAATATGGATAGGTTGAGTTGCATGTTATCGGTGGTAGTCACATCATTAGGGACATTCGACATACCCATGCATGCTACTCAAATATATCTACAAACATAAAATTAAACATTAAAAAATTTCATGATCATCTTATCCTCCCCATTGGACAAGTCTTGGGGTTATCCACTCAATTATAAGACTAATAGATTACACGGTGGAGTAGGTGGAAGGGAAGAGAGAGATAGGGAAAGAAATAAAGAAATGTTGATAGAGAAACACAAAGGCATGGATTGATAAAAATAAAATTTGAATTAAAATTGGAAAATAATACCAAACTAAAATTAAAATAAAATAAAATGAAGAGATCAGGTGGGAATAAAGGTGTAGAATCATACCATGCCCCATTGGGAACCCTCCTTGGTTGTTGGTGTCGAGCTGATGATTTGGGAAGGAGGCGAGAGCCTCCTTTTATAGGCAGAATTCTATCTGATAAATGATTGTTCATTTTTGGCACAATAAATGGTCGATTAACACATCGATTCCTTCATAAAAGTTGTTCCTAAATGTTTTTTCAGTTCAACTTCTACATTTTAGCTCTTTTAGACATTGTATTAAGGATGTAAGGAATTTTCATTGAATAAGACACTTGATGGATGAAATTTCCAGGAAGTTTTTTTCAAATGTATAACGATCAATGTACACCATAATGACATTAAAACTCCCCCAAAATTGTTTTATATTCATTCCTATGTTTCCTAGTGATATTATAGGTAGAATAACCTAAATTAGTGGCAAGGAGACCAATATTTGCATCCATTATGGTTGTGAGGTCCACGCTTTCCGCCCAGAGAAGATTCCAAATTCAATGAATTTTTTAGACTAATAGATCTTTGAATTAGCTCTAGGATATAAAGATAAAGTTGAAGAAAATAAAATCAGTTCGATAAAATAATTTATTAGTAATTTTTGACATATATTTTTTAATAAATGACCAAAACACCCTTGTGGTAAAAATCTGTCAAAAATCCAAAATTATGCACTTTTCTCAATTTTTCTCATAGTCATTATAAAATTTAAATTACCCATTATTTAAATAAAACAATGAAATACATGGGTTTTATCATTAAACAAATCCTCATTATTTGATAAAAAATATGCATATAAAGTTTCTTTGTCAGATATGTCTTGCCTCCTTGTCTTGTGTTATCATAATATGTCATGCCTTAATTGATTAAATTCTTAAATAGAACATGTTAAACGAGTGGGTATACATGTTAGTTTTTTTTAGATTGCTTAAATGGGTTTTTGGTAATTATGATTAATGGGTGGGTATATCCATTTGATCTGTTAAATGGAAATTGGAGATAAGTGTGTGGGTATAACCATGTGACATGATTAAATGGAAGTGGAGTAAATGAGTGCCAATACTATTGAGATGTAATGGTTTAAATTAGTAGGTATACTCGTTGAATTGTTTTGAATGTAATTGTTTATTAGAGTGAGTAGACTCATATGGTTAGAAATTGTTAAATGTATGGAATGGTTGATGATTTACCTAGATTCCAAGGATGGATCTCCATGGATTTGGAACAAAGTAGTGGACACCTTGGTTGAGTATTAACTTTGGGTCTTGATTCTGTGGGATGTCTCGGGCTTTGTTTTCTATTAGATCCGGCTTGATTGGACTCACGTTGGAAATTATGGTACACATTCACCTAGGACTCCAACCAGTGCCTATACTGAGTTTCTGTCGAGATGATACTAGGACATGATGATGATGCCTTGGTCATCAATACATTGGAATCAGACCTTCATGGTCTACACATCATTATATGGCACAATCGTGGGATATATGATTGTGGTTGTACGACAAGTTCATGGGTTTTTCATATGGTTTTCATTATAGAGTAAGGCTATGTGGACATGATATGGATTGTTTTAGGACATGGTTGTGTTGTTTGTTTATATTTCCTATAGGTTCCTTTTTAGGAGCTACCACTTGTTGCAGTGAGCCACAAAAGGCTATTCGGTATAACTTTTTTGTGTCGGTTATATGCCTTGTTCTTTCACACTTACATTACTACTTACTTGTACTTGTTTCGCATATTTCATAGTGCAGCTTAAAATTTTATAGATATTTGGGAGGAAACCTACTGGAATGCTTATCTCACACCTTGTTTGGGCCTCCTTGGGGACCCAAACAAATTATATGGTTTCAGGAGATAGTAGCAGAAAGCGCCCTAACACTAGTTTTTGATCATTTTTTTTGAGCATGGGATCATGATACCCAACTAAGGCTTGCGATGCTACTGGGACACTTTATGATCTTTTTGAATTCTGGATACATGTATTGTACTTTATTTCCAGGTATATTTTTTGGTTGTTTTCTAGATACATTTATCATCTACATCATTCTATATGATACACTTATGGCATGTTATATATTCCTCTCTTGCTTATCTATTTTACCTATTGTCCTCTTATTTTATTTACTTCTGCTATTGAATTTGATTAGCTTCCACTATGATAGACTTTGGTAATGAGGGAATAGTCTCCTCAATAACTCACCTAGGCCCTCACCATTAGTCGGAAGCGTCTGGCATTTGAGGATTGTGTTTGAGGCCATGTAGCCAACTTGGATTGGGGCACTATTGAGTGGCATCCGAGTTCAGGACGTTACCAAGTGGTATCAGTGAAAATTTCTTTTCTAGGATCCGGAGTATTATTGAAAATTGAACTAAGGTTAGGATATCACCAAGTACATTTTTGAACCACAGACATACCTCATACAACCTCTCATAGTAGGCATGGTCTATATGAGTATCTAGTTATGCCATTCAATCTCACAAACACAATAGTATTTTTCATGGTGCTGATGAACTGAGTGTTCCATCCATAACTGTTACACATCAAGTATTGGGTTGGGAGTAGTGATGATGTAGAGGGATAGAGTTTTGGCATATGTGTCTCAATTTCTAAGGCCATATTAGAGTAATTACCATATCCATGATCTTGAGTAAGATGTAGTTGTTCATGCTTTTCATTATTGGATGCATTATTTATTGGGAGATCATTTTTTGGTGTATACAGACTATAAAATATTAAAGTATATATTTACTCAGTATTATTTTAATATGAGGGAAAAAAGGTGTGTGGAGTACCTACATTTTTTAGACCTAATGCTTGAATACATGACTAGTAAAGGTAATGTAATGTTCGATGCACTGAGCATGTAGACTAAAATACCGACAGTGCAGCAGGCAAGAGGCGAGTGGAAACATATGGCATTATTCTCTAAGATCTATTTGTAGGTGCAGAATAGTTAGGGATAGACATATCTAACATCCATATTTGTGACCTATACCCTATTTTATAATGTAAGGGTTATGTAGTTATTGAATTTAGAGGGTCTTGTCCTATGAGAGAGTGTGGAAGGTGTGGACCCTCCTCCGATTTGGACCGTAGGTGTTGATGAGATCTTACATATCCTTGGATGTGTTTGGGTTCCAGTGGATATATGTGGGGATATGATGTGGGAGTTTCATGCTTCACCTTGGGCACTAAATTCTGGAGTCAACAAGATGAATCGTGACCTACATCATCAATACTAATGTCCTTGAATGAAAAGTTAGGTAGCTAGTTTTGTTATAAGCTGTTACACCCGTCAGCATGTGAAGGAGGAACATGAAAAATAAGAAATGATTTTATAGAAGTTACTTATTCCAAAGTGGATATGGGAAGATGTCATAATGTATTTCATGACTTGTTTACTAAGGTTTCCTTGAGGTAACGATGTTGCGTGGGTCATTGTTGACGGGATCAAAAAGGTTGATCATTTCTTACCGATCAAGGATACCTTCGATGTTAATGTTCTTAGAAGGTTGTACATCCATGATATAATATATGTTCACGGGTTCAAACACACTATCATTTCAAATAGGGATTCCCACTCTACAACTCGTTTCTTATAGTGTTTTCAGAGGGCACTGGGTATATAGCTGCTTCTGAGCACAGTCCACCACCCTCAGACTGATGGCCAATCAATGTGTATGATACAAGTTGTAGAGAACATGATGAGAGATTGTGTCCTAGATTTTGGGGGATCTTGGGAGAGACACATTCATCTAGACGGGTTCTACTATAATAACAATTATCAGGAAATGATATAGATGTCTCCTTTCATGGAATTGTACTGTAGGCTATGCTAATCTCCCTTGTGATGGCTAGAGGCAGGTGAGGTAGCTTTATTGGGACCTTGTCTCATGCAATAGAATTATGAGTAGATCTAGTTGATTCAGAAGTAGATGGATACTGAACAATCTTGATAGAAATCATCTGTCGATCACCGTATATGACCACTAGATTTTTAGGTCAGGGGTCAGGTCTTTTTATGTGTTCCACTAAGGTTGGGACATTATAGGATCATGATACATGGTAAGTTTTCACCACTATATGTTGGTCCATTTGAGATTCTTGAGTGAGTCATATCAATATACTATTAGTTCTAGTTACCTCATAGGTACTGATCCATGAATTACGTCTTCCATGTATCACAACTATGCCATTATAATTCGGACCCATCTCACGCTTTTCAACCCAAGGAGGATGAGCTACAATTTGATGCATCCTTCAAGGAGATTCTAATTCATATTGTTGATAAGAGCATGAAGGTGATACAACGCTAGTCAGATCCTCTTGTACAGGTTCTATGGAAGAAATACCATTCAAAAGACGATACTTAGGAGTGGGAGGCCGACATACATGCTCAATGATATGAGTTTTTTCAAATGGATCTTGACTACCCTTGAGAGGGAAATTAGGGGAATGATTTATTTAAGGGGGAAGATTGTATGATCCTAGGTTTTTTTTGAGGTATGAATATTTTACATTTTTTTTGGATTAGACCCTCAGCTGGTCCATGGGCTGGTTTGGTTGATTTTGGGAAATAATAGGCAAGAAGGTTGTGTAGTGGTTGTAGGCCAATTACATGATGTGTAGTTGGATTACATACTGTGTAATCCGATTTCATAACATGTAATGGTTTGTCTAGGACCTTTCATGATGTGAAAGGGTTTTACCCTATTAAAGGAAAACTGAGCATTACACACCATGTAAGGAAATTACATGCCATGTAATTGCCCGACTATGTTTTTTAAAAATTGAGGCAGTGACCTCTGTTTTTTAGAAGGATTCCTTTTTTCTCTCTTTTGAAGACTAATAACTTTTTTTTATATATTTTCAGAAATAGTGGAATTTTAGATTCCATTTCTTTCCCTGTCATTTTTTTGGAACCACAACGGTATGATATTGATTCCTTTTTATCCATTATTGATTCTTCAGAACAACAGTTTCATTGTTTGGATTTAGGCTTTTATGACCTAATTTCTTGTTCTTCATATGTTCATTAGATTTATTCCCAACCAGGATGATTTCGGACTTAATAATATATGAGAACACCACTAATTAGATATGGTAGTTGGTCTATACATTTCTTTTGGCTTTTGATGCTTTATAGAGCTATTGAGTATTTTTCTGCCCACTGGTCTTTTTCGCGCGGTCCCGATATTAAACTGTTAATCTGAAATAGATGAGGTATGACCTGTTTGGGAATCCCTTATATTCTTTGAGATACGTTTGTGGTTGCTGACCCAGCCCAAGGACACCCATGGGGTGCACCATACATTTAATTTGTTTTTTTACCATTGATGAACTACCCATGGGGTGTGACCTCGAGTTTTCCTAGTTTATGGAAGATCAGTTGTACATAAATGAGGCTGAATTACATACATAGGAGATATCATGCCTCATTACCATGTGTTATTATAATATTCCATGCCTATCTTGATTAAATACTTAAATGGAACTTTTCAAATGAGCGGGTATACTCGTTGGATGTTTTGAGATTGCTTAAATAGTTTTGTTGGCAATGGTTATTAATGAGTGGGAATACCCATGTGATGTGTTAAATTGAAATTGCAGATAAGTGGGTGGATATATCCATGTGACATGATTAAATGAATGTGGAGTACATGAGTCAGTATACTCATGAGATTTAATCATTTAAATTACTGGGTATACTCATTGAATTTTTTTGAATGTATTTGTTTATATGAGTGGGTTGAATCATAAAGTTTGAAATTGTTAAAGGAATTAAATGATTGATGATTTACATAGATTCCATGAATGGTTATCCATGAATATGGAATGCGGTAGTTTATAACTTGGCTGATTATGCACCTTTGGTAATTATTCCATGACATGCCTTAGGCTTCGCTACCCCTTGGATCCATCTATCTTGGACTCACGTAGGACATGTTGGTACACATGCTCCTAGGATTCCAACCAGTTCCAATTCCATGTTTCCACCGAGATTCTCCTAAGACTCAAAGAGGATGCCTTGGTCTTCAGCACCATTGATCTGGCCCTCTGTGATCTACACTTCATTATACGACATGATTGTGGGATATATAATTGGGGCTATTCGACAAGGCCATGGGTTTTTTATATGGTTTTCTTTATACGGTATGGACATGTGGACATGATATTGAGGCTTATGTGGAAAGGTTGTGTTGTTTGTTTATATTACATGTTTATTCCTTGTTAGGAGCCAAAAAATATTGCAGGGAGCCACAAGAGGCTATTTAGTATTACTTGTTTGCAGTAGTTATATGCCTTGGGCTTTCACACTTATATTACTACTTACATTCACTTTTTTATAATATTTCATAGTACTTCTTAGAACTATATTAGTATTTAGTTGGAAACCTACTGGTATATTTATCGCACATTCTATTTAGGCCTCCTTGGGGACCCAAATATATTATATAGTTACATGTGATAGTAGGGGAAAGCTCCCTAAAACTATTTGTTGATCATTGTTTTAGAGCATGGGACCATAGAACTTAGATGAGGCTTGTGATGCTATGGGGGAACTATTCGGTCGTTTTGGATTTTAGATACTTTTATTTTATTATATTTCTATATACCTATTTGGTATATTTTCTATATACATGTATCATCTTCATCATGGTATATGAGACACTTCTGCCTTGTTACATATTCTTGTCTTAGTTGTCTATCTTATCTATTGTTTTCTTATTGTTTCTACTTCCATTATTTAATTTTATTGACTAAAATTGTGATAAATTATGGTAATGGGGGTATAGTCTCCTAAATGACTCACCTAGTCCATAACTGCTACTCATAATCCTCTAGCATTTTAGAAGATGTACTTGAGGCCATGTAGCCAACTGGGCTTGGGGCATAGTTGAGTGTCATCCAGGTTTTGGATGTTACATTTGTACAATGATTCAAGGATTTAATTTCATAATTCATTGATGTAATATAAAATTATAATTTGATTTTGTGCATGTACATACTATATCACATCTAGGTGTGAAAAAATTCCTTAATGTAAAAAATAAATTCCTTTGGGTGATAATTCTTTTAGTGAGATAAATTCCTTAAACTAATAAAAAATAACATGGGTGATAAAATTGATAAAGTGGGAAAAAATCTAGTGAAATAAATCCAATTGTTTGAGAGGTTAGAGAGAAGGTATTTCTTGGTGACTTTTATAGCTTTAGAATCGATAATAAAATTATATATGTCACTTTTAGTGTAAGATTCAATCAAAATATGTTATCTAGCACTACAAAAAAGAGTGGTTTTAGTGAATTTTTATTAATGGTAGTTCAAACAATCACTACGAAAAAGTCATTATTAAATATATTTTAAATATAGTGGAGGATTCAATGAAACCGATGATAATACTTTTAAAAAATAACTAACCCCACCCCCTCTACCTGATTCTCTAACCCCCTCACTCCCTTGGTTGTGCCTCTCCCCAATGCTGGAGACTGTCCCTCCCCCTTGGCGGCACCTCTCCTCGATGTTGGAAATCACCCCTCTCTCTCAGCCTCGCCTCTCTCCAACACTGGTGACCACACCCACCTCTATCATGACTCTCCCCATGCTAGTGACTCCCTCCCTCCCCCTACCCCCCCCCCCCCCTGATCCCTCAGCCCCACCTCTCCCTGACGTTGATGCCCACCCCTCCCCCTAAACCCTGCCCCTCCCCCAGCATCGGTGAACACCCCTCTCACTCGATCGCGCCTCTCCCCCATTCCAGCGACTCCCCCTCACTCTTGATCATGCCTCTCCCTGGAACCAGTGATTACCCCCCCCCCTCTATCCAACCTATCCCTGACACTGGTGACCACCCCTCCACCTTGGTCTCACCTCTCCCTAATGTAGGTGACAATCCCTCACCCTCAACCCCACATCTCCTCGACACTCACCCCCTTCTCTCCGACAACATACCTCTCCCCCATTCCCCTACTTACTCCCGACGGCTCACCCTTCATACTCGATGGTGACCAACCCTTTTCCCAATCTCACATTTGATCCTCGTGACCCCAACCCCACTTTCTACCAGATGATGAACCCACAATGACCCCCCTACTCCTTGATGGTGATCCCCAACGCCGACCCCTGTCCCACATTTCTTGGAGAGTGAAATCCCCAAATGTAAGGTGTAATTGTTTTAATATTCTATGATTGGTTTGCTATATAAATATGTAGTATATCATATTTTATAATCAAATGATAAATTTTATCACTTAAGAATCCTATACACATAACTATCATTAATGCCTATTATAAATGAGGATCATGAATCATTTATATGATGAATGCTTGTTTTTCTGTGGGGTTATAAATAGTCTGTAACTACATGATTCATTTATCCCTCATGAATTCTTGCTGATTAAGACTCAGTGAGTTTTGGATAATGGTTGATTAGAGGATAATAAACAATTTGGTTTTATTGATTATTCACTAAAGTTTTAGTAAGCTTCTTCCACAATGGCATGAGACTTTCTATGTATGAACATACTGAGTGTACATGTATGATCACCATCATTTTATACACTATATTTATATAATCATAGGATAAATTAGGTGACCACACTTAAAGAAGTTAATTGATGTTTACTTTTAATTGTACTTGTTTGATTAACCATTTATATATTTATATCTGAATAAACTTGGAGAATAGTAAAAATCAAATACCTATTGATAAAAGTTGTATTACTTTACCTCAAAACACACCTCTTTATGACAAGAGTTAGAAAAAAATATTATGTAATTAAAAACTGATCAGTGGATGGTAGAATAAAATTTGTATGTCCTGATTGAAAATTCAAGTGATGATTAAGTAGAAATGAAGTATATGATCATTTAATATAGAAACAATTTTCTACTCAATATGTATGTAGGATTTTTCATGGTGAATATATTGTTATGGAAATTCAAAATAAAGAAAATCCAGTAAACGAAACACAATGTGACCATCCAGAGGTGAATTCAGTTTGAAATCTGATAAATGAAACATTTGAATTTGTAGGATATAATGTACAAGATTTCCAAAGATCAAAAAAACCATCAATTGAACCTGACAATTTTTATCCTTCTAATAAGTTCAACGACCAAAAAATGAGCTTTATGAATTATTTAAAGACGTGCAACAAGAACTATTTGAAGGGTGTGGTAATTAATCAATGTTTTCTTTTCTACTTATGTTGTATCATATAAAATGTCTCTCTGAAATTATTGACAAATAATTTTACATGATTTTAGAGTATTGTCATGATTCATTTAGTGAATCTATGATCCTTGCATCATTCTTTGATATTAATAAAGTTATAAATAAATATGGACTGTATTATAAATAGATATATGAATTCATTAATGATTGCATGCTTTACTGGGGAGAAGAGTCCGACAAAGGAGAATTCATAAGATGTCGTAAAATTAGATGAATGTTAATGAACAATAATGAGTGTATAAATCAATGCAACCCCAAGAAGAAGAAAAAATAAGAAAACTATTGAACTTTATTTAATTACATTCCTCTGATATGATGCTTGAAAATATTATTCATGGCATCTAAGACTACATACGGGATGAAGTTACATGATCAAGATAGTAATTATGGCATGATGAGACATCCAAAATATTCAACATCATAGATAATGTTTGATTCATTATATCTATATTTTTCTTCAAATCATAAGAATTCACGTTAGGGATTGGATTACGATGGTTTTAAATCAATTTTGGACGTTAGGTACTAATTAGATTATTTGGAAAGTTGTTTTGATCAATTATAATCTACCTCCATTTATTTTTATGAATAAATAATATTATTTTATTTCGATGATTAATTCTAGAAATAAAATTCCATGAAATGGAATTGATGTATACCTTCAACCTCTAATCAAATAATTGAAAGAATTATGAGATGTTGGAATGGAAACATATGATGCTTAAATGAGAAAACTATTAATCATACTAGCTAATTTTATATAGACACTTAATAGCATTCGTGGATTAGGAAATTTATTTGATTGGAACACTCATACTAGTTTTTCTTGTCTGGTTTGTAATTTTGTTCATCAACGATTACCTCATTGAAGAAAATGATGTTTTATGCGTCATCATTGATTTATTTATTTCTTATCATAAATATAGGTTTAACAAGACACAATTCAATGATGATATTAAACTGAGAAATCTACTAAAAGTGTGATTAGGTTTAGAAATCATTGGATAATTAATTTGTTTCATTGAATAATTTGGAAAATATAATCATTTTAAAGAAGGGGAAAAGGGTAAAAGGTACAATATTTGATGCATATGGAACACAAAAAAGGGGTATATTTTTCAAAATTCCTCATTAGGAGTTTATGTTGATATGTTATAATCATGAAATTATGAATATTGAGAAAAAACTCTATGGCAATGTAATTTTCATTTCTTAATGAGAGGGGTAAATCAAAGGATCGCATTAATGCTCTTATGAATTTGGGGTTATTGAATAAAAAGCATGATTTGTGGGAAAATGAAAATGGAAGGTATCCTTCGACTATTTTTACAATGAAAAATCAAGAGAAAGACACATTCCTTTAAACATTAAATAATTTACAAGTGGAATATGGATATTCAAGTAATATATCAAGGTGCATTGACTAAAAAACTCGAAAGTTACAAGTATTGAAAAGTCACAACTCATGTATTTTGATTTAATAGTTGTTTTCATTGGAATTTTGTAATATGTTTTCTGAAAAATAAACTACTGCACCTTTTTAATAGAGCTTTGTAGAAAAAATATAAATCTAATTGAGCTCGATAAACTTCAAGAATGAATTATTTTGACATTTTTTTATTTTAGATGTTATTTCCCCCTTCATTTTTATTGTGATGATTCATTTTATTGTACATTTAGTTGAAGAAGCTAAACCTGGATAACCAGAAAATCATCAATTGATGTATCCAATTGAGATGTACAATGATATTATTTTTATTTTCATTAGTGAATTTATTTTTATTAAATTATTGCATAATTTTTTTATGTTGCTTATTTTTTTCATCAGGTACATAGGTCATTTGTAATAATATATGATGATTAAATATCAACCAAAAGGCTCAATTGATAAAGGATACATATCCAAAGAGTGACTGAACTTTTATTCAAGGTATTTAGATGGGATTGAGACTAGATTCAATCATGTTTAATGATTTGATGATATCTACACTAATTATCATTTTCAAAACTAGTTATCCATATTTACAATTTTTGGATTACCAATTGGAAAGGGGTTAAATTTTATACTGATTGAGTTGTAGTTTCTATAAGAACATAGATATATACTGCTCAGTAGTCTTATTACAGATTCATTTATTGAAGAATTGTGATGTAAAACAAATAAGTGATTTATGGGTAGATCTTGAAATGGGATGGAATTAAAAAAAGATGTTAATAAGGATATTGTCAAATAGATCACCCATCATGTAAGTATATACTCATATTAATATTATGGACATGTAGTTATTTTTTATATGTTAAAACTATAACATTATATATTTATTTCTAGATAATGAATGTTGAAAATCAAGCCGAAATATAAAATGATGTTATGTTTTTTTTGGGTCGAGGTCCTCTAAGAAAGTATAAGATATTAGATGCCTACAATATTCATGTATTTAGGTTTTATACATTTTATCAGGAAGAAGACTTAAACAATCAAAATAGTGGGGTATTTACACTTACAAGGGTGGGATATTATGGAAATTTGGATGATATAATTGAATTAAACTATCATGGTTAGTTTTTGGTTGTCTTTTTCAAATGAATGTGTGTTGATATTGATGTGGGTATAATGAATGATTCATTACATTTTAATTATATAAACTTATCTCGATTTATCCATACCAATGAACATTTACAGAATGATCTTTTATCTTTAATTCCTAAGTGATGGTAGTTTATTATGTGGATGATGAAATACATGAAGGTTAGAGTCTTTTTTGACACATAAAGTAGATATACTTATATTATATGAGTGATGAAGATAAATTGGTACTTTGTGAAAGTGAACCTTATCAACCACAAAACATTGAATAACTTTTTACCGACAATATGGATAAAATAGAACATGCAATAGAGGGTGAAAATGAAGGAGTCATCACAATGGAGGTTTATAATAATGAAGTTAATGATGATGAAGATAATTAAATGTATAAAATGGTAATGAAAATATATAACAATTTCACATTGATAAGTGGTTCATACATATATAAATTGTTCTAGTTTTTATTTTTTTAGTTTTTTCAAAATTTATTAGTTTTTAATTTTCTATAAATTTAATATATCTGAACCAATTGAATTTCAGTAATTCTGAAAACAAATAAATTTCAAAATCCTAGTTGGTTATCATCTTGGAGAACACCACAACTACCATCAGCTTCAGTGGATCTGAGTGATTCAGTTATACTTGAGACTACCAGCAATCCAACCATTCCTCAGATGTTTTTAGTATCCCACCATCCAATTCACCTCCAGCTATGGAGCATTTGGTCATCCTTTCTTGTCGTTGATATTAGTGAGTTTCTATTACTAGTATGTTTGTCATTGTAAAAAATCTATATATTTTATTAATTGTTTAATTCATTTTTCAAATGGATAAAAATTCCAATAGAATATATATAAATATGAACATGAAAGATGTGTGAGACCTGAAGGAATTCAATATTATCATTCCATTTGATGAGTTTGGGGTGCCTACTTATGATGTTTCTAGAATCTATGGGAATATTATTAGGCATCTTATTTTTGATACAATGAGGATTCCCATTAATTATAAATATTGGAGGCATATTACTACAACTTGGTAAAATGAGGTTTTTGATACTAAATTAAAGGAAATTAAATTTAATATTTCTTGATAACTAATTTACATGACATGAAAAAAATTTGTAATATACTTATACAGTGTTATGTTTTTTATTACTAGATTTGTTTTCATTTAGATGTCCCAGGCACTATTTCACGCCCATTCACTATGAAAAAATTAGGAAAGAAATGGTGAGATTTTAAATGAATATTATGACATGAGTTTAATTAAATATCTTTGAGATCATGATAGATGTATGAGAAAGTGTGTGAATGAATTTCTCATGTTAAATGGAATTCATTTGTCGATATTAACAGAGATTCATCTCATGAGGTAATTTCATAATTTAGAGTATCGTAATAACATAAACAAAATAATATTATAATTTTTATTAATGTTGATATTTTTTGTAGGAATTATTGAAAAAAATACTATGAATCATGAGAAATAATTCATTCTTCAAATCAGTGTGTCTTAGAGTTTTTTTAGAAAAAAAATAATTTTGGTTTGTATGTTATTCATTATTATTTATATAATTTTATTATAAGTCAAATTTTTTCTAACTTGTTTATATTTTTGATAATGGCTAATGAATTAGGTTACTCTATTGGCCATACATAGATGTGGTTTAAAGTGCATAGGGAATCTGATATCAGTTTGGTAAATGACCCTACCAAAGATGTTAGAGTAAGTATTTTTCATTATCATTTCATGTTATTTCATTACTATAAAAAAATAATAATGAAAAATATATTATAACAAGAAAATACATAAACCTATTTAAATGGGGCTGGATACATGGATAAAATGATTCTAGTTTATCATCGTTTGATACATCTAACCAACCCTAATTAATGAGGTTTAAGGCTTATTGGCTGTTATAATTTATATTTAATTATTATGTTTTTATAGTAATGAAATAACAATACATAGTAAAAAAATTTATTAATTAGATAATATTATGAAGAGAAAATATTTAAAAAAATAATTTTTAATATTTCTGTATTAATAGGTTAAAATTCAGGAAATATGGGATGTGAACCCTTCAAAATCATCATCAGTTTCTCAGAACAATGTAGTTCCAATTATTTTAGAGAAGGAGAATATCATACATGTATAGGTGATGGGTTTTGGACCTACTCCATCACATGTCTTTAGTAGGGAGTCATCATCAGTTACTAATACACCTAGTAGAGGTTCGAGTAGAACTATTGGTAGGGAATCACAAAGATAAATTTCAATGTAGAATGGAAAAGTGTGAGAATAAGAATCTTATAGGAAAAAAAGATCAATGGTGAGAGAACATGAAAAATGATTACTTTTTATATTTCAATTGATTACTAGAATGATACCCAAGAAAATTTCTAGCCTTATAGATTATCATATCAAGGTAAATTCGAAATTTCATAGATCATTCACACATTTTCAAAGAACACATAAAATTCCTTAAATAAAACTAAGATGACACTTTTATATTGAAAAAATGCACTTTGAGTCATACTGATATCATCTTGTGCCTGATTTACATGTGTTATATTCCAACACATAAAAAATAAATTATATATTGTTATCTTTTTGTTTGAAAATAATTCAACCTCATTTTCTCAGTTTTGACACAAAAAATAGTTTTTAACGGTACCAAAGCCTTTAAGAACATGTGTGTGTGGGGGAGGGGGGGGGTCAAAATAGGAATTAGATTCCATATCAACATAAAATCATAGGAAAATGACTGTGGATTGATTTTTGAAATGTAGGAATAGATGACACATAATTTTGAGTTATAATTTACCTGAGATGCTTGTAAATGTATTTTTAGTGTCTTAAAACACCAAAACAGTGTGTAATGGTTGAAACCTTAGAAAACTATATCATATTGACATGAAATCATGAGAAAACCACCATTGAATCATTTTTGACATGTACTCATACAAAAAATATCAATTAGACTTGCGGTGAAGTCAAAATGCCTTCGTAAATAGTTTTTAAAGGTACTAAATCTTTTAAAAACACATGATAGGGGGTAAAAATTAGAAAAATGTTGTTGTATTTCAATGAATTTAGGGGAAAATAACCATGGATATTTTTTGAAATGTAGAAACCAACAACATGTTATTCCATGTTACAGTTTTCTAGGGATTCTTGTAAATTCATTTTTAGTGTTTTAAACTACTAAAACATGTGTATAATATTCCAATACAAAGAAAAAAAACCTCAGATTGACTTGAAATCATAATAAACCCACCATTTAATTATTTTTGACACA
This sequence comes from Viscum album, assembly GCA_963277665.1. Taxonomy (NCBI): domain Eukaryota; kingdom Viridiplantae; phylum Streptophyta; class Magnoliopsida; order Santalales; family Viscaceae; genus Viscum; species Viscum album. Next base: position 980,676,804 of record OY728148.1, on the reverse strand, counting down.
TAATCATATACAAAAAAACATTCAGGCATGCAGTTTGGTTTGAATGACATAGTAAATAAATTTTAAAGGTATCAAAGCCTTTAAAAATGTGTGTCGGGGTGTCACAACTAGAATGATTTCATTATATTTCCATAAAACCAGATAGGAAAAAAATTGTTTATTAATTTTTGAAATGTAGGACCCGATGTTATGTCATAATGTGTTAATTTTTTTTTGGAATGTTCATAAGTTGGTTTTTAGTGTTTTAAATCACATAAACATGCATGTAACAATAAAAACAATAGAAAAAGACATCAGATTAACATAAACTCATGAAAAACCCATTGTTTAGTTATTTATGATGTGTATTAATAGATAACACATCAATATGATATGCAGTGTGGATGGAATGGATGGTAAAAAAAATTTAAAGGTCCCAAAGCCATTAAAATTGTGTGTTAGAGGGTCAAAACCAAGAAAACATTATCAGATTCCCATGAAATTATATAAAAATGACTATAGATTAATTTTTGAAATGTAGGAACTGATAACATTTTATTATGATTTATAGATTTCCAATGATGCATGTAAACATATTTTTAGTGTTTTAAAAGAGAAAAACAAGAATAAAACGCTGAAAACCGTATAAATATAACATATATTGATGTAAAATTATTCTTAATTAACTATTGAGTTATTTTTGACATTTACGCATGGACAATACATCAATATAACATGTGGTGTGGTTGGAATGACTCGATAAACGATTTATAAAGATATTGAATCCTTAAAAACATTTATATGGGGGTCAGAATTAGGAAAACATCAGTGTATTTCTATGAAATAAAAGTAAAATAACCATAGATTTATTTTGGAAATGTTTGAACCAATAGAACTTCATTCTGAGTTATTATTTTCCCAGGATGCCCGTAAATGTGTTTTTTGTGTTTTAAAACACTAAAATGTTTGTTTAACATTCACAAAAACAGAAAATGACAACATATTAATTTGAAATCAGGGTAAATATACAAATTAGTTATTTTTGACATGTACTCACTAACAACACATCAATATGATGTGAAATGTAGTTGGAATGGCTCAGTAAACTATTTTAAAGGTAACAAAGCCATTAAAAACATGTGGTGGTTGTTCAAAACCAGGAAAAAATAATTCGATTGCCATGAAATCATAATTCAATAACTATAGGTGGATTTTTCAATTCTATTAATAGATGAGATGTCATTTTGAGTTACAGTTTTATTAGGATTCCCATAAATTCATTTTTAGTATTTTAAAACACTAAAACATGCAACAATCAAATCCATAGAAAAAACATCAGATTTATATCAAATCATGGGACAACCACCATTGTTTTATTTTTGATGTGTATGTGTAATGTCAATCTAATGTGATGTGTGGTCAGAATGGCTTGGTAAATAGTTCTTAAAGGTATTGATGCCTTTAAAAATATGTTTTGGGGAGTCAAAACTAGAAAAACGTTGTCATATTTCTATGAAATCATATAAAATTTATCATAGATTTATTTTTGAAATGTAGGAACTGACATAACATCATTTTAAGTTACGATTTTCCCAGGATGTCTTTAAATGGATTTTTAGTGTTTTAAAACACATAAATGTGTGTGTAATGGTAAAAAAACATAGAAATATATTCCATATTGACATGAAATCATGGGAAAACCACTGTTGAGTTATTTTTAATGTATACACATTGACAACATGTCCATCTGATAAGTGGTGTGGTCAGAATGGTTTAATAAGTAGTTTTTTAAAGGTATTAAAGCCTTTAAAACATGTGATGGAGGGTCAAAACTAGGAAAAAGTCATCTAATTACCATGAAATCAAAGTAAAACAACTATATATTGATTTCTGAAATGTAAGAACACACGACATATCATTTTAAGTTACCGTTTTCCTAGGATACCTGTAAAAACCTTTTTAGTCTTTTAAAACACTAAAACATGCAGGTAATAGTCAAAACCATAGAAAAAGACATCAAATTGACATGAAATCACGGTACATCTATATTTTAGTTATTTTTTATGTTTACACATCGAAAAAACATCAATATAACATGTAGTGTGATTGGAATGTATTGGTAAATAGTTTTTAAAGGTACTGAAGCCTTTAAAAACAAGCATTAGCGGGTCAAAACCAAGAAAACATCATCTAATTTCTATGAAATCATAGTAAAATGACCAAATATTTATTTTTTAAATTTAATAATTGATGACACATTATTTTTACTTATGGTTTGCCTATAATTTCTATAACATGTTTTTAGTGTTTTTAAAAAATAAAATACGTGTGTAACTGCCAAAACCATTTAAAAAGACTACATATTGATGTGAAATCATGGTAAAACCACCGTTATGTTATTTTGGACATGTAATTGTAGATTTTTTTTAATCTGGTGTGTTTTGTGGAAAAATGGATCGATAAATAGTTTATAAATGTAATGAATCCTTTAAAAACATGTATTGGGTGGGGGGTCAAAACTAGGTAAACATCATCATATTACCATAAAATCATATGAAACTGACCATATATTTATTTTTGAAATTTAATAATCAAAGTAATGTCATTTCATGTTAGGTTTTTTCTAGGATGCCTGAAAATTGGTTTTTAGTGTTTTAAAACACATAAACAGGTAGGTAATAATAAAAACCATAGAAAAAACCCTCAAATTGATGTAAAATCAAGGGAAAACACCATGGCGCTATTTTTTATTTTTAAGTGTAGAAAACACATCAATTTGACATGCAGTGTGGTCACAATGGCTCAGTAAACAGTTTTTAAAGGTATTAAAGCCTTTAAAAGCATGCTTCAGGAGGTTAAGACTTGGAAAACATCATTTGATTGCAATGAAATTATAGGATAATGAATATATAATGGTTTTTGAAATGTGTGAATTAAAAACACATCATTCAGATTTATGGTTTTCCTAGGATTCCTATAAACACATTTTTAGTGTTTTAAAACACTAAAACAAGCATGTAATCGTAATACCATAGAGAAACCCCTCAAATTGACATGAAACCATGGATAAAATACCATTTATTTAGTTGTTAAATATATTATATGATTTTTATCAAATTATATAAAAAATATATTAAGTTAAATTTATCCACATTGCACATCGATTTAAAAACCAATAATAGTTTTATAAACTCATCCCTTTTTATTTTCATGTTTTGAATCATATTTTAAATAGGAAAATTTATGTTTTAAATGTGATTTTCATGGTATATTATTTTTTTAGGTTAAAATGTCTTCTGTTTGATTAACAAAATAAAAAATTTTATGTTCAACATTATAAATATATTCCATATCTTTTCACTTTTTCATTTCATTTCTTAAATGTTATGGTTTTTATTGTAGGTGATTGATGTTAACCGAAGGAAAGAGGTTTACCATTTGATTCAATACATTATTTATAAGTCAGTGGTGATGGTTTTTAGTTTCTTTGGTATGTTTAAATTTTATCAATTATTCTATTTTAATTCTAATTTATTATGTTTAGTTTTAATTTCTATCATTTTTATTACAATTGATGAGATTATGTTGAATGTTTCAATTAATGAGATGATGTGGAGGAAGAAGGATGAAACATAGGTCATGGGGTCGGAATATATTGGGCATGGGTTGTTGTTGGACATATTTTATATGTATATATTGATAATTGAGGTATGGGTTGACTGAGGTAATCAGTTGACTGAGCTTATGTTGACTATGAATGTATATGTATATAACTATGGAAGTATCTTGTTTGATGTATGTATTATGGTATTATTGTTCTTTTATTTTTAGTTTATTACATATCGAAGTTTTTATATTTATATTTTTTTATTAAATATTATTAAAAAGTATATTTTTTTAAAAATATTCAGAGGTGATTATTAATAAAAAATGTTAAAAAACTGAATTTGAATCATAATTAATAGTGGTTAATATTAACTACCAATAAACCTAACATCCACTGACATATTTATCTGTTTTTAGGTTCATGTTATCTATTTCATTTTCAAGTTTTTTTTTAAAAATAACTGTTAAATAACATGAAAATCATTGCTAAATTTTCAGAAAATTCACATAAAAAACCTGCAATAAATGAATCAAACTACTATAAATGAATATAGTACATGCAATAGATAGAAATTTTAGTAACCACCGCTAAATAAATAGGAAAAGTTTTAAAATACTTCCACTGGAAGAAAAAACCACCACAAAGAATGGTATTTTTTGTAATATGGAGTCTTTTTTAATGGTTTTTGTAATGCCTTCATATGAAATGTCAGGTTCGAACCGGTGTGATACAAGATCTCATGTATGACTCCCCGCACATAAGTGGTTTTTGACTAGCAGTGAGGGTCTATGTCCATCAGTGGGGAGACTATACCCATAGTATCATGTTATAATACAAATAATACATAATAAAAAATATAATAGAAAATAGAGTAATTATGTGGAAACTTAAAGATTCCACACATGTCATACAATAATAAATGGGATTCTAATGTAGAAATACAAACTAGAGTTATAATAGGCAGATAAATAAATAAATAAAACATCAGGGTCCTCCGGAGTCCATCTCGATATACAACCATCTCCATTCTCATTTTCTCAGCCATCAACCACAATTCCGTTTTCCTTATCCAAATACCTAAACATAAAGTCTGAATGTGCATCAAAATTTTTATATAAGGTGTGAGTAATAAAATTCAGTAGGATATCACTAATTCATCATTACCATGTGCGAGCAGGTTTAACTAGTGAATTCGGTGATAATAATCAACGAAAAATAAATCATAAAATCTAAAATCACATAAAGAGTGTTTGTGCATTAACCATGCTGCTACAACCCCTGACTATACTTGGTTCAACTCAATGTTGAACTGAAAGTCAATATATTGAATGTAATCATGATATGGCCATGATACTAGTGATACTACTTCATGGAATTGTGTGTGCGTACTACTACACATCCACTGAGCTCGAACATTGGACTTCCACTCCAACATCTCCTCTTGGATATTTTCATACTGCCAAAGGATCATGAAAAGTGGCACCTTATGATGGTTCGTGGATTAGTGGAATCATGTGGTTGTGGGAAATATATTAAAATTTCTTTTAATGTTTATAAGATCAAAACCAAGAGTGAGGATCTTGAACATCAAATTTTTAATTAATTAAAATAATTTCATAGAAAATGATTACCTTATCATAGGAATATTTCTTCATTAATGATGTTAATCATATGCAAATAACCATTCAAATTTCCTTCATTGTTCTACGCGGATCCAAGAACAGAATCCCTCTAGCTAAATTTCACACATGCTCTGTTGATATCCGATAAATGTTAAACGATCTTTGTGTGCTAGTGTGGGGAATAAAATTTATTGTGTTGTTCATTATTGATCACTCATTCTTTAATATTGAATATATCTCTCAAACATTTATTTTTCTTGAGAGGGAGAGAGATAGAGTGGTTAGTAGAAAATTTATTTTTTGAAACAATGATATATTTTCAATTGCCTTCACAATAACCATAACAGGATATTTATTGGGGTAGATTTTAGATTAGGATATTTTTTATTGAATTATAGCCCATAAAAAATACTAAAACCTTTAATAAACCTAATTCCATATAATTAGAATATTCTTATTATTATTCAATGGTGCACTCCAACATGAGCATAAAAAAACATCTAACCATCTTTTTAATTAATATTATTTATTAGACATGGTCTTGGTATATTCAAACTCTTCTTTTATTTATTAAACAGCTAAATAAATATTTAATTTAAATATTTCATTATTCAATATATATTTTTGATCAATAAAACATGAATAAAATTATACCTCAGTCTTGATATTAATATTTATTCAATTAAATAAATTCAAATTGTATTTAATCAAGATCATCAGAAACATGTAGTGTTTGACCCTCTAGGGTCCTTTCTAATTGGCATCAGGAGCACATGACTAAAGTCCAAAATTACTATATATAAATGATTCAAGGAACCTAAGATAAATAACAAAATTTTGAAATGATGAAAACAAAAAATGAACACTCAGTATATAATATAATCCCTTTATCATAATATCTCATCAAGTAGGTTGCACATATATATCACCAAGATATTTTCGTGGTACATCTTTATTTAAATATCTAATATAAACACATCATTACAACATGTACATGGAATTTTATTCAATGGTTCTATTTTAATCAAAAAGATGAGATATCATCTTCCTTAAATATAGAGGGGATAAATCCTTCTTTGACTTATTCATTAATGAAATGCCAGTAATGAAATGAACAATGTAACATAAATTACCATGAATATATGTCATCATGGTTTTCATCATAATATCTAAGGGCATGAGTTATAAAATCCATTAATGATAATTTTAAAGTCCAAGTACCATTACACATGCTTGCATATTGGAATATCTGATGACACCAAAACATGTGGAATTCCTACCAGTGATTCTTTTGCATAATATCACATATTCGGGATTACCAAGTGATAACTTCATGACACTAAGACTCATCCTATTATGAGTGATGTCACTTAACAGTCTATGAATTATGTGTCACATCATAGTACGTTATCCAAGAGAAGAACATTATTTAAGAATATCATTATAACACATCAAGGTTTTCAATATAACAGAGAATTGTTATGACCTTATCAATGCGACATATACTCTAGGACATTATTAAATTAGAGTCTTACAGAACAATGGAAAAAATATAATAATATGGTTTATTAATATTAAATATATCGAACATACTTGTAATTAAAGTATAAATAGCTAATCCTAGGAAACCAACTCCAAGAAACTCCCCTGAGGACTAGACACAACCACCTATATCTTTCAGTCCAATGGAAATCACATAATAATTATATTTATGGTGAGTCATGATTTTAGTCAAGGGGTATGATATATTTTATTCTTTGGAAATACTCCTCACTAAAACCTCACCTCTCTTAAATTAATCCGTCAAGAGATGATACTTCCAAAGTACTTGCTTCATCCGTTGATGTGTACTTGGCTCTTTTACGAGAGACACCAATGCAATATTATAACAATAGATTGTAATAGTATATTTACTATTATATACCAATTCATGATCTTGGATGATTTATTTCATCCATAATTCTTATTTAGCTACCTCATAAGTCACAATATACTAGGACACTACTGTAAAATCTATGACCATAGCCTTTTTTGAGCACTTCAAGCTCACAATACCTCCATTCAAAGTGAATATGGATCTAGATTGTGACTTCATGTCATAATGATGAGTTTAAAAAATATAATCTTCATATCTTTTGAGGACTGGTTCCCCATATCCTCCATAAACTAGGAATATATCCTCAGTACACCTCAAATAATTAAAGATACTCTTGACATCCATCTAATATAGGTCAACCGAATCATCATGATATATTATTACTACACTTGATGCATATGAAACATTTATCCTAGTATATATCATAATATACATGAATTCCCCAATCATTGATGTATACGAAAACATTTCCATTCTATTTATTTCCCCATGTATCCGAGGAAACATTTTCCGGGAAGGATGAATGCCATGTGACATTTGAAAATATCCCCTATTGGATTTTTCCATACCAAATATCTAAAATATCATATCAAAATATGTACTTTGACATAGGATGAGCAAAATATTGGATCTATCATGATAGATCTTGATTCAATAAATATAGGATGTCTCACCCAAGTCCTTCATAGAGAAGCATTTATTCAACCATATATTCAAAAACAGAAAGACTTTTATTTGATTTACTGTAAGTAATATGTCATCAACATATACTATTATGAAATTGAATGTAATCCAACTAAATTGTTTGTAGACACAAGGATCACACTCATTCTTTATGAATCCACATTCTATTATATATTCATCAAAAATGAATGTTCAATATCCAAGATACATGATTTAATCCATAATTGGATAATTTTTCAATATGTATATATTTTCACCCTTTGGTGTCACAAACCCTTCAGGTTTTTTTATATCAACATCTTTCTGATGGTTCACACTATGTAAGGATTTTTTGACATCCATATCTCAAATCTCATAGTCACAGTAAGCCTCAATGTCAGGTATAATCCTGATGGATCTCACCATTACAACTAGTGAAATGTTTTTGTCTTAGTTAATTTCATCATGCTATTTCAATCCCCTTACAACTATTCATACATTATAGGTACAGAGTTTTCCTTCAATTTCTAGTTTCTTATTGAATACCCACTTGAAAATAATGGGGTTTACATCCATTGTAAGATCTACCAAAATACAGACTTGATTTTGGTAGATGTAATCCATTTTATAATTGAAGGATTATTTTCACTTAGTAACATATGTGCCACTTACTTCTTCCGTTTAGGTTATAGGATCACTAATATAAACTAATAATTATTCTCCATCTTTGGTGACAATAAAACCATAACATTCTGGATCTCGAACCTCTCTTGTACTCCCACACATTATTGTGTCCCAATAAACGTTTCTTCTTACCTGGGGATATATAGAACATGTTCATATGAGAAGTCTTAGGTACCTTGAGTCTCAACATCATCTAATTCTATCTACATCCCACCCTCACTTTTAGAGATGATTTCCCTCTCAAGGAATATCTAATGCCTTTCCACTATTACTTTTATTATATGGGTTTTTATTGGTAATATCCCATTATTTCATTGAGTTATTCTATAAAGTCACATTCTACACCTCAAGGTAAATGTCTCTTCCTAAAAAAGGCCTTAAAAAATGCTTTCAAAACCAAAAAAATTGAATGTATGACAACATAGGTTTCTTTCCAATTCATAAATGATATGGTATACTGAATAAACTTCATGATGTTTTTTTTAAAAATATTTTTATTTGTAGAAAACTAATCATTTTAAAAATAATGGTTTTTAAAAAACTGGTGAATGTTTCTAAATTTTCAAACCTAAACATAAATAGGGAGAACAATTTTTTTTATATAATGTTATTCTCTGGATATAGATGATCAGACTGAGAAGCACCGAACACAAAGTATCTGTGTAGTACTGATTGGATAAGTTGTTAAAATAAAAAGGTTGTTGATCAGACACCTCATTGGTCATAGATCCATTAGCACAAAGTTCATGTTTCATTCGACTTAGTGTTTGTTATAAATTAAAAATTTTGTTGAAGAGTTTGAATGAAGATAGTGATGTTAGGAGTTAGAATGTTTTAAACTTTCTAACCTTCAGTCAGATGATGATTTTCTAGTATTTAATTTTCAAATATCATAAATTGTCTATAACAATTGTGATACAATACTTATGAAGAAAAGGGGTAGAATAGGTGAAACCATTCATATTGTGTTTTGGTTGAAAAGAAACAAGGTTTTGAAAGAAATATAAGTCATAATTATTTCCTATGTAAGTCATAAGGTGCTTTTCCAATCTTGAAGTTATCATAAATCATGAAAACTCACATGAAAAAAGCATTTGAAGAAATGGAGGAATAATAAATATTTTCTAAGTTATAGGAATCAAGAAAAAATTTTCTTCGGATCCAGAAGTACCGACCACAAAAGTTTTTAGAAGTATGAATGAGTTATAGATAGTGAGTTTTGAATAATTTCAATGTTGTAGAATGCAGTTTCCAACGTAATGAGAATTCCATTGTTATGAGGATTCTATCAAACTAAAGCTAAGGTTGTTCCATCAGACTAACTATGAGGAGGAAATTCAATCAGACTAAATCTGAAGAGGAATGTCAATCATAATGACTTTGAGAAGGAAATTCAATAAATATTTACATTGAGAACAAATGTCATGTAGACAAACTCTAAAAAAAAATCAACCATACTAACTCTGATGAGGAAAGTCAATTCAGAATGAGATGAGAAAGTTCCACCATAATGAATTTTGGAAGATCCATACTAATGAGCTAAGTAAGTTACATCATAATGAGCTAATGAAGTTCTATCATACCGAAGAAAAATTTAGGAAGTCTAATAATAATAATTACAAATAAGACTCAATAAGATTTCAATAGATTTGTGAAGAGTTTAAGTGGTCAGATTTGAAATTCAAATATGCGTAGATCTTGATGTTTTTGAATTTCATTAGGTTGGAAAAGTTTTCGAGTTTTCTGCCTTTGTCTTTCTAGGATTCCTATTAATAGAAGCACAATACTTTTTACTTTACATATATTTTATGTGATTGGAAAACGTGGAGCACTGTAGAATTCATGTCAATGTTATATTTTTGGACTGACACCTCATTATAAGGTTGGACATCATAATGTTTTGTTTACCAGGATAAGGAATATCTGACTGAGAATTTGAGAATAGTTTCAGTAATATATATTGAGAATGATTCCATCATAATTTTTCCATTAAACTAAATTCACTGGACTATGTCCATTGAACCCATCCCCATCAGAATGAGAGAATCCGGACATGCCACATCGGACTGAGGATTCCAGATAGAGAATTTGTGGAGAAGTTTCACGAAATTCATTGTTATTTTATGTTGTCTCAATGGTTTGTAATAAAATTTGTAAGGTGATGGGGGTTAGTATAATAATTTCTACTAAGACATATAAGCTATCCAGTGGGATTTGGCACGAGTTGTATTCATTTATTCATTATAGAGAATTTATATAGAACCATAGGAGTGGCCATGTAATGGATCTGGGTTCTCACACCGAGGAGAAACCTTTTAAATCTTACGTGATTTACTTGATTTCCTACATTTTCATGCATGGGTAATTACTAAAAGAAAATAATGATATAAACATTAACATGTTTCAATGGTTATGTTTTTTAATATTATTGCAACATAAAAAAGTGACCAACTTATTCAACCCCCTTTTAAGTTTTTATTTAATCCTTTGAAGAATTAATTGGTATCTTATGTAAGGTTACCTTATTTAATACTTATCTTGGATAATATCAATTCTCTCAATAGTATAGTAATTCCTACATTTTATGGAAAAAATTATTATGGATGGAATAATTAGATGATTCTTTATCTCATATATTTTGGCCTAGAAGATGTTTATGCTAATACAATTGGTTTTAAACCTATTAATAAATATTCTCCTATGTTGTTTATTAATAAAATAAATATATATGTTGATGTAAAGGCTAGAATATCTATTCTTATTGGTTATACGAAGGTGATGGGTTTCAAAACTTCAAAGAGTACGTGGGATAAGCTGGAAAGTATATTCAATGGGAATACTAAAGTGTAGGAATAAAAGATAGAAATTTGGAATAGTAAGTATGAGGACATATGAATGAGAGATGAAGAATACATTGATGAATACTTCATGAGAGTAAATGAAAGTGTTTGTGTAATATCCTGACCTTCCCTGAAGATGACTCGAGATTAATTTCAGGTATTAATTATTTTCTTGTTTGAGAATACATGGGATGGGTTTTACCTCAGGGTGTGTTTTGGAGAAAATTTGAGAAAATTGGAAGGGTGAAGATAAATTTATGGTTGGGGCATGGTTTTCCCTAGCCATGTTCCCCAACCCATCAAACTGTGCAACACTGGAAAAAGGAATTTCACGGTTAGCACACGGTTTTTAAAACCATGCACCCTATTAGGAGAAACTGTGCACCCCTATAATAGAGGCACATGGTTAGGCTCACAGTTAGGGGAAACCAATCACCCCTTCCCAACAAACCATGCACAATCTTTTAAATAACCAAAAAATTATATTTTTAATCACTCAAACCCCGATTTTAACTTTTATTCGACCCCTATTCGACCCTAGATGATATTTCCTGATTTTGGAGCCTCCTAAATGGATTATAATTCTTCATGACCTCTATTATTTGTGATTCAATGACAATATCAAATATATTCACCCTTCTTAGTAAGAGTATCTCATCTCACTTAGTTTCTCATTCCTTCTCATTTATTCTTATATTTTAGATAGGGTTTTTTATTCTTATTTTGATTGGATATATAACTTGTTTTTTTGATCTAGATGTATTATTATAGAGATATATATATATATATAATATATTTTTATTTGTTCAATCATTATTTAGGGATTTAGATTCAGATCATGTTCTATGTCATTGTGCTGCTCAACGTTTGGGGATTTCTGTTGGACGACCGCATATCAACGAATCGAGTTAGATAGTCTATAATCCAAATCACAAAGTTATTATTTAAATTATGTATATGTTATTTTAGAATCTCTATTTTATTTTTGGAAATTTTGTTCTTGACTAAATTAATTAATTTGGTGAATTAATTAATTAAGTAAATGTGAAATTGGGGATTTTGGAAATTATAGATTGAGAAAATTAATAGTATCATTAATTGTGAGATATTGAGATTTGAGGAATTAAATATTTAATTTTGTGATTAATTATGATATATTGATCATGTTATTGAGATAATTAATTTTGCAATTAATTATGGAATTTTGAGTTTCTGGTTATTTATTAATTAATTAAACAATTAATTGATGTGATTGATGTACTCGATTAATTGGGGGAATTAATTAAGGGTATTTATTTTATATATAATATTTTAATTAGTAATGAAATTTGGGGGGTTAGTTAATTTTTTAATTTACTAACATAATTTAAGTTAATAATTATTTATAGAATTAATTAATTTACATGATGTGGTTAATTAATTTTTGAATTAATTAATGTTATTTATGTGACTAGATAATTATTTAATTAAATAATGGAATCATTTTGTATAAATAATTGTTGAATTAGTAATGGAATTTATTTGGATGTTTAACTGTTGAATTAATTATGTGTTATGAATGCTAACAAGGAAATTTAGTTTAGAATTAAATAATGGGAACATGTTCATTCTAATGTGTATGTTATGAATGGTAACATGGTTATTTGGTTGTGAAATAAATAATGGGAACATGATCATTATAATGTGTAAGGTATGAATGGTAACATAGTCATTTAGTTGTGAATTAAATAATGGGAACATGGTCATTCTATTATGTGATGTATGAATGGTCACAAGGGAATTCAAGTATGAATTAAATAATAATATCAATGAAATTATGAAATAAGATATTCATCAGACATACATCGAGACCCGGTATGATACAAAGTAGGTATTGAATGATAAAAATGGAATTATGAGATATGAAATCCATTAGACATACTTCAGGCTTCAGAATGAGCCAAATCAAGAATTAAGGTACGTGTTTCTATGTGAGTTCGGGGGTTTATGTTGTTAAATAAATATTCATTGATAATGTGATAACAATTTACTTATGAATTGTAATTATGTATTTATACGGTTGCATACACTTTCTATTAACTATATACTGTTTTATACACCATTGGTGGTGGCCTACTGAGTTGTACTCACACCCTACATGGGATGAGTTATTAATACCCAAATAGACTTTGTGTTTTCTAGATACATTAAGGGAAAAATCTCATTATTATATGGATGATATGGGATAGAGAATGGATGAGGTAACTAGAAATTAACCGAGACCCAATTAGGGGTGTCATTAGTGTATTTATTTTTTGTTTAATTTTAGACACTTGACACGTATATTGGAATGGCATATTTTCTTCTTTAGTTTTGAAATTGTATTTCCACTTTTATCCATCTCATGATACATATTTTTCCAGGTTATGATTACATGTTATTTTGTTATTGATTATTATTTTATTCTAGTGTATTTAATCTGATATAAGGGGTATAGTCTCCCCATTATCGATATTTTAGACCCTCACTGCTATTTGGTATCCTCTAACATATGGGGAGGCACACCTGTGGTCATGTGACTGACCGACTCGAGGCATCGATGTGTGGCACCTGGGTCAGAACATTACAATGTGGTATCAGAGTCCATTTTTCTTTTCTTTTTTATTTTGGGTTACTATTTGGTAATGGTAGACATGAATCTAAAACGAGTTGGCCCTTGGTTATGATCTCTTCCATGAGATTAGCTAACCCATGTATGGGGGATAACCCAAGTACGCAGGGTGGGATTGTTATTATTCTTATTTGCTGTTACAATTGAATATTATTTCAACATGGGTGACACACTTGTTGTGTGTTATGATTATTGATGTTAATTTTTTTTTCTGAAATTTGACTCATTGACCAGTATGGCACAAGATTTGAGTTACATGCATCATTCTAGGAACTTAGTGTTTTTGTGACATGCATCATTTTAGGCACACCTAGAAAAATGGTTTATGGGTAAGTTATTGAACATGAACTGTTTTTCCTTTCTTGAGAAATTGAAATGAAAATGCCACCTAGCATGAAATTGATAAAGAATGTCTAATGATGTAATATGAGAATAAATGGGTGTCTAAATGAGAATCTTGAATAATTAGAATGTGTTCACCCTTGTTATCTAAGACCAAGGTGTAAGATTATTATGTGAAGTGATAACACATCAGTTTTGACTACGTGGTAGGGTTTGGGGAAATGACTTGTTGTGGAATATTGTATTTTACCTTTAATGTGTTAACTTTGTAAAAGGTTTCCTAAGGTACATATTTGTAATGGTATATATATTTCTCTATGACGGTGATTATTAAGAGGATAACTTGAGGATATGGCTAGAGATGATCTACTAGTAGTAGGAACTAAGGCACCAATTGTGTCAGGTGAGGAATTCAGTGAGCAGTTCCAAGTGAACATTTCCCACTTCCTGAAATTCATGGGAAGAGACCCAGGGTGGGTTGTGAAGAGTATTTTTGATCTAAAAATGGAGTTACAAATTCAACCACCTCCTACTTTTTTTGGATAGGGTGGACCTGAGAGAGATGATTTCTTGGTTGAGTCCCTCGAGAATATAATTGACCACATTGAGACTCCTGTAGAGAGGATGGTCATGTTGGTTTCATACATGATACGAGGGTCAGTGAATCACTAGTGGTATGTTTAGGAATGGACTGTATTGGATAATGGTATGTTATGGAAGGAGATATTGGATAAGTTTCTAGAGAACTTCTATCCCGAGATACTAAGGTAGGAGAGAGTAGCGGAGTTCATGAGGTTGACATGGGGGAGTATTTATGTGATAGACTATGTTGGACACTTTACACATTTTAAACACTTTTCTCTAGCATTGGAAGTGGATGAGACAACTACAGAGGGACAATTTTAGGATGGGATTAAATGTGAGATTATGTCCCAATTTAACCATTTTCAGTTAAAGGTGTTTGCTGAGGTGGTGGATAAATATCCCATAGATATGGGTAACCTAAAGAGTCTTCCAGTGTATGAAAGGGGGTTCCATTTGGATTATTAGAAGGTATGACTTCTGAGAGTTGGAAGCATTGTTATGAAAACATCAACCAAGGTAGTGGGAAACAGAGTACCTAAGAAGAGGGATCAATTTCATAGGACCTTAATCATGTGATCTATCACCAGTGTAGTATATTAAGAAACATTTGAATATAGTTACCTCATCCACCAATATAGATACAGTCTTGCAGAAAGACAGGACGTCTACAAAAGTTCTACAAGATCCAGTGATAGATGAGTAGTAAGGGTATAGCTAGTCAGAATCCGAGTGTAAGAAGAGGATATGATGCACCATATCAGTCTTGCATCGAGTGTTCTAATGGACAAGGTGGTAAAGGTAGTGTATGAGTAGTTCCAGGGTATGATCGCTCATATTTGTAGAGTAGTGCAGCACAAGGGACATAGACTGCATCACAGGGAAGTGGGGTAAAACCGTTGCATTCTATTCACCCTACACTTGTGGATATCAAGGTTGGACCATTGACAGTGAGAGGTAATATTTTTATAGTTTATAAGATATCTAGTTCCTTATTTGATATCTGTTCCTATCATTCCTTTATTTATACAAAACATGTTAATGGTTTGATCCTGGTGATGGAGTTCATGAGTGGGGTGTTGACAAAAAACACACCTCATGGAGATCGGTCAAGAGACAACTTTTTGTGCAAGGTGTGTTCTCTTGAGGTCAAGTAGTATCGATTTCTATGGGATCATTATATCATAGACACATCAGGATTTGAACTAATTATGAGATTGGACTGGTTAGTATCATATTATCCCCACATTGATTTTTACTATAAGAGAGTGACCATTACTTCTCCTAAAGGTTACAAATATATTCACTATGGAGTGTGGGATATCAAGGTTTTCCGAGTAAGTCCAATTAATCATCAAATAGGAGAGATCACAACCCAAGTTTATTGTTTATTACTTAATGATGGAGGTGTAAAATGAGATTTCTTTCAACACTTAGTGGATAGGTTTTTGGAGGTGTTTAAATAATATTTATCAGGGATTCCACCTAAGAGAGATGTGGAATTTAGCATTGAGATCATAACGGGGGAAGAGATGATTTTTATTCCACCATATAGAATGGCACCGAAATATATTCAAGATCTCAAGACTCATCTGGATGAGTCAGACACTACTGGAAAAAGAGGAATTTCCAACGGTTCACAACTGTTGGGAAAGGCCGCAGAACCGTTGGGAATATCTATCCCAACGGTTCTGTAAACTGTGGGGAAGTAAGCTGTTGGGAAAAGTTTCCCCAACGTTTTACAAAGAACCGTTGGGATAGGTTTGAAAAATAAACCTATCCCAACAGTTTATATTAATCATTGGAATATGTTTTCCCAATGGTTTTAGGTAAACTTTTGGGAATACTCAACAAAATCTCTAGCTTTTCCCAACAGTTAACTCAAAACCGTTGGGAAAAGCCAACTATACATACATTCCAAACTATTTGAAACCATTCAGAAAGAGTTTATAACAACAGTTCCATCTGAAACGTTGGTATAAACCTGTTTAGAAGTCTATGCCAATGGTTTCAAACTATTGGCATAGCCTATGCTGTACAAATTGCACAGCAGCCTGCAATTTGCACAACAGGCTGCAATTTGCATAGGGGAGGAGAAAGGTCTCCATTAACCTATGATTCTTCAATCCCTCTACTTTACCTCCAATAACCAACTAACATATACATAAACAGAACAAATTCAAATACATTTATCATATAATTCATCCAAAAACTATAGACATTCAGAATTAAATCAGAATTCATAACGTAATTATAATGATACATAATTTAGAATTCATTTTGAATTCATTTTAAAATTCATTTATAATTCATTTATAATTCATTTTAAAATTCATTTAGAATTCAATTTCAAATTTAGATGACAATTATATGTGAAATTTGGAATTCAATTCATAATTTGATCTATTTTTCGTATATAGGTTTTTTTACTATATATGATATCCATTTTAAGCAAAATACATGCACTTGGAGTAGTACCGTTCACACCATGCCTCGTATTGAGGAATGATTTACTAGTTCACGTCACACATGACCCATTGATCATTTTCCTAAAGTATCAACATATTCCGAAAGGGTTTGGTTGGTTTTCCGTATGCCAGTTATTATCACTTAAAATGTGGTTCATTTAAAAAAATGATATTTTTGAGTGATCCCTGCCACACCACAACTCAGATTGAGGCGGGATGGACTCGTAAACGTCACAAATAACCCATGGACTGTTGTCCTAATGTTTCAATAGAATCCGAATGCGTTTGGTCAGTTTTTGGTATGTCAGTTGTTGTTTTCACTTAAAATGATTTCCATTTCAAATAAAAGTGATCCACTTTGAGTTGTGGCGGCCACACCGAGGCTCATATTGAGGCGCAGTTGACTCGTAGACATAAAAAATGACCCATGGATCATTGTCCTATAGTATCAACACAATCTGAATGTGTTTGGTTGGTTTTCTGTATGTCAGTTGTTCTTTTCACTTAAAATGAAGCCCATTTTAAACTATAGAGAGACACTTAGAGTGATCCTAGCCACACCGCGACTCGGATTGATGTGGGGTTGACTCTAACACATCACAAATGACCCATGGATCGTTGTCCTAAAGTTTCAATGGAATCATAATGTGTTTGGTCAGTTTTCAGTATGTCATTTTTTGTTTTCAATTAATTTTTTTTTCCAATTCAAAGAAAAGTAAGTCACTTTAAGTTTTACCGGCCACACCAAGGCTCAGATTGAGGCGCAGTTGACTCGTAAACATCAAAAATTAACCATGGATTGTATTTATAATGTTTCAATAGAATCCAAATGCATTTTGTGGGGTTTCAGTATGTCAGTTGTTGTTTTCACTTAAAATGTTTTCCATTTCAAAGAAAAGAGAGTCACTTTGAGTCGTGGCGGCCACACTGAGGATTGGATTGAGGCGCGGTTGATTCATACACGTCTCAAATGACCCATGGATCCTTTTCCTTAAGTATCAACAGAATACGAATGTGTTTGGTCAGTTTTCTGTATGTCAGTTGTTATTTTCACTTAAAATGAAGTCCATTTTAAACTGTAGAGAAGCACTTCGAGTGGTTCCAGCCACACCGCTCCTCAAATTGTGGCGGGTTTGACTCGTATACTTCACATATGAAACTTGGATTTTTTCCTAACGTTTCAATGGAATAAGAATTCATTTGGTCAGTTTTCAGTATGTCAGTTGTTGTTTTCACTAAAAATGGTGTCCTTTTGAATCAAAAGAGAGACACTTCGAGTGGTTCTGGCCTCACTGTGCCTTGGATTGAGGTGGGGTTGAGTCGTACACGTCAAAAATGACCCATGGATCGTTTTACAAAAGTTTCAATGGAATCCTAATGCATTTGGTCGGTTTTAAGTGTGTTAGTTGTTGTTTTCACTTAAAATGTTTTTCAATACAAAGAAAAGTGAGTCACTTTGAGTTTTCCCGGCCACTCCAAGGATCGGATTGAGGCGCGGTTGACTCGTAAACATAAAAAAATGAACCATGTATTTTTTTCCTAAAGTTTCAATGGAATCCAAATGTGTTTTTTGGGGTTTCAGTATGTCAGTTGTTGTTTTAACTTAAAATGTTTTCCATTTCAAAGAAAAGTGAGTCACTTTGAGTCGTGGTGGCCACACCGAGGATTGGATTGAGGCACAGTTGACTCATACACATAAAAAATGTCCCATGGATTCTTTTTCTAAAGTATCAATAGAATCCGAATGCGTTTGGTCAGTTTTTCGTATGTTAGTTGTTCTTTTCACTTAAAATGAAGTCTCTTTTAAACTATAGAGAGACACTTCGAGTGGTTCCGGCCACACCGTGCCTCGGATTGAGGTGGGGTTGACTCGTACACGTCACATATGACTCGTGAATTTTTTTCCTAATGTTTCAATGGAATCTGAATGCATTTGGTCAGTTTTCCATATGTCAGTTGTAGTTATCACTAAAAATGATGTCCTTTTGAAACAAATGAGAGACACTTCGAGTGGTATTGGCCACACAATGCCTCGGATTGAAGTGGGGTTGACTTGTACATGTCAAAAATGACCCATGGATCGTTTTCCTAATGCTTCAATGGAATATGAATGCGTTTTGTAGGGTTTTAGTTTGTCAGTTTTTGTTTTCACTTAAAATGTTTTCCATTTCAATGAAAAGTGAGTCACTTTGAGATGTGGCGGCCACAACGAGGCTCATATTGAGGCGCGGTTGACTCTTACATGTCACAAATGACCCATGGATACTTTTACTAAAGTATCAATACAATTTGAATGCATTTGGTAGTTTTTCCGTATGTTAGGTGTTCTTTTCACTTACAATGAAGTCCATTTTAAACAATAGAGAGACACTTCAAGTGGTTCCGGCCACACCGGGCCTCTAATTGAGGTGTGTTTGAATCTTACACATCACATATGTCTCTTGGATTTTTTTCCTAACATTTCAATGGAATATGAATAAATATGGTCGGTTTTCCGTATGTCAGTTGTTGTTTTCAATAAAAATGATGTCCTTTTGAAACAAAAGAGAGACACTTCGAGTGGTTCCGGCCACACCACGCTTCGGATTGAGGTGGGGTTGACTCATACACGTCACATATGACCCATGGATCATTTTAATAATGTTTCAATAGAATAATAAGGTGTTTGGTAGGTTTCTCGTATGTCAGTTGTTGATTTCACTTAAAATTTAGTCCATTTTGAACAAAAGAGAGATAGTTTGAGTGGTCCCGGCCACACCGCAGCTCGGATTGAGGCGGGGTTGACTCGTACACGTCACATATGACCCATGGATCATTTTCCAAAAGTTTTAACAGAATCCGTAGGTATTTGGTCGGTTTTCGGTATGTCAGTTGTTGTTTTCACTTAAAATTAAGTCCATTTTAAACAAAACATAGGCACTTTGAGTGGTGTCGGCCACACCGGGTCTCGGATTGAGGCAGTGTTCACTCATACACATCACATATGAGTCATGTATCGTTTTTCAAATGTATCAACACAATCAGAAGCCGTTTGATCGGTTTGACGTATGTACGTAAAATATTTCCCATTTTAAACAATAGAAGGACAGTTTCTGTGGTTCCAGCCACACCATGCCTCGGATTGAAGAGGGTTTGACCTTTACACATCACATATGACCCACAGATATTTTTCCTAGTGTTTCAACAGATTCAGAATGCATTTGGTCATTTCGTCGTATGCCAGTTGTTGTTTTCACTTAAAATTAATGTCATTTTGAACAAAAAAGTGACATCTTGAATGGTATCATCCACACCGCACCTCGAATTAAGTCGGGGTTGACTCGTACACGTCACATATGATCTGTGGATTGTTTTCATGTAGTATCAACAGAATCCGAATGCGTTTGGTCGGTTTACCGTATGTTAGTTGTTGATTTCACTTAAAATTAAGTCCATTTTTAACAAAACATAGGCATTTTGAGTAGTGTCGGCCACACCGAGCCTCGTATTGAGGTTCGATTTACTCATACACATCACATTTGACTCATGGATCATTTTCCTTAAGTTTAAATATAATCCAAATGCGTTTGTTTGGTTTGTCCTATGTCAGTTGTTGATTTCGCTTAAAATTATGTCCATTTATAACAAAATAGAGGCACTTTGAGTAGTGTTGGCCACACCGGGCCTCTAATTGAGGTGGGATTGACTCCCAAAAATAACATATGAGTCATGGATAGTTGTTCAAAACTATCAACACAATACGAATCCGTTGGATCGGTTTGGCGTATGTACATAAAATATTGTCCATTTTAAAAAAAAGTGGGACAATTTCGGTGGTTTCAGCCATACCGTGCCTTGGATTGAGGCGGGGTTGACTCATACACATTACATATGACCCATGGTTAATTTTACAAATGTTTCAATATATTTGGAAGGCATTTGGTTGGTTTTTTGTATGCCAATTATTGTTTTCTCTTAAAATTAAAGTCATTTTGAACAAAAAATAGAAATTTTGAATTGTACCGTCCACACCACGCCTTGGATTGAGGTGGGGTTGACTCGTACATGTCACATATGACTGATGGATCATTGTCCTATAGTATCAATATAATCCGAATGAGTTTGGTCGATTTACCGTATGTCAGTTGTTGATTTCACTAAAAATTAAGTCCATTTTTAACAAAACAGAGGCATTTTGAGTGGTGTCAGCCACACCGAGACTTGTATTGAGTAAAAGTTGACTCATAAACGTCACATTTGACATATGGATCATTTTACTTAAGTTTCAACAGAATCTGAATGAGTTTGGTCGGTTTTCCGTATGTCAATTGTTGATTTCACTTAAAATTAAGTCCATTATTAAGAAAACAGAACCACAATGAGTGGTATCGGCCACACCGAGCCTCAAATTGAGGCATGGTTGACTCGTAAATAACACATATGAGTCACGGATCATTGTGAAAATGTATCAACACAATAAAAATCTTTTTGATTGGATTGGTGTTTGTATGTAAAATATTGTCCATTTTAAACAAAATACATACACTTGGAGTGATATCGACCACACCATGCATCGTATTGAGGCGGAGTTTATTTTTACATGTCAAATATGACCCATGGATCGTTTTCCTAAAGTTTTAACACAATCCGATGGCGTTTGGTTGGTTTCCCATATGTCATTTGTTGATTTCACTTAAAAATAAGTCAATTTTGAACAAAAGAGAGGCAGTTTGAGTGATCATGGCCACACCGTGCCTTTTATTTGAAGAAGGGATGACTTATACATGTCACATTTGACCCATGGATCATTTCCATAAAGTTTCAATATAATTTGATTGTGTTTGGTCGGAGGTGAAGGGTCTAGTCGGGTACACGGAGATGCTCCTCTACCTCTTGTATGAACCTCCCTCGTACTATCGGCCTAAGAACTGAAAGAATGGAATAATGAAAAGTGCACATACTTATGTACCTGTAAAATATACACATATATAGCACATAGTCGCATCATTTCATAAAAAACAACACTAATGATCTGACAAAATAAAAGTAGTCATGTAGAGTAATGACAATTGCACATACAGATCAGATGCATCTAAGAAATTGTTGCATACATGCCATGTTTATTTCCTAAAACCATTTAAAAAAGAAAAATAAACTCTAGAACATGGGTTGCCTCCCAGGAAGCTCTATGTTTTATGTCTTCAGCCAGATGGATGGACACTGGTCAATGGTCTTGGTCTATCAGCTCAGAACTCCTCTACCTCTTACAAGAACTGGTGGCCGTGTCATCAAGCTCACATGGACGCTTAGTGGGATTGATCACTTTAGGATCATAGAGGGCGTGAACCTGGTGTGGAAGTAAGAGAATATGGTGCTCATCATCATCCAGATGTTGAGTCACCCATCGTGCGAGGTCAGATGGAGATGGGACGTGCACATCGATGATCATGGAAGAGGCAAACTAGCTAGAAATTGTTGGTTAAGCTGCATTCCCAAATAGATTCATTTTTATATATTAGAACCTATATAAATGTTTGTCCCATTTTTACAAACAATTAATGTGTGAAAATTGTGAAAAATAACTTATCGGATTTATAAAAATGGATTTAATCACGGACACGATGCATAATATCTCAAATATTCTTCATTAGATCCCAATTTGAAATTTTAATCCATTATCAAATGTCTTATATCAATTTATTTTTATTTGGATCCTTAAGGTTGAGCACTTTTTGTTAAATCTAGCCAGCAGAGGATAGACTAGGGACTTGGAATACAATTGGATGCTATGTGGTGAAAACCACATTATAAGAATTGTTTAGGATATTATTGAGGTGGTTTGAGGATCAAATCTTTCTTTTTAGAGAAAATCATGCATGTCCAAGTTTGGTGAAATTTTTGAAGTGGGGGGGTAATTGGTGGTTGAGGATGGGATGAGGGGGATGTCCAACGTCTAAGATGAGGGGTGGGGGCTGTCTAGGGTCCAGGAAGGGGGGCGGGGGCTGTCCAGGGTAAAGAAGAAGGGGAGAAGGGGTTGTCCATGGTCCATGAAGGAGGGGGTTTGTCCAGGGTCCATCGAGGAGGGGGAAATCCAGGGTCTAGGGTGGAGGGTGGGGGGCTTACTAGGTTCCAGGAAGGAGGGGGACTATACAAGGTCCTAGGAGGAGGGTGGAGGGGGGTTTTCCAGTGTCTAGGAGGGGGAATGTCCAAGTTTCAAGAAAGAGGGGAGCCATGCTGTCTAAGTTCCAAGAGGTGGGGACTGTCCAGGGTCCGAGAGGGGGGTGTACAGGGTCCATGAGGAGTGGGGGCTATATTAAAGGGATGAAATCCCCAAATAATTCATTGAAAATTAACTAAACATAGTCCAAAAAACATTACAATTCCAATCCATCACCCAACCAACATCCAATTAATCCTCAATATCACTAACCATCCCATGCCATAAACAACACAACCTAGTTTATACCAAATTAAAACAGAAAAAAAATAATAGATGAAAAACATTAAAACTAAGGTAATACATACAGATTTAGAGTGTAGAACTACAAAATTTTTTGATTTAAGATGAATCTGTGAGTGGAACGAGTTTCTAAGTCTTTTTATAGAGAGATCCCAGACGTTTAGGTCAAATAAAAATGGAAAATAAAAAAATAGATGAACAACGTTATAACTGAGGTAGAACTTACATATTTGAAGTGTATAACAGAAAAATTGTTTGATTGAAGAGGATGGATGGAGTTTTGGAGACTGGGTAACGAGAGAGCGTCAGGAGACCTTCAATTTAGGGCTGTAGTCGAGCGGAGGGGGATTACAATCGATAGGAGGGGCTACTGGATACCTGAACTAGATTTATGGGAAAATTTTCCCAACAGTTTTAAAAAACCGTTGGGAATGTAGTCCTATACCAACGATTTCTTTAAACCATTGGTAAACGTTGCATAGATTCCAACACATACCAACGGTTAGTGTATAATCGTTGGTAAAAGTGTATTAATTGAGGCCAATACCAATGGTTTTACAAACCTTTGGTAAATATCTTCATTAAAGCCTCTATACCAATGGTTTTATTATAACTTTTGGTATACATAACCATTCCCAATGGTTTGATAAACCGTTGGGATATAAGCGTTGGTAAAAATGGGATTTCTAGTAGTGAGAGGATACAATATTTATTTAGCTGAATATGTCTCCTTGTGGTTCACTAGTGTTGTTTTCAAATAAGGTTGATAAGATTTTATGCTTATGTGTTTATTACTGAAAGTTGAAACAGATGACTGTGAAGAACCAGTATCATCTCCCCATTATTGATGAACTATATGACCAGTTGAGAGGAGCTTGTCTGTTCTCAAAGTTTGATTTGAGATTAGGGTATCATAAACTGAGAGTTCAGACTTCTGATATACCAAGGGATGAATTTAAAAGCTGGTATAGACTATATGATGAAAATCATTAATCTTTACCTAGATCAGTTTGTGGTAGTGTTTATGGGAGACATCTTGGTGAACTCTAAGACACATTGTTATTATGACCATCATCTTAATATCATCCTAAGTACACTAAGAGATAATTGGTTATACATCAAGATATCTATGTACAATGTTTTGGATCTATCAGGCACACTTCTAGGGTAGCATCATCTCGGAGGAATGTGTGTTGGTAAATATAGAGAAGGATCAGATAGTGCTTTCTTGACAGAATCCAAAGATCATATTTGATATCCATATATTTCTAGGATTTTGTAAATATTATTAGATGTTCATTCAAGATATTTAAAGATTGGAATCATTACTGATGGGCTTGACCAAAAAAGGGAAATGTTTTTTTGGTCATAAGATTGTGACAATTCATTCTAGGAGTTGAAGAAGATTTTGGAATCAATACCAATATTGATCCTACCTAATCAATGTGAGAAGTACACATTATATTGTGACACTTCTGGGATTATAATCAGAGTTGTGTTGATGCATGGAGAACAATTTTTGGTTTATGGTTCTTTGAAGTTGAGGCCCTATGAAACGAACTTCCCTACATATGACCTCAGGTTTTCTATAATGGTTTATGTTTTAAAGTGTTGGGGACATTTTAATTGGGAATTTATTTTACTATTTATATTGATCAAAAGAGATTAAAGTACATATTTTCACAGTGAGACTTGAATCTTCGATAACCATTCAATTTTGAGACAGCATATACGCCTGGAAAGGGGAACATTGATGATAATGCTGTGACCAGGAAGACTCAAACTCAGGTGGTTCAAGAGTCTAGTACTGAGTGGAAGATGATGGATTTACGGGATGAGATACACATTGTGGTTTAGGACAGTTAGGATTAGATGACTCTCACAATATTTTCATTGGAGTATACATTTTTTAGATAGATCTAAGATAGAATGTATGTGGATTTATAATGTTTACCTTGAGGAAAAACCTTGAAGGTGGGGAGTCACCTTCTGATTGGAGCATAGATGAGGATGAGGTCATCTATGTTAGGAAGTAGGTTCTTATACCTAAAGGAATGGGAGACAAGATGATGTGTGATTTTCTTTCCTCGAAGTGGGTGGTACATCTAGGTGTGAACAAAATGCACCATGAACTACAAAGATAGTTTTGATGGATGGAAATGAAAAATAAAATAGTAAGGTTTGCGACATGATGCTACACCTATTAGTAGGTGAAGGCCTATCATTAATGACTTATAGGTTTACTAAATTCATTTTTCACTAT
Source organism: Viscum album (assembly GCA_963277665.1). Lineage (NCBI taxonomy): Eukaryota > Viridiplantae > Streptophyta > Magnoliopsida > Santalales > Viscaceae > Viscum > Viscum album. Next base: position 980,650,789 of record OY728148.1, on the reverse strand, counting down.
AGAATGGAAGTGGAACAATGTGACCATGGACATTATGGTGGTTCTCCCGAGGATGCCTTAGAAGAATAATTCTACATGGGTTATTGTTGATATACTGAAAAAGGTAGTGAATTTCATGAATATATGGGAGACTTTATCAGTGGAGTAGTTGGGATATTTGTATGTTTGGGTGATAGTCTATCGACACAAGCTACCACCGAATATTGTTTTAGTCTGAAACTTTTGTTTTACTTCACAATTATTATATGTATTTCATAAGGTCCTTGGTATGTAGGTTTTATTGAGTATTAATTTCCACCCACTGACAGATGGGTGGTCCAAGCATATAATAAAAGTGCTTGAGGATATGTTTTGAGCTTGTATTCTAATCATCGGTGGGTCTTGGGAGAATCACCTAGCACTAGTGGAGTTCACCCACTCCAATTTTTATTGGGAAACTATATAGATGGAACCATATTAGGCTCTTTATAGTAGGCCATGAAGCCCACTTCTAGTTTGGATGGTGGTAAGTGATTCTATGTTGTTGGGACCGAGTCTCGTGTAGGACAAAGTAGAGCTTGTACAGTTGATTTAGAAATATATGGATACGAACCAAAGTAGAAACAAGTCATATGATGATAGAAATAAATGACACCTAGATTTTATATCAGTTGATCATCTATTCATTTGGTTGTTTCCTAGATTCAATCACTATAGAATACAGAGACAGGGCAAGTGGGAACCCAAGTTTGTTGTACTGTTTTAGGTGGTGTAGGGAATCAGGCTAGTGGCGTACCAATTGGACCTTCCACAGAGATACAATGCTATGTATGATGTTTTCTAAGTGTCAAAACTAGGTTGGAATCACCCCAACCCTTCTACTGTATTTGATATGGATGATGTTGAGATTGAGATAGATTTTTCCTTTGAAGACAATCTAATACATGTGTTGAATCTCAGTGAGAAAGTGTTGCGAGGAAAGACCATGGCTATAGTTTTTGTATTGTGGAAACATGGGAATGTGTGGGAGGAGACATGGGAAAGGAAAGAAGATATGTGGGATCATTGTCCTAATCTTTTTGACACAGAATCTTAGTGATTCTTGGGAGTTCAGCTCAAGGATAAGATGTTATAATGTGGTGAGATTGTAAGATCCCGACCTGTCCTGAAGATGATATGGTCTTAATTTCATGTATTTCTTTTTTCATTGTGTCAATGTACTTGGGTTGGGTTTTACATTGATGTTTTTTTGGGTGGAAAATTGAGAAAATTTGAAGGGAGTAGGGTATTTAATAGTTGTCTCTTGGTTTTCCCTAATCGTGCGCCCCAGCCCACAAAACCATGCAATCTTGGATAGAGAGGAATTACATGGTTGACACATGGTCTGTCAATATGTACACCCTATTATGAGAAACAATGAACCCCCATAATAGTGGTTCACATTTAGGTACACATTTAGGAGAAACTGTGCTCCCCTACCCATCTAACCATGCATGCATTTTTAAATCACCAAAAAATAGATTTTTAATCACTAAAACGACCATTTAACTTCTATTTTATCCCCATTTATCCCTATATAATATTTCATGATTTCAGAGAATCCTATATGGATTAAAAGGCTTAACAACATTTTTAATTTATTATTTTAAGCCTGGATTAAAGATCTTCACCCCTCCCTGTCAGAGGATCTTACCTCGCTTGGTTTCCTATTCCATATCCTTTATTATCCTATTCAAGAAAAGGGGTTTTATTCCTATTTTGATTGGATATAGACATGATTTTGTGGAACTGGATCTAGTATTGTAGATTCATATCTATATTTAAGAGATCTTGAATTATTTGTTTTTTTATTTTGGGTTTTAAATTTGAATCTCATTCTATATAATTGTGGTGCTCAAATTATTAGGATTTTCATTTGGTGATCGCTCATCAACGAATTGAGGTAGGTTTTCTATAATTCAAATCACATTTTATTTATTTAAATTACATGTATCTAATTGTATAATTTTTATTAGATGTTTAGAAATTATGTTCTTAATTGAATTAATTAATTTTTTGAATTAATTAATTGAGGATATTAGAAATTGGGGATTTTGGGAATTATAGACTAAGATAATTAATTCTATAATTAATTATGAGATATTAAAATAGTAGGATTGAGATATTTAATTTTGTAAATAATTATGATCTATTGATATTGTGATTGAGATAATTATTTATGGAATTAATTATGTGATTTTTAGTTTGTGGATATTGATTAATTAATTGAATAATTATTTATTGGGATTTACAAACTCAATTAATTAGAGAATTAATTAAAGGGATTTATGTGACAAATTATTTATAGAATTTGTAATAAAATTGGTGTGGTTGGTTAATTATTGAATTTACTAATAGAATTTATGTAATTAATTAATTATATAATTAATTAATGTATTTTATGTGATTAATTATTTTTTGAATTAATAAATGTTTTTATGTGTTTATTTATATTTTTAATTAACTAGTGGAATTGTTATGTTTAACTAATTGTGTAATTAGAAATGGAATTGATGTGGATAATTAATTTCTGAATTAATTATGTGTTAATAATGGTAACATGGTCATTTAGTTGTGAAATAAATAACAGGAACGTGGTCATTTTAATGTGTAAGGTATTACTGGTCACATGGACATTAACTTGTGAAATAGAGAATGTGAACAAGATTATTCTAATGTGTATGATATGAATGTTAACATGGTCATTTAGTTGTTAATTAAATAATAGAAACATGGACATTCTATTGTGTGTTGTATGAATGGTAAAATGTGAATAAAAATATGAATTAAATAATGATATCAATGGAATTATGAGATATGATATTCCTCATACATACTTTAGGCTCCAAATTTTTTCAGAGTAGGTATTGAATGATAACCAAGGAATTATAAGATATGATATCCCTCTGACATACTTCAGCCGCTGACATGAGTTGAAGCGGGGATTTAGGTATGAGTGTCTACGGGAACCCAAAGGTTTATATAGTTAAATAAAGATTAATTGATAATGTGATATCTATTTACTTGTGAATTGTAATTATTTATTTATACAACTACATACACATTCTATTGATTAGATATTGTTTTAGTTGTCATTAGTCGTGGCATAATATAATACCTTAGATTTTTCATACACAACTATTTTGGATACTATATAGATTATTTGTGAGACCAGGCACTGAGACAATGTGCAATTATTATGCCGTTGTTCCTAAAATAAATATTTGATATATATTAAATAGAATGCATGCACAGTTTTCATGAAAAAGTGTAATAACTTCTAAACGGGTGCCCTGATATGGAATATGATGGTACCGTTGAGTTCACAATGCGAGGTTTACCATAGGAATGACTTAACATTAGTTGGTGTGGTTCATTTGTAGAAAAGTCATCACAAGCGTGGAAATGAAAAAAATAATTTAATAAGTTATTTTATTTCATTTTTGTTGATGAAATGATTGATGGACTTTAAATATATTATTATGGAGAAATACTAGGGTTAGCTGTATAACCCTGGAACCATTGGAGATCCATTGGAGATAACTTCAGTGAATCCTCTTAGACGAATGACGACAGGATATTAGATCAATGATAAATGCAATAAATATTCCAAGGATCTCACCAGAAAACACGACACAACCCCATTCTTCATAAGTTTTAAATATGAATCAAGGAAGGGCATGTATTTTTATTTTATTTTTCCCCATTCCGGATTTATACAATGAACATGAATTAATCAATGAAAATATTGATATGTGGTTTGATCATTATGTGGGATGATTTTATTTAACGAGGTTTTGATGGGAGAATATTATTTTAATTTTATTATTCTTATTTTTAATATAATATTGATGGATCAAGATAAACATGAACATTGATCAAGGTTTGTTACTCCAATATGTTCTTGTTATTTTCTCCCCCCATTCATCATTCATCATGATCATTCTCGATCAATCGATTATTGTGAACCTATTTCGTGGTGAAACGATCTGATATCGCAGATCTAAGATTGGAATAGCCTGGCAGAGGTGTGATGATAGAGATAAAGAAATTTAGATGACAGAGGAAACCCACTTTAACATTCTTCAACACACTACAAATAATGAAAATTTGATTCATTTTTTGAGTAGATTTGATGGCGTAATGCATTATTCATATACAAAAAGGTTGGGATGAGTTGTGAGATTCAATATCATGGCGAAACGATCACCAGTTCGAAATCTGGTGGCATTGGATCAAATGCGGGAGTAGATATGGAATTCTTAAAAATCATGAACAACACAATGTTTAATTTGGATCTACACATTGTGTGGTGCCACATGAGATGCGATTAGGGTTTCCATAGGAAGTTAAATTTCACATGGAATGTGACCCCTATCACATATCATGTGGTATCACCTAGGTCACTTGGCATATACTCAAGAATCACATGGGCTATTTACATGGGAAGACGTTCACAGGCTATGCTATGTACTGGTACATGAGAAGACATTCATAGAATGGTGACGTGTACTAGCACATGGTTAGAGTAAATGGGATACATACATGGTGTGTACTACTACATGGACATAGTTTGATGAGATGATCCATTTACACGGGAAAGACCTAGGTTCAAGGGAAATTGAGAGTGACCCCAACTACACACTGTGTACTCTTTTATACATGTCTTGGGGCCCGTGTACTCTATATCTTGGAAAAATTTTGTTATGGTTTTTTACCTTTATCATTTCCATGAGGGTCAGTATGAAATCATTTTTCATTCCAGGGACAATGATTCCTTTCGTAGAAATTCTTAGATAGAGTTATTGGAATCCCTCTGAGATGCCCAAAGTGAGATCCTCTATTCATGTTCATGTCCTTGGTGGAGTTCATGGAATCGACGTGACCAACACTACATGGTATTCAATCCCCTACATAGTGGTTTAATCCAGATTAATTTGTGGGTTTCAACCCTTGGCCTTGCCAGTGATCCTCATATTTGTATTTTATTCTATTCAAACTATTAGTATGCTCTTTCTCATGAAGAGACCTGACAAGAAGTACCTATCGGAAGGACATCATCAATGCTATCAGATTGAGGATTGTGTTCTCTCGGGTGAGTGCTTTGTGGAATATTCTATATAGAATCCTAGACTAGTATAATATGGTTATGACATACCTCTAGAATGTGTGTCTTTGTTGAGTATATCTGGATATTTTTGTTATATGTGTTGTAGAAATATACATGTTTGGAGATGAATGTATATCCTTTGTTTTATGTGACGCACACCTATCATAGGTCATCTAAAAAGCAATTTAATTTTCCTTGTGTTGTATAATGGATGACCAGGTTCGTCTCAATTGAGGAACTTTATCATATGTTCAGTCAATTAATTTAATTCACCTAAACTAATTATTTTTAATTGTTTTTTTAAAATTTATGAAGGTTATGAAATTTAAATTAATGAAAATATTTAACTATCATTCAATGAAAAAAATTTAATTATTGAATAAAGAACATGGAATTTATGGTTTGGTTTGTGGGTTTCATCATTCTACATGTTAGTGTTTAAATAAATTTTGATAATTCAATTTTGAGATCTAATTCTTGAATTACTGTTATTTTATTAATTGGTGTGAAATCATGAATGCATTTAGAAATCCTTACTTCCCCACCTACATTAATCAAGGTTGATTTAAAAACTCAATAGTTAGTATGAAAATATCCAAGACCTGTGTAAAGACCGGTAAAATTCAAGGGATATTTTTTTTCTTAATTTTCACTGGGATTTTACAAGAACGCATTTTCTAACGGCACCTGATTATGAGCCCCGATGTTCCCAGAATCATTTTTCGATGTTTAGCTCAGGTACGTTCGGTGAACAAACGAGTGGGTTTTTCTAACTTTTGAATCGGTGCTCAGAATCGAATTCTGAGGGCACTGATGGAATAGAAGCACCTGTAATTTCTTAGAAACACCTTTTCCGGAGTTGCGTTTTCTCAGGTGTGGTTTTAAAATTTTTGGGTTAAGTAAAGTAATAAAATAAAAATTGTGTGACCAATTATTATTTTACATAAAGTTGTTTAACCTAAGCTATGTGTTTGGAGTGGGACCCATAATATCCTACCCACTAGGTGGGATATTTGTGATGTGAGGCCCACATGAGCCCCTCCTTTTTTTTCAACATCCTCCAACCCCTTTTAATTAAGTTAACGCACACGCACCCCTATTAAGTGGAATTAAAAACTTGCGTATTTCCGTTTATGAAATGCATTAATTAATTTGGGCAGTTTAAATGTTGCAATTAATTAATTTTAATTGATTGTTTCGTTTTTGATATTCAAAACGCATGGCTTGAGAAATAAAATAAGGCAAACTCTTATTTTATTAAGGGTTGTTGGGTTTTGAGAGGCATGGGAGAATTTTCTCAAGTTCTTGAAGTTCTTCCTCCTCGACGTAGAACGTGAAGAACACCGACCTCCAATGACGGATGACGGTGAGAGACACCTTCCTCGGAGATTGACGACCCAACACGCATCACCTCGTTCATTCTTTCGGTGTCAGAGTAAGGGAGACACAGTTCCTTCATGACGTGACAATCCACATTTTTCCACGGCGATCAATTCCGCGACGTACCTTTCCGCGACAACCTCATTCGATGACTACGCTCGAGGTAGGGGTTTATTTTTAGTCATTTGTTCGTGATTACTTCCATTGCTTTCTTCTTTTCAATTTGAGCCGCCTGATATCCCAATAATGGGAGGAGGTTGGACCAGACGAAGACGGCCGACCCTTCTCCCCCGTGTTGGATTGATTTTGTTGCGGCACGTGTAAGGTGACGTGGTGCCAAAGCACCGCGTGGGAAATATTAAAGGAAGGGAAGAAAAATGTGGCGTCGTCGCGCCGCGCCGTTGAATATGAACTAAACTGCGGCGCCATCACGCCATGGTAGAGAACCACAAAGGCACCGAGGCTGGAGCCGGGCCGCGGCGGAGGGGTGCGGCGCCGTCACGCCATGCATGACGGACAAAGGTTGCGGCGGAGCAGGGGCCGGCTGCCAGTTCTGGGCCGCCGGCATCGGAGCAGGGGGACCGGCCCATGTCGGTCCCATGGTGGCAGCAGCCGGCTTACCGGTGTGAGCCAGCCAACTAGGGGGAAGCACCGGGGGTCGTAACCCCTGGCTGGCCAGCAGGAGCGGCCCCCCACAAGGGGGCCGCGATTTCTCAACGTGGGGGGCAGTGCCCCCCCCCCCTCATCGCTCGACCATTACATCCGAGCCGCCTGGCTGTGCCGCCAGGTTGGGCCGCGCCCAGGCCGGGCCGGGCCGTGCCCAAGCAGGCCGGACCCAGACTTGGGTCGGGCCGACCCGGTTCTCCCCGACCCTGGGGGTATCGGGCCCTGTTGGACCGAGCCCGAACCCCCTAATTCCGGACCTCTTTCGGTCTTTTGCACATAACATGGGCTGCATACCTCTGATCGACACACCGTTCGCTGTGATGCGATCCTTGGATCGAGACAATCGTTTTGGTATATTACACTCAAGGTTTTGGAGAATTTGGGTTCAGCCAGGTTGGTTTGTACATGAAACCAACCGGGCCCTCGGAGCGAAAATGCTTATAACTAGTGTTCCGGATGTCTGATTGACGTTCCGTCAACTTTGATGGAATCCTCTTAGTGAGGAGGACCTTTTGGATTACTCCTCTCGAGGATTGGTTGTAGTTGGATTATGGCCGGGTTGTTTTTTACTTAAAAACCAACCATGCCCCTCGGACAAAAAGGCCAATAACTCTCAGACCGGGCGTCATATAGACGCGCCGTCTATGACGTTGAGTTCCTATTGACGATAAGGAAATTTTGGATACATCAACTTTGGACTATGTGTCAGTTGATGTATCAGTCCCTCGGCTCGTGGAACGGACCCTCCCGAACGAGTTTGCTGTGTGCGGGACTCTAGAGCTGGCTGCGACTGCAACGACGACGACGACTGTATAGAAATCCTTCGTGGATTCGACGGCGAAGACTACAACACTCAGTGATCCTACGTGGGTCAGTACTGCCGATCCTGTGTGGGTCAGATCCTGTGTGGGTCAGCGCTCAGCGGTCTTGTGTGGACCAGTGCCTACAGATCCTGTGTGGGTCTGATCCTGTGTGGGTCATAATGGGGGATAGTACCTATCGATCCATTGTGGGTCATTGCAGGGGTTAGTACTTATCGATCCTTTGTGGGTTATTGTGGGGGTTAGTACCTATCGATCATGTGTGGGTCCGATGACATAGATGAATCAGTGTCTACATATGATCATCTCTATCGTCTTATGACGAAGTATACCTATATGAGCTGAGTCTTGACTTTCAATCTTTATCTTCGATAAGATTGACTTGATATCTAGTGTGGATTACTTTATGCTTCCTATGTGGCTGTGAGTTGTGTTTTCCTGTGTGGACTGGGTTGTACTTGGGCTCGAATGCTGGAGCCGAACTGGAATTGATGACTTAGGTATATGTATGGGCATATACCTAGGTAGTGTCGGATGTTACTTCGTGATTGTATCTTTACTTTGTGTATTATCCTTTGTGGATTCTAAGAGACCTTCGGGGACCTCGGGGTCCCTACTGAGTATCTTATACTCACCCCAACATGAGCTATGCCCACACTACGTTGTGTTGGTTGCAGACGACGGACAACTCTAATCGTGGTTCGGGCTTACGGAGCAGGTCAATACCTAGAGGTGGACCACTGGACGGGACATACACGGAGCGGATGGCTGGACCCAGGGAGTTGTGGAGGCTATCTGTAACCACCCTTCATGTGGGAATTCCAGTGGACAGCTTGACGTTGAAGCTTTACTTTGTGGCTGCTGTACTCCCTTTTCATTTGTACTTTACATTCAGTTTGGGTTTGTATTCTGGCCCACTTACTTTTCTGCACTTACTGTTGTACCTAGTTTTTACTTAGTATTTACTTCTTCTTGTTAGCTCTGTGGTGTTTGTTTACTTTACAAAGGCAATGCCTTCCCTTTTTACTGGGAATTACTCCTTGGTGCTAGTCACCTGCTCCCTGGCCTATGGAAGGCGGCCTTTGGGTAGTCACGGCACATGCCCCAAGGAAGGTTCGTGACAATTTGGTATCAGAGGAGTTCGGTTCTTCCGTAGAACTCTGGACTCTGATCTTTTTTCTATGTGAAGCAATAGTGTTAAGAGTATTGAGTGTGGTTATCAGTCCAGGGAGTCCAGTGTTGGTGCGGCGGTGGACGTATCCGTACCCCAGCACCCTGACTTCTGATTTCTGACTCAATGCACGAAAACATTGATTGTATGTGTGTTTCATGTTTTCATTGTTTTTTACTTTATGTCAGTTCCCCAGGTATACTATTTGACTGTCGCACACCTGTTTCTTTTCAGGACGTCCCCATGATGGAAGCCAGCTAGGGTTCCGAGCAATGTGCGTGACAACATCCCACTGAGCGATGAAGCCACGATACAGGTCCCTTTGACAGCAGAGGAACCGGTGGTACCTCTACCTGCCGAGCCACCGATGCTTCCAGCCCCAGCCGCTGACGATTCATGTTGCCTTAGTGCACTACATGAGATTCAGCATCAGCGGCTGCCCAGGTTCCATGGGGAGATGGACCCTCAGGCAGCTGAGGATTGGGTGGAGGCAGTTGTTTGAGTTTTCAGGTTAGTGAGGACACCAGCTGACCTCATGGTGATCCTCGCAGCGAGCGTCCTTCACACGGCAGCTGGTAGATGGTGGAACTTGATTATCCAGCTGAATGACGAGGCATCTCTCCTCTAGATGGACTTTGAGAGCCTCTTCTGCTCGGAGTTCATCCCAGCCACCCTCCATGCGGTGCACATCCAAGAGCTTCAACATCTGCGGCATGGCAGCTTGACCGTTGCCCAGTACTAGGCGAGATTTACCGATATCTCGTGCTATCCGACGAACATGGTACGTGACCCATTCTTCCAGGCCCGGACCTTTGAGAAGGGATTGAGGCAGGAGATCAGGGAATCACTGATCTCCCTCAACATTCCAACACAGGAAGGGGTACTGGAGTGAGCCCTCCTCATCGAGAGCTTTCTTCCTGAGTCTACACCAGCGGCGAGACCTACTGTAGGGCAGCACGTAGCAGAGTCTTCTGCATCTGGCAGTCGACGGATGACACATGGGTCTAGGAAGACCAGACCCTCAGGCAGACGACCTCAGGACGCTTGGTCAAAGGTGTGGGGCACTCAGCGCAGAACCATTCTTTCGAGAGATAGGCAGTGCTACGCATGCGGCGGGGAGGGCCACATGGATCGTGACTGCTAGACCCGTTGTGCCGAGGAGTAGCAGACGGTTGAGGGACCACCTAGGCATAGGCTGAGGGTCGATCATGGTGGTCCGCAGGGAGCAGGCGGACAAGGTAGAGGATCTGGCCAAGCGGTAGTTGATGGGCGACGCTTTCAGGCTCTACCACCACCACCACCACCAGGAGGCCCACACCGACCACAGGGAGCTGGCGAGTAGATACATGCTCAACTTCAGGCTGTGGATGCCTATGACCACAGCGCGCCTGAGATGATTCGAGGTACTATCTGTGTCTATTCCACCCTTGTTTCAGTTCTTATAGACAGACGAGCGAGTTATTCTTTCATAGCCACTGCCCATGTTCGGAGCTCAGAGATTCCGACAGAGCCGTTGGCTCGATCCTTACGGCTAGAGACTCCTACAGGAGCAGACACGATGATTATGCACTAGTGCCGGCAGTGTGAGATTACTCTAAGAGGCGAGACCTTCGACTGGGATCTCATTGTAGTGGCGTCGAGGCCTTACGATGTCATCTTGGGCATGGATTGGTTATCTACAGTCCATGCTCAGTTTGACTGTATTAGGCGCAAGGTGGGGTGTGTACGCACCGACGGGAGCAATTTCACCTTCACCGGTGAGAAGGGAGCCTTCGCAGCACAATATGGACTCTCGCAGAGGAGAGGACATCCCATCACTCATCATATGGCTAGCCTCATCTTAGGAGCAATTGACATGCGGAGTCCAGGTTTTCCTGCAGTGGTGGATCCGTATGTGGACGTTTTCCCCGACGACATTCCATGACTACCTCCACACAGAGAGGTATACTTTTATATAGACATGTACCCTGGGACAGCCCCGATATCCAATCCATCATACCAGATGGCCCCCTCTAAGATTCGTGATCTACGAGTACAGTTGGAGGACTTGCAGGGAAATGGATTCATCTGAACTAGTGATTCATCCTGGGCTTCCCCGATATTGTTCGCCATGACGGCGGACGAGAGCTTGTGACTTTGTGTCGACTATCTTCACCAGAACCAGGTGACAGTGAGGAAAAAGTATCCTTTACTAATGATTGATGACCTCTTCGATTATCTCAAGGGAGCATGGTGGTTCTCGAAGATAGACCTCAGGTCAGCCAATCATCAGCTCAGAGTTCGGGATGAGGACGTGCAGAAGACGACCTTTAGATGTCAGTATGGCCACTATGAGTTCTTGGTTATGCCTTTCGGCATGACCAATACTCCAGCAGTGTTAATAAGCCTCATGAATAGGATCTTTCAGCCATACCTTGATTAATTTATCATGGTCTTCATTGAAGACATTTTGATATACTCGACGGATGAGGAGAAGCACACCTAGCACTTACGGGTTGTACTAGACAAGATCCGAGAGCACCATATTTATGAGAAGCTCTCGAAGTGTCAATTCTAGATATGTGAGGTCCACTTCTTGGGACAAATCATCTCTGAGGTGGGAGTAGTAGTGGATCATGCGACGATCGAAGCACTGCTAGCATGGGAGCAACCCAAGAGCATGACAGAGGTGTGGAGTTTCATAGGACTAGCTTGGTACTATCTGAGATTTGTGCCAGACTTCTCCAGAGTTATAGAACCACTCTCAACTTTGACGAAGAAGTGGAAACCGTTTCTGTGGTTAGAATGATGACAACAGAGCTTCCAGGTGCTGAGAAAGGGATTGACCAGTGCACCTATTTTGAGGCTACCAGAGGAGGGAGTAGGGTACGTAGCCTACTGCGATGCATCAGGGACTGGACTCAGATGTGTTCTGATGCAGGAGCGGGCAGTGATCACCTTTGGATCATGTCGGTTGAGGATGTATGAGAAGAACTACGCTACCCATGACCTGGAGTTAGCAACAATGGTCTTCACTCTGAAGATGCGACAACAATATCTAATGGGCGAGCGCTTTACAGTCTATTCTGACCATAAGAGTCTTAGGTACATCCTCTCGCAGAACGACCTGAACCTAAGACAATGGCGATGGCTCGAGTTCCTCTAGGAATATGAAATTGAGATAGTCTATACTCCTGGAAAGGGGAACGTAGTAGCTGATGCACTCAGCAGGAGGACAGGCATTCAACTAATTTAGGAAGTGACAGAGAAGCTAGCCGCTTTGCAAATATCCTTCATGAATAGAGATGGAACAACCTTACTTCATTCACTCATAGTCACTCCTCCATTACTGTAGTGGGTCAGAGAGGCACAGTGCGGGGACACTGATTGTGAGATGCGTCGTGCACAGATATCCTCAGGACAGGAACCTGATGGTTTCTCTGTAGGAGGAGAGCACGACGTCCTATTCATAGAACATACCTTGGTACCAATTTAATTATGGGAGGAGGTGTTGAGAGAGTTTCACACTTCCCCATTGGCGGTACATCCTGGAGTGGAAATGTTGGACCAGGATCTCAGATGACAGCACTGGTGGTTGGGAATGAAGAAGGATGTGGTAGAGTTTGTTTCTTGATGCCTCACCTTCCAGCAGGTGAAGGCAGAGCACCAGGTACCAGCAGGCTTGGTACAACCCTTGGATGTCACAGAGTGGAAGTGGGACAACAAATCTACGGACTTCGTGACTGGACTTCCACGCACTTCTAGAGGTCACGACTCCATTTGTGTGATTATCGACCGACTCACCAAGTCGGCTCACTTTTTTCCCATCAGAGAGCAGGGCTCAGTGGAGAACATGGGAGGTCTCTACATTCAGGAGATTGTAAGGCTTCATGGTGTGCCATAATCTATCGTCTATGATCACGATGCTCGCTTTACTTTCGGTCTTTGGAAAGGGTTGCTGGAGGCGTTCGGGACGCAGCTACGCCTGAGCACCGCCTTTCACCCTCAGACAGATGGTCAAATCAAGAGGACCATTCAAACTGTCAAGGACATGCTCCCCACATGTGTCCTCGACTTTGGACACAGCTGGGAGGACCATCTACCCTTGGTGGAGTTCGCGTACAACAACAGCTACCACTCCACCATCGGGATGGCACCATACGAGGCGTTGTACGGATGACCTTGTAGATCACTATTGTGCTGGATAGACCCTGGGGAGTTAGAACTTGTGGGACCGGAGATGGTCCAGGCCATGATTGAGAAGGTCCAGGTCATCCAAGAGAGGATGAGGATAGCTCAGATCCGGCAGAAGTTTTATGCTGACAGTAGGCGGAGGCCACTAGAGTTTGAGGATGGCGACCACGTCTTCTTGTGGGTCTCACCTCAACGTGGATTGCATATATTTGGCCGAGGCGGAATGTTGTCTCTACGCTTCATCAGACCATTCATGGTCCTCAGCATGATTGGCAAGGTGGCTTATCGCTTGGCTCTACCACCTCAGTTGCACCAGGTGCATGACGTCTTCCACGTATCCCAGTTGAGGAGATACGTGCATGACCCGACTCATATCATTGACTATGGGGAGCTAGACATTGATGACGGGGCAACTATTGCGGTGGTCCTGGTGGAGATTGAGGTTCGATAGGAGTGGGTCCTACGTGGATGGTCGATTCCTCTAATGCGCATCAGATGGTAGCACGGGAACCAACAGGAGAGCACTTGGGAGCAGGAGGCTCAGATGCGTGCTCTGTACCCACATTTGATTCCATAGATTATGATGTATCTTTACAGGGACATAATGCCCTGAGGTTGGAGTAATGTATAGACCCGTAATATTCAAGGGAATTTTTTTTTCTTACTTTTCATTGGGATTTTACAAGAACGCATTTTCTGATGGCACTTAATTCCGAGGCCCGGTGTGCACGGAATCATTTTCCGAAGTTTAACTCGGGTATGTTCAGTAAACGAATGAGCGGGTTTTTATAGCTTTTGAACCGGTGCTCGTAATCGAATTCTGAGGGCACTGATTAAATCACAGTGCCGATAATTGCTTAGAAACACCTATTCCAGAGTTATGTTTGCTCGGTTGTGGTTTTAAAATTTTTGGGTTAAATAAAGCAATAAAATAAAATTGGTGCGGCCAATTTTTATTTTACTTAATGTTGTTTAACCTAAGATAAGTGTTTGTATTGGGGCCCACAATACCCTACCCACTAGGTAGGATATTTGTGAGGTAGGGCCCACATGAGTCCCACCGTTTCATTCAACTTCCACAACCACCTTTTCATTAAGGTAACACACCCGCACACTTATTATGTGGAAGTCAACCCTTGGGTTTTTCTGTTTATGAAACACCTCAATTAATTTGGGCGGTTTAAACGTTGTAATTAATTCATTTTAATTGATTGTTTCATTTTTGATTTTCAAAACGCATGTCTTGAGATATAAAATAAGGAAAACTCTTATTTTATTAAGGGTTGTTGGGTTGTGAGAGGCTTCGGAGAATTTTCTCACGTTGTTGAAGATCTTCCTCCTCGACGAAGAACGCGAAGAATGCTGACCTCCGACGACAGACGACGATGAGAGACACCTTCCTCAGAGATCGACGACCCGACGTGCATCACCTCATTCTTTCATTCCGCGTTGAAGGAAGGGAGACACCATTCCTCTGCGATGCGACGATCTGCCTTCTTCCACGTCGATCAATTCAGTGACGTCCCTTTTCCGTGACAACCCCGTTCGACGACTACGCTCGAAGTAGGTTTTTATTTTTAATCGTTTGTTTGTGATTACATCTGTTTCTTTTTTCTTTTCTATTTGAGCCACCTGATATCACAATAATGAGAGGAGGTCGGACCACACGAACACGACTGACCCTCCTCCCCCTTGTTGGATTGATTTTGTTGCGACACGTGTAAGGTGGCACGGTGCCGAAGCACAGTGTGGGAAATATTAAAGGAAGGGTGGAGAAGTGTGGCGCCGTCGCGCCGCACCGGAGAACTAAAATGGTACTGCAGCTAGTGTCGGGCCATGGCAGAGGGGCGTGGCGCCGTCACGCCATGCCGGATGGACCAAGGCCGCCTCTCAGGCTGCGGCGAAGCAGGGACCGGCAGCCGGTTCCGGGCCGCCGGCTTCGGAGCAGGGGGACCGGCCCATGTCGGTCCCGTGGCGGCAGCAGCCAGCTAGCCGGTGCGAGCCGACCAGTCCGGGCGAAGCACCGGGGGTCGTAACCCATGGCTAGCTAGTAGGAGCGCCCCCCCCCCCCACATGGGGGTCGTGGTTTCTCAACGCGGGGGGAAGCACCCCCCCCCCCCTCATCGCTCGGCCGTTAAGGCCGAGCCGCCTAGCCGAGCTGCCAAGCCGGGCCGGGCTGCGCCCAGGCCGGTCCGGGCTGCTCCCAAGCAGACCGGACCCGGACACGAGTCGGGTCGACCCGGTTCGGGCCGACCCTGGTGGTATCGGGCCTGGTCAGACCGGGCCCGAACCCCCTAATTTCGGGCCTCTTTCGGTCATTTTCCCATAACATGGGATGCAGACCTCCGATCGACGCACCGTAAACTGCGATGCGATCCTTAGATCGTGACGGGCGTTTCACTATTTTACATGAAAGGTTTCAGAGAACTTTGGGTTCGGCCGGGTTGGTTCGTACACGAAACTAACCGGGCCCTCAGAGCGGAAACACTTATAACATGTGATTCAGATGGCTGATTGACATGTCGTCGACATTGATGGAATCCTATTAGTGAGACGGACCTTTTGGCTTACTCATCTCGAGGTTTTAACATGGTTAGAGTACGGTCGGGTTGGTTTTGACTTAAAAACCAACTGGGCCCTTGGGACGAAAAGGACAATAACTCTCAAACTGGGTTTCCAATTAACGCACCGTCTGTGATGTCGAGTTCCTATTGATGATACAGAACGTTTGGATACACAAACATTGGACTACGTGTTAGTTGATGTATCAGCCCCTCGACTCATGGAGTTTTCCCTCCCAAATGAGTTTGATGTGTGCGGGAACCCTAGAGCTGGCTGCGACTACGACGATGATGACGACTGTACAAAAATCCTCTTTGGATTCGACGACGATGACTACAGCACTCAGCGATCCTACGTGGGTTAGTGATGTCGATCCTATGTGGGTCAGCACTCAGCGGTCTTGTGTGGGCCATCGCCTACAGATCATGTGTGGGTATGATCCTGTGTGGGTCATTACGGGGGTTTGTACCAACCGATCCTTTGTCGGTCATTGCGGGGGTTAGTACCTATCGAACCTTTGTGGGTCATTGCGGGTGTTAATACCAATTGATCTTGTGTGGGTCTGACGGCTTAGATGAATCAATGGCTACATCTTATCATCTCTATCATCTTACGAAAAAGTATACCTATGTGTGTTGTGTCTTGACTTTAAATCTTTATCTAAGATAATATTGACTTGATATCTTGTGTGGATTACTTTATGCTGCCTGTGTGGGTGTGAGTTGTGTTTTCCTATGTGGACTAGGTTGTACTTGGGCTCGGATGCTGGAGCCGAACTGGAATTGAAGACTTAGATATATGTATGGGCATATACCTAAGTAGTTTTGGATGTTACTTCGTGATTGTATCTTTCCTTTGTGGATTCTGTGAGACCTTCGGGGGTCTCAAGGTCCCTACTGAGTAGCTAATACTCACTCCTGCATGGGCTATGTCTGCACTACATTGTGTTGGTTGTAGAAGATGAACATTGATGATCGTGGTTGGTGCTTGCAGAACAAGTCTGTACCTGGAGGTGGACCACTGGACGTGACGTACATAGAGAAGACTTCTAGACCCAAGGAGTTGTGGAGGCTATATGTACCCACCCTTCAGGTGGGATTTCTTATGGACGACTCGACGTTGGGGCATTACTTTTAAGTTGCTATACTCCCTTTTCAGTTTTACTTTACTTTCAGTTTGGGATTGTATTCTGGCCCACTTACTTTTCTGCACTTACTGTTGTGCCCAGTTTTTACATAGTATTTACTTCTGTTTTCTTGATCTGTGGTGTTTGATTACATTATGAAGGAAATGCCTTCCCTTTTTACAGATAATTACGCTTTGGTGCTAGTCCCCAGCCGCTGGCCTATGGAAGGCGGTCTTGGGGTAGTCACGGCACGGGCCCCGAGGACGGGTCGTGACAACCTTGCTCTATCGTATTCCATTTCAACCACTTAATGGCTGCAATACATCGTATTAAGATCTTTTATTCAGTATAGGGGAGGAAACAAATTTAATAAAATTATATAGTTGAGTTGGGTTTAGTTTCCTGGTGGGCTGTCGCCACACCCATGCATGTAACTCTTTTTAATCAAAAACATAATAAAACATAAGAATTTTGTCGTAGAATAAATGAAATTGACACATTCCTCCCCCAAACCAAGGATTGAGTACGTATATAATTTTTAGGGTAATAGGTAATGGTATATAGTATGAGAATAAGAAATGAAGAAAATAAGGATAAAATATGGAGATGAAAGGAGGGTAGTTGGGTGGAAGAATACATAAAAAAAAAAACCATGCATAAATTTATTAAATATCTAAATTAAAATTGAAATATTAAAAAATAAAGAAAATAAACAAATTAATAATATGATATAGGAAATATTTGTGAACGTCCTCCCTCGGTGGAGATATCCCCTTGGTTCCTTGGAATAAATTTGATGGAAAATCGGATGAGATGAGAGGTGCGAGCTCCCCTCCTTTTATAGGAAGAAATTTTACTTCTCATGTTTGATCATTTTTGGAAATATAAATGGATGATTAACACATTATATCCTTCAATAAAGTTATTAATAAAGAACTTTTTCATTTAACCTCAAAATTTCATATTGATTGGACTCTTCTAGAGGGATTTATGTATTTTTTATTGACAATGTATTTTTTTCTAGATGAATTTTCAAGGAAGCTTCCTCCAATGTATAACATCTCTTTTCCAGAATAATGGGAGAAAAAATCCATGAAATTTATTTAGTTAGTGCA
Source organism: Viscum album (assembly GCA_963277665.1). Lineage (NCBI taxonomy): Eukaryota > Viridiplantae > Streptophyta > Magnoliopsida > Santalales > Viscaceae > Viscum > Viscum album. Next base: position 980,632,647 of record OY728148.1, on the reverse strand, counting down.
TATATTTGTTCTTCTTCATATCCATTTCTAATCAACTCCATTGTAGGTGTGTGTCCTAATTTATACATCCGTTACGGAGGTGGAGTCCACACTGTGTGCCCGGAAAAATTCCAAACATCAATGATTTTTTTGGGCCTTTAGATATTCAAATAAGCCTATAGTCTAGAAGAAAATGTTAAAGGAATTAAAATAATTATTCTATATAAATAATCATTCAATTTGGAATTATATTTTTATCTAAATGACCAAAATACCCTTTACGTAAAAATCTGTCAAAAATCCAGAATTTAAGAACATTTCACATTTTAGCTAAAAACACAACATAACTCCAAAATTGATCCATATAAGCTCAAATTGATAAATTAGTATTGTTAAAACAATTGAAATTCATATAAAAATGTGGAAAATATTAGTTATATCAGTATATTTTTTGGTTTTGGGGTGTCCTACTAAGTATTGTTATACTCAACCATACATGGGGTTTTCCTTCATGAGTCATTTCTTGTGTAGATGATTGAAATTTTGAAATATTCATAGGAGGACTAGGACCAGACGGTGCTTAGTGAGACCAAAAAAACTGAGGTGTGTTCCTATAGCTTTCTGAAAGCTATACCAATACTTACTTTTTTGTTGTAATTTTGTTTTAAAACTCTTTGTGGTGGGCTTGTAGTTGTCCCTAATTACATTATATTACCTACTTTTATTCTATGGTTATAAAATTTATATGTATTAATGCATGGGTTTTCAGTTGTTTATATATTTCATCATTTTATAGGTCTAGAGATGTGTGTTTCTATACAAGTACTTAAGCTAATGCCTCTCATGTTAGTGATTCACTTTCTCATTTCTAGTAACTGTCCCCTAGCCTATTTGAGTTGGGATTCTGGAGTCATGGCATGGGCCCCTCTAGGAAGGGGCATGACACCTACTGAGTTGTACTCACACCCTGCATGGGATGCATGATCAGTACCTGTGTAGAGTTTGTGCTTTCTAGAGAGGTTAAAGGAAAATACATTGTGTTAGATCATTGATATGGGATGGAGCATGGATGAGTTAACGAGACACAATTCAGGACATGCTTGGGGGAGTTTTCAATGTCTTTATTTTGGGTTTCATATTAGACACTTGACATGTACATTGGCATGAAAAATTTTCTTCTTTAGTTTTTGATACTGTATTTTCATTTTAGGTCATCTTGTAATACTGGTTCCTTTAGGTTATGATTACATGTTATTAATATATTGTTTATTATTTATTGATGGTGTATTTACTCTGATAAAAGAGGGTAATGTCTCCCCATGATCAATATATCAGACCCTCACTACTAATCAATTGCCATTGACATATGGGGAGGCATACCTGAGGTCATATGACTGAATGATTTGACAAACTGGTGTCTGGAACCTGGTCTGAGATGTTAAAGTTTTCAACATTTGAAGTTTTGGAGATGTATTATAATATTATATGTAACGCCCCGACCCCAGCTACCCAGAGTCGGTGCATTACTTCGTAACATTGGCATGATCACAAGAAAGATCAAATCCCGAAAGACCGATTGGTTTAGTAGCCTTGGAAACACTAGATATAATCATAAAGTTTTACATTACATTTCAAAGTGAAAAACTACTACAACAACAAAGTCTTCATATTCACACTATTAACCCCTCATAATATCCCTGCAAGTCATTCATAATTTACTTCTTCACTACCTGGGAAAAATAAAACATAGAAAAGGGGCGAGCTCAAATGCCCAGTAAGGATAACAATATAGAGGAAACTTTCATAAATAAAAATAAATATTTAAGGCAATGAATTACTAAAACAAAAGCCTTTTAAAATTGAACTTCAACATGGTATGGCAAAAGTAAAATGAAATAATGCCATTTACTTGTTCACATGGATATTCTACTAATCGAATAATCACATGCAATATCAATAACCACTTTCATAATGTTGGAATGCATAATGCCAGACTATCATAACCACATAGCCAAGGCCTCGTGCCAAGACTACAAATAAGATTTTGTCAAGGCCTTGTGCCAAGACACTAGTTTGTCTCATGAGACCTACCGATGCATCGAGGAGCTATAGCGGGCTCCACCCGTCACTTATTAAGTCCAATGCATTCCCATATGAAAAGGTTTAAACATAACATAAACATTCGTATTAAAACTAGCATACGAAATGTCAATAATTTCACCATAAACTATGAATGGTATAAAAATAGCACATCCACAGTCAAACATATCACAAAACCTTCAATACAATATAGAAGTTTTGTATCATAATAAATCAACTTCAAATAATCTTAAAATCCATCAAAGGATGTTGACATAGATGAAATCAAAATTCTTTTTAAAGAAGTATCTCCTTTTATTTTTAAATCATTTAAGATCCATATAAAATAAAACATTTTCTTTGAAAATATTCTTATAAGCTTGTATGGAAAGCTTCGACGATTTTATAACGGAGGAAAATAACCGCACCCGCCGTATAAGTTAAAAAAACATTCTTACCTCAATTCTGTCGAAAAGGTTAAAAAGGACCTTGTTTTGAAAACGACGGAAAGATTCCTTTATAAACCTCTTATAAAAAGTCAAACAAGGGTATAAATGACTTTAACCCATATTCTTGTAAATAGTAAAAATGTTTTGAAATACATTTTGAAGAAACATGGATGTGGATGATAACGAGATCCCAGTAGATTATTACGTATAAACAACCTCGGATAAAGAAGAGATTGTGAAATAACCCTTGCCTTGTACTTTTCCTTGGTTGGGGTAGGTTAACCTCCTGTATAATGGTGAAATAATTGTTATTATACAAGAATCATATATATTAATATGATATCATATATGATCTTTTAACATTGATTTATTAATAATATCTTAGAATTATCATCGTTTCAGGTGTTAACTTACTCATTTTCTTTGATATGTTTTGTTACATAAGCCATGTTTGTTGTATCTTATTCATATCCAGAATGATATCAAGTCCTTAAACATCATTTTTAAATCATAAAATGATAATTATACTTGAATGGATACGATGGAGAATGAATCTCATCACGTTCGTGGAGACGGTAGTCCGTACGTACGCACGAGCGACAATATCATTCTTTTGATATTAAAATAATATATAAATGAATGGTATATCATATATACATAATCATTAACATGTTATATTTATTATTTACATGAGTTACACATCATTATTATATCCATCCAAATAATATTATATTGAATAACAATTACACCACGACGTGGAGACGGTAAGCCGTACGTACGCACGTATGGTGACATGTTATTCAAAGGGTGGATAGAATACTGAATATGGTTGTACCATACTTATAATAACATCACAGTAAATGTGAGATACTGGAGTTATTATTTTATAATGGTAAGAACAAAGGAAGAAGAAGTGGAAGAAGAAATGAACTTAGAAAATTGTGGTGAAATCATTACCTCTTCTTCGGGTTCTTCCTTTTGATTTGATCAAAAGGGCTCCTTAGGTTGGCTTTCTGATCAAACTAAGGCCTCTAGGTTGTAGTGAGGGATGTTGGGAGATTATTTGGGCAGAGTTTGGCCGAACCAAAAGGTTTTAGGGGTGTGAAGAAATGAGAAGGAGGAGTGCCCTTTTATAAGAGGGGTGAGGGGCACCTTTGGAAAAGATAGAAATATTAATTTATAATAAATTCATATTCGGTTTCTAATGGATCCAAAGTTGATTATTCAAAGGTTAATGTGGGTCTAGGTCGACAACCACTCAACCAATAGAATTTAGATAGGTTTGGGTACTTATATTAACCTTATCTTTAAGTATTAACTCTAAGTTAATTAGTTTCACTTTTACAATGTCTCTTTGTATTTTTATATAATATGGTAAATAAACTTACCATAAACATCGAAGAGACCACCAAGTGGTCCATTAATGATTAACCTATCATGATATAAGTCTCTTGGCCGAACCTTAGATTTTTAGGAATTTAATATCAATTAATAATATAATATTTGTTTTAAGAATTCTTTTATGTCAATTTTGACACTATTCATTAGTTGATTTTTGTGAAACTCATAACAGATTTATTACTTCGAAAAAAGTCAATTAAATCAATCCTAATATATCATATTATCCTAGAAAATTGGTTTAATTCATTAAAAGTTTCATATTATATTTATTTGGGTATTTATAATATCACTTATTTTAATTTTTCACTATTATAGTAATTACTGCATCATCATTGTGTCATAAATAAAATAAATTATTTAATGTCTAAAAATTATAAGTAAAATCTCATTATGTAGGAAATATTTTTAGCTTTCTAATGAATATTTATAATCGAAAATCCAACATGTATAACCCTATGTAAAAATTGTTCTTCTAAAAGATGTAAGCTTATGCCATTTTTATTTTTATTTTAACTTTATTAATATAAAGTGTCCCTACCACATACAAGTGGCTCCAAGGGGTCCCCAAATTGACCCAAGGATGCCCATGGTCGGGTATGTGTCCACCAATAAGGTTAGGACACGTTTTAGGGTAATTTTGTATTATTATAATATTATTTTTTTTAACCCTTATTTACCGGATTTACCCTTTAACCATGGTAAATAAAATATTTACCACAGTAACTATTCAAAATGTCTAAAAATAAAAGTTACCTATTTACACAATTTTAACATCCTGATTCCAAATATGGAATCCATTTTCCTAAATTCAAAACACAGAAGTGGCAGAAATTAATTTAAAATTAATTCCCGCTGTTAAAACAAAAAGCGTGTTTTTAAGAGATAATAACTATCAAAAGATTGACACTTGTTTATGTTCGGTTTAATTGTAAAATTATGTCCAATGACCAAAATTATATTAAATCGTAAAAATATATTCTAAATATACTTTAAAACCACTCAAATTCATAATTTATCACTAGTAATTAATTTGATTAAAAAAGTTGTTTTTAATTAAAATTTAGTAATTTTCACTATTCATCAAAATATGAAAGTTATCCGAAATGTACCAAAATTTCACCCTAGGCTAAATTCGATATTCCGAATCCAAAAATGAAGTCCATTTTCAAATATAAAATATATATAATTTCAAAAAGTAGGTATTACTATTCATAACGGCTAGTTTGATTAGTTATGGTGTGTTAGAACTCGGTGTTGCGTACAACACACGCTATCACATTATTCAAAGAGAAGCGTACCATAGAAGCTTGGGGTGTTACATTCTCCCCTCCTTCAAATAATTGCGTCCTCGCAATTTCTAGGGTATTACTGCATAAAAAGACTCGGGTGGTTCTTCATCATAAGTTCCTCGGGTTCCCACGTTGCCTCTTCCATCTTATGATTTCTCCACAAAACTTTTACCAGACGCGTCATTCGGTTTCTCAGTACTTGTTCTCTCGTATCAAGAATCTTGACGGGCTCTTCGCAATAAGACAGATCCGGTTCCAGTTCTAATTCCTCATAGGTGAGTACATGCGTTGGGTCAGGCATGTATTTTCTCAACAGAGATACGTGGAACACATCGTGAACTTTGGAGAGATTTGGCGGCATTGCCAATCGGTAAGCTACAGCCCCAATTCGTTCTAGAATTTCGAAAGGTCTGATGTACCTGGGACTCAATTTACCTTTCTTACCAAAACGTATGACTCCCTTCCACGGAGATACCTTCAGGAAAACATGATCACCGACTTGAAATTCCAAATCCTTCCTTCGATTATCGGCATAGCTCTTCTGCCTACTTTGAGCTGCTTTGATGTGATTTTGGATTACTTTCACCTTTTCCACTGTTTCCTCCACCAGTTCTGGGCCTACAAGTTTTCTTTCACCAACGTCATCCCAACAGGTTGGTGTACGACATCTCTTTCCGTATAACGCTTCATATGGTGCCATCTGAATACTCGAATGGAAGCTATTGTTATAGGAAAATTCTACCAGAGGTAAATATTGATCCCACATACCCTGAAAATCAAGTGAGAAAGATCTCAACATGTCTTCTAAGGTTTGAATAGTCCGTTCTGATTGTCCGTCTGTCTGAGGGTGGTAAGCAGTGCTCAAATGAAGTTCAGTATCCAGGGATTTCTGAAGACTTTTCCAGAATCTTGATGTAAAACGGGGATCACGATCAGAAAAAATCGATAGGGGTACACCATGAAGTCTCACAACTTCATTAATGTATAGTCTTGCTAGACGTTCCAGGGGTAGATCTTCTCTTATAGCAAGAAAATGTGCTGACTTGGTAAGACGATCAACAATAACCCATATTGCATCGTTCCTTCTAGGAGTCTTTGGTATCCCCATGACAAAGTCCATCGTAATATTGTCCCATTTCCACTCTGGTATGGGAAGAGGTTGCATGACTCCTCCAGGCTGTTGCCTTCCAGCTTTCACTTGTTGACAAACCATACATCTTGACACAAAATCAGCAATCTCCCTCTTCATGTTGTCCCACCAAAAATGTTCCTTCAAATCTCTATACATTTTGGTGCTCCCATGGTGTATAGAGAAATTGGAACTATGAGCATCATCCAACAATTCCCTTTTCAGATCAGGTAAATCGGGAACACAAAGTCTCTTCCCGAATTTCAAAATTCCATCTTCATACACAAAGTCTCTCAATCTCCCATCATTCACAGCTTTAATCTTCTTTTGGAATTCTTCATCATTGGTCTGAGAACTCTTAATCCTTTCTAGTAAATATGGTTTGGCAACCATTTGAAAAAGCATTGATGTTTCACCTTCCCTGGTTATTCCCATGTCCATCTTCTCTAGATCCATGAAAATTGGATCCCTTTCAATTCTCATATTGTTCAAAACTCCATGGTCTTTTCTACTCAAAGCATCTGCCACCTTGTTTGCCTTCCCCGGGTGGTAGTGTATCGTACAATCATAATCCTTGAGTAATTCAAGCCATCTCCTTTGCCTCATGTTGAGTTCTTTTTGTGAGAAAATATACTTCAAACTCTTGTGATCAGTATAAATCTCACATTTTTCACCATAGAGGTAGTGCCTCCATATCTTCAAAGCAAAGATCACTGCTGCTAACTCGAGATCATGAGTAGGATAGTTTTGTTCATGAATTTTCAACTGTCGTGATGCATAGGCAATAACTCTATCATTCTGCATAAGGACACAGCCAAGTCCTTTCTTCGATGCATCACTATAAATAACGAACCCATCATTCCCCGATGGTAGAGTCAATATAGGATCATTGACTAATCTTCTTTTCAGTTCTTCAAAACATTCTTCACACTCTTTTGTCCAAACAAATTTAACCCCTTTTCGTGTGAGCTTCGTTAATGGGTTTTCCAATCGGGCAAAATTCTGGACGAAACGTCGATAATAACCTGTCAAACCAATAAAACTACGTACCTCAGTTATACTCGTAGGTGCTGGCCATTCTTGGATTGCCTTGTTCTTAGAAGGATCAACAGAGATTCCATCTTTAGAGACAATATGGCCAAGAAAAGAAATCTCCTGAATCCAGAATTCACACTTGCTAAACTTTCCATATAATTCATGCCTCCTCAGAGTCTTCAAGATAATGCGCAAGTGATTTTCATGATCTTCATAGGTTTTGGAGTATACCAATATATCATCAATAAATACTACCACAAATTCATCGAGATACTCCTTGAAAACTCTATTCATCAGATCCATGAATACAAAGGGTGCATTGGTCAATCCAAACGGCATTACAGTAAACTCGTAATGCCCGTACCTGGTTCGAAATGCTGTTTTCGGAATGTCTTCCTTCTTCACACACAACTGATGGTATCCAGATCGAAGGTCAATCTTTGAAAAGTATTGAGATCCATGCAGTTGGTCAAATAAATCATCAATACGAGGTAGGGGATACTTGTTCTTTATCGTTATAGCATTGATCTCCCTGTAGTCAATACATAACCTCGTAGATCCATCTTTCTTTTTAACAAAAAGAACAGGGGATCCCCATGGAGAAACACTAGGGCGAATAAATCCCTTATTACTCAATTCCTCTAGTTGTTTCTTTAGTTCGACTAACTCTACAGTGGCCATTCTATAAGGGGTCTTCGATATAGGCCTTGATCCAGGAATCAAATCAATAGAAAACTCAACTTCTCGTTCTGGAGGATGTCCAGGTAAATCTTCCGGAAATACATCTACAAATTCTTTCACAACAGGTACATCCTCTATTTGAACATTCCTTTCCTCACCGATAGTTACTTAATTCTCTTCCTCCCCAATAATTGAATTAAGTTGAGCTACTGGGGGTGGGTCTAAATAAGAATTAGGTGGTGACGATTCTGCTCTAAAAATAAGGTGCTCCTTATCATTATCATCATGAATCGTAAACTCTTTCTTCTTACAATAAATCTTCGCATCATAGTCCGAAAGCCAGTCCATACCGAGGATTATATCAAACTCAATCATAGGTATGACGATGAAATCAGCAGATAAAGAAAATTTATGTGCTTTAATGGGGACTGATTCACAAAACTTTGTTGCAACGATACTTCCCTTAGGAGTTTTAACTGACAACTCTCTTATTAAATCAAATTGGAAATATCTAATTTTCTTAGAAAACTGGGAAGATATGAAACAATGCGATGATCCAGAATCAAATAATGCATTTTCTAAACTTGAGGAAACCATTAAATTACCTGCCACCACGTCTTTCGGAGCTTCTACCTCAGCAGTAGTGATAGCATAAGCCTGGCCTTGATCCCTTGGCCTTTTCTGAGGTAAGTTCTCCTGACGCTTAGGACATGCATTTGCATAATGCCCCATCTCCCTGCAATTGTAGCACTGAAAATTGGTAGCTTCCTTCTTCCCCTTGCAATCATGAGCTTGGTGGCCTTTTTCACCACACTTGTAACAGACTCCCATTCCCTTCAGGCAAGCACCGGGGTGTTTCTTCCCGCACTTACCACAAGATGGATATTCAACCTTTCCCTTCTTCCCCTTATTTTCATTCCCAGATTGATCAGCAGGTCTCTTCTTCTCTTTCTTTGCTTTAAAGTCATAAGACTTAGAGAATTCCTTTTTGGTCTTGATAGCACATGAGACAATGTCTTCGTACGATGAAAAGGATTGTGAGACTAATGCTCGACGGAGAAATGGTTTTAACCCATCAAAGAAATGATCAATCTTACTTCTTTGGTTGCGAATATAATCACCAGCATACCTCGCTAACCTTGTAAAGTTAGCCTCATACTTTGTGACATTATCATCCTCCTTTTGTCTCAGACTCAGAAATTGCCTTTCCATATCTGCTCGATGGTCGCGAGGAATGTATTTTTCTAAAAACAGATCTTTGAACTCCCTCCATTCCATGTTTGATACTTCATCATCTTCCTTCATGTTTTGAATCAATGACCACCATTGATCAGCATCTCCAGTGAGGCGGTAAACTGCCATGGTAACTTTTTCCCTTTCACTACTCCCCAAAGCCTGAAATATTTTCTCTAGGGAAAATATCCATTGCTCAGCTACTAAGGGATTTGTACTCCCATTGAACGTTGGTGGTTGTTGTCTCATGAATCGATCTAACATTGATCCTCCACGCTGCGGATCAGGGTGCTCCATACGGGTAAGGTTATTATTCATAACCTGAGTAAGTTGTCCCAGTATGGTGATTAGCTGATCGGCACCAGTTGCATCACCAGCCCCACTATAATTATCTTGAGCAGGAGGGCAATCCCTACATGGAGTGCACGCATTGATACGGTTTCCATTTCTTCCACTAGGCGCCATTTCTAAACAATGGCATAAACTAGATCAGTTTATGAATCAAAATACATAATCCCATACTTATAAAACACTTAACATAAATTGAACTATTTATGGATATAATCCATAATCATAAAAATGTTTTTCTTTGAGGATGTATATACTCATAAACCCTTCATAATGATTTGTAAAGATAATGAGAGTTATCCTAAGCATATCCCCCGGGAGTGTCGTAACCAAGAGTGCAGCAAGGCCCGTTGTCGTGCACCAGTTCCCGTTCGAGTCTAGCTCAAAGCGGTGTTTTCGGGTTTTACCCCTAGGTACATCTGTGCCAGAGCCGCCTCTACCTGCTCGTATCCAGACAGGGATGTATTGCTCGGAAAACTCACAAAATCTCTACAATACCAAAATTCTAGGAAGTTCTTCTATACTAATCCTCGAAGTTCATCTTAGGTCTACGTGCTCTAATCAGAGTTTATCTAAATCTATCTTCCAAGGTTTGTACTAAACTTCCTCTGATACCAACTGTAACGCCCCGACCCCAGCTACCCAGAGTCGGTGCATTACTTCGTAACATTGGCATGATCACAAGAAAGATCAAATCCCGAAAGGCCGATTGGTTTAGTAGCCTTGGAAACACTAGATATAATCATAAAGTTTTACATTACATTTCAAAGTGAAAAACTACTACAACAACAAAGTCTTCATATCCACACTATTAACCCCTCATAATATCCCTGCAAGTCATTCATAATTTACTTCTTCACTACCTGGGAAAAATAAAACATAGAAAAGGGGTGAGCTCAAATGCCCAGTAAGGATAACAATATAGAGGAAACTTTCATAAATAAAAATAAATATTTAAGGCAATGAATTACTAAAACAAAAGCCTTTTAAAATTGAACTTCAACATGGTATGGCAAAAGTAAAATGAAATAATGTCATTTACTTGTTCACATGGATATTCTACTAATCGAATAATCACATGCAATATCAATAACCACTTTCATAATGTTGGAATGCATAATGCCAGACTATCATAACCACATAGCCAAGGCCTCGTGCCAAGACTACAAATAAGATTTTGTCAAGGCCTTGTGCCAAGACACTAGTTTGTCTCATGAGACATACCGATGCATCGAGGAGCTATAGCGGGCTCCACCCTTCACTTATTAAGTCCAATGCATTCCCATATGAAAAGGTTTAAACATAACATAAACATTCGTATTAAAACTAGCATACGAAATGTCAATAATTTCACCATAAACTATGAATGGTATAAAAATAGCACATCCACAGTCAAACATATCACAAAACCTTCAATACAATATAGAAGTTTTGTATCATAATAAATCAACTTCAAATAATCTTAAAATCCATCAAAGGATGTTGACATAGATGAAATCAAAATTCTTTTTAAAGAAGTATCTCCTTTTATTTTTAAATCATTTAAGATCCATATAAAATAAAACATTTTCTTTGAAAATATTATTATAAGCTTGTATGGAAAGCTTCGACGATTTTATAACGGCGGAAAATAACCGCACCCGCCGTATAAGTTAAAAAAACATTCTTACCTCAATTCTGTCGAAAAGGTTAAAAAGGACCTTGTTTTGAAAACGACGGAAAGATTCCTTTATAAACCTCTTATAAAAAGTCAAACAAGGGTATAAATGACTTTAACCCATATTCTTGTAAATAGTAAAAATGTTTTGAAATACATTTTGAAGAAACATGGATGTGGATGATAACGAGATCCCAGTAGATTATTACGTATAAACAACCTCGGATAAAGAAGAGATTGTGAAATAACCCTTACCTTGTACTTTTCCTTGGTTGGGGTAGGTTAACCTCCTGTATAATGGTGAAATAATTGTTATTATACAAGAATCATATATATTAATATGATATCATATATGATCTTTTAACATTGATTTATTAATAATATCTTAGAATTATCATCGTTTCGGGTGTTAACTTACTCATTTTCTTTTATATGTTTTGTTACAAAAGCCATGTTTGTTGTATCTTGTTCATATCCAGAATGATATCAAATCCTTAAACATCATTTTTAAATCATAAAATGATAATTATACTTGAATGGATACGATGGAGAATGAATCTCATCGCGTTCGTGGAGACGGTAGTCCGTACGTACGCACGAGCGACAATATCATTCTTTTGATATTAAAATAATATATAAATGAATGGTATATCATATATACATAATCATTAACATGTTATATTTATTATTTACATTAGTTACACATCATTATTATACCCATCCAAATAATATTATATTGAATAACAATTACACCACGACGTGGAGACGGTAAGCCATACGTACGCACGTATGGTGACATGTTATTCAAATGGTGGATAGAATACTGAATATGGTTGTACCATACTTATAATAACATCACAGTATATGTGAGATACTGGAGTTATTATTTTAGAATGGTAAGAACAAAGGAAGAAGAAGTGGAAGAAGAAATGAACTTAGAAAAGGGTGGTGAAATCATTACCTCTTCTTCGGGTTCTTCCTTTTGATTTGATCAAAAGGGCTCCATAGGTTGGCTTTCTGATCAAACTAAGGCCTCTAGGTTGTAGTGAGGGATGTTGGGAGATTATTTGGGCAGATTTTGGCCGAACCAAAAGGCTTTAGGGGTGTGAATAAATGAGAAGGAGGAGTGCCCTTTTATAAGAGGGGTGAGGGGCACCTTTGGAAAAGATAGAAATATTAATTTATAATAAATTCATATTCGGTTTCTAATGGCTCCAAAGTTGATTATTCAAAGGTTAAGGTAGGGATAGGTCGAAAACCACTCAACCAATAGAATTTAGACAGGTTTGGGTACTTATATTAACCTTATCTTTAAGTATTAACTCTAAGTTAATTAGTTTCACTTTTACAATGTCTCTTTATATTTTTATATAATATGGTTAATAAACTTACCATAAACATCCAAGAGACCCCCAAGTGGTCCATTAATGATTAACCTATCATGATATAAGTCTCTTGGCCGAACCTTAGATTTTTAGGAATTTAATATCAATTAATAATATAATATTTGTTTTAAGAATTCTTTTATGTCAATTTTGACACTATTCATTAGTTGATTTTTGTGAAACTCATAACAGATTTATTACTTCTAACAAAGTCAATTAAATCAATCCTAATATATCATATTATCCTAGAAAATTAGTTTAATTCATTAAAAGTTTCATATTATATTTATTTGGGTATTTATAATATCACTTATTTTAATTTTTCACTATTATAGTAATTACTGCATCATCATTGTGTCATAAATAAAATAAATTATTTAATGTCTAAAAATTATAAGTAAAATATCATTATGTAGAAAATCGTTTTAGCTTTCTAATGAATATTTATAATCGAAAATCCAACATGTATAACCCTATGTAAAAATTGTTCTTCTAAAAGATGTAAGCTTATGCCACTTTTATTTTTATTTTAACTTTATTAATATAAAGTGTCCCTACCACATACAAGTGGCTCCAAGGGGTCCCCAAATTGACCCAAGGATGCCCATGGTCGGGTATGTGTCCACCAATAAGGTTAGGACACGTTTTAGGGTAATTTTGTATTATTATAATATTATTTTTTTAACCCTTATTTACCGGATTTACCCTTTAACCATGGTAAATAAAATATTTACCACAGTAACTATTCAAAATGTCTAAAAATAAAAGTTACCTATTTACACAATTTGAACATCCTGATTCCAAATATGGAATCCATTTTCCTAAATTCAAAACACAGAAGTGGCAGAAATTAATTTAAAATTAATTCCCGCTGTTAAAACAAAAAGCGTGTTTTTAAGAGATAATAACTATCAAAAGATTGACACTTGTTTATGTTCGGTTTAATTGTAAAATTTTGTCCAATGACCAAAATTATATTAAATGGTAAAAATATATTCTAAATATACTTTAAAACCACTCATATTCATAATTTATCACTACTAATTAATTTGATTAAAAAAGTTGTTTTTAATTAAAATTTAGTAATTTTCACTATTCATCAAAATATGAAAGTTATCCGAAATGTACCGAAATTTCACCCTAGGCTAAATTCGATATTCCGAATCCAAAAATGAAGTCCATTTTCAAATATAAAATATATATAATTTCAAAAAGTAGGTATTACTATTAATAACGGCTAGTTTGATTAGTTATGGTGTGTTAGAACTCGGTGTTGCGTACAACACACGCTATCACATTATTCAAAGAGAGGCGTACCATAGAAGCTTGGGGTGTTACATTATATAATTGTGAAGTAAATCCTGTGAAACTTTCCAGAAAGGTTTGATTCTAAAATTTTCTTTTTTTAAGATAAAGCTGATTTATCTCATGATTAATTGCTTAAATTTCTTATTACTTATGAAATGAGAAAATATCTAATGATAAAAAAATATTAATAATGAAATAGATTTTGAATCAATGAGAAAGATGATAATTCAGGATATTTGACATGATGATCCTTGCTAATTTTATGATAAAGAGGATGATAAGTTGAATGAAAAAATATTGTCTCTTATATCTAAAAACTATAGTATAGGAAGTTGAAATTATGGTGGTAAACGTACTCTTAAATATTTTGATCATGGTGGAATTGGAAACTGAAGTGCCCAGATCAGTGTGAATCACTGAGAGGGGGAGGGGGTGAATCAGTGATCCCTTTAAACTTTTTACTAATTGATTCTTTATCAATTAAACCTCTATGGCTGGTTAAAGCCTCGATCCACTCTTCTTGTATCTCTCACCTTTCCTCGAATGATGCAGTAAATATAAAGGCACAGGACACAAGGATTTACAAGGTTCGACACCAAAGGCCTACATCCTTTCCATGCTCTCCCAGCATGGATTCTCCCATTATAATCTGTTAGTATTACAATGGTCGATACAGCTTCCCACCGTATCTCTCCTGAGTCCCACAGGAGGGTCTTTATACTGCGTCCCATAGTGATACCAGAGTCCCACTGGCCTGCTCCAGTATCCCACTGAAGACTTCTTCTCCCTGAGTCCCACAGGGTCTTCTCCTGCCTCCTCGAGTCACACGAGTAGCTCTTCTTCTCATTATGCTTCTTCAAGTATCCTCAGCAGCCTGGGATAAAGGCTGCTGGCCTTGCTCTGTACCTCTGATCACTTGTGATGATCAGGTCTTCTCGTCTTGCTCAGGATTTATCTCCTTCTTCTCAGGATGACCTGGCTTCTCTCCAACTACTGAATACTCAGACAAATGATGTCTTTAACATCAGTCTGGTCCAGTCTCACTTCACATCAACTTTATGCACTGAGTGCATGACATCTCTGGTTCCTCATGCACTGATGGCATGGCTTCTCAAATCTCTTCAGGAACTCTTGGTCTTGGTCTTCTCAAATGCACACAACCAGATTTGTCTTTGTTCACGTGTGCATGTGCATGCATGTATGCAAGCACTTCCCTCTTTCTCTTCTTGGTGCAATAAACCCTCAAAGGGTGTAATTCTTTTCAGCACACACCTTCTTACTTCCTTCACACACTTTTTTCTTTTTGTTCACACACTTAAAAGTGTGTTTTACTTTAGTGCGGATGTCCTCTTCCTTCTTCTTCTATGTGTATACACTTTTAGTGCACACACTATGATCGGCCTTCATGTCTCTTTGCACACACTTGTTTCACATTTTCACACACATGAGTTTGCCTCCTCCTCTTCTTGTTGCACACACACACTTTAGTGTTCTTTTAGTTTGTTCTTCAATGTGTGAACAAACAAGGCTACGGACTTTTGTTTCTTTGAACATAAACCACCCGTAGGGTGTCTTCACTTTGAACACACCCAAGATATGGCCTCGGGTTCTCCTTGCACATAAAATACCGTAGGGTCTTCACTTTGCACACAAGGCATGAAAGTCTCGGCCTTCACTTCTTCACTTCACACACACAAGATGTGTGGAATCCTCTTCACTTGAGCTCCTTCCAATATGAAGGCACACAAGGTGCAATCAGGGGCGCGCAGGTGCAAGGGCACAAGGGCCGTGCAAGGCCTCGGGTGTGCAAGGTGAAACACCTCGGGCGCGCAGGGTGTCAAGCACCTCGGCCACGCAAGTGCGCAAGCACCATAGCCGCGGGGCGTGCAAGTATGTGCTTGACCCCGTGCTCTTCCTACCGCACAAATGGAAGGCGCGCAGGGAACACCTTCGAAGCCTCGGGTGGCTCCGGAACAAACTTCCGCGCAAGTGGGTTGCGCGGGGCTTCGGCTTCGCGAGGCACAAAGGCACTCACGGGACTTCTCAAATATTCAACAAAGAATCAACAAGCTTCTAAGAGGGATCAGGCTCTCTTTTTATAGGAAAAAGAATTCCAAATCTTCTGCAGGATATATCTCTCAAATCCCCGATGTTTTTGGGTATTTCAAGATTTTGCAAATCTTGATTTTCTCCTCGGTTCACCGCGGGTTCTCCTTCTATATTTTTATTTTCCTACTTCACGTGCATGCGACTACAAATGCATGAACGTCCTTCATTTAGGCACAAACCATGCACATCAATAATCATCATGGCCTCGGCACTTCGTTTTCCTTCGGCCAATACTCGAAATTCTCCATCCAACGTGTGCATGCATATTTTATTGCATGTATATGTTCAGTGCGTAAAGACGATCTCAATGGAGACTTCGGTTTGTTCGGAGGTGGCCGAAAACTCGATTTGGCTTGCTCGGAGGGCGCCTGGTTCGTCGGCAGCTCGTGGGAGACTTCGGACGAGCTCGAGGTTGAAGACGGTCTCGCAGCCGTTGGATCAGCGATTCAATTGATCTCGGATGGCCTGGATCAGATCATCTCGCCGCGGATCAGATGTGCGGCTTAGATCGTCTGCACGATCAATCGTGCGGCTGGGATTCGCTCCTGGAATTTTTTCCACGTCCCACATCGAAACTGCGAGCGGATTTTCCACGCTTTATCACCCTGGCACT
This sequence comes from Viscum album, assembly GCA_963277665.1. Lineage (NCBI taxonomy): Eukaryota > Viridiplantae > Streptophyta > Magnoliopsida > Santalales > Viscaceae > Viscum > Viscum album. The sequence goes on along the minus strand of OY728148.1, from coordinate 980,615,952 downwards.
ACCTCAACCCCTCGATTGAACTTCCAACCTCCACGGTGCCGCCCCGCAGAGTGTTCTCCCTGCGGGCGCACTCTTGCGCCCACCTCTGCTCCTCGCGGGCGCGCTATGCGCCCACTCTGCACTGCCTGACACTCGCGGGTGCGCTCATGCGCGCCCCTACCGCGCTCCTCCGGGCGTGCCCCAGACGCCCATGCGGTGTCTTGGGTGCGCCCTGCCGCCCTGGCTCGCCCCACGGGTTCCCCCATGGGCGTGGTGCCCTAGCGCCCATGCCTTGGGGTTGAACCCCCAAGGTGCCTTGGCTGGCCAATTTTTTGCTAGTGTAAAACACTAAGTAACTTTGTATAAAAACAAAGTACCAAGTGTAATATGCCAAATGCCACTTCTCCCTTTCCTCTTATCCATTCTTCTTGAGAATTCAAACATTAATCTTCTTGATTAGAAACAACTCCTCAATTTATAATTCTTCTTCATCATCTCATTTTCTACTTAGGAGAGAATTCTCAAGGATCTTCATCAACCGAACTCCTGAATCAAATAACTTCTTCAATTCTATTTGTTGATCTAATCAGAGATAAAATTGGAACTTCTTCAAATTCACATGCACTAAGTGATAGTGCATGGACTTCATTAAAACCACTTCATCCACTTAGAACTTATGGATGGTTCACTTCATCTCCTCATGCATTGTCAATACAATGCATGGTCTTCAATTATTGTTGTGACTTTGTATCATCAGGATACAAGTTCTTTGAACTTAAAGAGCAGCTCAACAATCGTCTGATTTTAACTAGAGAATGTTTCAACCACATCTCCTATGCCACTTAGTGAATCTCCTAAGTGACATGCATCTTAGTACTATGGCCATTCTCTCTTCATCACCAACACCATCACAACCTTTGTCATTCACATCTTGACATTCCTTGACTTCCATTCATTCCAAGACAACATCATGCCTCATTGACAACAAATGCAACACAGTTCACTTCAATCTCCCCCTTTGTATTTGTTGTCAATACACTTCTTCAGCACATATGAATGGGTCAATATGTGTGCCAATATTTTCTCCCCCTTATTGGCAATCAAATGCAAAGGTGTGGTGTGGTTCTCTTCCACAATATCTCTTCCTCCCTTCGAATAGCATCTTCTTGAAAAGCACTAGGAGAGGGATGATGTCACATGTTCTTCTTTAGAAAAGAACCTTTTGTTGATCAACTCTTAGTCTACTTGGGCTAACCCGGTGTAGAAAACAAGAGTGATATAACCACGGAACTCAATGTTGTCCAACATTCACAATACATGTGAGATCATTCTTAGGGGTTGAATTTTTTCAGATATTCCATGAATTGCTGAATCCTGCACATACTTCACAAAACACATTAGAATGTTCAGGTGCAAAGATAAAGCTCCCCCTTTCATTCATTTGTTTAAAGATGATATTAATCTCAGAACATCATCTTCCTCAGATTTGCTCCCCCTCAAGGGGTGCACTCCGTTCTGTCCAAACCATCCTCCAGATGATAATGATCATCATCTTCAATTCCCTGCAATGTTAGCACATGTATATACCAAGAGTATAAGGGAATAAGATGGAACCTCCTTGGTTCATCAATGTGAACAACAAGGTTGAGAAGATTCTCTCAACCGAGATGTCCCATTTTCACCAGTCTTCACACTTGCACATTTGATCTTCATTGATGATTGTGCTGGTGTGGTTCTCAAAACATCTTCATGTGAAACCTCCTTCTTCCCTTTTGCTTTAGCAATTGCCAGAGCTTCATCATCAACTCTTTGTAGTTCTCTGGCAAGTTGCAACTGATGTGGCCATATGACAAGTAAATCATTTGGAAGAGTGGCCCCAGTTCTGGAAGTTCCACATGGTTCCTTAGATGCTGTCAAGCTACCTTTCTTAGGCAACTTGTTTTCAATCAATCCCTTCTTCTTCTTCTGGATTGATTGTCTTTTTGAGTCCAGTATGCTTCTATTTAATTTCATGGCTTCTTTACCAAGATCCATGATATGTCCTTTCTTCCCACAGTAGAAGCATTTCTTGGTGGTCCTTCTGGATGCATCACCCTTCTGGGATTTGAATTCCAAGGAATTCTCTTCATTCTTCAAACTCTTCTTGGGATCATCTTCCACTTTCTTCTGCTTGCTTCCCAAGGAATCTCTTTTATCCAGGTTCAGTGATCTTCTCTTCATTCCAGCATTGGATACAGTTGGAGATTGACATGTATCATTCTTTTGACCACTTTTGCAGCCATCCCAGATGTTGTCAAGCAATCCAAATCTGTTAGTAGTAAACAGATGTCTCTGGACCTGTGGATGTTTCTTATTTCCTTCTGGCTTGCTCCCCCTTGGCATGGGCTTCCTTTGTGCTTTGACATTTAGTGGATTGTACCAACAATACTTTGCACAGTGCCCATACTTATTACAACACCAACATTGACCCACAAATCTTGACTTCTTCAGTCCTTCTAATTTTAGGGTACTTTTCTGGAGCTGCTGTGTTGTTTCCGGAGAGCTCTGCTTCTTCATTTTCTTCATCCATACTTGTTTGGAATTGTTTTTCCATCCTGCACTTTTTGTGGAAACACAATTAGGAACATGAGTACAAGATGGGATGGATGGTACCTTATTTTTAGATGTTGTTTCCCTTTTATTAGAGGATGTCTTTCTCTTAGAATCATCCTTCTCAAAGCTTACTTGAGTAGCAACATTTCTTCTTTCAGCTGACTGGGAGGATTCAGATTTGGGTGATTGCAGATTTTTCAATATCACCTATAGTTCGAAACATTTCATATTGAGGGAGTTCTTCTCATCCTCAACAGTTCTTAGCCTTCATTCCCAATTTTCTTTCAGCTGTTCTAACTGGTCTTCATGCACCTTCTTCATTTCTTGTAATGAATTGTCAAGCTCCTTTACCCTGTTTACTTTGTCTTAAAGTTGAGCATCTCTGACATTCATTGAAACTTTGTGCCTCTTTTCCAGTGCATGGAAAACATCTTTGATTATTATTTTAAATAATTATTTCTCAGAAAGGCTTATTTTCAATTCTTCAGCAGTGTCTTCATATCTTTCATTGCAAAGAGAAAAAGTTTCATCTTTAGCCTTCAACAGCTTTCTGAGAGTGTTAGTTATGCCAACCCTTTTTTCCAATTGGACTTCCAGAGAATTGGCTTCATCTTATAGCTGTAATTTTTCTTCTTGAAGATCAAGGAGGCCTGTAGCTATACACATTGCCACTTCCTTGGGGACTGTCTTCTGAAGATATTTGATTGCATTTAGAAGATCATTGTTCCTTCCATCTTCATCACAGCTAGAGCAGGCTTCATCAGAAGAATGATAAAAGGAATTGTCATCTGATGTGACTTTCACATTTCTTTCCATAGAAGGAGTTTCTCTGATTGCAACAACCTTCTTCTTCATCTTCATTGCCTGTTTCTTCATTCTGTTTTCAGAGTCTTGGCAGATATCTCCATTTGAGGCTGTTCTTTCATTTCCTCAAATCTGCACTCCATATAGACTCTCTTGGATCTTTTAGAGGTAACCTCCCTTTGATACCAATTGAAGTTCCCAGATCAGTCTGAATCACTGAGAGGTGGAGGGGGTGAATCAGTGATCCCTTTAAACTTTTTACTAATTGATTCTTTATCAATTAAACCTCTATGGCTAGTTAAAGCCTCGATCCACTCTTCTTGTATCTCTCACCTTTCCTCGAATGATGCAGTAAATATAAAGGAACAGGACACAAGGATTTACATGGTTCGGCACCAAAGGCCTACATCCTTGCCATGCTCTCCCAGCATGGATTCTCCCATTATAATCTGTTAGTATTACTTTGGTTGATACAGCTTCGCACCATATCTCTCCTGAGTCCCACATGAGGGTCTTTATACTGCGTCCCACAGTGTTACCAGAGTCCCACTGGCCTGCTCTAGTATCCCACTGAAGACTTCTTCTCCCTGAGTCCCACAGGGTCTTCTCCTGGCTCCTCGAGTCACACGAGTAGCTCTTCTTCTCTTTAAGCTTCTTCAAGTATCCTCAGCAGCCTGGGATAAAGGCTGCTGGCCTTGCTCTGTACCTCTGATCACTTGTGATGATCAGGTCTTCTCGTCTTGCTCAGGATTTATCTCCTTCTTCTCAGGATGACCTGGCTTCTCTCCAACTACTGAATACTCAGACAAATGATGTCTTTAACTTCAGTCTGGTCCAGTATCACTTCACATCAACTTCATGCACTGAGTGCATGACATCTCTGGTTCCTCATGCACTGATGGAATGGCTTCTCAAATCTCTTCAAGAACTCTTGGTCTTGGTCTTCTCAAATGCACACAACCAGATTTGCCTTTGTTCACGTGTGCATGTGCATGCATGTATGCAAGCACTTCCCTCTTTCTCTTCTTAGTGCAATAAACCCTCAAAGGGTGTAATTGTTTTCAGCACACACCTTCTTACTTCCTTCACACACTTTTTTCTTTTTTTTCACACACTTAAAAGTGTGTTGTACTTTAGTGTGGATGTCCTATTCCTTCTTCTTCTAAGTGTATACACTTTTAGTGCACACACTATGTTTGGCCTTCATGTCTCTTTTCACACACTTGTTTCACTTTTTCACACACATGAGTTGGCCTCCTCCTCTTCTTGTTTCACACACACACTTTAGTGTTCTTTTAGTTTGTTCTTCAAAGTGTGCACAAACAAGGCTACGGCCTTTTGTTGCTTTGCACATAAACCACCCGTAGGGTGTCTTCACTTGGCACACACACAAGATATGGCCTCAGGTTCTCCTTGCACACACAATACCGTAGGGTCTTCACTTTTCACACAAGGCATGCAAGTCTCGGCCTTCACTTCTTCACTTCACACACACAAGAGGTGTGGAATCCTCTTCACTTGAGCTCCTTCCAATATGAAGGCACACAAGGTGCAATCAGGTGAGCGCAGGTGCAAGGGCACAAGGGCCGCGCAAGGCCTCGGGTGTGCAAGGTGCAACACCTCGGGCGCGCAGGGTGTCAAGCACCACGACCACGCAAGTGCGCAAGCACCTTAGCCGCGGGGCGTGCAAGTATGTGCTTGACCCCGTGCTCTTCCTGCCGCGCAAATGGAAGGCGTGCAGGGAACACCTTCGAAGCCTCGGGTGGCTCCGGAACAAACTTCCACGCAAGTGGGTTGAGCGGGGCTTCAACTTCGCGAGGCACAAAGGCACTCACAGGACTTCTCAAATATTCAACAAATGATCAGCAAGCTTCTAAGAGGGCTCGAGGTCTCTTTTTATAGGGAAAGAAATTCCAAATCTTCCGCGGGATATATCTCTCAAATCCACGAAGTTTTCGGGTATTTCAAGATTTTGCAAATCTTGATTTTCTCCTCGGTTCACCGCAGGTTCTCCTTCTATATTTTTATTTTCCTACTTCACGTTCATGCGACTACAAACGCATGCACGACCTTCATTTAGGCACAAACCATGCACAACAATAATCCTCATGGCCTCGGCACTTAGTTTGCCGTCGGCCAATACTCGAAATTCTCCATCCAACGTGTGCATGCATATTTTATTGCATGTATATGTTAAGTGCGTCGAGACGATCTCAATGGAGCCTTCGGTTTGTTCGGAGGTGGCCGGAAACTCGATTTGGCTTTCTCGGAGGGTGCCTGGTTCGTCAGAAGCTCGTGGGAGACTTCGGACGAGCTCGGGGTTGAAGACGGTCTCACAGCCGTTGGATCGGCGATTCAATTGATCTCGGATGGCCTGGATCAGATCATCTCGCCGCGGATCAGATGTGCGGCTTAGATCGTCCGCGCGATCAATCGTGCGGCTGGGATTCGCTCCTGGAATTTTTTCCGCGTCCCACATCGAAACGGCGAGCGGATTTTCCGCGCTTTATCACCCTGGCACTGCCTCAACCCCTCGATTGAACTTCCAAACTCCACGGTGCCTCCCCGCACCATGTTCTCCCTGTGGGCGCGCTCTTGCGCCCACCTTTGCTCCTCGCGGGTGCGCTATGCGCCCACTCTGCACTGCCTGACACTCGCGGGTGCGCTCATGCGCGCCCCTACCGCGCTCCTCCGGGCGTGCCCTAGACGCCCATGCGGTGTCTTGGGTGCGCCCTGCCGCCCTGGCTCGCCCCACGGGTTCCCCCCTGGGCGTGGTGCCCTAGCGCCCATGCCTTGGGGTTGAACCCCCAAGGTGCCTTGGCTGGCCAATTTTTTGCTAGTGTAAAACACTAAGTAACTTTGTATAAAAACAAAGTACCAAGTGTAATATGCCAAATGCCACTTCTCCATTTCCGCTTCTCCATTCTTCTTGAGAATTCAAACATTAATCTTCTTGATTAGAAACAACTCCTCAATTTATAATTCTTTTTCATCATCTCATTTTCTACTTAGGAGAGAATTCTCAAGGATCTTCATCAACCGAACTCCTAAATCAAATAACTTCTTCAATTCTCTTTGTTGATCTAATCTGAGATCAAATTGGAACTTCTTCAAATTCACATGCACTAAGTGATAGTGCATGGACTTCATTAAAACCACTTCATCCACTTAGAACTTATGCATGGTTCACTTCAGCTCCTCATGCATTGTCAATACAATGCATGGTCTTCAATAATTGTTGTGACTTTGTATCATCAGGATACAAGTTCTTTGAACTTAAAGAGAAGCTCAACAATCGTCTGATTTTAACTAGAGAATGTTTCAACCACATATCCTATGCCACTTAGTGAATCTCCTAAGTGACATGCATCTTAGTACTATGGCCATTCTCTCTTCATCACCAACACCATCACAACCTTTGTCATTCACATCTTGACATTCCTTGACTTCCATTTATTCCAAGACAACCTCATGCCTCATTGACAACAAATGCAACACAGTGCACTTCAGACACTTTACTATTAATTTACCTAAGAAGAATGTTGGTGAGTATCGGGAATATTATGATGAAAAACCTTGATGAAAAAATAGAAACAAAAGTTATGATGAAGAAAATTCATCCATGAAACACAGGAATAAGTCTACTAGAAACAAAATAAAAATGACAAGTAATAAAGTTAAACCATAATCAAACAAATACAATTCATTAAAATATGAAAGTTAAAAAAAATTATAACCTTCATTTCAAAATTTTAGGAAATAAAATATTCCTTATATAGTGAACAAGGTGATGAATAATCATAAAGATAGTATAAACTAAAAACATAACTTATATTATGAATTGAAAAAATAGAAATCTCAAGTACGAAATTAGAGTAGTGAATAAATATGGGGAAGAAGTTCCTAAAGTATGAAATTATGTCATCAAGTCTGAGGAAGAATAAATTCAAGGGTTCTTATGTAACAAAAAAAATAATCACCAAACATGGAAGGAAGGTTGAAGATTTCAATATGAAATTGGAATATAAGGAAAAAGAAGTCAATAAGTTTCAATATAAACTTCTTGATTCTAAAAATACCTTGATAGAGATTAATTAAAACATTAACAATGCTTTAGTAGTAAAATATAAGACATATAAATTTGTTGAGAAATCTCAAATAAAGAACTAGGTGAATTCCTCACACACCAAAAATAACGTTTCATCTGATTTTTATAACATTTCAAGTGATAAGAAAATAAATATAAATGTTTGGGTGGAGGAAGAATGAGATAAAACTGTCACATATACAAAATTTAAAACTCACATAGAAGGAAATATGTTATATACCCAGAGTATGTTAGGGTAATAAGTATTTATCAACCTCAAATTTTTTTTTACATAGAAAGATCATACTTCAAAAAAAATTATGATTTGATGGATTCTATTGGTGCGATAGAATATAAGGGCACATGATTTGAAAATTTTGGCATAACATATCACTTCCAAAAATAATATTTTAATAGAGTGGAAGAATTAGTTAAATTAGAATGAATAACTTTATTAACATATAAGATGATAGAAATGAAAAATTAGAAGAATTTAGAAACCTTCCAAAAAAATCAATTTAAATGTCTTGAATAAGTTTATGGATGATGTGATTTGGCATTTCATCATGTCGAAAGATGTATGAAACTCCTTTTACAACATGTTTCTTATGGGAGATAAAGAAAAGGAAGCTAGGATTAAGAAAGTTGAGGAAATATTTTTTTGTTGAAACTACCTTGAAAGAAAGTAAAAAAGAAAAAACCATGGATAATTGATAGTGGTTGTTCTTCATGGATGATAATTGATTTAAAAATCTTCAAACATATTGAAAATAATGAATGAGGTTCTATTACCTTTGGTAATAATATTTCATTAAATATCATAGGAATCAGAATGACTGAGATTAAAGAAAAAAAGTTGAAATCATAGGAATTTTTATTTATTGATGTGCTAAAACATAATTTACATAGTATAAGTCAACTTTGCGATGATGGAAGAGAAGTGATTTTCAGGAAATATTCATGTGTTATAAGAAGTGTGAAGCATTGATAATATATCAAAAAAGGAGAAAGAACTAGTGGAAATCTTTTTCAAGTTACTGAATTTAAAACATATCCCTTATTTCAAGGTTAGAAACTATTATAATGTTTTGAGTAGTGGCTGATCATCAAAATTAAAAAGTGTATCAGATAGATATAAATTTGGATAAATTGAAGAAGAAGTTTACATTGAGCATCCCTTTGGGTTTGTACATGATAAGGATGAAAACAATGTGTTTATATTGAAGAATGCTTTATATGGGAAAAATAAGATCCACATTCATGGTATTTTAAGTTTGAAAATTGTTTGAGAATGATGATTTTTTCAAAAGTAAAAGTTGATAGAAACTTATATAAGAATGTTTTTGACATTGGAACACTAATTTTAATTGTTCATGTGGATAATTTATTTTTTTCTGGGGATGAAGAAAATTATTCTAAATAATTTTCTAAGGACATGCAAACGAATTTTGAAATATCAATGTTGAGAGAATTAACATTCATCCGTGTATTACAAGTTCAATATAAGGAAAAATAATTTTTCTTATCTTAAGAAATGTATGAAAGGGAATTTCTACAAAAATTTGGAATGGTAGAATATAAAGAAGTTTCTAGTCCTATCTCAGTGAGGATGAAGATGAGTAAAGATGAGTCCAGAAAATGTGTGAATTAGAAAGACTATTGAAAGATGATAGGAAGTATACTTTACCATATAACCTCAAGACTGATATTTTTTATGCTATTAATTTGTGTTCTAGGTATCAAAGTAATCTAAAAGAGTCAAATATGTTGGCCCCAAGGATAATAATGAGATATGACAAATGAATAAATTCACAAGTATTTTTTTTAAAAATAAATTATGAGATGATGTTTCTTGGTTATACTAATATTGATTGGGCATGAGATTGTTATGATAGAAAATCAACCTTTAGAGAAAGATTTTTCTTGGGTGAATTTTGTGTAAATTTTCATAGTAAGAAAAAATGTTCATTAACCTTGAGAAAATTGGAATTAGAATATGTTGTGACTATTCAAGTATGTACTCAGATATTATGGATGAAAGTTCAATTGGAAGATTTGAATATAAAGGTTTCTAAATTATTTAAGACACTTTATGACAATCAGATTTCAATTGATCTTTCTAAAACTAATGTCCAACATTAAAGATCAAAACACATAAATATAAATTTTCAATTTATAAAAGAGAAAGTTGCTTCTAGAGATTTTGTTTGGAATATATCTCAATAAAGTATCAAATTATTTATATCATCACAAAGTCAATTCCAAAATAATGGTTTTATGAATTGAAGTTGAAAATTTATGTTCATCCTCCAATAATGACTTCTTAAAACTCATAAAGAAGTCCCCTACCATTCTATGGATTATATTGACATAGGGGGAGAAAAAGTAACAACTTTGTACTATGTAACCAGTTTTTAATTATCATTATTATAAGAATATGATGTTGTGTTTATCAGATAATGGGGGAGAGGAAATTTTTTTTTTTATAAAAATAAAAGTGAGAAAATATAAAAGTTAGGGGATTTTATCATAGCATGGAAATACAATTTTCTTCTTACCAAGGGATTGTTTTTTTCAAAAAAAATTACCTTATCTATTAATGTGGTTTCTAAACACTCTTTTAATAAAGGATGTGTTTTCGTAAAATTCAAAAAATTTGAGTTGCTTACAATATTTGATTTGTGAAAATTTTTTGATAGTTAAAAACATTATTAATGAGTGTTTTTAAAAAATCCGAATGGGGAGATTGAAGAACTGTTGTGATGTTTTTTTAATAAATTTTTTTATTTGTTGATAACTAATCTTTTTTAAAATAATTTTTTTGAGAAACAAGTGAAATTTTCTGAATGTTCTAACCCAAACATAAAGGCGGGGAAAAGTTTTGTTTTTGAGAAAGTTGTATTATAGAAAAAGAGGATTGAACTGAAAAACACCAGATGTAATGTATTGAACTGATCACCACCGGTCAAAGAATTCATCAAAAAGTTAGAGTTTTTTATCAGACACACCATCATTCTCAGATCCATTGACATGAAGTACAAGTTTTATTGGACTCAATTTTGTTATAGAAAGTTAGAATGTTGTTGAAGAGGTTGAATACAGAAAGTGATGTTAGGATTTATAAATTTATTAAACTTCCTATCCATCAATCAAATATTTCTTTTCTAGTTTTTTATTCTCAAATATCATAAGTTGTCTGTAACACTTGTTATGTGATCAATATGAAGAAAAATGGTAGAATAGGTGCAACCAATGATATTGAGTTTTGGTTGAAAATAATGAAGGTGTTGAAAGTTGGGGAAGTCATAATACATTCCGATATAAGTCATATAGTACTTTAATAATATTGAAGTTCTCATAAATCAGGAAAACTATAATGATAAAATATTTTTAAGAAATAGTGGAATCATAATGATTGTATTGATTCTAGGAATCTTGAAAAAATATTTTTTCATATCCAAAATTACTGAGAATAAAAGTTTTTAGAAGTCTTAATGAGTTATAGTTGATGATGTTTGATGTATTTCAAAGTGGTATATTGGAGTTTCCATCATTAATAAAATTATATCATAGTGATAATTCCATCATTATGAGGATTCCATTTGGTTGAAAAGGAGGAAGATCTATGAGGTAAAATCTAAGGAGGAAAGTTAATTAAACTGACTCTGAGGAAGAAATTCAATCAAAATAACTCTGGGAATGAAATTCAATCATGACCGACTTTGAGAAAGAAATTCAATAACACTGAATCTGAAAAATAAAGTTAATTAGACTAACTCTAATGAGGAAATTCAATTTAGAATAAGATGAAGAAGTTTCATCATAATGAGATGAGTAAGTTCTATCATAATGAGTTGTGTAATTTCAATTATACTGAATAAAAGTTAATAAGTCTGAGAATAATTATTATCAACAACACATAATAAGATTTCATAATATTTGTGAAGAGTTTAAATGGTCAAACTTTAAATTAAAATATGTATAGATATTAATTTTTTTAAATTTTAGTATGTGGGAAACGTTTTTTAGTTTCATAAATTTTATATTTTTTGGATACCTATAAATAGAATAAATGAATATTCATACTTTTCAACTTTTTTATGTGAGTGGAAAAAGAATAGAACTACATAATTCATGTCAATGATATCGTTCTATATTTATATCTCATTAGAAGTTTGGATATCTAAATTTTTTGTATATTGTACTGAATAAGATCAGACTAAGCATTTTAGAAGAGTTTGAGTAATGCATATTGAGAATAGATTCATCAGATTGAGTCCATCAGACTGAATTCATCAGATTGAGTCCATCGGACCCATCCATATCAGATGGAGAGAATCAGACCAAACCACATCATAATTAGGATTCTGAGTTGAGAATCTTTGGTAAAGTTTGAATAAAGTAAATTCCCTTTTATTTTATCTCAATTTTTTGTCAGAAAAATTTATAAACCAATAGAAGTCAGTATAATCATTACAATTAGGATATATAATGTGTCAAATGGGAGTTTGCACAAGTTGTATTCACTTATTCATTTTATTGAATTTCTATAGACCCATAGGAGTGCCCATGAAAATTATATAGGTTCTCATACAGAGGTCGATCCTTGTAAATATCATATTCTTTACTTTTTTTAATAATTTTTCATAGATTATTATTTACTAAAAGATTTAAGGATATAAAATTTGACAAGTTTTAGGGTTTAATATTTTTATAATTATTGAAACTTATAAAAGAGAACAACTAATTCAACCCCAATTCTGAGTTATTATTCGATCATTTGGAAAATAATATACAGTTTATCACTTGATTTGAATCTTTTTTATAATATTTATGCTACTTTATTTTAATTAAAATCCCTAAAATAATAATGGAATACTATCATGAATCATCTTTGATCACACCATGTCCAACAAGATGTGGTTCCCCCTTTCACATACATCATTCCACTGATGTGTATAAGGAGGAGTGAGTTAATATAGGATCCCAGACTCCTATAAGTAATCAATGAATTATTGATTCAAATATTATACACGATGTTCTAAGAGGATTTTCTTAATAATATTTCTAATTTGGTTCCCATATTCATTGTTTTATTTCTTGAATTTATCAAAAATAACTTGAAATATACCTCATTAAGTAGACATATTCATTTCTTGTAAAATCATCGATAAAATTTATGATGTATGAGAACCCACCCTTGCCTCAATAGGAAATGGTCCACACACATATGTATGAACTAATTCAAAAATCTCTTTAGCCCTTTCACCTTTTCTACTAAATGGGGATTTATTCATTTTACCATATAAATAAGTGTGACACATATCAATTGGTTTTAGTTCAAAAGAATTTAAATATCCATTTTGGTATAACTTAGTCAAGTGTTTTTCATTTACATGACCTAGCAAATGATTCCATAATTAGGTGTGGCACGAGTTATGCGAAGTAGTTTCATTATCAATTTCCATTACTCGGTTTGTGTAATACGATAATAAAATTGGTTATTTAAATTCACCTTACCTTAACAATTGTTATTTGTTTAAAATAAGGAATATTCATTTACAAATATTAAAATAAATCTGTATATATCAAGTTTACATATATAAATAATGTTTATTTTAATGGATGAAACATAATAACAACCTTTTAAAACAATGATCATTATAAGATCCCATATTTTTCTAGGTACGTCCCACTCTGAGATTTTTATTGAAAATATTTTTTTGGGTTTTCCTCTGTAATTAAACCTTAGTAACTAAGTCTAATTTGATGATAGAGAGCATTTTTTGGAGAAAATAACCGTAATTTTAGGCATGTATGTCTATTTAAATTAATTGATTCCATGTATAAATATGTTAAATGGGATTACTAGGGTTTTCTATGAGTTTAGAAGGACCATAGGTGGTTTGGTCACTTTTATAGACGCTAGTATAAAAACGATTCAATGAAAAATTATATGTTGTGTACATGTTACATGACATGTAACTATTTCTAGATGCATTTCATGAACTAGTTTACAATGTGATGCGGTAACATGTCATGAACCTGATTCACATCATGTAAATGTTGAGCAAAAATAAATATTAACCCAGGGAAAAAGGTTTTTCTAGTATAACATAAACATGTTGAAATAAATGACAGTAATGGATTACACATCATGTATTCCTCATACCCAGTATTTTTATGTGTGTCGTGTACTTTTGACTCTAATTTTTTTATAGCCTCTCCTCTCTCGCTCCAAGGGTGAACTCTAGGAAATTTTGAATTATCTTCCCCCTTCCAGATGTCCCATTTTCACATTCGATCCTTGGTGAGTTTATTCACTTTGGATCCCGTATTCTCACCCGTCATAATTTTCCTTGTAGTGTACATCTTTTGAACATGGGCTTTGTTTTGGGAGTTGATCTTGTTTTGGTTTAATATAGGTTCTTCTTGTGATCTTCTGTGACTTCTTCTATAATGGATTTTTCCATTAGAAGTGTTGTGTTAATCACATGTTAATGGTATGGAGACTAAACCTAACCCCATAGTATATTTAATTGTGAATTATATGGAATATTTAAGTTATGACCATGTAATGTGAACTATAATTAACCAGTGGATTTATAATAAAACATGGATTGGATTCCTTTAGATTCAATGGTTCGTGCAACCTGGATTACAGATACCTGTTGGGTGAGAAAACATTTGAGTAAAAAGAACATGGCTAATTGTTTAAAGCATAGTGGGTATGACATGATACCGTAGGTGATTTCCTGATATAGAATCCCTAGGTAATCAATTATTGATTATAGATATGACTATTGATCATTTGAGAGGTAAATGAATGTTTATTTGAAAGAAAATTGGTAATCTAGATAATTAACCAATGAGATTTATGATGTGATATTATGATATACATACTATTAGGACTTGTTGAGTTGGTGATGAAATGATTATATATAGGGATATCCTAGTAGTGTTTAAATTATTATATATAAGGCTTGTCCCAGTGATACATGATAAAAATCTTTTATATAGGGATTTTTTCGGAGGATGAATTGCTTATATAGTAGGAAATTCCTAGTGATACTTGGTGAAATGCTTTTATACTATGCTACACCCAGTGACACATGCTGAAATGCATTTGTATAGTTTGATGATAGGAGGATGAAATTATTATACAAATAGAGCTACCTGATTTTTTTTATTTTTCCATGGTATATGGATATAGATGGAATGGTGTGTTACATGCTCAAAGACATTTCATCATGGTTTTTAAATAGGTTTATTGATATATTATATTAATTATTTAATTAATACATATATTTATCAATTTATTGCATATAATTATTATCAGACTGGTTGTGTCTAGGGATGGTGGTGTTGACCTACAGAGTTTTATTCACACCCTATTTGGGAACCGTTTGGAACTCTAACTGATTACATAGATGCATGTTTTGACAAGGGAAAGGGAAATTAGAGTTGATTCTTTTGTTTCTTGCTGGATGGGATGGATTTTGGAGACGGGTCTGACATGGGGATCTGGACCAGAGCCTTTTGGGAAGATTTATTGTGAGTAGATTATTTTGTTTGTATTTGTTTCAGTTTTAATTTTAGATACATCATATCTTGTCATTACATTATTCATCATTATAGGTTCCTCCTTTTATTTTCCTAGCTGTATGATATATTATTTCCATTATTTATCTGTTACTCTAATTTTTATTACTATTGTTTTTCTCCACTATGTTTTAATAGGGGGTATAGTCTCCCCACTATAAATATTACATCCTTGCTATTAGTCAATAGCCTCTATCATATGGGGATGCATGCTTGACGTCTAAAAACCAAATCATTTTGACCAAGTGAGAGAGTACCAGATCGGGGTACATTACAAAGTGGTATTAGAGTATCAAAATGTTATTTTCTATTGCATTATTTTTAAGAAATTGTAGAAAGGAGACAAGGATTTATTGGGACTTGGTAATGAGCTTTTTCTTTGGAGTAGTTAACCCATGTAAGGGATAAAATTTGTGTTCCAGGGATGGGATTATTGTTTATGTTGTTCTATTGTAATAATTGATTTTATTTCACTTTTGATGATTTACATATTGTGTGATGTTATTATTTTGTGATGTTATTGTTTATGGATATTTACACTCATGGACCAGTATGGTGATATATGAGTATGCATGCATCATGATAGGCACATAAGGATATATATATATATATATAGACATGCATTGTTCATGACATGGACATGTTTATTACATGTATTATATACATTCCAATATGAATTGTGAAATAATATATCTATAATATTTGATAAATGGAATGAAATAAACTATTATTTCATCATAAAACACTTATAATCCATGGTTAGAGAGGCCTAGATTAATGGTTATCTACTGTCATTGCCTCCTGAGGTTGAATTTATTTTTAGCCAAAG
The DNA here is from genome assembly GCA_963277665.1 of Viscum album. Lineage (NCBI taxonomy): Eukaryota > Viridiplantae > Streptophyta > Magnoliopsida > Santalales > Viscaceae > Viscum > Viscum album. The sequence goes on along the minus strand of OY728148.1, from coordinate 980,600,059 downwards.
TTTATAGGAGTGTGATTTTCTTGTAGATAAAATGACTCCTCATCATATTCGAGTTGAGTTCTAAGAGACTGGAAATCATTTATCTCCTAATGTAGATGAAATGGATCTTCTTGTAGCTCTTGAGGATCAAATCGATGTTCATCATCACAACAACTTCATAAGGGTCATGAAATCCATTGAAAAAGAGACTATTTTCATAATGCCATTGATGTATGAGTTGATGATAGAGATGCAGATACAACATCCACCTATGTTCACTGGGGAGTGAGGATCCTAGGTAGATGAGTTCTAGATTGAGTCAATCTATACAATCTTCATGCATCTTAAGAAACCCAAAGATATGAGGGAGAATCTCATTGTGTAAATGCTCAGTAGACCTACCAAAATTTTGTGGGATATTCTAGAGGAGGATGGGAAGGAGGAGTTTTCATGGAAGGAATTCGAGGTGAATTTATTGAGCCACTTATATGCATAGATGCTGAGGGATTAGAAGGATCATTAGTTCATGAATATGATATAGGATAGAATATCAATGATAGACTATGTTGAAAATTTCACCAAACTTCAATGCATTGTGATATATTTAGCTATTGATGAGATTTCTAGGGAGAAACATTTTTAGGATGATATTCACTATGAGGTTAGATCATAGGTGAATGTTTTTATTCTGAGTATCTTTTTAGATTTGATGAATCATGAAATCATCATAGCAATGAATCTGAGAGAGGACCAAGAGGTAGCTAGGCTATTTCCATAGGGAAAACTAGGATCACTTAATTTGGTGGAATGAAGTGATTCTATGACAGTTTTTTCCAAGGAAATGACATGATGACCAGATAGTGTAGTGGGAATCCATCTTAGGATCATATTCCATTGTAGTTCATTAGTATATAATGTTAAATTATAAGAAAGCTTAGTTTTCATACACCACTTTGGAGTGTCATGTTTGCGATAGGATGGGCCATCATTATATGTTTTTTAGAACTTCTCAGAGTATTGTAGTGTTAGGGGAGAAGGATGGGTACTAGAGTCCAGGAAGGACTCTACTACTCCTCGTTAGATAGGTAGCAAGAGTTATATAGGATGTTTAGGTTGAGGCGAGAGATGTGGTACCCCATTCTAATGACATAATGTTTATTTGTAAAATTGTTTTCCAGAATAAATGTGTGTTTTATTATTTTATATATTACACACATAAAAAATATAGGGAAACCAATAAAAAACTATATTAACAAATACTGTTACATTAATTAGCAATGAAACCAATTAAATTTCAAAACATTACAAATTGAAAAAAATTATAAAATAGAAAATCTTAAATGAGAATATATGGATCGACCTCATCTACTAGAATTATTGTCCCCACTACCAACACTATAAAAAAGAAACAAAATATAGTAAACAAATAAAAATTATATAAAATGGGAATATATATCCTTGATTGGAATTGGTTTGAATATTTAATGAAATAATTGAGTGGTATATATATAAGGTAATGTGACTGTTGGAATAGTAATGTGACCATTGGAATCGTAACATGATCGTTGGGAATAGTAACCTGACAATTGGAAGAGTGATTTTACCAAAAAATAATAAATTATGATATAAATAACATTTATCATGATTAATTTATTTAAATAAAAATATTATAATTCAATAAAATAAATATCATGATTAAAAACCTCAAAGAAAATAAAGCACATTTTTAATAAACTGTTTTTAAAGTATTTTGTAAAAATCATTATTTTCCTCTTAAAAATTATATTTTACCTATTTTAGATATTTATTTTAATTAAATTAATATCATTTTTGAAATGACCATTTTAAAATTTTCCTTGAGTGAATTTTTGGTAATTTTCTGAAATACTTCAATTTTTAGGTGAATAGTAAAAATATAGTTTTCCACATAATCGATGTATCTTATGTTACATCATTCATGATATAATAATGAAAAAATACATTATAGAAATTTATTTTCGGCCATTATATATTTAATTTCATAAATGAGTCATTAAAATACAATAAAATTAATTTGCAAACCTAAAAATCACTTTCTAAAACCTAAATTCAAAAGTGATTCCTAAAAATATCAATATCTTTTTTTCTTCACTTTTCTTTTTAATATGTTAATAAATTATAATTATAAAGATGATTTAAAGTCTTAAGCACATTATATTATATTTATATATAATTTATTTGGTCAAAAATGCATTATTACATGTTTTTCCTTTGATATATTATTTTATTATATATTTTATTCTAAAAATACCCCTCTCTTAAAGTTTAAATAATCCCTCTCCCTTACCTTGGAAACTCACTCCTCTCAAACATTCCAAAGTACAATATCTTCCCAAATACTCCCTCTAAATTCCCTTACATTACATAAGGAAATTTTGGAGCAATCCAACTCTAATCAGCAAAGTTGTTATAGAGTCTTACCAGAGAAGCTATATTGAAGAGAGAGTAAGTCTCTATTTACTTTTCCCTTTTTCCTTATTCTCTTTCTTATTTTTACCAATTAATTTAAAAACCATTTATTATAAAACTAATTATTCAGTAATTTAAAATTATATTATTTATGTTAGCATGATGTAATTGTCATATTTATGACAAAAATAAATACAATACTTCTCTTTCCCTCTCTTTTAACAACGTCCAATTAAAGGTTGATTAACCACCTAAGGAGACATTTCTAAGACAATTATAATAACCATATTCATGGATGGATAATAGTAATTATATATAAAATATAAATAATTAATTACAATAATTATAATCTACTGGAGTTCATCATACTTTTCTATAAATGACTTTGAATTAAAATTGAGAAATCAAAGTGAAATAAGAAATTTTTAGGAAAATCATGATATCAAAACACTTCAACTTCATCAATATAAATTAATAAATATAATAAAATGATTATAATTGAAATAAAAAATTATAAATGGATATAATTAAAATATTTATTAGTTTTTGAACAAATATAAGTTTATTATTCAAGAAGCACAAAAGTGACGAAATTAAAAAGTAATTAAGTTAAGGGAATTATTTAATCCAAATCATTTTCATTGTGTTATCCATATTTCATGACATATTTGGAATAAATATTCCTTTAATGTTCCTTAAATATAATTTCATTTTTCCTCCCTCTTCTTTTTTTCTGATATACATGTTTTTTATTTGATTTTATGGAAAATACAATGATTTTCCAAAATAACACTTCTTTCCAAAAAACATCTTTGACTACTCTTGAGTTGTTTATTCTTAACTAAAGAATTATGATTATTATAGAAAATATTTTATTCCATTTTTATTTTTGGAAACCATTGTTTATTTATGAAATCATAATTTTTGAAATCCTCATGAAACTTATTCCTTTCCATGGGTTATTTCATGAAATATATGTTACAAATTTTATGTGACATGCATGATTATGTAAATATTATGATGAAACCTAGAAGACTATTTTTAGAAAAGTATAGACATAGGGATCCCATAAGATTTCCCTTTAGTGTTAATTTCCTAAAAGAATAAATTACTCATCATTTATTGACTTATGTTTTTTTCTAACATTTTCTATTCTATAAAATGGTTGGGACCAGGAGAAACTAGGCCTAAAACCTGTGTGAGTGAAAATGAATCAATTATCCAAATGATATCCCCAATTCTATGGGAGGTTGGGTTCAAATTTTTTTGGAAATGATTACCTAGTTGTCTCAAGATATGAATAATAACATTAACTATGTGGAATGTCCATATTGAACGAAGAAGGAACAATTATCCATTGAGTCCTTATTTCAAAATGGTCATCGATGTTTAGTCAAACTTCCAATCCACTTGATGTGGACTAGTGGGTTAACTCAATAAAGAAGATCTTTTCTATGATCAATTTCTCTAATAAGGAGATGGTGACTCTTACAATTTATCATTTATATGGAGAAGCTATTCAATAGAAGGAATTGATAAAGAACAAAAATATAAAGGATTAAATGAAGAGATGGAGTGGGAAGAATTTAAGAAAATATTACTTACAAATGATTTCCCTTGAACCCTTCAGAAAAAATATTGAAAGATAATTCATATATCTAATGAAAAAGGAAGGTGAAGTTATCACAACTTATGATGGAAACTTCATAAGGTTTTAAATTTATTCGTTGGGTTTTTTATCAATAATGTTATAAAAATAGATATGTTATTTATTATTTTAAAAATAAACCTTCGAAACAATCTAAAGATATAAGGATTTTGGATTTTTTATGATGTGGTTAAATTTGATCTTAAAGAAGATATGGAGTTCAATGAATGGTGCCATGGTTATGAAGATAATACGAGAAGAAAGTGGTTTCAAGATTGTTGGTCAAATTACAATTGAGGAAATATGATCCAACTACCCACATGTAAAAAATGTGGGAAGAAGCATCGTGTTAATTACCTCAAATGGATGGGTAAATTTTTCAATTATGGGAGAGAAGGACCCCAAGATAATGAATATTGAAGATACATGAAGAAGCTGACCAACATGATAGAGGAAAGGAAGTAACATACTAATTAACAACCGATGGTACAATGCTTCAACTATAGGGACCAAGGGTGTTATGCAAACAGGTGCAATAAACCACATGTCCTTGAGGGAAACTAGTTTCAGCAATCACCAATCTCAAAGGAGAAATGGAAAGCTTATATCATCTCTACTAATGAAGTGGAGTGTGAAAATTAATTCATACAAGGTATGATTCCTATTCACTAAATAATACAAAAAGTATTATTTTATTCTGGTTCTACTTAATCATTTATATCCTAACAGTTTTCTAGAACTATTGAATTGAAGGCCTAATACCTTTAAGGGGAGATATCCCTAAAAAACATAGTGGTGTAATCATTACAACCCATGTGTTGATCTCTTCTCCTCTAATCATAATTGGGATGATTCTTATTAAAAATATTATTATATTTCCCTTGTTGAAACACGATGCTATATTGGACATGTATTGGCTTTCATTATATATAGAAGAAATCAACTATTGGAAAAAATCGATTTTCATATTCTGAACCATCCCATGATCCACTAAAAATGCTTGGAAGTTCATGAATCTTATTTGGAAAATACATCAATAGTGTGGGTTTTGATACCCTGTAGAGAAGCATATCATGGCCAAATGGTTGAGTCAATGGAAGGTATTAACCTGGAGAAAATTTCCATTGTTAGATAATACATTAATGTATTTCTCAAAGAGTTACATGGAATACCCTGAACATGAGGTAGACTTATCAATAGATCTCATACCCAGAGTCACTCCTATCTCAAAATTTCCATATATGATGGCCTTGATTGAAATGAAGGAGTTAAAGAAGTATCTACAAGAGCATTTGAAAAATGGTTCATTCTCCCTAGTACTTAACCTAGGGGTGCACCAATTCTCTTTGTCAAGAAGAAAGATTGATCAAAACAGGTGTATATCAATAAACATGATATCAAAAAGATCAACATAAATAAAAATTATGCTCATCCAAGGATTGATGACTTGTTGAATAAACTATGAGATGTGAAATAATTCTCAAAGGTGTATCTTTTTTATGGATATCATCAACTAAAGTTGAAGAAGGAAGATATTCAAAAGACTGCCTTCCATACAAGGTATAGGAACAATGAGTTCATAGTAATTCCTTTAGGAATTACTAATTTTCCGACAAATCATTATGGATTTGATGAATATATCCATTAGAGACCACCTCAACAAATATTCGGTAGTGTTTATTAATTAAATTTTCATTTATTCCAAGATTAAGTAGGAATATGAAGAGAAGCTAATGATTGTGTTGGCGATATTAAGGAAGGAGAAAAACTATTCTATGTTCAAAATGTGTGACTTTTGGATTCAAGAAGTCACAATATTGGTGAACGTGATCACAAGTGATGGAATTTAGGTGGACACTTCAAAGACAAATGCATTTTTAGAATAACATAGACCCACTAGTGTTATAGAAATCTATATTTTATATATTAGCTGGTTACTATTTACATTTTTTGATAAATTTAACATTATTTTTATCCAACTAACTAATTTACCACAAAATGGTTGAAATTATTTGTGGATGAAAGATATGAGGAAAGAATTAAGGAGGTCAAGAAGAGGCTAATCACTGTTCTTGTATTCTAATTTCCCAGTCAAGATAATTGTCTCACTGAGTGGGAGAGAGAGTGATTCATATATATATATATTTCCTTTATATTTCCTTATTTATTTAACAACCTTATAATCCTATTAAATATTTTTGTCCCTATTGAAAAAAATTGAAACACATATCTATATGAACATGTGAATTTATAAGTATCATTATTCAACAGGAATAGATACATCCTTTCTATGATTTTAAAATGAAATAATACCACACAATATGATAGAAAATAATCCTTTTGTATGGAATATAATGAGTAGGATATTCCATTACACTCATGTAGCTCAATATAAACAATTCAATAGTGAATGTGATCCTTCTATAATAAATGATGAAATATAATGTTTTGTAACAACACATGATATGGTGATTATTTATCAATTTTAAAAAAATGTATTTTTTTTTTAAAATTCTTCAATTTATTACCTAGAAGTTCTTATGAACTTTTATAAATTTTATTAAAAAAATCAGTCTGATTTCCCAATCCAATTCTCCCAGTCCGATTATCGCAGTTTTATTTCTCAATTTAAAAAAATATGACCTTTTCAGAATATGGATGAGAAAATTATGAACCACTTCTTCTTCAATTTAAAAATCCCAATATTATTTCCCTAGTCCAATGATTCAGCCCAGTACGACGACCAATTGAAAACAATAAACAAAATATGGAAACCTCTTCTTTTCTCTAGAGCTCTGTCTTCTTTATTCTCCTCTATGAATAGTACATCTGTCAGAAGTACAACGTACATTCCCTTTTATACTCACACAAAGAATTGTTTGGGTGGGATTCTTAAAAAAATTCCCACTCAATCAAATTTTCGAAATCTACATGTTTCATTGAATTTTGGGTTCATTTTAAATTCATAATATCTTCTTAACACTTATTTAGCATTCTCAAATATTCTCACAACATCATATAAACTTTAATATTTCTGTAAACAAAATTCTAACTCTTCTTTCAAATTTCAATATGTTCTTATGAACTACTTTATTATGATGAATACAAATTAAAAACAATATATTATTCTTCATATCTTCTCTTGACCCACCTAAATTATAAACAATGTAATTCAAACTATTTTAAATGGTTAACGAAATTATTGATATAGCTATTAATTTATTTTTTCATATTTTCCACCACATAATTTTTCTTTTCTTTTCATTCATCAGTTCCAAAAAATTATTCCACCGATGATTATTATGGCATACCGAGTATGGACCGGTATCACCAACATCAACATCAACAAATTAGTTCTCTTCTGAATATGATACCAATAACTTTTTATAACAAAAAAATATTCCTGTAATTAATATGATGACATACTGAATTCAATGGATCATCATTAGTAACTTATTTATTTTTTTAATAAGATTCTCAAAAACTTCTTTCTTCAATGATTTAAATCTTCTAGATTTTGATCTGGCCGAAAACTAAGAACCTTTTTTATGACTATCCAACCCTGCCATTAAACAAATCTGTATCCCGAAATACCAATATTATGATCTTTAGACCAGAATGATTAAAATACATCAACATTATTCTTTCATATAAAAAGTATCATGACTTTAATTTTGACATTTATTACATTGAAGATAATTTTTAGCATCATCTCACATAACAAGTAAAGTGTTGAAACTTACCTATCATTCATAAAAATATTTATTCCTACTCATCTTGAATACAATTGGCATGATTACAATCAGATTGAATATGACTGGAATAATATTTTTCTCCCATTTCATTCATCAAGATTTTATAACAAGTTTTACAACATACTTATGATTTATGAGAACACCAGGACCATAAAATCAACATCACATTTTCATCAAAGATAGAAAAACTTAAATTATTCCACATTATGATCAAACATTTCATTCCAAACTTTGGCTGAGTTCTATGAACCTCTTCATTCAGAAAACATATTCCCAATGTGATGGAATTTCTTAACCATTGTGATTCTGGTTTTATTTCATATGACAGTCAGTCCAATATTTTTCAATTACAAAGTGAGATGATTTATTTTCTTTTTAAACTCCATTGACAACAAATGAAAATACCGGAATATGATATTCTTCTCTTTCGTCTTGGTCTTACCAATCTCCCACATTGTATTTTTTGTCAACCATGGTTCATAAATCACTCAACTTTTTATTCTCAAGCTATGGATTACTTATCAATAATTTTAAGACTATGTGTGCTAAATAATTGTAGGAAACAAGAATTCTTGACATAAAATTCATGATGTCCAAAAGTAGTGATTATGAAAAATTTCCTCATCGTTTCTTCTTAAAATTTTAAACATCCATAGAATACAAAAAAAATGTTCCTAAAAACACTCCAACAAATAGTTAGAATAGTTCACACGCATACAATGATGAATTCAAAATTTACCCACAACTATCACTATTTACATACTTCCATAATGATAGATTTATAAAAAAATCCCCCCCCTTGAAAAAAATTTCCAAACATAAGATGAGAGGGGGAACTAAAACACATACCTCAACCTTGATGAGAAAGAGGTTAGATGAATTTGTTCATGCTCAATTTACAGAATTCTTCCATTGGTAAAGGTTTTGTGAAAATGTAACCAACTTTTTCCGATTTAGGAACATACTCCAACTTCAACTCATTATTATACACATGATAATTGATGAAATGATTGTTGATATAATTTTTTTTTATTTATAATGTTTTACCGGATTCATTGAAAGGTTTATTTCACTTTGATTATCACAACCCATGATAAAGGGTAATTTCAATTCCACAATTTAGTATTCTAACTGACTCTTCATCCACATAAGTTGGGTAGCAGATTGTGTAGTAGAAAAATATTTAGATTCATTTGTAATGAGAGTTACTAAATTCCACTTCTTTATATACCCAAAAACATAACTTTAACCTAGAAATAAAACTCCACCTGATGTGGATCTTATATCATCAACATTTACTTCCAAATCAGTATCTGAATACCAATAAAAATCAATACTTTCTATGATATCATACCTGATTTCTAAATTTTTTGTTCCTTTGATGTATTTGAGGATTCTTTTTCTAGAAAGTAAATTTGATTATTTAGGATCACTATAAAATCTTTCACATAATGTAACATAATAAACAATAATGGGTCTTAAGGTAGTAAAATATAAAAAAACTCAAATCAACTTTGGAAACTCTTTCTGATCAACTTTCTGGTCTTCTACAACTTTACTCAACTTGGTTCCCACTGATATTGAGGTGCAAAAAAGTTTCAAATTTTCTATAACGAAATTTTTAAGAATTTCATTAGCATATATTTCTTGATAAAGAAAATTGTGTTTCTTCTCTTATAAAATTTGTAACCCAATAATGTATATCATTTCTCCCAACATGGAAATCTAAAACAACATTCACATTTATTTAGAAAACATTTAACAAGATCTTTCATTATTCCTAGTAAAGATAATGTTATTAATATAAACAATAATGATGAAGGAAAATTATTGAATTTCATTGATGTAAATATTTTGATCAACTCTTCGTTTCTTAAAACTCATATTCCTTAAGAATGTATCCAGTTTGGAATATTATTCCCTCATGGATTTCTTTAGTGCATACAAGGATTTTCTAAATATGCACATATAACCTTCCTCTTTCCCAACAACAAATCTACAAGGTTGTTCAATGTAATCTTCCTCATTTAGATCAAGATTTATAATTGCAGACATTATATCCATTTAAAATATTTTGTAACTCCATTGGGTAGAAATAACAAGAAAAATTATGATTTTTTCTAACCATTCCACCAGAGAAAAAGTTTCATCAAAATCCACTCCTTCAATTATAGATTATCCTTTACATACTAATATTTCCTTTTTTATTATCACTTAACCTTATTCATTCATTTTGTTCTGGGAAACCCACTTTGTACCAATAACATTTTTTTATCTTGATTAGGTATGAGATCCTATGAATCATTCTTTTTTATCTGGTCTGACTCATCATTCATGGATTGAACCCATTATAGATACTCAAAATCTTATTCCACATCATTCAACCCAATTTTTTAATACAAATAAGTACATATAATGGTTTCTTGGGGTTGGAACCTATTTTTAATTTTTACACCATCATTATCAGGTTACTTTAGAACATCATTTTCATACTTTTTCTTTTAAGAAGATTGACTCCCCCTACACCTATGAGTTTCATAACCTATGGAATAGTACTAATGTTGTTGGATGACCAACACAATTTTTTTATTTATGATTCCATCACAATACCATTAGTAACCATATAAAGAATATTTTCCTCTATAGATTCCATACTGACTGGAGTTATGAATATGTTTCTTAGAAACCTTTTTATCTGAATTTTATTAACCACCAACCTTTCTGTTATCAATTAGAATCTTCTTTTTTAGCTTATTTCTCCTTTTATCCTTGTCCTAACTACAAATAATAGAAACATTTACATATACATATTTTTTAGAAACATTATTAGACTTAGGATTTGCAAAAAATTATGAATTCTCAACTTTGTGAATCATGGCCACATACATAATTTTCTAAGCTTTCTTATTTCCAGAAATAATTATATCTTCACTATCAACTTTTTAGGGTTAATTTTTTTTATCCTTATTATGTTTTATTTATGAAAACATTAACCAACTTCATATATTGAATTTTTGGAAAATTTAATTATAATTTAATCTTTACAATATTTTTACTAATAAAGTTCTAACTATTATTTTTATGCCTTTAACATCAATTCCAGATGATTATTACGATTCATTCCTTCCTTATGATATTTTTTCAAATCACTAATATCTAATTGCATCTTTTTCTTCTCATCTAAAAAAATCATTATTTTTTATGAGGAACATTCATCTTCCAACTTCTTGTTTTATTTTTCAACACTTATAATATTTCTCAAATATATTTCAAATATTATTTTAATCGAGATTTATGTTGGGTTTCTTCTTAATCAGAACTGCTGATTCTGAATTCTTCATCATTAATTGTTACACTAAAAGTATTCTCACCAACATGCTCAGTTGAATTTTTGGATTTAGCTTTACTATCATCTTATCCATTATCTTTAGAAAAGAGAACACACCTTTTAGATTTTTAGAATATTGTACCCTTCCCTATGGAATAAAATTTTCCTTTCCACCCTATTTCTTCCATGAACTTATTTTCATTATTTATTCTTAATCACAAGCCTTTTCATTCTTTCTTTGTGGAATTTTTTTGTAAAGTGCCCAATGAATCCATATTCAAAACATTTCAAGGGGAAATTCCCTTTTATATTTACATGTACATCTTCTCACATTTTTAGAAAAAAGGATAAAATATCATCAAGATTTTTACATACCTCAATTTCAGAATCAAAATAACCACCTTATTTTTCAATAATAATCTTATTTGAATTCACATTCTTCGTAGTCTTGAACAAAATTTCTCTATAAAATTTTATTTTTATTTTCATATCTTTATACCTTATTATTTTATAGGTGATGAGTGTTCGATGAAAATAATTTATAGATAATGTTTTATGATATATATATTCTAATTAATAAACTTTAGCATCAAACTTATCGAGGATAATTACTAATATCATTTTAATAACTATAGAATCCTCAAACTTTTAACTAAGACATTTGATAGTGTTAATGATGTTATTCAACCTGGTAAATATGTCCCTAATAGTTTCATACCCACCCATTTTCATGTCTTCATACATCAGCCTCTAGATTTGTAAATTTTCTTCTTCACTTTTGTATTGCCTTTATATATGTTTTTCATCTTATCCCATAAACCATTACCTATAACAACACCCTTCAACCTTAAAAATTCACTTTTAGAATGTGATGATTGTAAATAATTCTTGTCCCTTCCCCGACTCTCAATATTATTATTATCAATAGATTAAGATGAACGTTATCCTCAATTGGAGGAAATACATCTGTTGCATCTCAAGAAAATTATATCTAATAGACATATGATGGGGAAAAAATATATCTTTCCTGATATGATAATTCATACCATAAAAATCCAGGATTCCTTTATTGTTGACACAATTGAAATTATCCATCAACTTCTCTTCAAAACTTCAACAAAGAATAAATGAAAGGAACTTATCTCTAATACAAATTGTAATTTCCCAGTAAAGATAATTGTATCACTAAGAGAGGGGGGGTGAATTAGTGATATATTTTTATTTTATATTTCCTAACATATTAAAAAACATTTTCCTCTTATTAAATATTTCTTTTCTTATTGAAAATAATTAAAACCCACATCTATAAGAACACAAGAATTTACAAGGTTTATTAGTCAACAAGAATATCTACATCCTTGGTATTGTTTGAAAATGATCTAATACCACACAATACACTAGAATACAATCATTTTGTGTGGAATACATTGAGTAGGATACGCCCTTTCACTTGTGTGTCACTATATAAAAAATTCAATAGTGCATATTATCCATCTAGAACAAATGATGTAATACAAATTTTTGTAACAAAACAAGTTATGATGCTTCATTGTCAACATTCACAAATTTGTTAATTTTTTTAAATTTTTTTTTATTTCTTACCTAGAAGTTTGTAAGAACTTTTATGGACTTTACTATAAAACTCTGTCAGATTCTACTAGTCTATTTGTTCAATATGAAAAATATATAACATTGTTAGAATATATTTAAGAAAATTATGAACTATTTCTTCTTCAATCTAGAAATCCCAATACAATTTTTCTAGTCTAATTATTTATCCCAATATGATGGCCAGTTGAGTACAATATTTTCTCTCCTCTTATGATTCTTCTATCCAAAATATTTCTTCAACAAAATTAAATCAGGAAACCTCTTATTCTCTCTAATGCTCTTCCTTGTCACTTATTCACCCTGAATAGTACATATATCATAAATTACAAAGTAATTTCTCTTTTATGATCACCCAAAAAATGGTTTCTGTGGGATTATTGAAAATTTTTCCTCTCAATTACATTTTACGAATCTATTTGTTCCTTTGAATTTCAGGTGCATCATTTCTTTATAAACTCTTCTCAACACTTGTCGATCCATCATGAATAATAAAATATCTTTTTCTATACTTTATACTTTCATAAAAAAGATTACTCTGATTCTAATTTCGTATTCTAATTTGGCAATATGATGTACCTCATTACAATGAAGACAAATGTAAAATAATATATATTTCGTTATCTATTAACTTGACCAACTTGAATGATAAACAAAGTAATTAAACCTATTTTAAATGGTTGACTACATTATTGAAAAATCTCTGAATTTATTCTTCATATTGGCCACCACATACATTTCATTTTCTTTAATGTCATCAGTTTCAAACAATTATTCCTCTGATGATTATAATTGCATACTGAGTCTGATGGAACTGTATTAGAAGATTCATCTTCAATAACATATTTCCTTTCTATATATGATACCGGTCAATTTTTATAACAAAACATTCAACCTTTCATGAATATGATGACATAATAAATCCAATGGATCAACATTAAGAAATTATTTCTTTTTTTAATATGATACTCTCTATCTTCATTCATTGAGGATTTAAATTTTTTTTTATATTTAGTTTAACTAAAAACTATCACCTTCATTATGATCATCCGCCTTGGTCATTAAACAATTATTCATCCAAAAATATCATTATGATGATCTTGAGAATGGAATGATTCAAAATTATCAAATTTATTCTTTCATAAACATTCAGAAATTACCCTTAATTCCTTCATGACATTGATTATATTGAATATCAGCTGCGTCATCATATAATCTACCTTGTCACGTGTTGCTACTTACCTATATTTTATCAACATCTTTCATACCTTCTCAGCCTGAATACAATTGATATGATTATGATCAAATTGAATATGATTGGTTGAATCTTTTTCTTCTTTTTATTTTATCAATCATTCATCACTAGTTTTCTAACTTACTAATGATTTATGAGAACTCCAAGATCATCAAAGCATCGTTACATTTTCATGGAGGTAAAGAATAGTCTATTTATCCCCATTACAATTAAACATTTCATTCCAGAAATATGGTGATTATAATGATCCACTTCATCCCGAAAACATATTCGAAAAATAATGGACTTTCTTAACCATTGTGAGTCTTATTTTCTTGAATACGATGGTCAGTCTGATTCTCACCAAATAAAAAGTGACGTGATTTATATTCTTCTTAAACTTCATTGAAAATAACAAATAATACCTAAATAAGATAGTCATCCTTATCATCTTGGTCTTAACATGTACTCACACTACCAATAAGTGGAGAAGGTTTTGTGATACATAGTGATGATTCAAAGAAATTCTTCGGTTGTGTACTCATGAAGAATAATAAAGTGATATCATATTCCTTATGATAGTTAAATATCCATGAGAAGAACTACCTGGCACATGATCTAGTGTTAGAAGATATGATCTTTGCTCTAAATATTTGGTCTCAATTTATTTATTGTAACGACCCCAAATTTTGAATAAATCTTATTTCCTAATTTCTATGTTATTTTAGTTTCATTTGATAACATGAGTATATTTAAAATGAGACTGTTGTGTTTTGACAATTATATGAACATTAGTTAGTATGACCTTTGGAAGCTAAATGTTACGATTATTGTCACTTAATAAAAGTGATCTTGGTTAATTAATATAGAAAGAATATTTGATGGACTCATCCAGTAGTCTCGGGCCAATCGAAGCCTATCCAACAGAACTTGAGAAGGAGGTATCCCCACTGGGCTTTGCTATGTACCAAACCCAAGCCAAACATCATCATGTGAAACTAGAACGAAATCGCCTTCGTGAGAAGTTCAAACTGATAGAAATTACTAATTGTGCAATATTGGCTGAGCCGACCTCAGATTCACTCACCATAGCACACCTTACACTTAGGTCCTATGCAGGGGTTATAAGGGGATATGTAAGGAGACAATAACTTCTTTGTGTAATGATTGGAGATAAATAAAATTGTGTTTTCTTCTTATGGGGATTTTTGTAAATTTTCAAATGTTCGGATAAATTTAGGATGTATATTATTTATGAATTTGAAAAAAAGGATATTTTAAAATATTTTAGTTAACCTTAAATACTTAATGATGTGTAATGATTTTCAAAAAAATTATCTTCTACAAATTTGTTCGGTAAAAAATTTAGAGTCTAATAAGATCAACTTGATTTTTGATGAATAGTAAATTATGAATAGTGATTTCACACTTAGGATTAGTAATGTGACCAAATGGATTAGTAATATCACTTAAAGAATGTATTAATACACTATAGGCACCTTGATTAAGTAATGTGATTCAACAAAATAGGTAAATAACTGTTTGAGAAATTATTTGTCAATATTAGGTTTTTCAGGTGAATAGTGTTTTTCTAATTAAAAAATAAATTAAAATTATTTATAAAATTATTTTTCTAAAATGGACATTATTTTTGAACTCAGAGCATCGATATTATGTTAAGGTAAATTTTGGGGGTTTTTTTTGAAGAAAATGAATTTTCAATGATTAGTGTATTTATTTAAAAATTAAATTAAAATATTTAGAATATTATTTTTATAAAATGGTGTTCATTTTTGAAATCAGAGGATCAATATTTGGTTAAGGTGAAATTTTGGGATTTTTCTGAGAATGTTGAATTTTCGGTGAATAATGAAAATACAGTTTTTAAGTTACGGGAGTTTAATGACACCATTAAATGATGTATTAAGTATGTAATCAATATGGTCGACTTTTGAATAGTTTGATAAGTTATTAGTTGTCCCTTGTCCATTAAATGTGTGTCCCCTCACTTTCCCTATAAATACCCACCCTTTCCTCCTTTAGCTTTAACTCCCAACTCTCCCCCAAAAAATCTCTGGTCTCATTACCTCCCAAGAAATCCTCCCAAGGTACCTTCAAGCCCTCAAGGTCCCAACAATTGAGTTTTAAGAGTTACATTTTAAGGTAAGGGGTCCAACCTCTATATTTCATTTCAAATACTCTCTTTTATCTCATTTCTTTTATGATCAATGTTCTTTTGTTGAAGGATTTTATTTTATATTCATCCTACTATCCTTTTCATTTTCATATGACGAGAGACCCCCTCTTGCTCTCATCATTTCATTTAACGAATGTTAAAGTGATTTCGTTTGGCTGGTGAACTTTTTTGGGATTCTTTCACCCTTATCGTTTTCAAGATCTATTTTCATGTAATCTCTTTCATGTTCCTTTTGATTATGATGGGGTATGATCTCTAAATCTATCATACCGATCTTTTATATTCATAAGATGTGAGTCCCTATTTCATCTTTTCAATTCATTATTTTGATGTTTTAAGTGGCACCATTAGGGTGCCGAATTTTTAGGGGAATCTTTCACCCTTATCGTTTTCAAGATCTATTTTCATGTCATGTCATTCATGTTCCTGTTTATTCTGTTGGGGTATGATATCTAAATATATCATACTGATCATTTATATTGATATGATGAGAGACCCTATTTGATCTCCCCAATTCAGTATTTGGATGTTTTAAGTGGCCCCGTTAGGTTGACGAATTTTTAAGGGTTTCATTCACCCTTCTCATTTTTGAGTTCTATTTTCATGTCATGTTTTTCATGTTCCTTTTTATTTTGTTGGCGTAGGTTCTCTATATCTATCATACTGATCTGTTATGTCAATATGACGAGAGACCCTATTTGATCTTTCAATTCATTTTTCTTGATGTTTAAAGTGACGTTGTTAGACTGCCGAATTTTTATAAGAGAAATCTTATTTTTTTTCTTCCTTTGAAGTTCTTCATTTCATATGGTATATCATTAAAATTTCATTAACATATTCTTAAATCCATTATATTCTGTTCCCCTACTATTTTATGTATCATTTATGAGTGGGTGACCCATGTCCTCTCTCTTTTCAATGTTTTCTAAAACCCTGTATCATAGGCGTTATGCTGCCGAATTTTAGTTTCAAAATGTCTTTCTCTTTTTCTCAAATTATTTTATTTTTTTAAGTCAATACTCCAAGATCTTTCTTCTACAGTTTCATTCACATATATATCAAAATTATATATTTTAATTCTTGTATTTACATACATGAGACCTGCTTTCCTTTTTCTATGGGTTTAAAGTGACATAAAGATCACTTCTTTAAAGCAGTTTTTAAAATATGATGACTATGAAATGAAACCCATTTATTTTATGCTATATGGGTAGTTTATGAAATGTTTGATGATGATATATGCGGATCACATGATAATAAATCCAAATTTATGGGTGCACCATGATTGCGCTCCAATGCATTGGATAAAGACATAATCTCTAGAGATGACCATTCTTAATGATGCCTTGGTGAATAACCTTGTTAATTTTTAATGACACCCTGGGGATGGACATTGGTGAAACAGAAATGATTTTCTATGTTTAATGTTGTAGCCACATATTCATGTTATGAAACATGTTATTTTTCTTATATTATTCCTCATGAACTCGTTCTCATGCCTTATTGTTATTTTTCAAGACTTTTGATGTATCTCACGTTCTCATGTAAAATGTTTCCCTTGTTTCCCTTACTGGGCCTTCTGCTCATCCTTTCCTTTGATGCATGCTCCTAGATTATAAGATTCTATAATGAACATAGGATGAACAAATGAAGAAGCCTTTCATGTGTTGAAGATGAGTGTTTTATTTTATTTTCATGTATTATGTTCCGGGTTTCCATGACACTAAACCTTAAAGATCCTTGGTTTTGTAAAATGTAATGAAATTGTATGTGATAAAAAGGCGGGATTCTATAGTTGGTATCAAAGGATGGTTTAGTTATTTCTGTAAATTAGGATTTGAAAACATTAGGAAGAACCCTATAGAAATGTTTAAATATAGGAAATTTTTCTAGTATTTTGGTGAGTATTGAGTAAGGGGTTGCCAAGAAAATACATCCCTGTCTGGATACGAGCGGGAAGAGGTTCCTCTGGCACAAATGTACATAGGGGTAAAACCATAAAACACAGCTTAGAGCTAGACTCGAACAGAAACTAGTACACGACAACGTGCCTTAATTCACTATTGGTTATGAAACTCCCAAGGTAATTTCTTAGGTAAATTCATAAGCTTAGTAAGAACCATTATTAAAGAAACAATGATAAAATAAAATAAAGATTCACATAAGAATATGTGATCATGGATAACCTAGAATGGAACCTAGGGGATAACAAGTTAGGGTATAATTTCCTTATACAAGTTTATCCTTCTATACATAAAGTTTCTTTTTAATGATTATTGGCTAGGTATTTAAGCCCCTAATTATACTTTATTTTCATAGTAAATGGCGGGAAATTGAAGAACATGTCCCAACAACCAATGTGATGGGAAATGTGATGATTTCCCTATTAATGTGACATAGATGGAAAGAGATCAGGTTGAACATATTGTGATTATGCCAAACTATCTATCAAAATTCACAATTAACAATTGGTACCCAGTTGAATGCCCAAATTCATCAAGGAATAAGAAGACAAAGTCTCAAGTATTTTCATCTGATAAAGTTGATAAGGTAATGAAGACCGAATTTCTTTTCTGCAAAAAGTGTGGGAAGTGGCACCAAGGATAATGTCACAAAGGAACCATGAGATGTTTTAAGTGTGGGAAGATAGGGCATAAAGTATCAAATTTCTTAAAAAAATGGATAATGTGATGATTGGATATAATGATTCAATCTAATGTACATTATACTATTCAATGTGGTAAATGTGGAGATGTTGGACGTTATCCAAGGCAATGCTCTCTTGGAAGGGATGATAAGCATGATGAGCATGAAAAATCATCATGGAAAAGGGAATAATGAATGTACTATGCTGATATGGATCCTAATGACTAATTTACATAAAACATCTTCACAATAATTGTCAATGTCATGTTGTATTTTAGTTCATGATCTATGAGCATATCTTTAATGTTTTCTAAGAATATTGAGTCACAACCTAAGATGGTTTTCTATCATTAAAGAAACCATCTATTGTTTCGTACCACATGGTTATGTAGTGAAGTTGTTCTTCTTAAAAAAATGTGATTTGAGGGTTTAAAATATGATTATTATTTTGGAAGACGTTCACCATTTGGGGAGCCTAACATGATCGAGGTAAATATATTACTATAGTATTTTCATTGAGGAGTAATGGTTGACATATATTTTTTATGAATCGATAAATTTAAGGCGAACTTATGGTAATTTAGGTTACTTATGGAAATGATTAACCTATATTGGTGAAAATGTGATTAGGTTAGTTACTTTTGTTATAAGATGATAAGAGTGGTTGATGTTGTTTGGAGATGAATGATAAAATCTATCTTTGAAGAATATGTTGTGTGATCGTTCTTATAATTGGGATTCAATATTAGTTTGGTTTATTTTGATGAATTTTATGGAAAGATATTTATGGAATGGTATATGATGAACTTTGGGTAGTACCGTGGAATTTTGAAGATTTACTGAAGTTTCCCTTTTTATGGGATACTTTCTTTTTGAAGAGTTGTTTTATCTTACCCATTCTGTTTTTGGGATAATGTTTAATGATAGAAGAAATAGATAGGTAATATTTTTTAGATTATGTGGTTCTCTAGAATATGATTCTTGTGCTTTTTATGAGACCAAGTGTTTTTGAATTCTCATAGATTGGAGAGAAGATTAGTTTTGATAGAAACGTATTACAGGTTGAAACTATACTTGAAGTAAATATATTTCCTTATGTTTTTATTCGATGTAGTAAATTAATTCCTCATATTTTAAAAAGTAATGTAAAAAAAACGTTATTGGTTTACATTTCTTACTGCATAATCAAAGAACGTTTACACACATCATAAGTTTGTGATGTTCTTATGGTTAACTTTCTCATAATCATGTTTTCTATCACTCTCCCTCAGAACATGATCCTTTGTTTTCTCTTATATATCCATGTTTTCTTACATGGAATCCTGGTTTGGGTTAACTCGGGTGACCATTGTAATTCCCTTTCTTACTATTAATGTAATTCTGTTACTAACTCCCTTTCTGATATGGGACGTTCAATGAAATTTCCAAACCCAATTTTAAAAATTGCGAGGAAGCAATTTCATAAGGTGGGAAGAATGTAACAACCAGAAATTTTGAATAAATCTTGTTTCCTATTTTTGTGTGTTATTTTATTTTATACTAAACAAAACTGTTTCATTTGATAACATGAGTATAATTAAAATGAGACTGTTGGTTTTTGACATTATATGATAATTAGTCAGTATGACCTTTGGAAACTAAATGTTGCGATTACTGTCTCTAAATACAAGTGATCTTGGTTAATTAATATAGAACGAAGATTTGATGGCCTCATCGAGTAGACTCAGGAAAATTTAATCCCATCTAACAGATCATGGAAAGGAGGTAGCACCACTAGGCTTTGCTCTGGACCAAACCCAAGCTGAACATCATCGTGTGAAGCTAGAATGAAATTTCCTTCATGAGAAGTTCAAACTGATAGAAATTATTACTCGTGCAATGTTGGCCTAGCCGCCCTCAGATTCTCTCACCATAGCACACCTTACACTTAGGTCCTATACTGGGTATATAAGGGGCTATGTAAGGAGATCGTAACTACTTTTTGTAATCATTTGTGATAAATAAAATTTTGTTTTCTTCTTACGGTGATTTTTGTAAATTTTCAAATGTTCGGATAAATTTAGAATGTATATTATTTAAGAATTTGAAATACAAGAATTATTTAAAATATTTTTTTTAACTTTAAATAATTAATGATGTGTAATGATTTTCAAAAATAGGACTTCACCAAATGTGTTCGGTACAAAATTTTGAGTCTAATCAGATCAACATAATTTTTGATGAATAGTAAATTATGAATTGTGATTTTACCCTTAGGATTAGTAATATTACCAAATGGATTAGTAATATCACATAAAAAATGTATTTATATAATATAGGCACCTTGATTATGTAATGTGATTCAATAAAATAGGTAAATAACTATTTGAGAAATTATTAGTCAAGTATTAGGTTTTTTAGGTGAATAGTGTTTTTTAATTAAATATTAAATTAAAAATATATAGAAAATTATTTTTGTAAAATTGACTTTATTTTTGAACTCAGAGCATCGATAATATATTAAGGTAATATTTGGTGATTTTTCTGAAAAAAAATAATTTTCTGTGAATAGTGTATTTATTTAAAAATTAAATTAAAAATATTTCAAAAATAATTTTTATAAATTGATGTTCATTTTTGAAATCAGACCATTGATATTTGGTTAAGATGAATTTTTGGGATTTTTCTGAGAATGTTGAATTTTCGGTGAATAGTGAAAATACAGTTTTTATGTTATGAGTGTTTAATGGCATCATTAAATGATGTATTAAGTATGTAATTAATATGGTCGACTTGTGAATAGTATGATAAGGTATGAGGTGTCCCTTGGCCATTAATGCTTTGTCCCCTAACTTTACCTATATATACCCACCATTTCCTCCTTTAGCTTTCACTCATAACTCTCTCGCAATGAAGCTCTGGTCTCATTAGCTCCCAAGAAATCTTCCCAAGGTGCCGCCGAGCCCTCAAGGACCCAACCATTGAGTTTTTAGAGTTACGTTTTAAGGTAAGGGATCAAACCTCTCTCTTTATTTTCAAATACTCTCTTTAATGTCATTTCTTTTATGCTCTATGTTCTTATGATGAAGGATGTTCTTTTATATTCATCCTACTATCCTTTTAATGTTAATATGATGAGAGACCCTCTCTTGCTCTCATCATTTCATTTCAAAAATGTTAAAGTGGCATTGTTAGGCTATCGAATTTTTAAGGGATTCTTTCACCCTTCTCGTTTTAGTGATATATTTTCATGTCAAGTCTTTCATGTTTTTTTTATTATGTTGGGGTATGATCTCTAAATCAATCATACTGGTCTTTTATTTTCATATGATGAAAGACCCTATTTGATCTCTTCAATTCAGTATTTTGAAGTTCTAAGTGGTGCCGTTAGGCTGCCGAATTTTTACGGGATTCTTTCACCCTTCTCGTTTTCAAGATCTATTTTCATGTAAAGTATTTCATGTTCCTTTTTATTTTGTTGGGGTATGATCTATAAATCTATCATACTGATATTTTATGTTCATACGATGAGAGACCGTATTTTATCTCTTCAATTCAGTATTTTGAAGTTTTATGTGGCGTCGTTAGGCTGCCGAATTTTAAAAGGATTCTTTCACCCTTCTCATTTTCAAGTTATATTTTCATGTCATGTATTTCAAGTTCATTTTTATTTTGTTGGGGTATGATCTCTTTATCTATCATACTAACCTTTTCTGTTCATATGATAAGAGACCCTATTTGATCTTTTCAATTCGTTTTTCTTGACGTTTTATGTGACACCGTTAGGCTGCCGAATTTTCATAAGAGAAATTGTATTTCTGTCTTCATTTCAAGTTCTTCATTTCATATGGTATATCATTCAAATTTCATTACCATGTCCTTAAATCCTTTATATTCTTTCCCCCTACTATTTTATGTATCATTTATGAGTGGGTGACCCATGTCCCCTCTCTTTTCAATGTTTTCTAAAACCCTGTTTCATAGCTGTTATGCTGCAGAATCTTCGTCTCAAAATGTATTTCTCTTCTTGTCATATTAATTTATTTTATTAATTGAATAATAAAATATCTTTTATATATAGGGGTATTCACATATATATCAAAATGTTCAATTTTAATTCAGGGATTTACATACATGAGACCCTATTTCCATTTTCTGTGGGTTTAAAGTGACATAAAGATCACGTCTTTAAAGCAGTTTTTAAAATCCGATGACTATGAAATGAAACACATTTATATTATGCTATATGGGTTGTTAATGAAATGTTTCCTGATGATATATGTGGCTCACATGATAATAAATAAAAAATTTAGGGTGCCCCCTGATAGCGCTCCAATTCATTGGGTAAAGACTTAATCTCTAGAGATGACCATTTTTAACGATGCCTTGGTGAATAACCATGGTAATTTTTAATGACACCCTGGGGATAGACCGTGGTGAAACGAAAATTATTGTCTATGTTAAATGTTGTAGCCACATCTTAATGTTATGAAACACATTATTTTTATTATGATATGCCTCATGAACTCTTTCTCATGCCTTAAAGTTATTTTTCATGACTTTTGATGTATCTCATGTTCTCATGTAAAATGTTCCCTTGTTACCCTTACTAGGCGTTATGCTCACCCTTTTCATTGATGTATGCTACCAGGTTATTAGATTATATAATGAACATAGGATGAAAAAATGAAGAAGCCTTTCATGTGTTTAAGAAGAATGTTTTATGTTGTTTTCATGTATTATGTTCTTGGTTTCCAAGACACTAAACCGTAACGATCATCCGTTTTATAAAATGTAACGAATGTGTATGTGATAAAAAGCTGGGATGCTATATTTATGGTGTGAAGTTTGACAAATATACTAATCATAAGAGTATAAATTCTATATTCACATAGAAGTATAACAGTATGCATCAAAGAAAATGGTTTGATCTAATTAGGGACTATGATTTCTCTATTCACTACAATCAGAGAAAGGATAATAAGGCAGATGATACTCTTAATAGAAAACAACATTCTACTATATCCATGATGAAAATTTAGAGGAACCTTATATTATTGTATTTTAAAAGGATATTTCTTGAAATAATAACGATATGGAATGCATCCTACCTCTCCCAAATGATTTCCCCACCATCTATCAAAGTGAAGATCAAGGAGATATAAATGGATGATCTGGAGCTAAAAAAAGTTGAAATCAACAAAGGAAGGGGAGCTATAGGAGTTCCAAATTTATGATGATGGTGTAATATAGTTTTTAAGGAGGATTTTTGTTCCTTCATCACCTAAGATAAAGACCATTCTATTGTATAATGCATATAGCCTATCTTTCTACACCACCCCAAAATTACCAATATGTACCATGATCTTTGAGAACACTTTTAATGGGACAACATGAAGAAGGAGATTATAGAGTATATATCAACGTGTTTGGAATTAAATCAAGTTAAAGTAGAGTGAAAAAACTCCAAAGGGATGATGAAGCCATTTTTTATAACCATGTAGAAATGGGTGAATATCACCATGGGATTTATCACTAGTCTCCCAAAAGCATCCACTGAAAAAATACGATATGGTTTGTGCTGGATCATCTCACCAAGACTGGCCACTTTATCAATATTTGGGACGATTTCTCACTTGAAAAAATTTCCATGATATATGTGAAGGAAATTGTGAGGTTTCATGGGGTTCCACTTTCGATCATAATTGATTGTGATCCATGGTTCACATCTAAATTCTATAGAAGAATTAAATATGATTTTAGTACTAAATTAAATTTTATCATGACCTATCACCCCCAAACTGATAGCAAATCTAAAAGGACTATTCAAACACTTGAAGACATGCTCAGATCATGCTTGATGGAATTTAAAGGAGGATGTGATCAACATATCACATTGGTTGAGTTCCCATATAAAAACAACTTCCACTCGAGTATTTAAATGGATATATATGAATCTTTGAATGTAAATAAATGTAGAACTCAAATGTTTTTGGGTTGAAGTTGTGGGATGAATGATACATGGACCTAACCTTGTGAAAGTGATGAAAAAGAAGTTTCAATCCATACAAGAACATATAAAAGCAACCCTGAGTCAGTAAAATAGCTATACCGACTACTAGCGAAGGGACATTGATTTTGAATTTAGAGAAAATATTTTCCTTTGAGTATAACCATTGATGTGAGTCATACACTTTTTAAATATAGGGATGTTTTAGCCCAAGGAATATTGACCCCTTTGAGATCCATGATCGCATAGGATTAGTGACATATCCACATTCAATTCAACAAAGTATGGATCAAGTTCATGATTTTTCCAAAACTAATTTTATGGAATTAATTTGTCCATTAACCTTCCATTATTGATTTTGGATGGTTTTTATGACTTGGAGTTTGGTAAAAATGTTTCTAAACATAACTTGTTTTCAAAATACCAAGTGATTCCTTTTCCTCCTTTATAAAAAGTCACAACCTCTCCTCATTACTCACACCTCTCAAACCAGTTAGTTTGAACTAATATCTGCCCATATATATTCCCAAAATACCTCCCCCTGACTTATAATCCTCCATTTGGTTAGAAATATTTACAAGGAATCCTTTTGGTATAATCCAAAAGTAGTTACCCGATTAAGAGGTAACATCTTTTCTCAAGATTTTTTGTTTTATTTCCATTATCTTACCCCTCATATCTTATTATTCGATC
This sequence comes from Viscum album, assembly GCA_963277665.1. Lineage (NCBI taxonomy): Eukaryota > Viridiplantae > Streptophyta > Magnoliopsida > Santalales > Viscaceae > Viscum > Viscum album. The sequence continues at coordinate 980,574,534 of OY728148.1, read as the reverse complement.
ATTGTATTAATAAACCATATCCTCAACATAATAGTATGTTTTATTCTAAGGGTTAGACCTACACTTACACTTACTTAAATTTAATGGGTAATAAACATATTGTGTCTGTGTATAGGGAAATAATACCTCACAAAATGAAAATTGTACATTTTACGTTACTGACTTTCATAGTTGGACATTATGATGGAAAATATATTTTTATATGATATAGATAATATTTATTAATTCTTTATTCAAATTTAATCCTTTTATACTACACACCATTAATACTGCCCATTTTTCATTAATACGATAACATCGTTTGAGGAAGTGTGGACTACCGCCCCCTCAAAGCGATGTGATTCATTCACACGATCCATGGAATGTATAAAGAATGATTGTAATTAAAAATATGTGAAACAAAAAACCTCTATATGATATAAATAATATAATTACCTTTTTGGAAATATACTATATATATATATTTATATATCAATTTATTTATTACCTTTCCACCCACTTAAAAAGTGATCACGTCATTCATAGATGTGTGGACTATTGACTCCTTGACACGATGTGATTAATTTTACACCACAATAATAATATGTGTAAGTATATATGATTAAATAATATTGTATTTATGTTATATTGGTCATTATAGAAATATTTGGTGTTACTAACCTTCTTTCCATAATGATCATTGAAAAATAAGAACGTCACTCATGTGTATGTATGGCCTACCGTCACCCTGATTGTAATGTTGGTTCATTTTTCATAATCATATTTAATAATTTATTTTAAAGGTAAAAATAATGAACGAATATGATAATTATCTGATGATTATTATTATTTAGATGTCATATAATGAGCCCTTCGACAATAGTTGACCAACCAATCTTGTTTTTTACACATAATCTGAATTTCGTGTAAACAGCTGATGTAAACTGAATTGGATAAGTAGTTGTATACAACATAGTATAAAGTGAAATAAAAGTAATGTTAAACATGAAAGTTTTTCCAATGAAATTAGAAAATTAACATAAGATTATTATACAGTATGTTAAAGGATGTTCACCCAAAATGAAACTGAAGGTAAGGTATTTACATCTCACTTTTTACATCTATGAGATAAATGTCATGATAACCATTTAATTATTTTATGTGGTGTATCTACTACCCATTTTTATAGATTATATCATTAGTTATTTTATCTTTATGGTATTTAAAATATTCATTCACTATTATTCATTCATCAGGCATATGATTTAAATTATTTTAGAGTGGTATGTGACACTTTGGGATGTTTAAAGATTATTTTCCTTATGACTAGTACTAATTATATTTTAATTGAATTTCCAATCTAGGATATTATATATCCATTTTTAAATAAAAAAATACTTTATAATCTAGTTATTCATTACCATTTCCAAGTATTTGTACTATTTTTCCACTATTTGGTACTCAAAATGTTTTAGAATTTTTTTTAAGAAAACTAAACATTATTTTTCTCTTTATTTAGAAAACCTGTTATCTTCTAAAACCAATTTTTTTATAAAAAAATTTAAATTTTTTTTAAAATGATTTAGTAAAGAAATTATTACTCTTTTTTTTACCGTTGTTTTCAAAGGAATCTTCTTATCACATTATGAAAAATTCATTTTTTAAACCTTTAACAATGAAAAAAGAATGTTCTTTTACCTCATATTTCATGTGCAGATTTACCCACCATAATTTATTTGATTCTTCCTTTTCATGTATAAAAGGTTAATTATAAAGAAAATGTTTTTAAAACAGATTTTCAAAGAAAAAAATTTCCAAACCGTTTTTCATAATAAAAGGATATTTTCCTCAAGGATTTTTTTAAAATATCATTTTATAGTATTTTTATTTATCATATCCAATAACCAATTATTTTTCCTCCACATGAGATTTCTTTATTAATACCATCCTTATTATTCCTTTAGGTGTCTTATTATTTATTTTTCTAAGGATAGTATTCACATTCACTTCTTTGAATCATTTGTTATTCCTCTTGAAATATTCAATCTTCTATGATCATTGAACATTGAATTTACCACTAATTATCCATTTAATTCCTCATGTATATCACTATTACCTAAACCCTATACCATTTTACATATAGGGTCTTCTTTAATAGTTTTTTATTATTTGGGAAAATATTTATTATATTATATCCATTATTCAGTACAGATATTTTATAAGGCATACTATTTATTTTGATTATTTGATACGAGGAATAATATGGACAGGCAATGATAGGAGGAGCCCGAAATTTATATAGGTCCTCAATGAATCAATAGGTTCTCATGAGAAAAATTAGTTTCACAAATTAGAATTGTTTAAACTGTCTTGTGAAAGGTATTAATGGTATAGGTTATCATGTGCCTCAAACATGATGTCTATTAAGAAATCATTTCCCTCATTTAGTTTTATATAGAATGTGTTTTAGTTTCTTACCTTTCCATATTTATATTTCCTTATCTAGTTATTTCAATGGAATGTGTTTTCAGTTATTACATTTCTATAATATTTATGAACATCCTTCTTATTTTATTGATTATATAGTGATATTCCTTCTCAGTTTATTCATTATATGGAATGTGATTTCAGTTATTACCTTTCATTTTAGTTATTTAGATAGAATGTGTTTCAGTTTCTTACATTGCCATATTTATTTTGCCTTATCTAGTTATTTCAATGGAATGTGTTTTCAGTTATTACCTTCGAATAATATTTATGAGTATCCATATTAGTTTATTGATTATTTAGTGAACTTCCATCTCAGTTTATTGATTATATGGAATATGAGTTCAGTCATTCACCACGTCATAATTATTATTCTCATTTATTCATTATTACTTATGCTATTTTTCCCCTTTTCTGAGAATTTTAGCTCACCCTTTTTATATTTATTTCCCTAGGAATATAGGAAGTGTACTTTGAAAGATATACAGGGATTTACTAGATGGAATAGATATACCCTTGAATCTATTTATTTAGAAATAATAAAAAATTATGTTTTAATTAATGTATTATTTTCTCATGTATGTATCACGTTTACAAAGAATACTAAACTCTTGATCCTTCAGGATTTAATTGCTTGTTATATTACCAATGTATTTGTAGATTACATATACCCTAGGCCTTCAGGGGCCAGGTTATTTCTTTTGATATCAGAGGAAGTTTAGTATCATCTATGGGAACTAGATTTAAGAAAACTTATGTTAGAGATCAAACACCTAAGTTAGAATTTGAGGATAAGTATAGAATAAAATCCTTGAATTTTTGTAAGGTAGAGATTATGTGGTTCCTTATAAAAATACACCCATGTCTCGATACTACAATTATAGGTGGTTTTGATATATATGTATCTATTATTAATAACTATGACAAGGTATTTTGAGCCTAACTTAGGGTAACCTGGTATACAACAACGAGCCTTACTGCACAGCTGCTTTGACACTACTGGGGGATATGTTTAGGATAATTTACATTTTCATTAAAAACCACCATGAAGGATTTTTACAATGAATAACCTAGGTTAAAACAAGGGTGTTTAGATAGAAAATAAGGTATCAAGATTTAAAAATCATATAAATGATATTATGGATAAAATATAGTATAAGGAAAGATCTATGTGGAAATAAGTGGATGAAGTATTTATGTATTAGGGTTATATTGAAAAATTTAGTTACAAGTATATTTTGTGATTAACCTAATTTAGAGTACTTCCATCATATTTATTTTATGAATTATATTATTTTTGTTTTAGAAAATGATAAACTATAAGCTGGGTGATAACCAATCAAATATGGAAAGGTTGTGGGTCTTAAACCCATGACCAAAGGATGATAAGGGTTTCCTTCCAACCACTATCCTATGAAATTTCCTGGTTAATTTTTCGTTGTTTTTAGTTAAAACATTTGATGAATAAATGTTAATGATAAACTAGTAGTTTCAATTATGATGAATGGAAATTAATCTACTAACCATATTGGGTTTGGAATATAGTTAAAGAAAATAGTTAGAATTTTCACTATTTTATAGGCCACATGATCCTTTAAATGATTCTTTTAGTGCTTCTAGCATAAAAAAAATCATTATTGGTAATTAATTTCTAGGAGTAATGGAATTAATTAGAATTTGATCAAGGCACAACAAAAATTTAGGATTTTTTGTATGAAATTGAATCCTATCATATAATAATATTTCATTATATTCTTATGTTGTAAAATAATTACCCCACATTACAAAAATGTCTTAAAATTAAATGTTTTCCTAATATCTTAATTTCTATTGAATCTGTGGTCTTCTAAATCATCACAGATTTATGGCTTTGAGGTCCACAAGTTTTTATTGACAATTCACATGTTTGTGATTGATGAACCCATTCACTCCTTATAAATATTTACATTTTTCCTACAAGTAGATATCTATATATTACACTGATGTTCTCTTATATAGAGACCTAGTTACATGGTAGTCCATGTGACCTATGTTCTTTCTATTCTCTCTATTATAGTGGATTACTTATAAACCCTTCTCATGCTGTGGGATTTCAAACATAAGAAGTATTAAACAATCTATCACCATGATCGAGTTTAAAATGTGAGGATGTAATTTAAATAAGGTGGGGAGAATGTGATGAACTGAAAATCTAATGTAAGGACCTTTTATTCGATAGCATGCATGACATGCAACACCAAACATGTAAGCTAATATAATATATAGATACTTTATAAAATATTTACTATTTAAAATAGATTCTATGAATTTCAATACATGAAACACCGAGTTACCTTGTGTTGAATGCAAGATAGGACTTCCCTGATAGATTATGTTACATCCAAGAGTGGCCTTCCTCGATAGCTTGTGTTACATGAAAAAATGATCTTCCTTGATAGATTCCATTACATGCAAGACCAATTTTCTCAAATAATACTTTATTATTAAAATATTATTATGTAATATAATATGATATAACCTTGCCGTTATGTTTGAAGTTATAAATATTATTAACTAACTTATGAAAATTTATGGTTTATATAAATATAAAATGAATTCACTGGTTACCAACAAATGATAAATGAAAATATGAACCAATTGGATATAAAAAAGAAATATTATTTTTTATAAACATCCAAAGAAGTTTTGGCTTTATAAACATAGTTAATTAAAATTAATGAATGATTTTAATGAAATATATTTGTCATATATTAAATAACATATTTTTTATATTAACCCATTATGTTTGATATGCATAAGATAATAATTAACCGTATTTTACATATAAAACCTTTATTTTTATAATGGAAATTTTAGCACATTTTAATAGAGAACCCATTTTGAATTATAATTATGACACTTTAATTGATTTAATATGTTAATGAAACTTAATCATGGAAATATAAATATAATAAATTTTTTAGTATGAATATTTGATATTTTTTTTGAAACATTTCATATTTAATGAATAGTTAAAAATATTGAATTTTAGTTCAAAACTTCTTTTTTATCTAATTTATTTATAAGGTTAAATTATATTTTTAATCGGTTTTAAATTGATTATTAAAAATAACAAACTGTCATTCCTTTTTACATTAAAAACATGCATTGTCGTCCCATCTTCGGGATTAAATTTCAATTAATTTCTACCACTTCTGTGATTTGAATTTGGAAAAATGGATTCCATAGTTGGAATAAAAATAATTTATAATTTCATATAAGACCAAATTTGTTTTCCATAAAAATATAAGTGAACGTAATTAAAATAATTTACAATTATTAAGGAAAAATTAAGCTTTATAAAGGACTAAACCTTTTAGTTAATGGGCCAAATGACCTAGAAACTTCTCCAAAACCCCTTTTATTTAGATAATTAGGTCATTAACCTTCCCTTAATGTGTTTGGTTGGTTTTTTATGACATGTTTTTGGTACAAACATGGTTACACCTAACTTGATTTCAAAAGACCAAGTGAGTCCTTTTCCACCCTTATAAAAGGATTCCACCACTCCCCATTATGGACACATCTCAAACCACTTAGACATGAAAAATATATTCCCATATAGCCTCCCAACATCCCTCCACTAGAACGTTAAGCCTCAATTTTAGTATAAATACTTCCAAATAATCCTTTTGGTAGAAACGAAAAATAGTTACCCAATTAAGTGGTAATGTCTTCTCTCAAGCTTTATAATTTATTATTTCATTCTCAAACCCCTCAAAATATTCTTATTATATTATTATATAACAATAGAATTATCCTAAATATATTATTAATTTTTAATCCTAAATGTTATACTTACAGTTACACACACTTCCATATAATGGGTAACGAACATATTGTTTCTGTGTATGACAAACTACTGCCTTAAGAAATGATGATTGTTAATTTTACTTTACCAACATTCATGGTTGGAAATTATGATTGACAATCTGTTTATATGTTATATATATGATATTTATTATTTATTTATACTTATTTAATTTTTTTATAACACATACCTTTAATACTCTCCATTTTTTAATACGATAACTTTGTTTGAGGAAGTGTGGATTACTACCCCCTCAAAGCGATGTGGTTTGTTCACAGGATCAATGGAATATATAAATTATGATTATAATTAAAAATATGTGACATAAAAAACATTATATGTTAATAATGAAATAATTACCTTTATTTATATATTCTATATATATATTTCTCTCATTTCTTTTATTACCCCTTCACACACTTAAAAAGTGATAACGTCGTTCGTGGACATGTGGACTACCGTCTCCACAACACGATGTGATTCATTTTACATCACAATAATTCTATATAAAAGTAGATATGTTTTAATAATATGTTATTTATGATATAGTTATAATTTTTTAATCATATGGTGTTACTTTCCTTTTCTCCATAACAAACATTGAAAAATAAGAGCATTACTCAGGCGCACGTACAACCTACCATCTCCATGATTGTAACGTTGGTTCGTTTTTCATAACCATATTTAATGATTTATTTTAAATACATAATTAATTAAAAAAATATGACAATTATAACATGATTATTATTTTTTAGATGTTATATAATGACCCCTTTAACCATAGATGATCTACCAATGTTGTTTTTGACACATAATCTGAATTTGTTCTAAACACCCAACATAAACATAATTTTTCAAGAAGTAGTATAAAACATTGTATAAAGAGAAATAAAATTAATTATAAACTTGAAAAAGTTTCTCAATAAATAGAAAATTAAATTAATTTTATTATATAATAAGTGAAAGGATTTTCTCCCTAAAGGAAACTTACAGTAATGAATTTTCATCTCACTTTTTACATCTGTGAGATAAATGTCATATTAAAAACTTGATTATTTTGTGTGGTGTATATAATACAAATTTTGATATATAATGTCATGAATTATTTCATAATAATTGTATTTGAAAATTAGATTCAATATTATTCATTCATGAGGCATATGATTTAAAAATTTTCAAAGTTTATGGCACACCTTGGGATGGTTAAACATTATTTTCCTTAAGAATAGAACTAATGATATGGCAATGGAAGTTCCATTAGAGGAAATTGTATAAAAATATTTCAAAAACCCCATTCATTATTATCTAGTTATTCAGGACTATGTTCAAGTATTATTACTATTTATACACTCTTTGGAACTGAAAATTTTTTAGAATTTTTTTAGAAAACCAAACATTATTTACCCCATTAATTGGAGAACCTGTTTACTTTTAAAAATCATGTTTTAAAAAAATGGTTTCAAAAATATTTTTAAAATGACTTGTTAAAGAAATTTTTATACTTTTTTTCTTTTACCATTATTTTAAAAGGAATATACTTTTCTCTTTTCAAACAATGTATTTTTATAACCATTCACCTTGAAAAAGAATGTATTTTTACCTCGCACAACAAGTACAGATTTACCTATCGTTCTTTCATTGACGGTTCCCTTTCATGACTAATTGGTTACATTATACATAATTTTTTTTCAAAATTGTTTTTCAAAGAAATTTTTTTCCAAAATTTTTTCATAATCATAGGATATTTTCCCCAATTTTTTTTAAAATATCATTTTATTGTATTTCAATTCATCAGCTTCAATATAAACTACTACAAAACTTGATTTATCCAATACTAGGGATTTAACAGTGCTAGCAAAAAATGATGTTAAATACCCCCTTTTTCAGTGACAAAAAACAAGATTAAAAGATGTCTTTAATAATGATAAAAAAAATCGTTAAGAGGGGGCCTTTTTCAGCACTTCTAGAAAATCACTGATAAATTAGATCTTTTAACAGCACTTGTAAAAAACACTGTTAAAGGGGGGTCTTTATCTGTGCTTTTTTAGAAGCGCTGATAAAGACCCCTCTTAATCAATGATTTTTTAGTAGCACTGATAAAGTTATACTTAAAGAAATTCATTAAGAATAATATATTAATATATAAATGTATTTATATTGATATAAATATAATATATATTTTTTAAAATATGTTTTAGATAAGGAAAATAGGATTTTACACTTAATATATAAGATATTTTGTGAAAATAGTTTACAAAATAAATAAAAAATATATTTTCAATTAATAATTTTCTTATTATTTCCGACTAATAGTAATTTAATATCATTTTGATGATAGATAATCAAAATAATAATAAAATATATAAAATATGTTGAAAAAGTAACTCAAACTCCAAACAGTGATAACTTTTGATCTGGGTGTCCATTTATGCTCCACCACATATCAAATCCATTTTTTTCATGAGATCTACACCCTTAGTGACAATAGTAAACCTCTATCACATTCTTAAAGGCTAGAAAATATCATATGATCTCAAAAATAGAGTTTTTAGTGAGGGTTCCCTGATTTTTTGACATTAAATGGATTTTCAACATATTTTAAGGGGGTATTATTTCTTTTGTTGGTGGTGACTAATTTTATTCCAAGGTATTACATTTATATTGATATATTGTTTCGAAATTTTACCATTTTTCATAATTTAATGTTATTTATAATTAAATATATGCAAGTTTCTTATGTTTACTTATAATAAATCACTCATATAAATACATATATCAACATAATTATGTAAAAATGTATATTCTAATACATGTAAATAAATATATATTCTAAAGATGTATTTAAAATATTATCTATCCATTTTTACATTATATATACATATACATATGTGTGTACTAATAAAGTGATATATATTTATATTCTATTCTATTGTATATAATTGAAAATAATATATAATATATTTAAATAAATATATGTATATATATATATAAAACACACACATATATATATTGTATAAATGTATTTTTAAATAATTATATAAATATATGATTGTATTTATATATATATAAACAGAAATATCATTAAATAGACATCAAAACAATATAGTGTAGTGGTAAAGGTGTTCCATCTTTGAAGAAGTGGTGTAGGGTTTGAATTCATGAAGATGCGCATAAGGATAGAAATTAACAAAGTGATGATAAATGGTTGATGGTTCTAAAATCACTGATAAATGGTGGGTGGAGTTCTATTAAAGGGTTCATGGAAGCGCTGATAAAGTGGGTCAAGCTCATAGGTGTCCAAAAAAATATAATTTTACACCCTTTAATAGTGTTGCCTTTATCATTACTAAAAAATGTTAATAAATGCCCCCTTTAACATCACTAAAAAAGTGTTGTTAGAAGACCCTAATAACAATGTTTTTTTATCAGTGTTAAAGGGGGACTTTAACAGTGTTTTTTAGCACTGATTATGTTTTGAACTTTTAACCATGCTCATATTGTCAGTGTTTTATTAGAACTGATAAAGGACTATTCTAGAACTTTTAAAGGCCTATTTTGTAGTAGTGAACCCTTTATTTTTACTCTACATAAGATTTTTTTGTATTGACATCATCTGTGTTCTTCCATTGAATGGTTTATTATTGATTATTCTATGAATAGTATTCACATTCACTTCCTTGAATTATTTGTTATTCCCCATGAAATATTCAATGTCCTTTGATCATTGAAGATTTAATTTACCCCTAAATATCCATTTCATTCATCATAGATGTTACTATTTCCTAAACTAGATACCATTTTACATATGATGTCTACTTTGAAAGTTATTTTATTATTTCTGAAAATATTGACAATTTGGTCTTATTTATTAAATACAGATATTTGATAAGGAATATTATTTATTTTGATTATTCAATTTGGGGAATAATTTGGAAAATAAATGATGGGAGTAGACTAAACATTATATTTATCAAAAATGAATCGATAGGTTCTCGTGATAAAAATTATTTGTGAAAAACAAAATATTTTAAATCGTCATGTGAAAGGTCTTGACGGTATAGGTTTTCACGTGCCATAGACATGACGTCCATTAAGAAAGCATTTACCTAATTTAGTTTCATTTATGTTTCATCCATGTGATTTTGTTTCAATATATCAATGGATACATTTCATTTTTAATTTTTTAGATAGTATGTGTTTTAGTTTCTTACCTTACAATATTTCTTTTTTCTTATCTAGTTATTTTAATGTCATGTTTTTTCATTTATTACATTGTCATGTTGTTTATGTACCTATTTCTTAGTTTATTGATTATATGGAATATGAATTCAGTTATTCAACATTTCATAATTATTATTATCATTGATTTGTTATTTCTTAAACTATATTTTGACCTTACTAGTCATTTTATCTCACCCTTATTATATTTATTTACCAAGGAATCAACAAAAAATACTATGAAAGATATGTAGGGATTTACTACCTAGATTAGAGTTATCCTCAAAGCTATTTATTTTGAAATATGAAGAAATATATTACCAATTAGTTTATTATTTTCTCATGTATATATATATTTTATCAAGACTACTAAACTCTCAGTCCTTTGGGATTTAATTCCTTGTAATCATGTCAATGCAATAGTAGTAGACACCAGCTTTGGGCCTTCTAGGGATGGGTCTCTACAGGTCTCCTCATGGAGACGCTAGGGTTAGTTTTTTTAGTGGAACAGAACCTATAATATGCTTTATGGAAGTTAAGAAGATAAATGGGTAGGGTTTGGTCGATCTAGAAGGTTAAAAACGGGGTAATGAAGTGAGGGGGAAAGTTCCCTTTTATAATTTAGGTTTGGAATTTTAGGAAACTCTAAAAATATTGAAATAATATATATTATTTTTTAATTAAAAATGTCTTAAAAGTGAGTAATTTAAATCCTAAGATGAGTGTGGGTCTGAATCCTCTCAAAAATATTTTTTTTTGAAATGTTTAGGTCATAATTTTAACCTTATCATTTGTATTTAACCCTTAGTTAAACCCATTAACTCTTACCATGACCACTTTTTTTTACTCATTAGGGATAATATAGTTTCTATAAAAGGATAAACGAACCCCAAATGGATCATTGATGAAATGTTTAATCTTATTGTAGTTATTTGGCCGAATTTATTTTTTGAGGAATTGTATATCATTTAATAAAATATTATTTATTTTAAAGTATCATTTTTTTGATAGTATTCAGTATTTTTTTTTAAAAATATCCAAACTTCATGATAACATCGAACCAAAACTTATAATATATCACTAAAATGTCTAAATTATCTATAAAATCCATAGATGCCATTAATTATGTCAAATTTTATTTATTTTAATGTTTTTTATATCATTTTTTTTATATCCATTAATTAAACTATTACTACGTCTATATTATGAAAGCATTTAATTAAATTATTTCATCTCTAATAATATTAAATAAATTATCATGATGAAGATAAATTTATTATATTTCAAATTAATATGTATAGTCTAATTTATATTTTCTATAACCATGTATTAAAAATGTAATACTTATTAAAAACATGAGTATGACAATTTTAACTTATCTTTTAATAAAACATAATAAATGTCTTATTCTCATCCAATTGGCTTAACAATAGTATAATTTATGCGTAATGATGATTTTTTTAGAAAAAAACTCATTAAATGAAATTAGGAAAAGTGTTGGGGTATATTTATAATATCATTTATATCCATAATTGCATAATTTACCCTTAACTATGGTAATTAAAATATTACTAAATTTTACTATTCATATGACAAAAAATAACAGAAACCTATTTACATATTTTGGACCCACTAATTCCAAATATAGAATCAGTTTTTAATAATTCAAAACATAGAATTTGTAGTAATTAATTTAAAATTAATCTTGTTGACGGTGTGAGAAAACAAGTTATTAATGTTTGAACCTACAAAAGATTACAACATTTTTATATCTAAATTCATTGAAAAATAGAATAAAATAACCAAAATTGTATTAAATGGTAAAAATAATCTATTTATACTTTAAAAAAATTCAATAATATAATTTAACACTTAAATTATTTTGATGAAAAAACGTGTTTTCAATTAAAATTTAGTATTTTTCACTATTCATCAAAACATGAAACTTATCAGAAAATTACCAAAAATTTAACTAAAGTAAAATTTTATATTTATAATTAAAAGATGAAGTTTATTTATTCAAATGGAATTCAAAAAATTTTCAAAAATTGGATTTAAAATAGGTTCTCCATTAAAAACCATTAAACCGTTTTTATAAAAAAATAGGTTTTATGTGTAATATTGGGTTTTTTATTATCTTATACCTCTAAAATATATTATATGAATATCAAAAATATTTTACTTAATATATAAAATTTATAATTAATTAATATCATTCTATAATAGTAATTAATTTAATTTATTGGAATAAACTGACTGTGAGCATAAAAACAGTTCTTTAAAAAACATCCCATATATATTCAGTTGGTTACAATATTAATTTTATAATAATTTAGAACCAATGAATTCACCCATATATTTTCATAAGTTATTTAATACTATTCATAACCACTAACTTAAGAAGTGAGATACCAGAAAATCATGGGGTGTTACAGGTGATATACGAACATCAGGTGTTTATGTTAATGTATTTCATCTACAAGGTGGATATTTTTGAACATTATTCAGTCAATATTGTAAATTAAATGATTTTAATTACATGCATTATGTCATGACACAACACTAAAAAAACCATGAGTTGGTACCTTCTAAACATGATGTGTCGTTTTAAAAGAAAAATATGCACTGATTAACACAAATCACGTCCCATACAGAGGATCGTAGTCGGTTCGGGATCTGGGAAACCGGTATCATCATAAATGTTTCACCTAATAAAAGATATTACCTGAAAATTTAAAATTCAAAACGTACGGTGAGAATAAGAATGCCCAGTAAGTGGTTTAAAATAAACAATGAAACTTTTGAAATCATTTTTTAAAAACTTATCCAAAGAAAATTCTCTTATAGAAAATTGTAACACATGTAACATAACATAAAAGTGCGCAACTATGATTTTCAAGGAATACATGAATCAATTAGGAAATTTTCAAAAAGGGGTAGTAAAAGATATCCTAAACAAGTATGTTAAAGGATGTTCACCCAAAATGAAACTCTAGGTAAGGTATTTACATCTCACTTTTTACATCTATGAGATAAATGTCATGTTAACCATTTAATTATTTTCTGTGGTGTATCTACTACCCATTTTGATAGATTATATCATTAATTATTTTATCTTTATGGTATTTAAAATGTTCATTCAATATTATTATTTCATCGGCCTTGTGATTTAAATTATTTTAGAGTGGTATGGGACACTTTGGGATGATTAAAGATTATTTTACTTATGACTAGTACTAATTATATTTTAATTGAATTTCCAATCTAGGATATTATATATCCATTTTTAAATAAACAATTTCTTTATTATCTTGTTATTCATTACCATTTTCATTTATTTGTACTATTTTTCAACTCTTTGGTACTCAAAATGTTTTAGGAATTTTTTTAAGAAAACTAAACATTATTTATCTCTGTATTTAGAAAACATGTTTTCTTCTAAAACCAATTTTTTTATAAAAAAATTCAATTTTTTTAAATGATTTGGTAAAGAAATTATTACTCTTTTTTTATCGTTGTTTTCAAAGGAATCATCTTATTACATTATGAAAAAATCATTTTTTAAACCTTTAACAATGAAAAAAATGTTCTTTTACCTCATATTTCAAGTGCAGATTTACCCACCATCATTTATTTGATGCTTCCTTTTCATGTATAAAAGGTTAATTTCAATGAAAATGTTTTTAAAACTGATTTTCAAAGAAAAAAATTTCGAAACTTTTTTTCATAATAAAACGATATTTTCCTCAAGGATTTTTTTTAAATATCATTTTATAGTATTTTTATTCATCATCAACAATAACCAATTATTTTTACTCCACTTGTGATTTCTTTATTAATACCATCCTTATTATTCCTTTAGGTGTCTTATTATTTATTTTTTCAAGGATATTATTCACATTTACTTCTTTGAATCATTTTTTATTCCTCTTGAAATATTTAATCTTCTATGATCTTTAAACATTGAATTTCCCACTAATTATCCATTTAATTCAACATGTATATCACTATTACCTAAACCCTATACCATTATACATATAGTGTCTTCTTTAATAGTTTTTTATTATTTGGGAAAATATTGATTATTTTATATCCATTATTCAGTAATGATATTTTATAAGGCATATTATTTATTTTGACTATTCGATACGAGGAATAATATGGACAGGCAATGACAGGAGGAGCCAAAAATTTATATAGGTCCTCAATGAATCAATAGGTTCTCATGAGAAAAATTAGTTTCACAAATTAGAATTGTTTAATCTGTCTTGTGAAAGGTATTAATGGTATAGGTTTTCATGTGCCTCAAACATGATGTCTATTAAGAAATCATTTCCCTCATTTAGTTTTAGATAGAATGTGTTTTAGTTTCTCACCTTGCCATATTTATTTTTCATTATCTAGTTATTTCAATGGAATGTGTTTTCAGTTATTACCTTTCCATAATATTTATGAACATCCTTCTTATTTTATTGCTTATATAGTAAAATTACTTCTCAGTTTATTCATTATATGGAATGTGATTTCAGTTATTAACTTTCATTTTAGTTATTTAGATAGAATGTGTTTCAGTTTCTTACCTTCCCATATTTATTTTGCCTTATCTAGTTATTTCAATGGAATGTGTTTTCAGTTATTACCTTTTCATAATATTTATGAGCATCCATCTTAGTTTATTGATTATTTAGTGAACTTCCATCTCAGTTTATTGATTATATGGAATATGAGTTCAGTTATTCACCACGTCATAATTATTATTCTCATTGATTCATTATTACTTCTGCTATTTTTCCCCTTTTCTGAGAATTTGAGGTCACCCTTTTTATGTTTATTTCCCTAGGAATCCAAGAAGTGTACTTTGAAATATATACAGGGGTTTACTAGATGGAATAGCCTTATCCTTGAATCTATTAATTTAGAAAGAATAAAAAATTATTTTTTAATTAATGTATTATTTTCTCCTGTATGTATCACGTTTACAAAGAATACTAAAAACATGATCCTTCGAGATTTAATTGCTTGTTATATTACCAATGTAATAGTAGAATACATAGACTCTAGGACTTCAGGGGTCAGGTTATTTCTTTTGATATCAGAGGAAGTTTAGTATCATCTATGGGAACTAGATTTAGGAAAACATAGGTTAGAGAACAAACACCTAAGTTAGAATTTGAGGATAAGTATAGAATAAAATCCTTGAATTTTTGTAAGGTAGAGATTATGTGGTTCCTTATAGAAATACACCCATGTCTAGATACTACAATTGTATGTGGTTTTGATACATATGTATCTATGATTAATAACTATGACAAGGTATTTTGAGCCTATCTTAGGGTAACCTGGTATACAACAACGAGCCTTACTGCACAACTACTTTGACACTTCTAGGGGATATGTTTAGGATAATTTACATTTTCTTTAAAAACCACCATGAAGGATTTTTACCATGAATAACCTAGGTTAAAACTAGGGTGTTTAGATATAAAATAGGGTATCATGATTTAAAAGTCATATAAATTATATTATGGATAAAATATAGTCTATGGAAAGATCTATGTGGAAATAAGTGGATGAAGTATTTATGTATTAGGGTTATATTGAAAAATTTATTTAAAAGTCTATTTTGTGATTAACCTAATTTAGTGTATTTCCATCATATTTATTTTACGAATTATATAAACTTTGTTTTAGAAAATGATAAAAAATATGCTGGGTGATAACCAATCAAATATGGAAAGGTTGTGGGTCTTAAACCCATGACCAAAGGATGATAAGGGTTTCTTTCCAACCACTATCCTATGAAATTTCATGGTTACTTTTTCATTGTTTTTAGTTAAAACATTTGATGAATAAATGTTTATGATAAACCAATAGTTTCACTTTTGAGGATTGAAAATTAATCTATTGACCATATTGGTTTTGGAATACAGTTAAAGAAAATAGTTAGAATTTTCACTCTTTTATAGGCCACATGATCCTTTAAATGTTTCTTCTAGTGCTTCTAGCATAAAAATCCTTATTGGTAATTAATTTCTAGGAGTAATGGAATGAATTAGAATTTGATCAATGCACATCCAAATTTTAGGATTTTTCATATGAAATTGAAATCTATCATATAATAATATTTCATTATATTCTTAAGTTGTAAAATAATTACCCAACATTACGAAAATGTCTTAAAAATTAAATGTTTTCCTAATATCTTAATTTCTATTGAATCTGTGGTCTTCTAAATCATCACAGATTTATGGCATTGAGGTCCTCAACTTTTAAATGACAATTCACTTGTTTGTGATTGATAAACCCATTCACTCCTTATAAATATTTACATTTTTCCTGCAAGTACAGATCTCTATATTACGTAGATGTTCTCCTATATAGATACCTAGTTACATGGTAGTCCATGTGACCTATTTTCTTTCTATTTTGTCTTTTATAGTGGATGACGTATAAACCCTTCTCATGATGTGGGATTTCAAACATAAGAAGTATCAAACAATCTATCACCATGATCGAGTTTAAAATGTGGGGATGTAATTTAAATAAGGTGGGGAGAATGTGATGAACTGAAAATCTAATGTAAGGACCTTTTATTCGATAGCATGTATGACATGCAACACCAAACATGTAAGGTAATGTAATATCTAGATACTTTATAAAATATTTACTATTTAAAATAGATTCTATGTATTTTAATACATTAAACACCGAGTTACCTTGTGTTGAATGCAAGAGAGGTCTTCCATGATAGATTATGTTACATCCAAGAGTGACCTTCCTCAATAGCTTGTGTTACATGAAAAAATGTCCATCCTTGATAGCTTCCATTACACGCAAGACCAATTTTCTCAAATAATAATGTATTATTAAAATATTATTATGTAATATAATATGATATAACCTTGCCGTTATGTTTGAAGTTATAAATATTATTAACTAACTTATGAAAATTTATGGTTTATATAAATATAAAATTAATTCATTGGTTACCAACTAATGATAAATGAAAATATGAACCAATTGGATATAAAAAAGAAATATTATTATTTATAAACATCCAAAGAAGTTTGGTCTTAATAAACATAGTTAATTAAAATTAATGAATGAGTTTAATGAAATATATTCTTTATATATTAAATAAAATATTTTTTATATTAATCCATTATGTTTGATATGCATAAGATAATAATTAACTGTATTTTACATATAAAACCTATATTTTTATAATGGAAATTTTAGAACATTTTAATAGAGAACCCATTTTAAATTATAATTATGACACTTTAATTGATTTAATATGTAAAAAAAACTTAATCATGGAAATATAAATATAATAAATTTTTTAGTATGAATATTTGATATTTTTTTGAAACATTTCATTTTTAATGAATAGTTAAAAATACTGAATTTTAGTTCAAAACTTCTTTTTTATCTAATTTATTTATAAGGTTAAAATATATTTTTAATTGGTTTTAATTTTTAATTAGATAATATTTTTATAAATTAATAAAATTTAAGTCATTGGAATAAATTTTAATTTTAAATTGATTATTAAGAATATCAAACTATCGTACCTTTTTACCTTAAAAACATGCATTGTCGTCCCATCTTTGGGATTAAATTTCAATTAATTTCTACAACTTCTGTGATATGAATTTGGAAAAATGGATTCCATATTTGGAATAAAAATAATTTATAATTTCATATAAGACCAAATTTATTTTTCATAAAAATATAAGTGAACGTGATTAAAATTATTTACAATTATTAAGGAAAAATTAAGCTTTATAAAGGACTAAACCTTTTAGTTAATGGGCCAAATTACCTATAAACTTCTCCAAAACCCCTTTTATTTAGATAATTAGGAAATTAACCTTCCCATATTTAGTTTCGTTGGTTTTTTATGACAATTTTTTAGTTAAAACATGGGTACACCTAACTTGATTTCAAATGACCAAGTGAGTCCTTTTCCTCCCTTATAAAAGGCTGCCACCACTCCCCATTCTGGAAACATCTCAAACCACTTAGAATTGGAAAATATATTCCCATATAGCTTCCCAACATCCCTCCACTATAACATTAAGCCTACATTTTATTATAAATACTTCTAAATAATCCTTTTGGTAGAAACCAAAAATAGTTACCCAATTAAGAGGTAATGTCTTCTCTCAAGATTTCTAATTTTTTATTTCATTCTCCAACCCCTCAATATATTCTTATTATATTATTATATAACAACATAATTATCCTTAATATTCTATTAATTTTTAATCCTAAATGTTATACTTACACTTACACACACTTCCATATAATTGGTAACGAACATATTGTTTCTGTGTACGAAAAACTACTGCCTCAAGAAATGATGATTGTTCATTTTACGTTACCAACTTTCATGGTTGGAAATTATGATGGACACTCTGTTTATATATTATATATATGATATTTATTTTATCTTTATACTTATTTAATTTTTTTATAATGCATACCTTTAATACTCTCCACTTTTTTAATACGATAACTTTTTTTGAGGAAGTGTGGATTACTGTCCCCTCAAAGCGATGTGGTTTGTTCAAAAGATCAATGGAATATATAAATGATGATTATAATTAAAAATACGTGACATAAAAAACTTTATATTATAATAATGAAATAATTACATTTATGTATATATACTATATATATATTTATCTCATTTTTTTTATTACCCCTTCACACACTTAAAAAGTGATAACGTCGTTCGTGGAAATGTGGATTACCGTATCCTCAACACGATGTGATTCATTTTACATCACAATAATTCTATATAAAAGTATATATGTCTTAATAATATGTTATTTATGATATAATTATAATTTTTGAATCATATTGTCTTACTTACCTTTTCTCCATAACAAACATTGAAAAATAAGAGCATTACTCAGGCGCAAGTACAACCGACCATCTCCATGATTGTAACGTTGGTTCGTTTTTCATAACCATATTTAATGATTTATTTTAAATGAATAATTAATCAAAAAATATGACAATTATATCATGATTACTATTTTTTAGATGTTATATAATGACCCCTTTAACCATAGATGACCTACCAATGTTGTTTTTGACACATAATCCGAATTTGTTCTAAACACCCAACGTAAACATAATTTTTCAAGTAGTAGTATAAAAAATAGTATAAAGAGAAATAAAATTAATTATAAACATGAAAAAGTTTCTCAATAAATTGAAAAATAAATTAATTTTATTATATAATAAGTGAAAGGATTTTCAACCTAAAGGAAACATACATTAATGGATTGTCATCTCACTTTTTACATCTATGAGATAAATGTCAAATTCAAAATTTGATTATTTTGTGTGGTGTATATAATACCAATTTTGATATATAATATCATGAATTATTTCATCATAATTTTATTTGAATATTAGAATCAATATTATTCATTCATGAGGATTATGATTTAAAAATTTTCAATGTTGTATGGGACACCTTGGAATGGTTAAACATTATTTTCCTTAAGAATAAAACTAATGATATTGCAATGGATGTTCCATTAGAGGAAATTGTATAAAAATATTTCAAAAAACCCTTTCATTATTATCTATTTATTCAGGACTATGTTCAAGTATTAGTATTATTTTTACACTCGTTGGTACTGAAATTGTTTTAGAATTTTTTTACAAAACCAAACATTATTTATCTCTTTAATTGGAGAACCTGTTTTCTTTTAAAAATCGTGTTTTAATAAAAAAATTTCAAAAATATTTTTAAAATGATTTTTAAAGAAATGTTTATACTTTTTTTCTTTTACCATTGTTTTAAAAGGAATATTCTTTTCTCTTTTCAAACAATGTATTTTTATAACAATTCAAGTTTCTAAAAGAATGTATTTTTAACTCGCACGAAAATTATAGATTTACCTATCGTCATTTCATTGAAGGTTCCCATTCATGTCTAATTGGTTACATTATAAAGAATTTTTTTTCAAAATTGATTTTCAAAGAATTTTTTTTCCAAAAGTTTTTCATAATCATAGGATATTTTCCCCAATTCTTTTAAATATCATTTTTTAGTATTTCAATTCATCAGCATCAATATAAAATACTACAAAACATGGTTTATCCAATTCTAGGGCTTTAACAGTGCTAGCAAAAAATGATGTTAAAGTCCCCCTTTTTCAGTGATAAAAAAACAAGATTAAAGGATTTCTTTAATAATGATAAAAAAACATTGTTAAAAGGGGGCCATTTTCAGCACTTCTAGAAAATCACTGATAAATTAGATCTTATAACATCACTTGTAAAAAACACTGTTAAAGGGGGGTCTTTATCTGTGCTTTTTTAGAAGCGCTGAAAAAGACCCCTCTTTATCAACGATTTTGTTTCAGCACTGATAAAGGTATACTTAAAAAAATTCATTAAGAATAATATATTAATATATTAATATTTTTTATATTGATATAAATATAATATATATTTTTTAAAATATGTTTTTCATAAGGTAAATAGGATTTTACAATTAATATATAAGATATTTTGGAAAATAGTTTACAAAATAAATAAATAAAAATATTTTCAATTCATAATTTTTTTATTATTTCCGATTAATAGTCATTTAATATCAATTTGAATATAGAAAATCAAAAAAAATAATAAAATATATAAAATATGTTGAAAAAGTAACTCAAACTCCAAACAGTGATAAATTTTGATCTGGGTGTCCATTTATGCTCCACCACATATCAAATCCAATTTTTTGATGAGATCTACACCCTTAGTGACAATGGTAAACCTCTATCACATGTTTAAAGGCTAGAAAATTACATATGATCTCAAAAATAGAGTTATTAGTGAGGGTTCCCTGGTTTTTTGACATTAAATGGATTTTCAACCTATTTTAAGGG
This sequence comes from Viscum album, assembly GCA_963277665.1. Classification (NCBI taxonomy): domain Eukaryota; kingdom Viridiplantae; phylum Streptophyta; class Magnoliopsida; order Santalales; family Viscaceae; genus Viscum; species Viscum album. Next base: position 980,553,093 of record OY728148.1, on the reverse strand, counting down.
GGTCTTATTGCCTCTGTTGGTGGTGACTAATTTTATTCCAAGGTATTACATTTATATTGATATATGGTTTCGTAATTTTATCATTCTTCATATATTAATGTTATTTATAATTAAATATATGCATGTTTCTTATGTTTACTTATAATAAATCACTCATATAAATACATATATCAACATATTTATGTAAAAATGTATATTCTAATATATGTAAATAAATATATATTCTAAAGATGTATTTAAAATATTATCTATCCATTTTTACATTATATATACATATACATATGTGTGTACTAATAAAGTGATATAAATTTATATTCTATTCTATTGTATATAATTGAATATAATATATTATATATTTAAATAAATATAAGTATATATATCACACACACACACATATATATATTGTATAAATGTATTTTTAAATAATTATATAAATATATGTATATATTTATATATATATATAAACAGAAATATCATTAAATAGACATCAAAACAATATAGTGTGGTGGTAAAGGTGTTCCATATTTGAAGAAGAGGTGTATGGTTTTAATCCATGAAGATGTGCATAAGGATAGAAATTCACAAAGTGATGATAAAAAGTGGCAGGTTTTAAAATCACTGATAAATGGTTGGTGGAGTGCTATTAAAGGGTTCATGGAAGTGCTGATAAAGTGGGTCAAGCTCATAGGTGTCCAAAAAAATATAATTTTACACCCTTTAATAGTGTTGCCTTTATCATTACTAAAAAATGTTAATAAATGCCCCTTTAACATCACTAAAAAAGTGTTGTTAGAGGACCCTTATAACAATGTTTTTTTATCATTGTTAAAGGGGGACTTTAACAGTGTTTTTTAGCACTGATTATGTTTTGAACTTTTAACCATGCTTATATTGTCAGTGTTTTATTAGAACTGATAAAGGACTATTCTATCACTTTTAATGGCCTATTTTGTTGTATTGAACCATTTATTTTTACTCTATGTAAGATTTTTTTGTATTGATATCATCTGTGTTCTTCCTTTGAATGGTTTATTATTGATTATTCTAAGGATAATATTCACATTCACTTCATTGAATTATTTGTTATTCCCCATGAAATATTCAATCTCCTTTGATCATTGAAGATTTAATTTACCCCTAATTATCCATTTCATTCATCATAGATGTTACTATTTCCTAAACTAGATACCATTTTAAATATGATGTCTACTTTGATAGTTATTTTATTATTTCTGAAAATATTGATAATTTGGTCTTCTTTAATTAATACATATATTTGATAAGGAATATTATTTATTTTTAATATTCAATTTTGGGAAAAATTTGGAAAATAAATGATGGGAGTAGACTAAACATTATATATATCCAAAATGAATCGATAGGTTCTCGTGAGAAAAATTATTTGTGAAAATCATAATATTTTAAATCATCATGTGAAGGGTCGTGACAGTGTAGGTTTTCACGTGCCATAGACAGGACGTCCATTAAGAAAGAAATTACCTAATTTAGTTTCATTTATTATTCATCCATGTGATTTTGTTTCAACATATCTATGGATACATTTCATTTTTAATTTTTTAGATAGTATGTGTTTTAGTTTCTTACCTTAAAATATTTCTTTTTTCTTATCTAGTTATTTTAATGTGATTTTATTTCATTTATTACATTGCCATGTTGTTTATGCACCTATTTCTCAGTTTATTGATTATATGGAATATGAATTCAGTTATTCAACATTTCATAATTATTATTCTCATTGATTTTTTATTTCTTATACTATATTTTTACCTTACTAGTCATTTTATCTGACCCTTATTATATTTATTTACCAAGGAATCCAAGAAAAATACTATGAAAGATATGTAGGGATTTACTACCTAGATTAGAGTTATCCTCAAAGATATTTATTTTGAAATATGAAGAAATATAAGTAGTAATTAGTTTATTATTTTTTCATTTATATATATATTTTATCAAGACTACTAAACTCTCAGTCCTTCGGGATTTAATTCCTTGTAATCATGTCAATGAAATAGTAGTAGACACCAGCTTTGGGCCATCTAGGGTTGGGTCTCTACAGATCTCCTCATGGAGACACTAGGGTTAGTTTTTTTAGAAGAACAGAACCTATAATATGTGTTATAGAAGATAAGAAGATAAATGGGTAGGGTTTGGTCAATCTAGATGGTTCAAATTAGTGTAAGGAAGTGAGGGAGAAAGTTCCCTTTTATAATTTATGTAGGGAATTTTAGGAAACTCTATAAATATTAAAATAATATATATTATTTTTTAATTAAAAATGTCTAAAAAGTGAGTAATTTAAATCCTAATATGAGTATGGGTCTGAATCCTCTCAAAAAATAATTTTTAGAAATGTTTAGGTCATAATGTTAACCTTATCATTTGTATTTAACCCTTAGTTAAACCCATTAACTCTTACCATGACCACTTTGTTTTACTCATTAGGGATAATATAGTTACTATAAAATGATAAACGAACCCCAAATGGATCATTGATGACATATTTAACATTATTTTAGTTATTTGGCCGAATATATTTTTTAGGAATTGTATATCATTTAATAAAATATTATTTATTTTAATGTATCATTTTTTTTATTTTTGATAGTATTCAATATTTTTTTTAAAAAAATATCCAAAATTCATGACAACTTAAAACCAAAACTTATATTATATCACTAACTTTTCTAAATTATCTATAAAATCCATGGATGTCATTAATTATGTCAAATTTTATTTATTTTAATGTTTTTTATATCATTTATTTTTTATTTCCATTAATTAAACTATTACTATGTCAATATTATGAAATATTTAATTAAATTATTACATCTCTAATAATATTAAATAAATTATCATGATGAAGATAAATTTATTATATTTCAAATTAATATGTATAGTCTAATTTATCTTTTCTATAACCATGTATTAAAAATGTAATACTTATTAAAAACATGAGTATGACAATTTTAACTTATCTTTTAATAAAACATAATAAATGTCTTATTCTCATCCAACAGGCTTAACAAGAGTATAATTTCAGCCTAATGATGATTTTGGTAGAAATCAACTCATTATATGAAATTATGACAATTGTTGGGTTATATTTATATTATCATTTATATCCATAATTGCCTAATTTACCCATAACTGTGGTAATTAAAAGATTACTAAATTATACTATTCATATGAAAAAAATAACAGAAACCTATTTACATATTTTGAACCCACTAATTCCAAATATAGAATACATTTTTCATAATTCAAAACATAAAATTTGTAGTAATTAATTTAAAATTAATCTTGTTGACGGTGTGAGAAAACGAGTTATTAAAGTTTGAACCTGCAAAAGATTACAACATTTTTATATCTAAATTCATTGAAAAATAGAATAAAATAACCGAAATTTTATTAAATGATAAAAATAATCTATTTATACTTTAAAAACATTCAATAATATAATTTAACACTTAAATTATTTTGATGAAAAAAAGTTGTTTTCAATTAAAATTTAGTATTTTTCACTATTCATCAAAACATGAAACTTATCAAAAAAATACCAAAAATTTAACTAAAGTAAAATTTTATATTTATAATTAAAAGATGACGTTTATTTTTTCAAATGGAATTCAAAAAATTGTCAAAAATTGGATTTAAAATAGGTTCTCCATTAAAAGACCATTAAACCGTTTTTATAAAAAATTGGTTTTATGTGTAATATGGGGTTTTTATTATCTTATACCTCTAAAATATATTATATGAATATCAAAAATATTTTACTTAATATATAAAATTTATAATTAATTAATATCATTCTATAATAGTAATTAATTTAATTTATTGGAATAAAATGACTATGAGCATAAAAATAGTTCTTTAAAAAACATCTCATATATATTCAGTTGGTTACTATATTAATTTTAAATTAATTTAGAACCAATGAAATCAGCCATATATTTTCATAAGTTATTTAATTCTATTCATAACCACTAACTTAAGATGTGACATACTCGAAAATCATGGGGTGTTACAAGTGATATACGAACATCAGGTGTCATGACCCAACACTAAAAAAACCAAGAGTTGGTACCTTCTGAACATGATGTTTTGTTTTAAAAGAAAAATATGCACTGATTAACAGACATCACGTCCCATACAGAGGATCGTAGTCAGTTCGGGATCTGGGAAACCGGTAACATAAGAAATGTTTCACATAATAAAAGATATTACCTAAAAATTTAAAATTCAAAACGTACGGTGAGAATAACAATGCCCAGTAAGGGGTTTACAATAAACAATTAATCTTTTGAAATTAATTTTTAAAAACTTATCCAAAGAAAATTCTCTTATAGAAAATTGTAACACATGTAACATAACATAAAAGTGCTCAACTATGATTTTCATGGAATACATGAATCAATTAGGACATTTTCAAAAGGGGGTAGTAACAGATATCCTAAACAAGTATGACATATGAATGTTTGAGAACAAATTAAACTGTTATGAGTAATACTTAATCAAAGATGCTTGTGAAGTAAAAAAACTTCAATTTCATATGTTGGTTAGTATTTTACACGAATCATTCCTCAAACATTTAATTGTGATATCAATAAGAACTTGATAAAAACATAAGGGCTATAGTAGTGAATGAATAGACATATAATCTTTAAAATAACTTGTAACATGACTTGAATATGTGGCTTCAACATTTAATATAGACATTCATGAACATATCACTGAGGTTCATCCCTAAGGTGTCAAAAAAGAAAAATTACCGAGGTTATTCACCAGGGTTTCGTGAAACATTTCATCTCTAGAGATTAATTCTTTACCCAATGCATTGGAGCACTATCAGGGCACACCCTTAATATGTCAATACTTTCATGTGACCCACATAAATAAATAATTTACTTAAACGGGGTTTTATATTCAAGATGCCCCATACCACCTTGAATAGTTCATTCATAGTTGGTCATAGTAGTTGTATATATCTTATCAGTGATAAAGGCTTCTAATGATTAAAAACCAAGCTAACAATCACATGACCGTTAATAAAAGGAAAGAAGAAAGATAGATTATGGTACATACATTGAAATATAAGGTACTGAAAGGAAAGAAAACTAGAATTTATCACATGAAAGTTTGTTCTTGGAATTCTAAAATTTTATCATCCAATTGATTACAAGGTTAACCAAAAATCTCAAGTAGGGTTTTGAGCTTCAACATGCTAAAACATTCAATATTGATTAGACTTTTCATGATACTGAATAATGTCTATGATAGAAATCATGAATCTTCACCAAAAGTAACATCATTTAAAACGTATGGAAAACAAATAAGTTACTCTTAAATGTAGATATAAGTTTTTTTTACACCCTATTTCTTATGTTTTTAAAACTCCACCTAAACATGAGACTTAATGTGTAAGGACCTTAACAACAGAATTCTAGGTTAATGCATCACATAATATATATTTATATACCCAAATTCAAACTGAAATATAGGCACACCCATTATTGTTAATACCCTATGAATATTATTTCAAAAACATTTTTAATAGGGAAGGTCATTCCCTTAGTCATAAAAATTTGTTTATAAAAACCTATAATAAATAATGTTATAAAAACCGGATCATATATATAACATTTTCAAAATTTATTTTTTATTTAAATATGAAATTAAGTGTATGTGATTATGTGCAGTGTGTGAACAATTATACACAAACATCATTCGTATAACCGATGTAGAAAGGTCATGCCCATTACTGCATATAACCGACATATATACATATAACCAAAATCAGATATGTATTTACAAAACATCAAAACGAGGCCAGGTATAATCCTTAAATTCTTTAATCTATTTGAATGCAAGGGAACCTGAAGGCCTTGGTTCAACATTTAAGAGCGTTTGGACTAAACCATAAGGTCAAAAATATATATATATATTTCGAATATATAAGTGTATATATTCTCAAAGAAGCAGAACAAGAAAAAACTAAAAACCCTTACTTTAAAAACCATGGAAAGGAGGACATCCGGGAGGGTTGGTCGGGCTCGCTGGAGACTTGAATAGGAGAGAAGAACCGAGAGGTCATGGATATTTATATACAAAATCTCACCCACCACCTTCCACGCAAAAATGTACCCACATGCATTGTATTCAATGGGGGGGTGTCGTGCATGAAGAAAACGAGGAGACATGGGGGTCCCTGGTGCTCAGAGGTGATGAAAATGAGAGGTGTTCCATAGGTAGGGTTACTGGTGTAAGCCACATGTGGAGGAAGAAGATGACGTGACTAGGGGAAATGTCGGGTAAAAATGGATGGTCTAGATCGATCCCAACGTCGATCCAAGGGATGAGATGTGTCCGCTATTTTAAAATAATTGAGCAGCTTATATTAGATCTAAGTATCATTGGACGGTCTAAGATCGATGTGAAAATTTAAAAACCTCGAACAGACATGATTAGATCATTCCAGATCGAACTATTAAAAAAACAGTAGGGAGAGACGCGGTCAGTGTGGGTCGAACGCGGGATCGGAAACAACATCCCGGATCACGGGCGACGCGATCCAATGGTCCAGATCATGTTTCGCCCAAAAAAATGCTTCCCACATCAAAACGGAGAGCGGTTTTCGCCTCCCTTATAACCACAAGCCTCCCAACAAGTGCTCAAAAATCACACAACACCCACGAAGGGGGACCAATACACGGGCTACCACCTGTAGGACTTGGCCTACCCAGACCCCGCCGCATCCTCGCGCATGTACTGGTGCGCCTATGCACAGTTTCTCCCTCCCGAGCACCCATCATGGATCCTCTGCCTGAGCTCGGTCCATCCTTGGCTTGGGGATGAGGGTCAAGCACAACCACTTCTTGTGAGTTACCTCCCATAGCTCTAGCCAAAAAGGGCTGTCCCTAGTGGCCAAATGTTTTTTGAAAAAGATACACTTAAAAAAGGTTTAAAGAAGTGGAAACAATCTATTTATTAAAACTATATAGAATTTTATATTATTAAACATTGATGAATAAAAATTAAACTTTTTTTAGTTAGAAGTATTTCTAAAATAAAAAATACTAATCCCTTTTTTTTAATTCAAAAAGTTACGAAAATGAAATTTTAATAAACCTACATTATAATTTATATACTAGTATCCATGAAAACATAGTTCAATCAAAAAATAATTTAATTTGAAAAAATTAAACTTATATTATAACATTATTTATGAAATGAAAATCATTACATTGTATTTGAAAATTTCGCAAAGTTTTTTGAATTCCTTAATTCATTTAAAAATCACTTATGGGTGAAATGAAGTTTTACACCATATCCATTTAGAGGTCATAAATGATGGTTTAATTATAAACTTAATCATAACTCAATTATTTCGAAAATAATTAATATTTAAATAAGTTCACTTATCTTAACAAGGTCCAACGACTATTTTTTTATAATCGTTAGCTTCCAACAGTCACTAGAGAAACGATCAAAAAAGGTGTCCTATAAAACAAAACCTCACGGTGTCCTAAAACTCAAAATGAAGAAGATGGTGCTTCCCATTCTGCTAATGCTCATCATGGTTTTTATGATCATAGTGGTGATGTTTTTTTCTTTAGTTGACTCGAAGGATCTCCTTTACCTACTGGGACTCGTTGTGGTGATTGGGGGTCATCCATTACTTCTGATTGGGTTTTTAATACATATATTTGGGTGGCATGATTACTCTTTAGATATTGGTGTATTGTAGATACTATAGTGTTCTTATTTAAATAAAGATTCTTATGGTTATTCTTAAAATTTTTGTTCTGTTAAAAGGGATTTAACAAAAGTAAATGCATAATATCATCATTATATGATACCCAAAATTTGTGGTGTTAAATTACTCCCCCATCAAATAATTATTACCCCGCAATTCCTATCATGTAAAATTGCTAAGAGGAAGCTCTCAGTTGTTCCTACCATATCCCCCATCGCAGAGGATCCTCAGGTGCATTCAGCGGAAGACCCAAATTGATGCTCAACTCCTCTAGTTCTTTGATCCAAATAAGGTTCGGGCAGAAGGGGTTGAACTCATGCACCAAACACTCGGGCTTCCAGGGGAGGATTGAATGGTACAATGCTTGGAAATGTCCATATGGACCAATGTAAGAAGAAATTTCAGATTTATATATCGATTGAGAACATCTATGTTATAGATGATGTCGTACAGGATAACGCTGAGGACTTGGTACATGTAGGTCCCATAAACGATTCCCTCTAAAGCACACTCATGAAATTTTACTCTGTCCTTGTATCTCCGGCCTAGGGTGAAACACAAGAAGATCCCTTCATGGTATTTTCCTCTCCTCTTATGCTCGGCGAATTGTGTTGATCTTATACGGTAGTAGAGGGGAGCATTCCCTTGACAGGTGCAGAGAATACCCAGACTGTTTGTCTCCTTAAACAATTACTTGCACATTCCTCACAGGTTTGTGAAGGGATGATACTCATATTCAGAGGTTTTTATTACAATAATGTCTTGTATCTCAGTAGGAAGAGATAAAATGTGGGTTTGTCCTTCCATCTGAAAGTTTAACATGAGAGTTCAATCACTTTAAATACATCCCAAAGCATAAACAATATAAAGGCATAAGAAAGAAGAGATTACAAAATATGTTCTTTATATAACTACTGGTGCACAACTTAAAATGGGGCTAATGGTTTCCCTAGTTCCCTAACACACGAATTCCCTAGACAAGCTCCAAACTATCTATCTCCCTAAAATATATGCAACTAGAGAAATCAGTTTCGATGTCGTGGGAGTACTTATGGTATCTCTATAGTCTGACATGTGGGGTGTACAACTATGAGACAACCCTTTGTACTTGTTGTATATACATAGAACGATAGTCTTTGAATTAAATGATGACAAAGTACATCATTTGACCAAAATGGCCATAGGACAAGACATGACACATGTATGCTACGTGGAGATCTCCCTCTACAGCAGCCTCTTGGAAAGCCAGGAGGGAGGAGATGCCTTTCGCTACAGTGAAGCATCTAAAAATTCCCTCGTAGTACTTCCCACATCATGTGTCAGATGGAAAATGGTCTCGCATCATAAAGATGTAATCCAAACCCGCTCTTCCGTAGATTTGAGTTACTCGGGGAGAGTTGGACACCTCATTGAGATGTTTTCACGACATACGAATAAGGGAATAGTTTATAAACGCTTCATGGAAGTCTATGGAAATTATTGTTTCTAAGGCTTAATTGGGAAGAGACATAACATTGGCACCTTAATTTTCCATCTGAAACTCAAGAAAACTCATTTTTAGTAATGCTGAAGTATATTTTTCTTTGTTTCAGTTCTAGCTTTCCAGAGTAATCCAAACTGAATCCTTTGATACAGACTATGAAAACCTGACCCCAGAAAAACCATGATTCGGTGCCTTCTGAACATGATGTGTCATTTTAAAACAGAAACATGCAGTAATAAATACACAGCACGTCCCACACAGAGGATCGAGTTTGGTTTAGTCACTGGGAAACTAGTAACTTCAGAAATGCTTTATCTAATAAAGGTTGTTACATGAAAATTTAAAATTCAAAACCTAGGGTGAGCATAAGAATGCCTAGTATGGGGTTTAAAATAAACCAATGAATCTTTTGAAATAATTTTTTAAAAACATATCCAATGAACATTCTCTTATAGAAATCTATAACACATATAACATAACATAAAAGTGATCAAAAAATATTTTCAAGGAATACATGAATCAATTATGACATTTTCAAAAAGGGGTAGTAATAGATTTCATAAACAAGTATGATGCATGAATTTTTAAGCACAAATTAAACTGTTAAAAGTAATACTTAATCAGAGTTGCACATGAAGGAAAAAAAACATCAATTTCATATGTTTTTTTACTATTTTACATGAATCATGCCCTAAAATTTTACTTGTGACATCAATATGAACAGGATAAAAACATAAGGGCAATAGTAGTGAAAGAATTGTAATATCATCATGAAAAGATCTTGTATCATGACATGAATATGTGGATTCAACATTTCATTTAGAAATTCATGAACATATCACCGAGGTCCATCCCCAAGGTGTCAATAAAGAAAAATTACTGAGGTTATTCACCAGGGTATCGTGAAGCTTGTAATAACTAGAGATTATTTCTTTACCCAATGCATTGGAGCACTATTAGGGAGAACCCTTAATATGTATTTACTTTCATGTGAGCTATATAAATCAAAACATTACATAAATGGGGTTGTATATTCAAGATGTCCCATACCACCTTGAATAGTTCATTCATAGTTGGTCATAGTAGTTGAATTTACATATCTTATAAGTGAGACATGCATCTAGATGATTAAAAACAAAGCTAACAATCATATGATCATTATTAAAAGAAAGAAGAAAAGCAGATTATGGAACATAAATTTACATCTAAGACACTTAAAGGAAAACAACTAGAATTTATCACAAGCACGTTTGTTCTTGAAATTCTAAAATTTTATCATCCAATTAATTACAAGGTGAACCAAAAATCTCAAGTAGGGTTCTGAGCATGCACATGCTAAAACATTCAATATTACTAAGAATTTGCATAATATTGAATGATGTCCATGATAAAAAGAATTAATCTTCACTATAAGCAATGTAATGATAAAGATATGGGAAACACATAAGATACGCTTAAATGTGGATATATTTTTTGTTTAACACCTAATTTCTTATGTTTTAAAACACCACCTATACTCACGACTTACTGTGTAAGGACCTTAACAACTGAAATCAAGGTTCATGAAACATATAAAATATATGTATGTACCCAAACATAATCTGAAATATTTGGACACCTATTTTTGTTAATCCCCTGTGAATATTAGTCAAAAACGTTTTGAATAGGGCAGGTCATTCCCTTACTCATAAAAATTGGTTTATTAAAACCTACAAAAAAATAATTTTATAAAAACCCGATCATATATATAGTAGTTTCAAAATTTATTTATTATTTAAATATGAAATTAAGTGTATGTGAATATGTGAAGTGCATGAACAATTATACACAAACATCATACATATAAGCGAAGTAGAAAGGTAATTCCCATTCCTGCATATAACCAATGTATATACAAAAAAACAAAAGTATATATGTATTTTCAAATCAAAAAAATGAGGCCAAGTCTAATCCTTACATTCTTTAAGCTATTTGAATGCAAGAGAACCCGAAGGCCTAGGTTCAACATTTTAGAACATTTGGACTGAACCATAAGGTTAAATATATATATATATATATATATATATATATTTGAATAAATAAGTGTATATATTCTCAAATAAGCAAAACAAGGAAAAAATAAAAACACATACATAAAAAACCAGGGAAATGGGGACATCAAGTAGGGTTGGCTGGGCCCGCTGGAGACTTGAACGGGTGAGAAGAACTGAGAGGTATCAGTTATTTATATACCACCACATTGCACAAAAAAACGTACCCACTGGCATTGAATTCAATGGGGGGTGTCATGATTTACGAAAATGAAGAGACATGGGGGTCCCTGGTGGTCAGAGGTTAAGAAAATGAGGTGTGATCCATAGGGTAGGGTTACTGGTTTAACCCATGCACGGAGGAAGAAGAAGATGTGGCTACTGGAAATTCCTAGATAAAACAGACGGTCCAGATCGATCCCAACATTGATCCAAGGGAAGAGATTCATCTGTTATTTTCAAAAAATTGAGCAGCTTAGATTAGATCTATGTTTTATCGGACGGTCAACGTTCGACGTGGAAATTTAAAAACCTCAAACGACCATGATTATATCATTCTTGATTGAACGGTTGACAAAAACTTAGGAGGGTGACAGCGTCGTTGAGGGTTGAGCGTTGGATTAGAAAAAACGACCCAGATCACGCGTGAAATGATCCAACATTATAGATCACGTTTCTCCTGAAAAACTTCTTTGCACATCGAAACAGAGAGTGGTTTTTGCCTCACTTATAACCCCGGGCCTCCCAACGAGTGCTCAAAAATCACACAACACCCACGAAGGGGGCCCTATACACGGGCTCCCGACCATAGGCCTTGGCCTACCCAGACCCCACTACGGCCTCACTCCCGCACTGGAGCGCCTATGCGCTCCTCCTCGATCCCGAGCACCCTTCGGGAATCCTCTGCCTAAGATCAGGCTGGCCTTGGCTTGTGGATGAGGTTCAGGCTCAACCACTTCGTGTGAACTGCCTCCCTCAGCACTAGCCAAAAAGGGCTGGCCCTACTAAGCCAATTTGTTTTTTAAAAAGCTACACTAAAAAAAGTTCTAAGAAGAGGAAACAATCAATTCATTAAAACTATATAGAATTTTATATTCTTAAACATTAATGAATACAAATTTAAATTGTTTAAGTTAAAAGTATTTCTAAAATAAAAAATACTAAACCCGGTTTTAACTCAAAAATTTACGAAAAGGAAATTTTAATAAACCTACATTATAATTTATATACTAGTATCCTCAAAAACAAAGATCAATCAAAACCTAATTTAATTTGTTAAACATAAGCATAGTTTATAACATTATTTATGAAATTAAAATCGTTACATTGTATTTGAAAAATTCACAAAGTGTTTTGAATTCCTTAATTCTTTTCAAAATCAATTAAGGGTGAAACAATGTTTTACATCATATCCTTTTTGAGTTCATAAATGTTGGTTTAATTATAACCTTAATCAAAACTCAATTATTTGGAAACTAATTAATAATTAAATAAGTTCACTTATCCTAAAAAGGTCCCACAACTAATTGTTTATAACCGTTAGCTTCCAATGGTCACTAGAGAAATTGTCGAAAAAGTGCCCTATAAAACCAAACCATATGGTGTCCTAAAACTCAAATGGAAGAATATGGTGCTTCCCATTCTGCTAATGCTCAGTATTGTTTCTATGATCGCAGTGGTGATGTTTTTTGATTTAGTTGACTCGAATGATATCCTTTACTTACGGGGCCTCGTTGTGGTAATTGGGGGTATTCTAGTAGTTCTGATAGGGGTTTTAATAGGTATATTTGGTTAGCATGATTACTCTTTTGATCTCGGTGTATTGTAGACACTAAATTGTTATTTTTTAAATAAATATCCCTATGTTTATCCTTTAAATTTTTATTTGGTTAAAAGGGATTTAAAAAAACTAAATGCATAATATCATAATTATATGATACCAAAAATTCCTGGTGTTCCACATTGTTTTTTTACTTGTCATAATAATAATTTTCATTTTTTTTTATTTTTATATGTTGGATTTATGTATTATTGAGCTTGAGCTTCATTAATTAGTTCATGTGGGCCTTTTGTTTGGTTTATAAAATGGGCATCTTCTATTAGCATTATTCTGCTTTCCCTTTTGATCTATTTCATCCTCATAAGAGATGTTTATCCATTGATCCTTATAATCCTATGGTTTTCTATTCATCCCTTTTTTCATTCTGTGTGAAACGGATTGGATTGATCTATGGGTGACCCTTGATAGCTTATCCTATGATGACATATGTCGTTATTTTGTTGTTTAAGTGGTTATGTTGGGGTAGTTATCTAGATTTTTCTTATACTTGTTTATATGCTCTAGTATTCCTCTACCCCTACTATAATGACTCCCCGATTTGGAATCTACCTCTCCACTTGTGGGATATTTAGTTGGGCGAAAAATATCCATGGTTTTGGGATCTCTAGTTTTCTTCGAGGGAGAAGAGTAGATGAAGGAGCACTGGTGGGATTCCTTGGCTTACCAAAGAAGATATAGTGATCTAGATAAATTTTGATCAACTTCATCAATTCATGGTGAGGGGTTCTAATTAGGTCCTAGTGTTCCTTGGTGTTCCTTTTACCATGATGGAAATGATGATTATATATGAGTAGAATCTCAATGACACTAACAACAAAACCTAATTACATAGAGGCTCTATGAAAACACATAGTAGAGATTTATCCCTTGTAAGGGGCCTTAGTATGGTATTATTCTTCTTTTCTATCAGTTATTTATTCCATGTATTTGATTATTCATTGGTTCTATGTTGCATGTGTTGTTTGAGTTTTTCCAAGGTGCACAGAATATGATGAATCCCCAACTTGGATCAACTGTGAGTTCTGGAATTTCAAGAACATGAACTTTGGATATTTTCCTCATGTGCCTTTTTCTTTTATGGTTATGTTTCTCTATTAATAACATATCTTTTATAATACCATTTTTTTATAGTGGAATCATGGTACCCCTGCACAATTCATATAATACAAATAGATAAATAATGTCAAAAACCAATGGTACTCTTTGTGATTTGATTACTACTTTATGTCAATATTTTCTATTGATCATCTCCCTTATGTTTAAGTATATTATCTATAATAGGACTTGGTACATATCAGTATTAATATCAATCTCCTTATATATATTCTCATTATAATGTTATCTACTTTAAATGTTTACATGAATCGGTACTTTTTATTCTCTCGTTCATTGTTTATTGTTTGTCAGAATTAGCATGTTACACTTACGATTATGAGAAATCAATACAAGATTTGTATTATTCATGTTTTAGTGATTTATCCTACTATTTATATAATTACAAACATGTTAAATTTTTGTTCTGTAATTTTTAGAAACAAAATTATACCCACACAACTCAATTACTCCATTGAAAGTGGGCTACCTCATAGCACAACCCACAAATTTTTTTATAGAATCTGTTAAAAAATATTTAGTAAGGATTCTATTGGGATCAAATATTATATTACCATTCATGATGTGATAATTGTGGGATAAATGTAATGTAAAAATTAATAAAAATGAACAAAAGATGTAACATAGAAAACCCCACAAATAAAGTGGGGTAAAAAACCCTAGAAAAATAGAATGATATCACTATGGTAAAAGAGGTTAAACATAGTCTCCTTCTATTATAAGGAAAATATCCATGTAATTTACTCTCTTGAGTAAGGTATAATGCACCTAACAAAATACATCACTCAAAATGTTGAAATAGGAAGCTCAATACTTGAGGTGATATTGCTAAAACTGTCAAAGCGCTCTACCTTTTATAGGCAAGTCCCTTACATGATCTTCCTTCTATATTTAACTCCATCAGTTAATTTTTCAACCCATCCTACTAACCACACTATCTCACATTGATAAATCAAGGGGAGAAACTATTTGTGAGAAACAGATGCCAATATATATCACACTAGGATATCTAATTGGGAACCAATAATATTTCAACAATTCTTTTCTAACTTCCAACCATGTTGCTCAAATATCTATGGTTACAATAGAGGATTTTTACTATATTAACTTAACAAAGATAATAAATATCATCATAAAATTAACAAAATTTTCTTCAATATAAAATTTCTACATATCCACTCTTCCTTCCTCCACCACATCTTGAAAAAAGTGATATTGTACCATAATGTGCTTTATCCTGGAATGAAAATATAGATTCCTTTTAATTTTCAAGGTTCTATGATTTTCCCAAAACAATTGGATATACTTCTGTCATTGTCTGGGATCCTCTAGAATCCTTCAAATCTAAATCACTTCAATGCAAGAATATGTAGTTTTCATGTACTGTACCTTAGTCATGGATAAATATATAACAGACTACAACTATGAATTTCAACACACAACTCATCCTATAAAATTAAACACATAACCCAAAGTGTATTTTTGTTGTTCATAGTCACCTACAAAATCTGAATCTGTGTATGCTCTAATAGTGAAATCTTATCCTCAATAACATAATACGGCATATGAGATCTCCTTGATGTATCTATCTATCTTCATTAATATGTTCCAATGCTCCCGTATTTAATTCTCTACATACCAACTAACTTCTCCCACTACATGTGAAATTTCTGGTCCCATATAAACCAAAGATAATATCATACTACACACTGCTGCTGCATAAGGTAATTGAGACATCTCCATCCTCTATAAATCACAGTTATCATTGTTAGGATTCATCATAGAGGATAATATAAAATTAATAGTATGTTGGGTTAATATAGGCTTATAATGTCACATGTGGAAGTATTTCAGGATATTACTGATGAAATTATTTTTTGATAGCTAAATCATACCGTTATTTATATCTCATTAAATCTCTATCTCAAGATATTATTTTTGGTCCTAATTCTTTCATATCATACTCCCATGAGAACTATCAACACGTCATCCAAAAACATTAGAAGAATGATAAAATCATTACCATATGAACCCATGAAATATGCATAAGTATCTGAATGAAGTATTTTGTGTCTAATACTTATAATATAGGAATAAAATCTCTTGTACCAACACCATGGTTCCTTATTAATACCATAAATTTTTTTTCTCAACATAAAAACCAAGTTCATTTTTCCTTATTTTGAAAAACATTCTGATTAGAGAATATATATTTCACTATCAAGATCACTGTGTAGAAAAGTTCTCTTCACATCTAGCTACTCTATAGTTAAACTATATATTTTACACATCCCCATAAGTATTTGAACATTAGTTATTCTAACAATGGGAGAAAATATTTCCTTGAAATCAATAACTTCTCTCTATGCATATCCTTTGACCACCAGTCTTGCATGAGATCTTTACAATTATTCCTTTTCATCCCAATTGATCTTAAAGAATTTATTTTTACTGATATTCTTCATTCCAAGGGTTAATGGATCAATATCCCAAGTATTGTTCTTGTGAAGGGAAACCATTTTTTCTTGATTTTCTTCGATCCATGAGGTTCTTTATGAACTCCACATCACCTCGAAAAAAATAATATGGATTACCATCCTCCATCAATAAGTAGAACACAATATTTCTTTCAGTGATAAATTCTAAATTCCATATTGGTTCTCTTTTATATTAAGTTGATCGTCATAGTCCAAATTCAATCATATCTTGATCACCATGCTCCTCAAAGTAAATTGGTTCTTCTATGGATTCTTCCTCCACCCCAACTATTATTGTATATGAGTTCTCTTTCTTCATGTACCCATTAATCATCACTTGAACCTTATCTTCTAGACATATAACATCCATGTTGATGATATGTATACGGGTAGTGGGGTCCCACATAAGTTACCCCTTCACACCATCAATGTATCCTAAGAATATACATTCATTGGATCTTGAATCCAACTTCATTCATTCCTGATCATTAAAAAATATAGATACATGACCACCATAAGTATGTAACCAATCATAGTTAGTAGGTCTAACACTCCACATATTCATTAGTGTTTTCTTATCAATCATCACAAAAGTAAATCGATTGATCACATAACATGTTCTCTTCAATACATTATCCCATAACTTCTTGAAAATTCCTATAGTCATCAATATCTCCCTTTTTCTATCCAACAAGGTAATGGTCACCCACATTGCCACTCCATTTTGATGAGGAGTGTACAACACCAGGAATTGTCTCTTGATGCCTTCTCATTGAAAAAAATGTATCAAAATCCTCACTTGAATATTTTCAGCCACTGTTAATCCTCAAACACTTGATCTTCTTTCAAAATTCCATTTTCATCAATTCTTTTAATGTTTTCAAGACATTAAATACACATGATTTCATCTTGATTGGGTACACCTAACATCTCATGGAATAATCATTAATGAATTATACAAATCAGCTTTCTTTTCCCAGTGATATAAATAGTTCTTTCCAAATATTTGAATGGATCAACTCTAAGATATCCTTGCTCCTCATTGAAGACATCAAAAAATTCAAGAAATGTTGGTTTCAAAAATCATAACACTCTCAATATTGAAAGGATGCCTTGGTATTATAGGAAGAAACATATGTTCAAAAAAAATCTTCAAGCTTCATTTGAACATAAGACCAAGGTTTTGATACCATGACTTCCACAATGCTATTGTTCAGGTAGTTAACAGGATAACTATTGTAATGTCTCGAAAATTCCATATAATTTTTTAATTTTATAGAATTATTTCGAGACCTCCAAATCTGACAGCGCAGAATTCTGAGGCCCGGGGTTCCCAGAATGATCCGTTGAAGTTTTGTTAAGCATTAATTAGCGCACGAAAGGAGTTTTTTTTAAAAAAGTGGAATAATTTTTAAATGTTACTTGAATTAAAAATCTGAGGGAATTTTTGTGCTCAGAATGGAGGGTTTACCCTAGGAACAACTTAAGTTTAGTTGGTGCGGTCCTCTTATGAGAAAACCAGAAAATGGCATAACCCTAAGTAAAATTATTAAATAAAATTATTTTATTTTTCAAATGCTTATAACTCACGAACGGTTACTCAGATTAAAAATCTGAAACCACCAATGAGAATTTGAGGTTATGCTCTCTTTAAGAGGATACTAAATTTTGTCGGTGCGGGCCACCAGTGAATGTTAGTTTTTGGCCGTAAATAAATAACTAAGTGAAAATTATTTTACTGTAAAATCCATAACTTTTAAACGGTAACTCGGATTGGAAATATGAGAGTACCGTTGTGTTCGTTGTGGCATTTTTCAATTAGGCAGATCCTAACCTCTACCAGCACGGGTTGAGGGTGACCGTTAATAATTTTGAAAACGTTTTTTGGTTACGTGTAGTAACCGCGTGACCGGAGTTTTCTAAATTTTGAACTGTTGTTCAGCTTAAAAATCTTAGGGCATCATTGAACTCGCAGTGCTAGGGTTCTCTTAAGAGAGGGATAATTTCGACCATAGTATGTCGGGTGAAAATGTTATTTTTGCAGAATTTTGAATGATTAATAAAATAACATGTATTGTTATTTTATTTTCCTTCTTTCCTCCAACGAACGAATGATTCTAGCGGGACCGACGATGTGTCAAACAAAAAAATGGCTTAAGTCTTATTTTCTTATAACCACACCATTAGAAATTAGGGAGGTTCATTAATTAAATGAACCTCATTAATTCCCCAAGCATTATACACACCTTCTACTCTCCTATTTATATGGATCTCAGGGAGGGGTGTTGGCACGACTTTACAAAACGACGAAGCTTTGGCAATGTACCGTGATGCCAACCACCAGGAGGATGAGTCTGGTTCTAAAGAGCGGTGACGAGCACCACCGAGTCACGAACCGATGAAAACGATAAAGGTGGTTCAGTCGACCGTCGTCAGTGAACGTCTCTTCTAGTAAGGGTGTTATTTTCATTCATATGTTTTTTCCATATTCCACATTCTTGATATTATACGGTGAATGCAAGTCAACCGACTAACGGGTTGAACCACGATTAATCCATCTTTGTAGGAGGTTATTGTGGGGAATCTTGTGGGGTTAATCTTGTGTTCAATTAAACTATTTATTAAACTCCCTTAATATCCTACATATTGCAATATAACATAGAGGGTGTGGTCCTAACAAACCCAGCCCGAACCCTATGCTATCTTACTTTCCTTACACCGCCTCAGAAGACCACGAACACATCGACGAATGCCGCAAGAGAAGGGTCACGACTTGTCAGCCGCGGCGAACGGAGGAGGCGGCCGACACGATGGCTAACCGAGGGAAGGAAGGCGACACGACCACCACGCCGCCAATGAATGGAAGCTGTAGAGAAGGCCGTACCCACCTCTAGAGGGTTTCGCAGTGCCCACACGCCATCATCAACTCAACAACCGAATGGCCTCTGGGCCTTTTCGGAATCCGGGTGACTGGGGGGTTACAAAGCCCCCCCGCATCAGACTGAAATGGGCCACAACCCTCGTAGAAGGCTTCCACCCTTGAGTCGGGGCACCACCCTCACACTATGCCACTACCCTCAGTCCGGACCGCCGCCCTCAGACCTGGTCACCGCCCTCGAGTCGGGCCATCACACTCGCACCGGGCCCCCGCCCTCACATCGGGCCCCCACCATCGGAGCGCGCTGGTGCCCTCATTCCGGGCCGCCGCCCCCATACCAGGTCACCGACCTCGAAGCAGTCTGCCTCCCCAGATTAGGTCACCGCCCCATGCGGGTCTGGCTTCCCCTTTGCGGGCCACCCCTTGCGGGCCTCCCTATTCTGGCGGGCCGCCCTTGTAGGCCGCCCCCTTTGTGGGCCACGGTGGGCTGCCCTTGTAGGCCACCCCTCTTGCTGGTTAGACCAAACTTCGGCCCATTAGGCCGAGTCCACCCCGGCCCATTGGGCCTAGTCCACCCCTTCCCCGCCCAGAGCGAGTCGGGTCGGGTCAGTCCGACATGGTCAGACCGGACCCAGGGCCAACTGAACCCTATAACACTTAAAGGAGCATATCTTTAAAACCAGACGTCTATTTGACGAACCATCTACAGTGTTGGGATCCTTGGATCGAGACGATCCTTTTGGTATTTTCCAATTGAGTTTTTTATACAGTTGGAGTAAGGCCGGGTTGGATCGAACCTGAATCCAACCGGGCCCCTGAAGCTAAAAAACTTATAACTCACAGACTGAGTGTCTGATTGACGTGACTTCTATTACGTGGGAACCCTTACGACATGGAAATCTGTTGAGTTATTACATTGTGGAGCTTATTGGCATTCGAGGTATGAACGATATCTCTAGGGTAAGATTCTACAGAACCTGAGCGTACAGGGCGCAAGGATTCATTTGGCATACTGCAACATGAAGAAGGAACATCGATCCTAATTGGGTCAGCATCTATCGATCATGTGTGGGTCAGATCCTGTCTTGCTCAGTGCTCAGCGATCCTGTTTGGGTCAGCGCATATCGATCCTGTGTGCGTTAGATCCTATGTGGGTCAGCAAGGGTAGTTACCTATCGATCCTGTGTGGGTTAGTTGTAGTTCTTCTTAATAGAATAAGATGATATAGTTTATGACTAATTTTTTGTACTTCTGTACTTATGTTATACCTAATTGTGAGATGAGTATTTTTCCATTGAGGTACTTCTTGCTTTGTGGTGTTACCTGTGTGATACTTCTACCTTTGTGGTATTGTCTTTGTGGTGTTACCTGTGTGGTATTTCGATCATTGTGGTGTTACATGCATGGGAATTCTACCTTCATGGAGTTACCATTGTGGTTTTATCTTCATGGTATTACCTATGTGCTAATTCTACCTTCACGGTGTTACCTATGTGGTTTCCTTCCCTCATGTATTAGATGATTATATCTTGATAACTTATGTATATATATGGACATATACCTAAGTAGAGTTGATGTCTTAAATTGTGGTTTATCCTTTGTGGATCTCTAGGAGACCTACGGGGGTCATGGGGTCCCTACTGAGTATCATTATACTCACCCTTTCATAGGCTTCACCCACACCTTGTTGTGTCTAGTGCAGACAACGTGCATCGTTGATTGAGGATGAAGGAGCTAGGACTGGATGATGCTTAGAGGTGGACCATTCGACGTGATGTGACGCGGAGGAGAATGAAGGACGTGGAGTGCTGATGTGGTGACCTATACCTACCATATAGGTAGGAACCTCAGAGGATGACCCAATAGTTGTATTCTGTTTTCTTTTAGCAGTATAGTACTACCATTCGTACTTGTACTTTTACAGTTGGGCTTGTATTTGGGCCCCTTTTTACATTCAACACTCTTTTACTAGAACATTTTACATTGTGGTTTCAAATTACCATGTTCTACTCTTTGTTGTTGTATCTTGTTTTGTTCTTGGACTGTGTGTCTGTACATGTTAAAAAATCAATGACCTCCTGTTTAAGGCACACACCTTTCTGGAGTTAGTTGTCAGCCTCTGGCCTATGGAAGATGGGTTTGGGGTAGTCACGACATTGGCCCTGGGGGACGGGTCATGACATATATATCCACCTCCTTGTATGATTCACCATAAAGAACGCATAGATTCTTTGAGATCTTCTCTGTCTTCGTCACCACAAGCATAATCTTCATAATCTTCCCCACTCCATTGTTAGTGCGAGTCTTACAGCTGATGTCATCAAATCCACCCAAATAAAATATGATAATCATCAGGATCTTCACATGGCGTACTCCTTAGGTGGTTTGAATTATACCATCATGCATCATTAGTTGGTTGGTATTGACACAAAATATCTTCAAGGTGTGATTGATCCCCATGTAAAAAAGTCCTTTCGAGATATGTTCATACTGATCAAACCATTCCCTTTGAGCCGTGTTCCTATTGAATCAATTATCCATGTGTTGTTGAGATGATTTCTACCTCCATCCATCATTGAATTTTCACTGACTGGAATGTCTCCATTTTTGTAACTACTTTTCATATTTCATTGAGAGTTGTTTCCACCACTCTTATTGTTCCAACTATTCTTTTTGGTGTTCCCCTACTTTCCACAACTGTAACATTTGATGTTTTTATTCCACTTGATTTTGTCCTTCCATGATTTTGGATCCCTCTTAGAATCATGTTACATCATCCTTCCTCTCTCTATTGACAATGTACTCTATTGGAGAAATTTTTTTTGTCTGTTACTTTTCTCTTGCATTGATTTTTTTCTTCAGGAACCATAGATGCATAGTTGTTGAGCATAAACATGTTCATCATGTAATTGTTGGTAAGGTTAATGATCAACTGATCATATGGATTTTTAAATCATTAGAGCAGAATACCAGCACATTTAGTATCCCTAATTTTGTAGCACAATGTCATGAGTTGAGAGAATAGGGTATTTACAATGTTGATGTGATCACTCACTGATGATGACTCTTCATTCGAAGAGTGTATATTTTTCTCTTTATGAAACTTTTGATGTGCAGTGCCTAATTAATAAAACTAAAATTTGAATTACAAAGGCCTGGATGAATAAAACTAAAATTTAAATTACAATTGAAAACTAATACAAAACTAAAATTAAAATAAAATAAAAATAAGAAATGAGGGGGTAAAAGAGGAGAAGCAGCGGACCATGCGCCAATGGGATCCCTCGATAGCTGTGCGTGTCGAGATGATGATTTGGGATGGAGTCGAGGGCCTCCTTTTATAGGCAGAATTCTATCCACTATAAAATTTCATGTTGTTGGACCACTAAATGGTCGATTCACATGCAGCCCCCTTCATAAGAGTTGTTCATAAATTTTTTTCCGTTCATCCTACAAATTCTAGCTCATTTAGTCACTGGGATAAGGAGGTATACAATTTTCATTGAATAATACTTTTTTATGGATGAAATTTCTTGGAATCTTCCTTCAAATGTGTAATGATCAATGAAAACTTTAATGACTTTAAAACTCTACCAAATTTGTTTTAGATTCTGTCCTAGGTGTCCTAGTAGTATCCCACGTAAAATTACCAATATTGAAGGTGAGGGAAATGTTTTTTTGCATCCATTATGGTGGTGGGGTCTACGTCGTACGCCTGAAAAAGTATCCATCTTCAATGAATTTTTTGACCTAATAGATATTCGAATTAGCTCAAGGTATAAAAGAGAGAGGTGAATGAAAGAAAATCAGGATTCTAAAAAAATCATGAATTCTGGAGTTATAAGTTTTATGAAATGATAAAAATATATTTTTAGTAAAAATCGGTCAAAAATCCAAAATTATGTACTTTTATCAATTTTCCTCAAAATCATTCTAAAATTCAAAATACCCATTATTTTAAAAATACGTTGAAATAAATGAGTTTTATCATTGAGAAAAATTAAACAATCCTCATTATTTGATAAAAAATATGCATAAAAATTTTCTCTGTCAATTACCCCCACACTTAAACCATGCTTGTCCTCAAGCATAAAATCTCCACATGGAAATCAGAGAACACCAATGTTACCAAAATTCAAATTCCAGTGCAATAAAATAAATAAAACAATGTGAAATCAATCTTTCAAAAAATTTCATAAAATATCAATTTAATTTTTCATTTTTCGAAGTAATAAATAATTCACATATTTTACTTTTTCCCTTTGAAAATTAGTGGAACTTTTCATTTCATTCATTCAAGCTCCTTCATTTATTATTACTAAACATTCCAAGTCATGATTTACCTTAATTTTTATACTTTTCTCTCATCACACATGATAAAATTCAAGTAGATTTATGATTATATCATTGAAAACATGATCCTTATCAATAGTCTTGTAAATGAACTAATTTCATTACTTTGTAATGATAAAATACACATAAAATCACAGGGACTTTCAATTAACGTTCTATTGAATTTGAGGATTAAGGTTGCTAGGATTTGATGCATTAAAAATTAATGCTCAAGGAGGTGGATAATATCTTATGTACTATGCATGATATCAAAAGTAAAAGTATAATGAAATTATCCCATTCAAAGTAGCAACACCTACTTCCCAAAACTCAATGAAAAGGTTATGATCAAGTAAGAATAATGAATGATTTGTGCACCCTCTCGAATATTTTTTTTATTCTGTACTTTTTTTAAATTTTTTTGAAATTTATCATTATATAAAACCTCACATCCATCACATATCCAAATAGGATCATAAGATCATCAGTCTGAAAAATGATGATTCTTGGTTTTCCGAAATGACAACCCATTTTACCTCTTTTTGTTGGTTCTTCTTGTCATTTTTGTCATTTGTTTAATTCAAGTGTGGAAAACAATAGAGTATAATGAATGAATCCACAACCTTTTACAATTACCACAATAATACCCTGAAACATATTCCTTATAAAGTGTATCATCCCATCCACCATGATTCCCATTACCCCCAAACATCAACTTTAAAATATTATGCAAATACTCAGAGTAGTGTAGGAATGGATAAAAAAGGATTGAAATATGGCTCATTCCTATAAAGGTCATTCATGGTGTCTATGGGATAAAAGGTGGATTGATGTAAAGGTGGTATTTTAAAGAAAAAATATCTTTTTAAATGTTTCCTAAATCATTTTAAATGTGTTTTTGCATAGTCATTGACTTGAAAAGTTTCAATACAAGTTCCAGTCGGTTACATGTCCCAAGATCACTCAAAAAATATGATCAAAAATAAATAGGAAGTACTTGTTCTTGAAATCCTCTAGGTAATGGGAAATATAAATTTGGAAAATAACTCATGGAATGACTAATAAATCAATTCACATGAACGTCAGAAATTCAAAGCATGAAGGATGATAGGGAAATTTAATTTACATGAATCAATTAATTCCTTCAAATCAGGTGTCATTACATAAATATCCGTGCATCATTTTAAAAATTCAATTATTAATTTCAATAATTTAATCATTTCATCATTGAAATCCTAAACATGGAATCTTAGGATTCCTAAGAAACTGATGTCTCCTAGATAAGTCGAGTAAAACATGAATTTAAGTGTGGGCATGCAATTTTATCTTTAAATCTCAAAACATGTTGTGGAAAAAATATGGAATGTTTAAATGATAAAACACTAAAATTGAAAACCCTTTTCCAATGAAATGTGGTCCTTCCCATTCACTATCTGGGGATTCCTTCTATCATCATGATCCTACAAAAGAAAATTACTCAATTAATCACACTGATCATTTCATTTAAACTTAAAATGAAAAGAGGGAGGTGGCTGCATGCTAAATTATTTCAAAGAAAATAAATTTGATCTAAATTACTAGAATGAAAGTAAAGATAAATATTGGTATTATCCCCCAAGTGGGACCTGGATTTTGACTACCTCCAAAGGGTTGTACCAATAGTTATCCATAGTCTGATGAAGGATGAAGCTTCTTTGATTGGAACCACCACATGTGGATTTTCTCAACTTGTTCTTCATTATTAAGGGTGAGTAATGATCCCTGGATAGAGTAAACCATATCCCCCCTTCACAATGAGGTATATCTTTCATGGTGGGGTAGAATGAAGTATGAGTCATCCTCCTTCAAGGTTTCTACTTATTAATCCTCTTCTTCTCTGTCCATTGGTACCTCAAGGCATGATTTATAAAAATAATAGTCAATATGAAAGTCAGAGTGTAATCTATTTGAATAATTTTAAAACATGAATTATCAAGATCAAATAATTCTACATCAAATTAAGAATCCTTAATCATGATTTCCTTAGGTAAATAAACTAGAATATTTTCATGAACTTCTTTCAATAAATATTCTACATGTCTAGGGAGCTCCATATGTTTCTCAACATGTGCAAATCATGGTTATTATTCATCCACTAAGGCGTAGCTGAGATTGTTAGAATCTATATAATCAAAAAAACAAGGAGTTATTTAGAATTCAGATTCAATAAAATTAGAAGGGATAGAGTCAATAAATGGTTCAAATCCCTGAGTTGGTTCAGCTTCAATATATTCCTTAGTGGTAAGTTCCTCTTGGAGTAGACTCTATGAGGTTGGAGGTAGGTAGCGGGGCTCATCCATCTTGACATAAAATTCTACCACATGGGTGGTTTATTCTTTTAGTGGCGATGAATCTTCTTCTTTTTATTGTATGGGGAGGTTAAGTAGTTCCTCACATTTAATCATGAATTTATCAAAACTTTTTTGATCTCCCACTTTTAGCTCACCAGGTAAGTCTCCCTCCCTTGACTCCTCAGGTTCATCAATTTCAAATATAATAGGTGAAATTTATCCCACCACTTTCTCAGTTTATTCCATTGGCTTAGGTTTGGGTTACTCCATTAATGCACAAACATAATAAAATTCCCTATCAGCATTTCTGGTTAATTGTTCAATGATTTCTCTATGTTCATGCACCTAATCTCTTCTAAAATATTTATCTTGTTCTTGTTGTTGTTGTTGCACATGTGACTAATTTTTCCATGAATAATAATCTAAATTTGAATACATCCTGGATGTCTTTTTTCAGATTTTTAAACGAAATATAATATAACTAATTTGTGAAAATAGAAAAAATAAATAAACTAATGATTTTCTCCTTGGAAACAATGTTAGTTTTGAGGCACGCTTGTCATGGGGTGTGGAAAAAAATTATTATATTTTTTCTAGTGCAACATTGTGGCTGACTAGAGCCGTCTCTCTTGAAGAGCCTTCTCAATGTAGTTCACTTACTTTATCTAATTCACCAACTATATCACTTTTTTTGGGTTGGTTTGTTAAATTAACATGATGAATACATTTTTTGGTTTTTTATTATTAAAAAAATGACATGTCAATCAATAATTCTAAAATTATACTATGATGCAAGTCCAAACAGAATGAATTAATATGAACGAACATGGTTTTGGTGGTTGGTTAAATGTTCAATCATTATGATCCTTTATATGTTTTATTTTAGTTTGATAATCCAAACAGGAAATCTCATGTTTGAACTACTATTATTTAATTATAAATTATGGAATATCATTGAATGTTTGAGCACCCTCAATTCCACCTCCTCCTTTAGTCTAAGTTGGTGACACACCATTGTCTATAGTGTATAATCTTCCTAGACTGAGATCAATCAAATACATTTAATACGATGATTAGATAAAATCCAACGTGTGAAGAAATAACCACTGGGGAGAGGGAAAATTATTAAATAAAAGAATAGGGATAGGTTTAGTTGCATGTCATTGGAGTCAGTCAGAACATTAGAGACATTCGCCTTACATGTGCATGCTACTCAAATATATCTACAAACATAAAATTAATCATTAAAGAAAATTCATTATCATCATTACCTCCCCCGGGCCATGTCTCGAGTTCAGCCACTCATTTCTGAGAGTAAGATATTACTCATTGGAGTGGGCGGAAGAGAAGAGAGAGAGAGGGAAAGAAATGATGAAAAGTGGGTAGAGAAACATAAAGGTATGAATGAATAAAACTAAAATTTGAATTAAAATTTAAAAATAATACCAAAATAATATTAAAATAAAATATAAATAATAAATTAATGGGTAAATAGGAGAAGAAGTGGCACGTGCCCTGGTGGGATCTGTCCTTAGTCATGACTGTTGAGTTGATGATTTGGGAAGAAGGCGAAGGCCACCTTTTATAGGCAGAATTCAATCCTATGAATGATTGCACATTTTTTTCCAAATAAATGTTAGATTATTGTGTGTAACCCTTCATAAAATTTATTAAATAATGTGGTTTCCATTCACCCTCCAAATTTTAGCTCATTTAGCAACATGAGTAAAGAGTTATGGATTTTTATTGAATAAGTCTTTTTATGGACGAAATTTCCATGAAGTTGTCTTCAAATTTATAATGATCAATGGAACCCTTAATGACTTCAAAATCCCCCCAAATTTGTTTTAAATTTGGTCATATGTTTCATAGTGCTATCCTAGGGTAAATCATCTAAATATGTGGTGAGGAGATAGATTTTCTCATCAGTTATAGTCGTGGGGTCCACTCTATTTGCCTAGAAAAATTTCTGACTTCAATGAATTTTTTGGGCTAATATATCTTTGAATAAAATCTATGTCCTTAAGATTATGTTGAATGAAAGAAAATCATGATTCAATGAAAAAGAATCATGAATTTCGGAATTATATTTTTTTTTAAAATGACAAAAATACCTTTGTAGTGAACATCTGTAAAAAATCAAAAATTATGCACTTCTCTCAATTTTTCTCATAATAATTCTCAAATTAAAATTACCCATTATTTTATTAAAACATTGAAATACATGGGTTTTATCATTGAATAAAATAAAAACCCATTATTTGATCAAAGATATGCACATAAATTTGCTCTCTCAAATACCACCACACATAAACCATGATTGTCCACAAGCATACGATCTCAACATAGAAATTAAATGGCACCAATGTTACCAATATTCAAATTCCAATTCAATTAAATCAAAAAAAATGTGAAAACAAACTTTCAAATATTTTGAAAAATATCATTTTAATTTCCCATTTTTCAAAGAAACAAATAATTCAAATATTTTACTTTTACTATTTGAAAATTTATGGAACATCTCATTTAATTCATTCAAGCTCCTTGATTCATTATTATTAAACATGACAAGTCAATATTTATCTCACTTTTAATTATTTTCTCTCATTACTCATTATACAATTCAAGTAGAGTTATGCTAATATCATGAGAACATGCTCCTAATCCATAGGCTTGTAAATGAACTACTTTCTCCATTTTGTAAAGACAAAATGCACATAAAATCTTGAGGACTTGCAATTAAGGTTTTATTGACTGTGAGGTTTAAGGTTAGAAGGATTTGATGATTTAAAAAATAAATTCCCAATGACGACGCTAATATATTAAGTATTATGGATGATATCAAATGTAAAAATATAATGAAATTATCCCCTTCATAGTAGCAACATCCACTTCCCAAAACTCAAAGAAAATTTTATGATCAAGTAAGCATAATGAATTAATTGTGCACCCTCTTGAATATATTTTTTATTTTATACTTTATTTTCTTTTTTCAAAAGTTATGATTATAGCAGACCTCACATGTAACACCCAAGAATTTTATGTTATATAAATCACCAAAGGAATCTTTTTCTACACACAACACTTGCTTGGATTTCTTTACAAGAAATCGTGACCTTCCTCGACAGCTTGTGTCGTACGCAATAATGAGTTTCACTAAACAATTATATGCTAATAAAATATTATTAAAACTAGCTGTTATGAATAGTAATAACCACTTTTTAAAATTTTATAAATTTTATTTTTCAAAATGGACTTCATTTTTGGATTCGGAATATCGAAATTATCCTAGGGTGAAATTTTGGTATTTTTCTAAAAACTTTCAATTTTTGCTGAATAGTGATACCACTAAGTGGTAGTTAAAAAACTGAATTTTTCATAAAACGTAATTTTACCGCTTCTGTGAGTGGAATTTCATAAATCCAAGAGACACTGTTGATGTTAGTATGTAAAATGTGGTTCAATGAGATGAAAATAATTTTTTGTGAATAGTAACTTTTTACTTTTATTTACCAAGGTTAAAAGTAAATAGGGTAATTAAGGGTAAAAATGATAATATTATTACCCTAACACATGTCCTAATTCCATTGGATAAGTGTAATTCGACCAAAAATAAACTTAGGAATAAAATATGACCATTTAGGCCCACTTGGATTAGATTAGGACATTTATTATTAATTTATTTAAAGAAGGGTTAAAATAGTTAAAATCAATGTTTAATAACTAAATCATTTTTAATATTGGGCTATACATAAGATAAATTCGACTATAAATATTAATTAGAAAGATAAAAAGATTTCCTACATAATTATATTTTATTTGTAATTTTTAGACTTTAAATAATTTAATATATTTATGACACAATGATGATGCAGTAATTATCTTATTAATGAAATATTGACATAATTGATGTTACAAATACCCAAATAAATATAATTTGAGACTTTTTAGGAATTTCACTAATTTTATTGGATAATATGACATTTTAGTATTGATTTAATTACCTTTTTTTGAAACTAATCATTCTGTTATGATTTTCACAAAAATCAATTACTAAATAGTGTCAAAATTGACATAAAATAGTTTTTAAAACAAATATTATATTAGTAATTGTTATTTTATTCCTAAAAATCTAAGGATCTGCCAGATGACTTATATAAGGTTATATATATTAATAATAATCAACTTGGGGTTCGTTTAACTACTTATAGTATGTTTATTAACCTTATTGTATAAGAACACAAGAAGACACGGTAAAAGTAAAATTATTTAACTTAATGTTAAATCTAAATGATAAGGTTAAAATAGGAACCTATACTTGTCTAAATTCTATTGGATGAGAGGATTTCGACCCATCCCCACATTATCTTTGAAATATATCAATTTTGAGCTATTAAAAACCGAATTTGACTTTATAATAAAATAATAGTTTTAGTTATTCCCAAGGTGCCCCTCTCCTCCCTTATAAAAGGGCACCTCCTCCCTCTCCTCCTCACACAAATTTGAGCCTTCAAGCTCGGCCAACCCCTTCCACTTTCTCCTCTCCACTTCCCTAGAAACATCCTAGAGGTCGTGGTCTTCTTCAAAGACCAATTTTAGTGCCCTAAAAGGAGGTCTCAAATAAGCACTTCAAAGAAGAGGAGGTTCAGAAACATACAAAGCATTTCGGACCTAAGGTAAGGGAAATATCACAATCTCATTTTTATCCAAGATTGTATATACTTTGGAACTTATTGGGTTGTATTATATCTTCCAAATCCATGTTTCCTCAACATGTAATATTATTTCCATCCCCCTACAATTGTTTAAATCCAATTTTACCCTTCGGTGAGTTTTTAGTAAAAGATATGAAAGGAATTTTTTGTCGTTTTTCGTAAAAGGTACTTTTGGACTTTTTCGAAAAAAGTACGAGAATAATTTTTTTTAACTTATACGGCACGAATGGATTTGGAAAACATTATTTTCAAGAAGCTTCCTTTACAAGTTTTCAAGTTTATTTTTAATCAACATCTTTTAGTTTAGAATTTTATGACATGTTATGAAAGGAAAAGTGTTTTTGAAGTAGAAAGGATATTTTCTCAAGAATGGAGTTCAAGTGTTTTATCAAAATTATTTTCCATCTAAGATAATAAAGGGATATGTTTCTATATCTATTATTACATTAATTTTATTATGTTGTGATGGAATTATTTTTATGAATTCAATTATCTTATATGAATTGTTTTATGATGTCATGATGTTTAAGTTTACCATTTTTATTTCATGGGTTATGTTATGATGTATGATTTTGTGGCACAAATAATAATGGTATCATGATGAGATGGGTGGGACCTATATCTCCCTTCAATGCATTGGGTAATGATTTTATATCTTAGGAGATATACATGGCTGGAACGGCAGGTTAAACCGGTTCAGTGAAACAGGACTGAAACAAGGAGTGAACTCGGTTCAGAAATGGAATTTTTTCACTAAGATAGTCTTGGAAATGAGTTTTGACAAACAAGAAATTATTTTCAATGATTATGTGTGTATACCACAAATTTTAATGTTTTAAGTTATGATTATTGGGATTACATTTCACTACTATGATTTATCCCATTTTATGAAATTATGATCTATTTTGCAGGTTAAGATTTCCAAAAGTTATGTGCTTATGTATTTGATGTGATTGATATTTATTTTGTTTACCCTTACTGAGCATTTGAGCTCACCCTTTTGTATGTTTTATTTCCCCAGGTTATGAAGAATGTTATTAAGTAGGATATGCCAAAAAGGTCCTCTAGATATGATGAAATATGTGGGAGGCGAAGTAGATGCTTTATGAACCAGTTGTTTATGTTTCCCAGTTTCTAAAGACTCTATACCTATACGGTACTTTCATGGTTTGGTTATATGTTGTAGTAAGTGTGCTTCAATTCTGATGTAATAACAATGTACGTAATGTATGGGTCGTTATAGTTGGTATCAGAGGAAATGTATAGTCAACCTTTGGAAACTATGATGTGAAATCCTTAGTAAGAACCCTAAGGATAATTCTAAGCATAGAACACAATCTTAGTATTTTAGAAATGACCTTGAATAACCTAGGATAAGACCTTAAGTGTGTAATTTTATTCTAGATTATGTGGTTTTCCTATTATAATTAGTGTTTCTCACACTATTCTTCTTAGTTTTAGTCAATGGAAGGAACCCTAAGGAACCGTGTTAATGCAGAATGTGACGGGAAATGCAATGATTGTCCCCCTGAGCAAACAAATGTTATAGGAGTTGGAATGCAAAATCTGGTAGCCATGCTCACACAACTTTCTCAAGCAATGAATCATGCAGGACTTCCAAATGAGCAAAGGAAGGAGAAACATTCTTTTGAATCCTTCATGAGGCAGCGTCCACCTTCATTCAGCGGGTCTACTGATCCATTAGTTGCTGAACAATGGATTATTACTACTAAAAAGATATTTTCCATTCTCCAATGTTCTGAACATGATAATTTCTTCTTAGCAGTGTATCGTTTGGAAGGTGATGTTGATCAATGGTGCAATTTTATCAAGAATACGAGTCAAAGAGATGAAATTGAGTCCATGGAATGGGACGAGTTCAAGAACTTATTTTTCAATAAGTACTTCCCTCGTATTCTCCGAACAATGATAGAGAAGGATATTCTTGAACTAAAGAAAAAGGATGATGAATCTGTTGGTACCTATGAAACAAATTTTACAAGACTTCAAAGGTACGCTTCTGGTATTATTATCCAACCTGAGAGTAAGATTGATCGATTCATTAGTGTCTTAAAACAAAGTCTTCGAAGGGCGTTAGCCATAAGGGACTTCAATAGCTAAGAGGAAATCATTTGATGTGCTCTCAAAGTAGAGATGGATATTGTAGTAACCCATCAGTCATATGGGATTGATAAGAAGAGGAAAATGGAATTCAAATAAAAATCTAAAGAGCACACTGAAAAGAATATGGGCTTTCCCTTATGCTCAATGTGTGGAAAGAAACATGGAGGGAGTTTTCTTAAATGGACAAGTAAATGTTTCAAATGTGGAAAGGAAGGTCATCGGGCATTCGAATGACACAATGATGGGAATAAGATGTCTAATGATGAAAACAAAGGAAGGGATACACAGAATGACCCTTCTAAACTTCAATGTTTCATGTGCAAGGAGACTGGGCATTATGCCAATCAATGCCCAAATCCAAGGGTTGATGATGATGGTCAACGTCAACAAACTCTTAAGGCTAAAGACAAAGGAAATTCACAAGCAATTTCTATCAGCGATGTGGAGTATGATAACGATGTGGTGAAAGGTACACTTACCATCCACTCTAATGTAGAAAATGTTTTATTTGATTCTGGATCCACCCACTCCTTTATTTCTGAAGAATTTTCAAAGGATATCACCGTATTACCTAAACAATTAGACATTGAGTTAGCTGTGACAACCCCTAATAGAACAACAGTCGCATCAAAAGTGTATAGTTCTTCTCCGATTGAAGTTTGTGGGAAAGTGCTTCCTGAAAATCTTGTGATACTTCATATAGTGGAATTTGATATGATTCTTGGAATGGATTGGGTTTCTCTACATGGTGCTCATATAAATTTCCAAATAAGGGAAGTCACATTTAATATTCCAGATCAATCTACGATCGTCTATCGATGCGAGGATGATCATAACCTTCCAGTGGAAATTTCTTCCATTTTATTGGTATTGATTCCACTAAATGAAAGTTATTTATCTCAAATGGTTGGTCAGAAAATCACGATTAAGAATATGCCCATTGTACAGGAGTTTGATGATGTCTTTCCGGAGGAATTACTGGGTCTTCCACCGAATTGTGAAGTTGAGTTTTCAATAGAACTCGAACCCGATGCTTTGCCTATTTCAAAGACACCATATAGAATGTCCCAAATTGAGTTGCAGGAATTGAATAAGCAACTCCAAGAGAATCTTGATAAGGGGTTCATACGCCCTAGTGTGTCACCTTGGGGAGAACCTGTTCTGTTTGTTAAGAAGAAAGATGGATCAATGAGACTCTGCATTGATTATCGAGAACATAACAATATCACTATCAAGAAAAAATATCCTCACCCGCGCATTGATGACCTATTTGACCAACTACGTGGAGCTTAATACTTTTCCAAGATTGATCTTCATTCAGTGTATCATCAATTGAGGGTCAAAAGGGAGGATATACCAAAGAAGACTTTATTTACGAGGTATAGACACTTTGAATTTATAGTGATTCCATTTGGTCTTACTAATGCCCCTGCTATCTTCATGGATCTAATGAAAAGTGTCGTTAGAGACTATCTTGATCAGTTTTTGGTAGTCCTTATAGACGATATTCTTGTCTATTCAAAGAGAAAGGAAGAACATGAGGATCACTTGAGAATTATATTGAAGACCCTGAGAAATGATAAGCTTTATGCAAAATTTACCAAGTGTGAATTTTGGCTTGAAAAAGTTTCATTTTTTGGTCACATAATCTCAAAAGAGGGGATATCTGTGGATACAGCACAAATAGAGGTTATCGAATGATGGTCGAGACGAACAACATTAACCAAGATCCGAAGTTTTCTTGGTTTGGATGGATATTATCAACGTTTTGTGAATGATTTTTCATGATTATCTAATCCACTCACCATGTTGACTCGGAAAGGTGATATGTTTGTTTGGAAAGAGGAATGTGAAGAGAATTTCAAGGAGATGAAAGAAAGGTTATCCAGTGCACCTGTACTCACACATCCTTGTAGTGGAGAAAATTTTGTGATCTATAGTGATGTATCCAAGAAGGGAATGGGATGTGTTCTCATGAGAAATTATATGGTGATAGCTTATGCCTCACGACAGTTGAAAATACATGAGAAAAATCACCCAACTCATGATTTGGAGTTAGCTTTGGTAATCTTTGCATTCATGATTTGGAGGCATTATCTTTATGGAGAAAGGTGTGACATTTATACTGATCATAAAAGATTAAAGTATATTTTCACACAAAAGGAGCTGAATATGCGCCAAAGAAGATGGTTGGAGCTGATTAAGGATTACGACTGCTCAATCCATTACCAACCTGGGAAAGAAAACAAGGTGGATGATGCATTAAGTCGACAAGACCATGCCAGTTTATCCATGATGAGGATCACAAAAGATCCAATATTTATGGATTTACAAAGGATGGATCTTGGAATTATAATGGAAGGGGGAAATAAAATCTTTCTCATATGAATGGTCAACCATCTATACATGTGAAGATTAAAGAGGCACAGAAAGAAGACGTAGAGTTACAAAAGAAGGTGAGAAATGTTCGTGAATTCAACCTTGATTGTGATGGGATAATAATGGTCAAGAATCGAGTTTGTGTTCCTCCCATCCCCGAATTAAAGTTGGAGATGTTGCATGAGGCTCATAGTTCTTCATTCTCTATTCATCCTGGATGCACGAAGATGTATAAGGACCTGAAAGAGTACTTCTGGTGGGATGGAATGAAAATAGATGTTGCTGAATATGTCTCTCAATGCTTGGTTTGTCAACAAGTTAAAGCTGAGAGACAGAAGTCTAAGGGAATGTTACAACCATTACCCATACCCGAATGGAAATGGGAAAACATCACTATGGACTTTTTCACAGGACTTCCTAAAACATCCAAAGGAAATAATTCTATTTGGGTCATAGTTGATCGTCTTACAAAGTTTGCACACTTCATTTCTATTAGAGAGGATTTCTCCCTAGATCATCTTTCCAGGATATATGTAAATGAAGTGGTAAGATTGCATGGAGTACCACTTTCTATTATATCTGATCGGGATACGAGATTTACCTCGATGTTCTGGAGAAGTCTTCACCATACTCTGGAAACAGAGTTGAGTTTCAGCACTGCTTATCATCCCCAGATAGATGGTCAGTCTGAGAGAACAATTGAAACTCTAGAAGATATGTTGAGAGCTTTCTCTATGGATTTCAAAGGTGGTTGGGATCAAAACCTACCTTTGGTGGAATTTTTTTATAATAATAGCATTCACTCTAGTATTCAGGTGGCTCCTTATGAAGATCTCTATGGAAATA
The DNA here is from genome assembly GCA_963277665.1 of Viscum album. Lineage (NCBI taxonomy): Eukaryota > Viridiplantae > Streptophyta > Magnoliopsida > Santalales > Viscaceae > Viscum > Viscum album. The sequence continues at coordinate 980,516,766 of OY728148.1, read as the reverse complement.
AATGCAGGACTCTGACTTGCTGGGATGAAGTTGGGGAAAGAAAGCTATTAGGATCCGATCTCGTTGATGAAATGGCAGAAAAGGTCAGATCTATTCAACAACACATAAGAGCAGCTCAGAGTCGACAGAAAAGTTATGCCGAGAACCGAAGAAAAGACCTAGAGTATGAAGTGGGTGATAAAGTGTTCTTATGAATATCTCCCTGGAACTGGGTCATGAGATTTCGAAAGAAGGGGAAGTTGATCCCTAGATATATTAGTCCATTCGAAATACTGGATCGTGTTAGGAAGGTGGATTACCGATTGGCGCTTCCACCGAATCTCTCTCAAGTTCACGATGTGTTCCATGAATCTCTCCTAAGAAAGTACATACCTGATCCTTCACATGTACTTAGCTCAGAAGTTGTACCACTGGAGTAGGATCCTTCTTATGAAGAACAGCTAATAGGGATTCTGGATCGTAGCGAAAAAGTCCTATGAAATGAGACCACTCGATTTTTGAATGTTTTATGGAGGAAACACCATTTATAATAAGCTATATTGGGGCTTGAGGATATGATGATGGAGAGGTATCCTCATCTGTTTGTTACAATGTGACGAATTTTGAGGGAAAATTCATTTTAAGGGGGGGAGAATGTAACACCCGAGAATTTTATGTTATATAAATCATCAAAGGAATCTATTTCTACACACAACACTTTCTTGGATTTCTTTACATGAAATCGCGACCTTCCTCGATAGCTTGCGTCGTACGCAATACCGAGTTTTACTAAACAATGATATGCTAATAAAATAATATTAAAACTAGCCGTTATGAATACTAATAACCCCTTTTTGAAATTTTATAAATTTTATTTTTCAAAATGGACTTCATTCGGAATATCGAAATTATCATAGGGTGAAATTTTGGTATTTTTCTGAACACTTTAAATTTTTGATGAATAGTGAAACTACTAAGAGGTAGTTAAAAAACTGAATTTTTAATAAAACATAATTTTACCGCTTCTATGAGTCAAATTTCAGAAATCCAAGAGACACGGTTGATGACAGTAAGTAAAATGTGGTTCAATGAGATTAAAATGATTTTTGGTCAATAGTAACTTTTTACTTTTATTTACCACGGTTAAAAGTAAATAGGGAAATTAAGGGTAAAAATGATATTATTATTACCCTAACACATGTCCCAATTCTATTGGATAAGTGTAATTCGACCAAAAACAAACATAGGAATAAAATATGATCATTTAGACCCACTTGGATTAGATTAGGATATTAATTGTTAATTTATTTAAAGAAGGGTTAAAATAGTTAAAATGAATGTTTAATAACTAAATCATTTTTAATATAGGGTTATACATAAGATAAATTCGACTATAAATATTCATTAGAAATCTAAAATTATTTCCTACATAATGATATTTTATTTGTAATTTTTAGACTTTAAATAATTTAATTTATTTGTGACACAAAGATGATGCGATAATTATCTTATTAATGAAATGTCGACATAATTGATTTTATAAGTAGCCAAATAAATATAAATTGAGACTTTTTATGAATTACACTAATTTTATAGGTTAATATGACAGGTGAGTATTGATTTAATTAACATTTTTCGAACTAATCATTATGTTATGATTTTCAAAAAAATCAATTACTAAATAGTGTCAAAATTGACATAAAATAGTTTTTAAAACAAATATTATATTAGTAATTGTTATTTTATTTCTAAAAATATAAGGTTCGGCCAAATGACTTAGATAAGGTTATATATATTAATAATAAACTACTTTTGGTTCGTTTGGCAGCTTATAGTAACAATATTAACCTTATAGTATAAGAATAGAAGAAGACACGGTAAAAGTAAAATTATTTAACTTAATGTTAAATCTAAATTATAAGGTTAAAATAGGAACCTTAACTTGTCTAAATTCTATTGGATTAGAGGATTTCAACCCATTCCCACCATAGCTTCGAAATATATCAATTTGGAGCTATTAAAAACCGAATATGACTTTATAATAAAATAATAGTTTTAGTTATTCCAAAGGTGCCCCTCTCCTCCCTTATAAAAGGACACCTCCTCCCTCTCCTCCTCACACCAATTTGATCCTTCATGCTTGGCCAAACCCTGCCACTTTCGCCTCTACACTTCCCTAGAAACATCCTAGATGTCCTGGATATTCTTCAAAGACCAATTTTAGTGCATTAAAAGGAGGTCTCAAAGATGCACTTCAAAGAAGAGGAGGTTCGGACACGTACAAAGCATATCGGACCTAAGGTAAGGGAAATATCACAATCTCATTTTTATCTGAGAATGTTTATACTTTGGTATTTACTAGGGTGTATTTTATCATCCTCATCCACGTTTCCTCAATATGTAATATTATTTCCATCCACCTACAATTGTTTAAATCCAATTTTAACCTTCAGTGAGTTTTTAGTAAAAGATAAGGAAGGAATCTTTTGTCATTTTTCGTACAAGGTACTTTTTGAATTTTCTGATAAAAGTACGAGAAGAATGTTTTTTTATTTTACGACATGAATGGATTTTGAAAACATTATTTCCAATAAGATTCTTTTACAAGTTTTCAAGTTTATTTTTAATCAACTTCTTTTAGTTTAGAATTTTAAGACATGTTAAGAAAGGAAAAGTGTTTTTGAAGTAGAAAGGATATTTTCCTCAAGAATGGAGTTAAAGTGTTTTATCAAAATTATTTTCCATCTAAGATAATAAAGGGTTCTGTTTCTATCCCTATTATTACATTGATTTGATTATGTTGTTATGGAATTTTTTTTATGAATTCATTTATCTTATACGAATTGTTTTATGATGTCATGATGTCTAAGATTCCCATTTTTATTTCATGGGTTATGCTATGATGTATGATTTTGTCGCACACATAATAATGGTATCATTATGAGATGGTTGGGACCTATATGTCCCTCCAATGCATTGGGTAATGATTTTATATCTCATGAGATAGACATGGCTGGAACGGCAAGTTAAACTGGTTTAGTGAAACAGGACAGAAACATGGAGTGAACTCGGTTCAGAAATGGACTTTGTCCACTAAGATAGTCTTGGAAATGAGTCTTGACTAACAAGAAATGATTCTTAATGATTATTTGTGTATGCCACAAAGTTTCATGTTTCATGATATTATTATTGGGATTACATTTCACTACTATGATTTATCCCATGTTCTGAAATTATGATCTCTTTTGCAGGTTTAGATTTCCAAAAGTTATGTGTTTATGTATATGATGTGATTGATATTTCTTTTGTTTACCTTTACTGAACATTTGAGCTCACCGTTTTTTATGTTTTATTTCCCCAGGTCATTAAGAAGGTTGTTTAGTAGGATATGCCAAAAAGGGACTCTAGATATAATGAAATAAGTGGGAGGCAAAGTAGATGCTTTATGAACCAGTTGTTAATGATTCCCAGTTTCTAAAGTCTCAATACCTATACGGTCCTTTCCTGGTTTTGATATATGTTGTAATAAGTGTGCTTCAATTCTGAAGTATTAACAATGTATGTAATGTATGGGTCGTTATATCACATCAATCAACTAACCATATACGCTCATAAGATGGATTGTCTAGAAAACGGTGATTTTGGGTTTTCCCAAATCATAACCCATTTTTTATCTTTTTGTTTGTTATTTTTGTCAATTTGTTATTTTTTTAATTCAATAGAGGAAAAATTAGAGTATAACGAGTGATTCGACAACCTTTTACAATTACCACAATAATACCACTGCCCAACTTCCTTACAATGTATATCATCCCATCCACCATGATTCCCTTTACCAGCACATTTCAACTTTAAAATATCATGAAAATACTTTGAGGAGGGTAGGAGTAGATAAAAATGGCTTGAAACATGACTCATTCCTATAATGGTCATTCATGGTCACTATACGCTAAAATAAGGATGGATGTAAAGGTATTCTTTTAAGGAAAATAAGATTTTCAAAGGTTACCTCAATCATTTTAAATGTTTTTTTCATAGTTATAGATTGGACAAGTTTCAATACATGTTATGGTATGACACATGTCCCAAGATTACTCAATAAATATTCTCAAGAATAAATAGGAAGTACGTGTTCTAGAAATATTCTAGGGAATGGGAAATATAACATTAGACAATCACTCATGACATGTCTAATAAATAATTTCTCATGAACTTCAGAAATTCAAAGTATGGAGGATTGTAGGGAAATTACATTTAAAGGAATCAATTAATTCTTTCAAATCATGATCCATTACTTCAATATCCATGATTCAGTTTACAAATTATATTATTAATTTCAATCATTTAATCATATCTACATTGAAATATAAAACATGGCATCATAGGATTCCAAAGAAACTCATATCTCCTATATAAGTCGAGTAAAGCATGAATTCATGTTTGGGCATGTAATTTTTTCTTTAAAGCTCAAAAAATGTTGTGGACAAAAATGTGGAGAGTTTGAGAGATAAAACACTAAAATTGAACAACCATTTTCCATGAAAATTGGTCCTTCTCATTCACTATTTGGGGATTCCTTCTACTGTTATGATCCCAAAAAAATACTCAATTAATCACAATGATCATTTCTTTTATGATCAAAATTAAAATAGGGAGGGGGCCACATGCTAAATTATCTCATAGAAAATAAATTGACATCTGAATTCCTAGAATGAAAGGAAAGATAAATCTTGGTATTATCCCCTATGTCAGCCTAGAATTTTGACTACCTCTAGAGGGAAGTCCCGGCTGTTATCCAAAGTCTGATAGATGATGAAGCTTCTTTGATTTGAACCACTACATGTGGATTTTCCCAGATTGTGCTTCATCCTTCTGGGTGAGTAATGATCCAGGGATAGAGTACACCATATCCCCACCCCCTTAAAAATGAGGTATATCATGAATGGTGGGGGTAGGATGAAGTATGAATCATCCTCCATCTTGGTTTATACTTGTGAAACCTCTTATTCTCTGTACATTTTTTCCTCGAGGAATGCTTCGTCAAAATAATAGTCAATGGGAAAGTCAGATTGTAATTCTATTTGAATAATATTAAAACATGAATTATCAAGATCAAATTCTTCCCCAACTAAGTTAGCAGATTTTTTTCATGGTTTCCATAGGGAAATCCTCTAGTATCTCTTAAGGAACTTCCATCAATAAATATTCAACATATCCAGGGAGATCGATATGTTCCTCAGCATGTGAACATCTAGGTTCTTCTTCATCCTTCAAGGCATGTGTGGGATTGTCTGATTCTGTGTAATTAAAACCACAAGGTGTTATATAGAATTCAGATTCCATAAAATTAGAAGGGATATAGTAAATGTATGGCTCAACTCCCTATGATGGTCCAACTTCAATATCTGCCTCAATGGTAAGTGCCGCTTGGTGTAGAATCTCTGAGGACAGAGGTATGTAGTTGGGATCCACCATCATGACTTAGAATTCCACCACTTCGGTGGTTTATTCCTTTTGTGGTATTGATTCTTCTTCGTTGTATTGTATGGGGAGGTCAGGTAGTTCCTCACATTTAATCAATAATTAATCCATTTTTTTATCTCCCACTTGTAGCTCAGTAGGTACGTCTTCCTCCCTTGCCTCCTTAGGTTCTCCAATTTCAAATATAAGTGGTGAAATATCTTACACCGCTTTCTTAAGTTCTATCTCCAACATAGGGTTGGGTTGCTCCATTAATGCACGAGTAAAATCAAAATCTCTATTAGCCTTCCCGATTAGTTGTTCAATGCATTTTCTGTGTTCATGCACCTGATCTCTTCTAAAATATTCATCTTCATCTTGTTGTTGCTGCTGCACTTGTGAGTAATTTTTACATGCATAAGATTCTGATTTTGGATACATCCTATAAGCCTTTTTTAGTTTTGAAATGAAATGAAATCTAAATAAGATGTGAAAATAGAAAAAGAAAATGTACTAATGATTGGCTCCCCAAAAACAGCTTCAGTTTTGACGCACGCCTGTCGTGGGGTGTGGACAAAAATAATTATATTTTTCCTAGTTTAGCACAGTGGCAGACCATGGTCATCTCTCTTGAGGATCCTTCTCAATGTAGTTCATTTTCATTATCTAATTCACATATTCTATCTCTTTTTGTGGTTTTGTTTATTAAATGACAGTGATTAAAATCTTTTAGTTTTTTTTATTATTAAAAATAATGACATGTGAAGAAAGAATTATAAATTTATACTAAGATGCATGTCTAGATAGAATGAATTACTAGTGGAATTTTACACTTTACCAACGGTTGTAAACCTTTGGTAATGGCCTGGAAACTATTTTTTATAGTATATCAATGGTTCCCTCAACCATGGTCATGTAAGGCATGCCAATAGGCCTATTCCAACGGTTTTCTACAAACTGTAGGTGTATGTGTGTTAAAGTATAACATATACCAAAGGTTTGTAAACCATTGGTATATGTGTGTTACACTTATACCAATGGTTATAAATTGTTGGTATAGAGGGGATTGGCAAGCCATAAGGCTATACCGACGGTTTTGTTATAACTGTTGGTATAAACCTATACCAATGGTTATAACAAACCATTGGTATAGTTATATTATAGTATCTATACCAACAGTTTTGAAACCATTTGTATACAATTGCTCAGGTCAAGAGCAGTAGGCCCCTCTCCCCTCTCCAGTCCTACAACAACACAACAAACCCTCTCCAGACCTGTAACAACACCAGTAAAAAAATCCCCATCCAAAGTATTAGAAGCACATGGGTAGAGTGGCAAGGATCATGACATCCATAAGATAAAAAATGGTAGTGGTATTGTGCTTTGACCTAGGATGAGTTATTAGAATCACATGGGATGTTTATATTACTATAATGATTATGTATCAATGTATAAATGGTTCTTGATGTGTTAGTGGGAAACAATGCCCAATCTCAAAATATGAGATGGGTTACGAGAATAGCCTACATGTTTTTCATAGACATTTCAATTTGAATAAGGGGTTTGTGGATAATTGTAATTTGCTCTCCTAGGTGTGATGTGAGATGAATCCCTATCTTGGGTAGTGGGTATGAATGTTCAATTATGTGTTTGGTATTGGGTTCCCAAAGTGACTTTGTTTTGGTCATAGAACCCACTGTTTGAGGATGGGATTGAGGTGATCCATGGGGCTATGGTGTCACTATATGTCTTCCTCACCATTGGGGTATTTGTATAAGACTTTGAAACTTATTTTTCAAGAATCTATATGTAGCCTTGTTGACCAATTTGATATATGGTATGCTTGAGTGTTCATAAGTTTCATATGAAATCATTATATGATATTTATTTGATTTATGTTATTGTATAGAATGAATGACCCGTGATTGAGAATTATAACATGAGTGTTGGTGCATGTTCATTATGGGATGTTGAGACTCATTACTAATATAATTCATGTTTTTTTATATATACTATGACCCATTATGTTTCAATCTATGCCTTGTGAATATTTTCTTCTAATAATGTATGACCAATAGACCATATTTTATTTTTTATCCCTTAATTTCAAGAATCTATGTGTAGCCTTGTGATGATTTTCCGTATGTCAGTTGTTGTTTTCACTTAAAATGTTGTCCATTTCAAACAAAAGTGACACACTTTTAGTGATACTAGTCACACCGTGCCTCGTATTGAGGTGGGGTTGACTCGTACCCATCACAAATGATCCATGGATCGTTGAGTGAGGGGGATGTCTGGGGTGGGGGGTTGTTGGGGGGGGTGTCTGGAGTGCGTTTTCGGCCACTATGGTCACACAACACCTCTGATTGATGTGTAGTCTATCCAACCATTTCAAAATTAACCCACTATTTGTTGTCGTCTGATTTCATGGCATTCTGAGGTCGTTAGGCTAGTTTCGACCACCCCACACACGTTTCTCAAGCGCACCAAACAACTAAAAAACAAATATTCTACCATGATATGCAAACCATGGGTCCGAATAATGCTTCTCCTTTTTTTACACCTCAGGAATAATAATTAGGGTATTTTTGTGTGATTTCAAGTCATTCTGATGTTTTTCAGTATGTATTTGACCATAAAACACATGTTATGGCCATTTACGAAACACAGAGTGCATTTTCGTCCACCGTGGTCACACGACAACTCATATTGGCATTCCTTCTAATAGAAAATTTCAAAATTCACCCACCCTTTGTTGTCGTCCAATTTCATGGCATTCTGAGGTCATTCAGCCCATTTTGACTACCCCACGCATGCTTTTCAACTGCACCAAACACCTAAAGAACACATATTCAGTCGTGCCACGCAAACCGCTGATACGAATGATGTTTTGTCTCCTCATACACCTCAAGACTAATAATTTAGGTGTTTTCATGTGATTTAATGTAATTCTGATGTCGTTCGGTATGCATTGGATTGTTAGACGCATGTTTTGGTAATTTTCGACAAACGGAGTATGTTTTCAGCAACCATTGTCACACAAAACCTTTGACTGATGTTCCATCAACCCAAACTTTTCACAATTCACCCGTCCTCTATTGTTGTTTGATTTCATGGAACTGCGAGGTCATTCGGTAGGTTTTGACCAACCTACACACGTTTTTCAAGTGCACCAAACACCTAAAAACACATATTCTGTCGTGGCATGAAAACCACGGGTCCGAATGACGTTCCATCATTTCTTACACCTCAGGAATAATAATTAGGGTATTTGCGTGTGATTTCATGTTATTCCTATATCATTCGTTTTGTATTTGACTGTAAAACACGAGTTTTGGCCATTTCTGACATGCAAAGTGCATTTTCGGCCACCGCGGTCAAATAACACCTCCAATTGACATGTGTTCTAGTCGACCATTTCAAAATTCACAAACCCTTTGTTGTTGTCCGATTTCATTGCATTCTGAGTTCATTTGGTCGGTTTTGACAACCACACGCACGCTTTTCAAGCACGCCAAACACCTAAAACCACATATTCAGTCGTGTCATGCAAAACGCGCATCAGAATGACATGTCGTCTCCTCATACTCCTCACGAATAATAATTATGGTGTTTTTGTGTGATTTCAAGTCATTATGATGTCGTTCAGCATCCATTTGACCGTTAAATGCATGTTTTGGGCATTGACAACACGTGGACTGCGTTTTTGGCCACCGTGGTCACACGTCACCTCCGATTGATGTGTTGTTTGGCTGAAAATTTCACAATTCACCCACCCTTTGTGGTCATCTGATTTCATGGCATTCCGAGGTCGTTCGGCAAATTTTGACCACCCCACGCACACTATTCAAGTGCGCCAAACACCTAAAAACACATATTCAGTCGTTCCGTTCTAACCGTGTGCCACAATGACATGTCGTCTCCTAAATACACCTCAAGAATCATAATTAGTGTGTTTTTGTATGATTTCAAGTCATTATAATGCCATTTGGCATGCATTTGATAGTTAAACACATGTTTTGGCCATTTATGATAGGCGGAGTGTATTTTTGCTAGCGCAGTCACACGACACTTCCGATTTATGTGTCGTCTCACTGAATATTTCACAATTCACCCACTATTTGTTGTCATCTGATTTCATGGCATTCTGAGGTCATTCGGCAATTTGTGACCACCCCATGCATGCTTTTCAAGTGCGCCAAACACCTAAAAAATACATATTCAGTCGTTCCATGAAAACCGTGCAACCGATTGATGTGTTGTCTCCTCATACACCTCAAGAATAGTAATTAGGGTGTTTTAGTGTGATTTTAAGTCATTATGAGGTAGTTCGGTATGCATTTGACATTTAAACATATGTTTTGGCCATTTACGACATGCGGAGTGCGTTTTTGGCCAACGTAGTCACACGACACCGCCGATTGATGTGTTGTCTTGCCGATCATTTAAAAATTCACCCATCCTTTGTTGGTGTCCAATTTTATGGCATTCCGAGATCGTTCGATTGGTTTCGACCACCCCATGCATGCTTCTCAAGCGCGACAAACACCTAAAAACACATATTTAGCAGTGTTGTGCAAACCGCGCATTCGAATGACATTTTTTTTCATTGTACATCTCACGAATAATAATTACTCTGTTTTCGTGTGATTTCAAGTCATACCGTTGTCGTTCGACATTCATTTGACCGTTAAACAAATGTTTTGGCCACTTTACGACATGCAGAGTGCATTTTTAGCCAATGTAGTCACACGACACCTCTAATTGATGTTCCGTCTAGATGACCATTTCAAAATTTACCCACCCTTTTTTTGTCTGATTTCATGGAATTTCGAGGTCATTCAGCAGGTTTTGACCACCCCATGCATTCTTTTCAAGCACGCCAAACACCTGAAAAACACATATTCAGAAGTTCCGTGCAAACCACACGTCCAAATTGCATGAAGTCTTCTAGTACACCTCAAAAATAATAAATAGGGTGTTTTCATGTGATTTCAAGTCATTCCGATGTCGTTAGGCATGCATTTGACTTTTAAACGCATGTTTTGGCCATTTACAACAAGCAGAGTGCGTTTTCGTCCAGAGCGGTCACACGACACCTTCGATTGGCATGTTGTGTAGCCGACCACTTCACAATTCACCCACCCTTTTTTGTCTTTCGATTTCATGGAATTCGGAGGTCATCTGGCTAGTTTTGACTACACCACACACACTTTTCAAGCGCGCCAACCACCTAACAAACACATATTTAGTTGTGCCGTGCAAGCCACATGTTTTAATGATGTTTCGTCTCTTTGTACACCTCACGAATAATAATTAGGGAGTTTTTGTGTGATTTCATGTCATTTTGATGTCTTTCGGCATGAATTTGACTGTTAGATGCATGTTTTAGCCATTTACGACATGTGGAGTGTGTTTTCGGCAATCGCGGTCACACGACACCTCTAGTTGAGGTGGAGTTGACTTTTACCCATCACAAATGACCAATGTATCATTTTCCTAACGTATCAACACAATCTGAAAGTGTTAGATTAGTTTTCCTTATGTCAAATGTTGTTTTCACATAAAATACGGTACATTTCAAATAAAAGTGAGACACTTTGAGTGGTACCAACCAGACCGTGCATCGCATTGATGTTGGGTTGACTCCTACACATCAAAAATTTCCCATGGGTTGTTGTGCTAAAGTATCAACAAAATCTGAATACGTTTGTTCCATTTTCCGTGTGTGAGTTTTTGTTTTCACATAAAATATTGTCCATTTCAAATAAAATTGAGACACTTTGAGTGGTACCGGCCACACTATGCCTTGTATTGAATGGGATTGAGTCATACACATCACATATGACCCATGTATAGTTTTCCAAATGTATCAACACAATTCAAATACGTTGGTGAGTTTTCCGTATGCCAGTTGTATTTACTTAAAACAATGTCCATTTTCAACAAAAGGGAGACTCTTTGAGTGATACCAGCCACATTTTTCCTTAGATTTAGGCGAGGTTTACTCGTACATTCTAGATATGACTCATGGATAGTTTTCCTAAAGTATCAACACAATCTGAATGCGTTTGGTTAGTTTTCTTTATGCCTGTTAGGAAAATCGTGAAACAACAGTGATAATATCTTATACTAAACCTATAGACATTGTGCATGTTTTGCATCCCCTGGTGCATGGTTTGGGAAAATAATGGACATTTCTTCTAATATATATCCCTATAAGATTGGTAGATACCCAGTGGGATGGACTTAAATTTTTAACTATTTGTGAGGCATATTGTTTTTTTACTCCGACCGGGGTTCCGAGCTCCGAACAAGCCCCAGAAGCCCCACACACAATTATAACATCATCAGGCTTCCACATTTGGTCAAAAATAAAGAGTTATATTGAATTCAAAAATATTAATACCAGAGTGAAAAACCCATGTTAAAAAATAAAAGGTTATTCAAAATTCCAAAATGTAATGGATCAATCTTCCCCTGAATAACATCACCATCCCCACTGTCACCATCAGCCTCATCCTCGCCACCATCTTTGTCTTCGTTGTCATCATCATCATTGTCCCCATGCTCATACTCAACTCCATCTTTTGCATCGACCCCATCCTCACCCTCTTCCTCATCCTCATCCTCTCCCTCGTCCTCTTCAGCATCCTCGTCATCACCAGGAACGCCATCATCTCGAATGCCACTAGAACTACCACCTGGTGCATAGGATAATGTACCCATTAGAGACATATATGTTTGACAAGCCGCGCTTGCCTCTTGTGTAAGTGATGAAGATAATGCTTTGATCAGTTTCATAAATTCTTACTCCCTCATTTGAAGCTGTTCCTCTAGCTATGTGGCTCTTTTATCCGACTGTATTGTATATTCCTTGACTTGTTCCAACTCGGTGGTACTAGAATGGATACCTGGAGAAGACCAATACCTCGTCGGGACTATATTCTTACTAGGTCGACAGTGTAATCGACCAGAGTGCTCATCTCCCAAAACCTGATATAAATGATTGTGTGGCCTTAATTTATCAGGATCCTAGGAATCAATGGCCTCTAAATCAGCCTGCTAAAAATTTTATTAGATTATTAAATTTCAAAATATATATTAAAAATTTAAATAAATAAATTAAAACTTAAAATCTTTTATTGTGTCGGTTCATTAACTACAGTTCCATCTTTTTCCATTCTACTCGAGAAAAACTATTTTGCTCGAGGGAGACGTCCTCCAATATTCAATTATTTCTAATGTAATGTCATTGAAAAAATATAAAGTGCAATAATAATCATATATTCAATATTCAATAAATCACATAATTTTACTAGGAAAAAATAAAAAGAGAAAGTCTTAATGAAAAATTATAAACAACTACATCGTACCAGCTGCCTCTCATGATCTGACATAGTAGTGCACCCCAAAGTGAGGAGGTATTTCTTTGAATCAATGTTTTTATTAGATGATTCCTAAATAATGTTTAATAATAAATAAGATAATATGAATGAAAAATATGACAACTATCATTTAAATACCTCAAATGGGATTAATACCTCTAATTTGGCAGTCACCCAATGGGTAATCATTTGGCGATATTGCTCTATCAAGCAGTCATCCATGATAGGTACTATCTCCAACTTCGTACCCACTCTATCACACCATCCAACATACATATCATGCTTATAACCTCTCCAAATCTCTCCTCGCTCTTTTCAACATGTTGGTCGTGCACCTTCGCCATCAGGGAAGTTAAACCGAAGATGACACCTAATAGATTAATTCATATAAATACAAAAAAAAATACTAAATTAAATCCAATAGATTTTTTACCCATATTAGTGCCCACACATTTTCCATGACATCATGTGGAAGATGTCTCCAAGAGAGAGGGCTGACCAGAATGATGTCAGAGTATTTGGCTAGCGTCATCATAAAACCCCGACATTCCTCCCCAAATTTATCAATCATTTGTCATTCATCATTGTATTCAACTATCAACTGTGTATGGAGGTTCCATACTACACACAAGCGAGTGCACCCCCCTGCTTATTATAAGTAGATGAGTCTGTTTTTAAAGAAAAAAATATCAGTACAAGTTATAATAAAAATAAATTTTGGCATAAAAACTTTTTAGAGTTATATAAATATAGCTATTTTATTCTGATCAATGGGAATCACTAGATGTGCAGAAGCTGATGGAATATCTTGTACAGCTGGAGTGTCCCTCAGTGTATGCTCCTCAGAAACATACTATGTTGGAGCAGGAGTCAAAGAAAGTGGAAAATAATAGCTCGGAGATAAGGAAGCAGAAGAAAAAGTTGATAGCACAGACGTCTGGCCAATTGGTAGTGTAAACATCAGAGGCATAAATATCCCATGTGTCCCTAAAGACACACCAGGATCAAAATGGGGCATAGAAGATACATCTATGGTAGGGGTATAGTCCAATCGAGTATGACCAGTGGATCGTCTAACTCTCACACCACAAGCCCTTGTACAACTGGCCTCAGTACCAGAATCACCAGATGATCGTCTAACTATGACACCACCCCCTCCTACCACCAACCTCTATACTGGGAGTAATATTAGTCTCCTCATCAGATATCTCTTGTCTAGTGGGTTGATCCTGAAAAAAAAATTAACACAAATGTAAACACTTGATATTATAAGTTATTGAAATATATATATTTGAAATAAAATAGTCACAATATGGAGGAGTGGAGGAATTCCCATCTGTGTCATGCGATGATTATTTTCTGTTATCTTTTTCCGCCACATCTCTACAATGGGTGTTATTTCCTGTAATGAAAAAATATGGAAGTAATTAGAAACAAATAACTAATTTTTAACTCAAAAAACATAATATAGAAATTCTATTCTGATAAAAAAACATAAAGAAACAGAATATTTATGGTGGTTTGAAGGTAAGTACTAGGATACACACTCTGAATGATGTAGGTGTATTCATTGAATCCTATACCAATTGATTTTAGAGAGGGACCTTCAATAGTTATAGGCATATATTTGATTAGAAACACCTATAAAAAGGATATCTAGGAATTGTGACGTCCCAAACCAGGATGCCACTCATTAGTGATCCAAACCCAAATGGCCACATGGCCTCATGCACATCTACCTAAATTCCAAATGTTATTGACTAATAGTGAGATCCTTTCTTTGTCTATGGGAGACTATTCCCTCATTACCTAAGTTTCACAATTTCAATATTATCAGTTAAAAAGTGGAAGAAAGATAAAAATGGAAAAATATTTGGAATGGATGAAAATAACCAAATCAGTAATACCAACTAATAACAGAATCATAAATCGAATGATGGTAATGTATGTCATGTGTCAAGAACAAAAACATAGTTTCAACTATTAGGATATATTACTATACAAGAGGCTCAACAAATTCTAAAATTCAACCTAGCTTCTTGAGCTACAACCCAATCATCTGGTTCATCGATGGAAAGAGTGTGAGTCATGTCAATAACTCGAAATTCACAATCATCAATAAAGGTGAATTTCCTTGTCATTGAATCAAACCATTGATAAAGGGAAGAGTTTTACAAAAGGTTTCACACAATCGTTGGTAAAAGTGGACTTCAAGGCCCCTTAATAGGCATCCCAAATTGAGGCACATGCATCATGATCCATTATGTGTTACAGGTATCCCAAATCATACACTCATGTCCAATAAATAATTCTTTACACCTCTATAGTCATACCATTCATTACCCAAATAGTTCCTCAAGTCAAGCACACCCCATGGGTGGATAATGTTTAGGATTCTACACTAAAAAATTGTTCATGGGTTGTAAAAAGGTTTAATTTCATAAATTATAGACAAAAACATTTATTTTTAAATTTTAGAATAATAATAATTTATGTAAATGATAACAAGATTACTGAATTAAACTTGTGACTTATCTAACATTGTTATGGATGTATACAGATGCCAACATGGCTAGTGAAAAGAACCCCACCATCATAAAAGGGAGTATTGGCCAAGAAAAAAGACATAATATACAATGTACAGTGACATCCATATTTAATTGACCATAAAGTTATATTAGTACAGACATCATAGGATTCCAATTATCACTCATAACTAATCATGACACTATAAACAACTTTTAGTGTATGAGTTTTCTCTCTGATCTTAATAATAACATCACACATTCGTACCATGATGTGAATCATGTGGAATATGGATGATATTGACACAAAATTCCGGGCAATACCAATCCTTCTAAGAACTAAAAATTTATGGATGATATTAACACATATTTCATTTTGAATCAAATTTCATTCACTGACAAAGCCCAACACACACAACCAAATCAAATAGAAAAAAAGGTTATACACACCAAAATCAAAATACAAAACCAAAACAATAGATGTGGAACATTAAAATGAAAGTTTCACATACACATTAGATGTATAGAACTATGAAATTTTGGAAATGGATCAGAACGAAGAATTTCCGCACTAGGGTAAACAAAATCCCGCTTGTCCACTTCACTCAAATAAAAACATAAAACCAAAATAGTAGATGTAGTATCACTTACATAATAAAATTGAAGAACTGATAAATATTAAAGATGGAAGGATTTTGGCCGTATGGGATGGAAAATCCCAATTCTCCATTCTGTTTAGGGATGTAGTCACGCAGAATTGGGGATTTCGCGCAACATTGAATTTGGAATAAAAATTTCCCAATGGTTTGTAAAACCCATTGGTAAAGGATGATTTAAACCTCACTATAATAATGGATTAAGAAAATCATTGGTATACAGTATAAATTTCCAAATGGATTTGAAAAATTGTTGGAATAAAATGATTTAACAAGCTTTTACCAACAGTTTCATTAAACAGTTTGAAAAAGTACTCTATAGACATTGGGAAAACCTCCCTTTCCAGAAGTGAATTAATATGAAAGAATATAGTTCTGGGGGTTTGTTAAATGTTCAATCATTATTATACTTTATATGTTTTAATTCAGTTTGATAATACAAACATTATATCTCATGTTTTGACTACTATTCATTATTTATTAATTGTGGAATATCATTGAATGTTTGAGAAGTCAAAATTCCACCTCCTCTTATAATCCATGTTGGTGACAAACCTTTGTCTAGAATGTGTAATCTTCCAAGACACGATTAAATCAAAACTGTTTCATCCATTGATTAGATCAACTCCAATGTGTGAAGAAGTAAACAATAGAGACAAGGAAAATTATTAAATAAAAAAATAAGGATAGGTTGAGATGCATCTCATCAGAGGTAGTCACAACATCGAGGAAATTCCCCTTACTCATGCATGCTACTCAAATATATCTAGAAACATAAAATTAAACATTATAAAAAATTCATGATCACCTTCACCGCCCCCTAGGCCTAGTCTCAGGGTCAGCCTCTCATTTTTTAGAGTAATATGTTACATGATGGAGTGGGTGGAAGAGCAGAGAGAGAGAGTTAATGAAATAAAGAATGGGAACATGGTCATTATAATGTGTAAGGTATGAATGGTATCATGGTAATTTAGCTGTGAATTAAATAATGGGAACATGGTCATTCTATTTTGTGATGTATGAATGGTAACATGGGAATTCAAGTATGAATTAAATAATGGTATCAATGAAATTATGAGATAAAATATTCATCAAACATAATTCAGGACCCGGTATGAGACAAAGTATGTATTGAATGGAAAAAATGGAATTATGATATATGAAATCCATTAGACATACTTCAGGCTTCAGAATGAGCAAAAATATGAATTAAGGTACGAGTGTCTATGAGAGTTAAGGGGTTTATATTGTTAAATTAATATTAATTGATAATGTGATAATTATTTACTTATGAATTTTAATTATGAATTTATATAACCACATAAAATTTCTATTATCTATATATTGTTTTATACACCGTTGGTGGTGGCCTACTGAGCTGTACTCACACCCTACTTTGGATGGCTTATTGGTACCCAAATAGACATTGTATTTCAAATTTTAGCCATCTCGTGATACCGGTTATTTTAGGTTTTGATTACATGTTATTTAGTTATTGTTTCTTATTTTCTTCTAGTGTATTAAATCTGATAAATGGAGGTATAGTCTCCCCATTATTGATATTTCATACCCTCACTACTATTCAGTATCCTCTAGCATACGGGAAGGCACACCTGGGGTCATGTGACTGACTGACTCGAGGCACCGATGTGTGGCACCTGGGGCAGGACATTTCAAAATGGTATCAGAGTCCATTTTTCTTTTATTTTTTATTTTTTATTACAATTTGGTAAAGTTAGACATGAAACAAGAAAGATTCCAGCCTTGGTTATGATCTCCTGCATGGGAGTAGCTAACCCACGCATGGGGGAGAAACCAAGTACCCATGGTGGGATTTTTTTATTCCTATTTTCTATTACAATTGAATATTATTACAACATGGGTGACACATTTGTTGTGTGTTGTGATTTTTTATGTTAATTTTTTCTAATTTTTGACGTGTGGAAAAGTATGGCACAAGATTTGAGTTACATGCATCATTCTAGGAATTTAGGGTTATTGTGACATGAATCATTTTAGGAACACATAGAAAAATGGGTTTTGTGTATGATATTGAACATGAACTGTTTTTCTTTTCTTGTGAAATTGAAATGAAAATGGCACCTAACATGAAATTGATAAAGATTGTAGAATGATGTATGATGAGAATTAATGGGACTCTAAATGAAAAAATTCAATAACTAGAATGTGTTTACCCTTGTTATGTAGGACCAAGGAGTATGATTAGTAAGGGTAGTTATAACACCTTAGTTTTGACATTGGGGTAGGGTTTGGGGAAATGAATTTTTGTGGAATATTGTATTTTACCTTAAATGTGTTAATTTTGTAAAAGGTTTCCTAAGGTACATATTTTTAATGGTATAGATATTTCTCTATGACGGTGCTTATTAAGAGGATAACATGAGGATATGTCTAGATATGATCGACCAGTAGTAGGAAATAAGGCACTAATTGTGTCAGGTGAGGAATTTAGAGAGCAGTTCCAAGAGAAATTTTCCCACATCATGAAATTCATGGGAATAGACCTAGGGTGGGTTGTGAAGAGTATGTCAGATCTATAAATGAAGTTACAAATTAAACACCCTCATCTTTTATTAGAGAGGGTGGACCTAAGGGAGATGAGTTATGGGGTGTGTCCATCGAGACTACAATTGACCACATTGATACTCCTGTAGAGAGGATGTTCATGTTGGTTTCTTACATGATATGAGGATCAGTGAATCACTGATGGTATGTTCAGGCGTGGACTGTATAGGATAATGGTATGTTATGGAAGGAACTGTTGGATATGTTTCTAGAGAACTTCTATCTAGAGATACTGAGGTAGGAGAGAGTAGCTGAGTTCATGAGGTTGACTTGGGGGAGTATTTATGTGATAGACTATGTTAGACACTTTACACATTTGCAACACTTTTCTGCAACATAGGAAGTGGATGAGATAACTAAAACAACACATTTTAAGGCTGGGATAAAATGTGAGATTACATGAAAAGTCTTCCAATTTTAGTTAAAGAAGTTTCCTGAGGTGGTGGATAAAGATCTCATAGATATGGGTAACCAGATGAGGCTTCCAGTGTAGGAATGGTGGTCCCATTTGGGTGATTAGAATGTATGACTAATGAGAGTAAAAACAGCAACCAGGGCAGTGAGAAACAGAGTACCTAAAAAGAGAGATCAGTTGCATAAGACCTTAATCGAGTGATCTATCACAAGTGTGATAGATTATGAAACTTTTGAAAATTGTTACCTCAAACACCAATATATATACAGTCTTGCAGAAAGATTGGACATCTAAAAAAGATCTACAGGACCCATCGCTAGATGAGTAGTAAGGGTATAACTAGTCAGAATTAGTGTGTCGGAAGAGGATATTCTGCACCATAACAGTCATTCATCTAGAGTTCTATTAAACAAGGTGGTGAAGGTAGTGTATGTGGAGCTTCAGTTTAAGAGTGCTCATATTAGTAGAGTATTGAAGCACATCAGACTTAGACTGCATCATGAGGTTGTGGGGTAAGACCGCTACATTCTATTCACCCTACCCTTGTGGATATCAAGGTTGAACCATTGACAGCGAGAGGTATTTTTTTATAGCTTCTATGATATCTAGTTCCTTATTTGATATCAGTGCCTATCATTTCATTATTTCTAGAAAACATTTTAATGGTTTGATCCTAGTGATGGAGTTCATGAGTGGGGGTGTTGATGACAAACACACCTCATTGATTTGGGTCAAGATACTATTTTTTTATGCAAGGTGTGTTCCCTTGAGGCCGAGTAGTAACAATTTCTATGGGATCTTTATATCATATACATGTCAGGTTTTGAGCTAATTATGGGTATGGACTAGTTAGTTTCATATTGTCCCCACATTGATTTTTACCATAAGTGACAGACCATTAAATCTCTTAAGGGTTACAAATATATTCACTGTGGAGAGTGGGATATCGAGGCGTTCCGAGCAGGGCCAATTACTCATCACATAAGAGAGATCACAACCCAGGTTTCTATTTTATTTCTGGATGATGGAGGTATTAAATGAGATGTCTTTCCACACATATTGGATAGGTTTTAGGATTTGTTTACTTAATATTTCATAGGGATTCCACCTGAGAGAGATGTTGAATTTATTATTGAGCTCATACCAGGGGAAGAGATGATTTTTATTCCACCAAAGAGAATGTCACCGAAAGATATACAAGATCTCATGACTCGGATGGAGGAGTTAGAGGATAAGTTAATTATTTATCTTGAGTATGTCTCCTTGAGGTTCACTTGTGTTTTTTGCAATGAAGGTTGATAGGAGTTTATGATTATGTGTTTATTACCAAAAGTTGAACTACATGACTATAAAGAACCAGCATCGTATCCCACATATCAATGATCTATTTGACCAGTTGAGAGGAACTTGTGTGTTCTAAAATATTAAGTTGATATTAGGGTTTCATAAACTGAGAGTTCAAACTTCTGATATACAAAGCGATAAATTTAGAAGCAGGTATGGACTATAAGATTTCATCATAATATTGCTTGGGTTGACGAACACACCAGTAATGTTTATGGACATAATGAACAAAATCATTTATCTATACCTAGATCAGTTTATGGTAGTGTTTATGGAAGACATCTTTATGCACTCCAAGACTCATGATTATTATGACCAAAATCTTGATATCATTCAATGTAAACTAAGATATCATTGTCTATACATCAAGGTATCTGTGTACAACTTTTTTGGATTGATCATGTACACTTCTTGTGTAGAATCATCTTAGAGGAATGTGTATTGGTAAATCTAGAGAAGGTTCAGATAGTGGTTCCTTGAGATCATCCCAAGAGCATGTTTTATATCCATAGATTTCTTGGATTTTCTAAATATTATTATAGGTTCATTCTTGAATTTTACCGATTGGAAGCATTGCTGATGGGCTTGACCAAAAAAGATATAAAGTTTTATTGGTCATAAGATTGTGATAATTCTTTCTAAGAGATGAAGAAGATTTTGGAATCAGTACCAATATTTAACCTACATGAGCACAGTGTGAAGTACACAGTGTATTGTGACACTTCTGGGATTGTAATTGGAGTTGTGTATGCATGGAGATCAATTTGTTGTTTATGGATCCTTGATGTTGAGGCC
Organism: Viscum album; assembly: GCA_963277665.1. Classification (NCBI taxonomy): domain Eukaryota; kingdom Viridiplantae; phylum Streptophyta; class Magnoliopsida; order Santalales; family Viscaceae; genus Viscum; species Viscum album. Next base: position 980,495,618 of record OY728148.1, on the reverse strand, counting down.
CCATGAACCGAACTACCCTACATATGACCTCAATTTGGATATAATGGTTTATGTTTTAATGTTTTGGGGACATTATCTATTGGGAAAATTTTTTTACTGTGTATATTGATCACAAGAGATTAAATTACATATTTTCACAGTGAGACTTGAATCTTTGATAACAGAGATGAGTTGAGTTTATGAAACCATTAAATTTTGAGACAGTGTATACGCTTGGAATGGAGAACATTGGTGATGATGCTTTGAGAATGAAGAGTCAAAATCAGGTGGTTCAATAGTCTAGTGCTGAGTGGAAGACGATGGATTTATTGGATGAGATACACATTGTGGTTTAGGAGAGTTAAGATAAGATGACCCTCGTAATAGTTTCATTGGAGTATATATTTTGGAGATAGATCTGGGATAGAATTTATGTGGATTTATAATGTTTTACCTTGAGAGAAAACCTTGAAGGTGTGGAGTAACCTTCTGATTGGAGCATAGATGAGGATGGGGTCATCTATGTCAGGAATTAGGTTGTTGCACCTAAAAGAATGTGAGAGAAGATGATGTGTGAGTTTCATGCCTTGAAGTGGGTGGTACATCTAGAAGTGACCAAAATGCACTATGAACTACAAATATAGTTTTGATGGTTGGAAATGAAAAATAAAATAGTAAGGTTTGTGAAATAATGTTACACCTATTTGTAGGTGATGGTCGAGCATTGAGGACCTATAGGTTTACTATAGTCGTTGGCCATTATATAATGGAAGTTGAAAAAAGTGACCATGGACATTGTGGTGGTTCTCCAAAGGATGACTTAGAAGAATAATTCTATTTGGGTTATTGTGGATAGAGTGAAAAAGGTAGTTAATTTCTTGAATATATGGGACACTTTCTCAGTGGAGCAGTTGGGATAATTTTATGTTTGGGTGATAGTATGTTTTCATGAGGTGCCACAAAATATTTTTTCTGAATGAAACTTGTGTTTTATATTACGATTATTATTGGGATTGCAGAAGGTTCTTGGTTTATAGGTTTTATTGACTATGAATTTCCACCCAGTGATAGATTAGTGGTCAGAGCATACTATACAAGTGCTTGAGGATATGTTGTGAGCCTGTGTTCTAACCTTCAGTGGGTCTTGGGATAATCACCTAACATTAGTGGTGTTCACCGATACCAATAGTTATTGGGAAACAATATAGATGGAACCATATGAGTCTCATTATAGTAGGCCATTAAGAAAAACATCTAGTCTAGATGGAGTTAAGTGAGTCTATGTTGTTGGGACCGAGTCTCACGTAGGACCCATCAGAGCATGTACAGTTGATTCAGAAATATAGGGATACGACCCAAAGTAGATAGAAGTCATGCTCTAATAGAAATAAATGACACCTATAGTTTACAGAGGTTGATCATGTATTCATTTGGGTGTTTCCTAGAATCAATCATTATATAATACAGAGATAGGGAAAGTGGGAACCCAAGTTTGTTGGACCGTTTGAGGTGGTGGAGAGAATCAGGCTAGTGGTGTACCGATTGGCTCTTCCACAGTGATACAATGCTATGTATGATGTTTTCAAAGTGTCAAAACTAGGTTGGTATAACCCCAACCCTTCTAATGAGATCGATATAGAAAATGTTGCGATTGAGATAGATTTTTCCTTTGAAGAGAATCTAATACATGTGTTGAATCACAGTGAGAATGTGTTGTGAGGAAAGAACATTCCTATAGTATGTGTATTGTAAAAACATGGGAATATGTGGGAGGAGACATGAGAAAGGAAAGAAGGTACGTGGGATCATTTTCCTAATATTTTTGGCTCAGAATCTTATAAATTCTTGGGAGTGGAGCTTAAGGATAAGATGTTTAAGGTGGTGAGATTGTAAGATCCTGACCTTTCCTAAAGATGACTTGGTCATAATTTTAGGTATTTATTTTTGCATTGTTTCAGTGTACTTCGGTTGGGTTATACCTTGTGCTGTGTTTGGGTGAAAATTGAGAAAAGTTTAAGGGAGAAGGGTAGTGCATAGTTGGCTTATGGTTTTCCCTAACTGTGCGCCCCTACCCAGCAAACCATGCAACCTTTGACAGAGAGGAATTACATGGTTGACACATGGTTTATCAATCTGTACACCCTATTATGAGAAACTATGAACCCCCATAATAGAGGTTCACATTTATGTACAGATTTAGGAGAAACCATGATCCCCTGCTCAGCTAACCACGCATGAATGTTGAAATCACCAAAAAATTAGATTTTTAATCACCAAAACCCTTATTTAACGCCTATTTGATACCCATTTATCCCTAGACAATATTTCATGATTTTGGAGAATTCTATATGGATTAAAAGACATAAAAACGTTTTTAATTTTTTATTTTAATCCTGGATTGATGATCTTAACCCCTCCATGTAAGAGGATCTTACCTCGCTTGTTTTCTTATTCCTTATCCTTTATTATCGTATTCAAGAAAGGGGGTTTTCATCCAATTTTGATTAAAAATAGATATGTTTTTGTGGGAATGGATCTATTATTTCAGATCTATATATATATTTAAGATTTCATGATTTATTTGATCATGATTTAGGGTTTTAAATTTGAATCTCATTCTATTTAATTGTGCTGCTCATATTATAAGGATTTTCATTAGGTGATCGCTCATCAACAAATTGAAGAAGGATGTCTATAATTTAAATATCAAAGTATTGATTTAAATTACATGTATTTAATTGCATAATTTCTATTAGATTTTTATAAATTACTTTCCTAATTTAATTAATTAATTTGTTGAATAAATTAATTGAGAAGATTAGAAATTAGGGATTTTGGGAATTATAGATTGAGAAAATTAATTGTAGAATTAATTATGAGATATTATGATTTTATGATTGAGATATTTAATTGTGGAAATAATTATGATATATTGAGATTGTTATGGAGATAATTAATTATGGAATAAATTATGGGATTTTTAGTTTGTGGATATTGATTAATTAATTTATTAATTAATTAATGGGATTTACGTACTCAATTAATTAGAAAAATAATTAAGGGGGTTTATGTGGTTAACTAATTATTTAATTAGTAATAAAATTGGTGTGGTTGACTAATTATTTAATTTACTAATATAATTTATGTGATTAATTTATTTTAGAATTAATTAATGTATTTTATGTGATTAATTATTTTTTGAATTAATTAATGTATTTATGTGATTAGTTAAATGTTGAATTAACTAATGGAATTGTTATGTTTAATAAATTGTGGAATTAGTAATATAATTGATGTGGTGATTAATTGTTGAATTAATTATGTGTTAAGAATAGTAACCTGGTCATTTAGTTGTGAATTAAATAATGGGAACATGGTCATTACAATGTGTAAGGTATGAATGGTAACATGGCCATTTAGTTGTGAAATAGAGAATGTGAACAAGATTATTCTAATGTGTAATGTATGAATGGTAACATGGTCATTTAGTTGTGAATTAAAGAATAGAAACAAGGAAATTCTATTGTGTGTTGTATTAATGGTAACATGTGAGTTAAAATATGAATTAAATAATGATATCAATGGAATTATGAGATATGATATTCCTCAGACATACTTTAGGCTCCAAAATGTTTTAGATTGGGTATTGAATGATAACAATGGAATTATAAGATGTGATATCCCTCAGACATACTTCAACCTCTAACATGAGTTGAAGAGGGGATTGAGGTATGAGTGTCTATGAGAACCCAAATGTTTATATAGTTAAATAACGATTAATTGATATTGTGATAACTGTTTACTTATGCCTTGAAATTATTTCTTTATACAACTGCATACACATGCTATTGATTAGATATTATGTTAGTTGTCATTAGTGGTGGGATACTATAATGCCTTAGATTTTCCATGAACTATTTTATCGGATAATATACAGATTATTTCTGAGACCAGGCACTGAGACGTTGTGCGATTCTGAAGCCGTTGTTTGTTAAATAAATGTTTCGAATATATTAAATAGCATGCATGCATAGTTTTCATGAAAAGGTGTAATAAATTCTAAACGGGTACCCTGATCAGAAATGTGATGGTACCATTGAGTTTATAATGTGATGTTTACCCTAGGAATGACTTCACATTAGTTGGATTGGGTAATTTGTTGAAAAGTCATCACATGCGTGGAAATGAAAAAAAATAATTTAAAATAATTATTTTATTTCATTTTTGATGATGCAATGACTGATGGACTTTAAATAGAATATTATGGAGAAATACTAGGGTTACCTGTACAACCCTGGAACCATTGGAGATCCATTGGAGATAGCTTCAGTGAATCCTCTCAGACGAATGGAGATAGGATCTTCGATCAATGATCGATGCAAAAAATATTCAAAGGATCTCACCAAAAAACATGACACAACCCAATTATTCCTTAGTGATCGATTTGAATCACGTTAGGGCACGTATTTTTATTTTATTCCTACCCATTCTTGATTTATACAATGAACATGAATCAATCAATGAAAATATTGATCTATGGATTGATCATTATGCAAGATGAGTTTATTTTATGAGGTTTTGATGGGAGATTATATTTTTAATTTTATTATTCATATTTTCATTCTAATAATGATGGATCAAGATAAACATGAACATCGATCAAGGTTTGCTACTCCAATATGTTCTTGTTATTTCCCCCCCCCCATTCATTGTTCGTCACGAGCATTCTCGATCAATCGATCATTTCCCTCCTATTTTTTGGTGTAACGATCTGATATCGCAGATCTAAGATTGGAATAGCCTGACAGAGGTGTGATGGTAGAGATAATGCAATTTAGATGGAAGAGGATACCCAATTTTGCATTCTTCAACACACAATAAATAATGACAATTTGATTCAATTTTTTAAAACATTTAATGGCGTGATGCATTATTCATAAACAAAAAGGATAGGACGAGTTGGGATCTTCAATCTCATGGTGAAATGATCACCAGATCGAAATCTGGAGGCATTGGATCAAATGCTGGAGTAGATATGGGATTTTAAAAAATCCTGAACAACACAATGTTTAATCTGGATCTATATGTTGTGTGGGGCCACATGTTTTGCGATTAGGGTTCCCATAAGAAGTAAAATATCACAAGAAATGTGAGACCTTTCACATAGCATCTGGTATCACCTATCTCACTTGGCATGTACTAATGAATCACATGAGATGTTTACATGGGAACAAGTTCAAAGGCTAAGTTGTGTACTGGTACATGGGTAGACATGCATAGGATGGTGTCATGTACTAGCACATGGATATAGTAAATGGAATAAGTACATGGTGTGTACTACTAAATGGACAGAGTTTGATGAGAGGATCCATTTACATGAGCAAGAACCGGGTTCAAGGGACATGGAGTGTGACCCCTACTACTCACTGTGTACTCTTCTATACATGTCTTGGAGCCCTTGTACTCTATATCTTGGAAACTTTTTGTTAGGGTTTGTTACCTTTATCTTTTCCCTGAGGGTTAGTATGCAATCATTTTTTTCTCCCAGGACAATGATCCCTTCAGAAGAAATTCCTAGATGAAGTTATTAGAATCCCCTTGAGAGGCCCAGAGTGAGATCCACTATTCATATTCATGTCCAAGGTGGATTTCTTGTTATCGACATGACCAACACTACATGGGAGTCAATCCTTTACTTAGAGGAAAAATACATATTGATTTGTTGGTATCACCCCAGGGCCTTTCTAGTGATCCTCATCTGTGTATTGTATTCTATTAAAACTAATAGCATGCTCTTTATCATGAAGAGACCTGATAAGAAGTACCTATTGGACAGACATCATAAATGCTATCAGATTTAGGAGTGTGTTCTCTCGGGCGAGTTCTTTGTAGAATATTCTATATAGAATCATAGACTAGTATAATATGGTTGTGACTTACCTCTAGAATGAGTGTCTTTTTTGAGTATATTTGGATATTCTAGTTATATGTGTTGTAGAAATATACATGTGTAGATATATATGTATTTCCTTTGTTTTATGTGACGCACGCCTATTATAGGGCATGTAAAAAGAAATTTAATTTTCCTAGTGTAGTATAATGGATGACCAGGTTTGTCTCACATGAGGAACATTCTCATATGTTCACTCAAATAATTTAATTCACCTAAACTAATTCTTTTTTAATTTTTTTAAATTTATGTAGGTTATGAAATTTAAATTAATGAAAATATTAAACTAACATGCAATGAAAAAATTTAATTAGTAAATAAAGAACATGGCATTTATGGGTTGGATTGTGGGTTCCATCATTCTCCTTGATGGTGTTTAAATAAAGATTGATAATTCAATTTTGAGATCTCATTCTTTAATTAATATTCTTTTATTAATTGGTGTGAAATCTTTATTGCATTTATCAATCTTAACTTCCCCCCGTACTTTAATCACGGTTGATGGAACAACTCAATCGTAACTGTGACAACTTCTAAGACCTGGCTCTATTGTTTTCTATTTCAACCACTATGTGGATCAAATCCATCGTATTAAGAGCATGTATTATGTATATGGGAGGGAACATATTTAATAAAATAATAGAAATTATTTTGAGTTTAGTTTCCTGGTGGGATATCGCTACACTCATGCACGTCACTCTTTCTCATCAAAAACATAATAAAACAAAATAATTTTACCATATAATAAATGATATTGACACATACCTCACCCGAGCCAAGGATTGAGTAAGTATATCATTTTTTAGGGTTAGAGGTAATGGGGGATATTATTAGAATAAGATAATAAGATAATATGATTAAAATATGGAGAATAAAGGAGGGCGGATGGGTGGAAGGAAAAAAAATAAAAACCATGGATGAATTTATTAAAAATCTAAATTAAATTAAAATCAAACAAAATAAAGAAAATAAACAAATTAATAATATGATAAAGTAAATATTTGTGAATTTCCTACCTCTGTGGAGATCTCCCATTGGTTCCATTGAATAAATTTCATGGAGAATGGGATGAGATGAGAGGTGGGAGATCCCCTCCTTTTATAGGAAGAAATTGTCCTCCTCATGTTTGCACATTTTTGGAAATATAAATGGATGATTAACATATTCCATCCTTCATAAAAGTTGTTAATAAATGACTTTTTCATTCAACATCAAAATATCATATTGATTGGATCTTCTAGAGGGATTTATGTATTTTTTATTGACAATGTATATTTTTCTAGATGAATTTTCCAAGAAGCTTCCTTCGATGTATAACATCTCTATGCCACCATAATGGGAGAAAAAATCGATGAAATTTATTTAAGTAGTGCATATATGTGTCCTACTTCTTATACATTGCTAATCAACTCCATTTTAGGTGTGTAGCCTAATTTATACATTCGTTACGGAGGTGCGGTCCATGCTGTCAGCCCAGACAATTTCCAAACATCAATGATTATTTCGAGCCTTTAGATATTCGAATAAGCCTCTAGTCAAGAAGAAAAATTTAAATGAATTAAAATAAGTATTCTAAGAAAATAATCATTCTATTTTGAATTATATTTTTATATTAATGTCAAAAATACATGTGACGTAAAAATCTGTCAAAAATCCAAGATTTAAGAAAATTTCACATTTTAGCTCAAAACACACCATAAATCCAAAATTTCTCCATATAAGCTCAAATTGATAAATTAAGAGGGTTAAAAAAAATTAAATGTATATAAAAAATGTGGAAAATATTAGTTTTATCAGTATATTTTTTGGTTTCAGTGTGTCGTACTAGGTATTGTTATACTCACCCATACAAGCAGTTTTCCTTCATGTGTCATGTCTTATGTAGAAGATTAAAATTTTGATAGAGTCTTTGGAGGACCAGGACCAGACGGTTCTTAGTGAGACCAGAAAAACTGAGGTGTGTTCCTACAGCTTTCTGAAATCAGTCTCAATACTTACTTTTAGGTTGTACTTTTGTTTTCAAACACATTATGGTGGGATTGTATTTGGCACTACTTATTTTATACAAATTCCTTTTATACTCTGTTTATGCAATTTAGATGTATGAATGCATGGGTTTTTAGTTGTTTTTACATTTCATCATTTTATAGGATTTGTAGATGTGTGTTTCTGTACAGGTACGTAAACTAAGGCCTCTCATGTTAGTGATACAACTTATCAGGGATACTCACTAACCACTAGTCTATTTGAGGTTGGATTTGGGAGACATGGCATGAGCCCCTCTGAGAGGGGGCATGACAACAACTAAGTTGTACTCACACCCTACATGGGCTTCCTGATCAGTACCTGAATATAGTTCTTTCTTTCTATAGAGGTTAAGCGAAAATACCTTCTGTTAGATCATTGATATGGGACAGAGCAGGGATGAGGGAACTAGACAATATTTGAGACCTTCTTGGGGGAGTTGTCAATGTATTTATTTTCGGTTTCATTTAGAAACTTGACATGTACATTGGCATGATTTTTTGATATTTTATTTCCATTTTGGACCATCTTGTGATACTGGTTCTTTTAGGTTATGATTACATGTTATTAATATATTGTTTATTATTTTTTGATGGTGTATATACTCTGATAAACGAGTGAAAAGTCTACCCATGATCAATATATCAGACCCTCAGTACAAATCAACAACCTATGACATATGGGGAGGCATTCCTAAGTCATGTGACTAACCGATTGGAGGCACTGGTGTGTGGAACCTGGTCTGATATGTTTATGTTTTCAACATTATTAGTATTGGAGATGTCTTTTAATAATGATAAATCATACTAAACTGAAAAAAGTCTTCAAAATATGAACGTTAAGAAGAATTATAACTTTCTTTGAAAAATTTTAAAAAATTAAATATTCATTAGTTAGTGAACAAGGTGGTGAAAATCATATAGAGAGTATCAAATCAAAACATAACATATATTATGTATTGAGAAAAATAGAAATCTCAAGTAAGAAATTAGAGTAATGATGAAATATTGTGAAGAAGTTTCTAAAGTTTGAAATTATGACATCAAGTCTGAGGAAGAATACATTCAATAGTTCATAAGTTACAAACTAATAATATCTAAACATGGAAGGATGGTTGAAGATCTCAATGAGAAATTGGAATATAAGGAAAAAGAAGCCCATAAGATTCAGAATAAACTTCTTGATTCTATAAATAGCATGAGAAAGATTAATGAAAACGTAAACAACCCATTAGTAGTAAAATATAAGACTTATAAATTTGTTGAGAAATCCCAAATAATGAATTATGTGAATTCCTCACACACCAAAAAATAATGTTTCATCTGATTTTTCTAACATTTCAACTGATAAGAAAATTAATATGAAAATTTTGGTGGAGAAAGAATGTGATAAACCTGTCACATATACAAAATTTTAAAACTCACTTAGAAGGAAATATGGTATACACCTAGAGTATGTTAGGGTTGGAAGGATTTATCAACCTCATTTTTTTACAGATAAAGATCATACTTCAATAAAATATTACGATTTGATTGATTCTATTGTGGCTATAGAATATATGGGCCCATGACTTATAATTTTTTGCATAACATATCACTTCCCAAAATTATATGTGAATAGAGTGGAAGAAATAGTGAAATTAGAATGAATAACTTTCTTAACACATAGGAAGTTAGAAAAGAAAAATAACAAGAAGTTAGAAACTTTAAAAAAAATCATTTTAGATTTCTGGAAGATGTTTATGGAAGACGTGATTTGGCTTTTCATCATGTCAAAAGATGTATTAAACTCCTTCTAGAACACGTTTCTTATTGGAGATAAAGAAAAGGAAGCTAGGATGAAGAAAGTTGATGAAATATGTTTTAGTTGAGACTCGCTTGAAGGAAAGTAATAAAGATCAAACCATTGATACTTGATAGTTATTGTTATTTATGCATGATAGGTTATTTAAAAATCATGAAACATGTTGAAAATCATGAAGTAGGTTCTATTACCTTTGGGAATAATAGTTCTTTAAAAATCATAGGAATCAGAATGATTGAGATTAAAGATGAAACGTTAAAATATTATGAATGTTTATTTATTGATGTGCTAAAACATAATTTACTTAGTGTTAGTAAACTTTGTGATGATGGAATAGAAGATAATTTTAGAAAATATTTATGAGTTATCAGAAGTGCGAAACATTGAAAAGTTATCACAAAAGGAGAAAGAACTAGTGGAAATGTTTTCAAGTTAGATTATTTAAAAACTCCTGATATCTAAGTGAAAAAGATGAGAATAAGTTATAGTTCCAAAGAATTGTCGAACATGGGAAGAAAAGAATGAAAAATCTTTTTAATGTTTATTATTTACAGAATTTTCCAAAATTGAAAAGAATAGAGGAAGATTTTTGTGTAACTTTTTATAAAGAGAAGATGACTAATAAAAGTCATAAGAAAGTTGAGATTCAATCTACCGAGCCTCTTAAACGAATTCATTACAATTTATGTGGTTCAATGAGACATCAATAAAAAATTATATTTATAATTTATCAATTTTAATGGTGATTTCATTAAAATGAAAAACATCATGTTTTTGAAACACAACAGAGAGCCCCTAGAAATTTTCAGGTTTTCCAAAAATGAAGTTAATAAAGAGATGGGGGTTTATATAAAGAAATTGAGAATGGATAATGGTATTGAGTTTCTAATAAATACTTTCAAAACATATCTTGGAGATCATGGTATTAAACATTAGTATTGTTTTCTATATACCCCACAACCAAATAATGTAGTAGAAAGAAAGAATACAGGTTTGGTGGAAATGGTAAGAATCGTGTGAGAAGAATAAAAACTTTCAATGTTCTAGTAGAGTGAAGTTGTTAGTATTATTTTACATGTTTATACTAAAAAATTATGTTTGGAAACGAACATGAGTTCTTATGAAATTGTCTTTGACAAAAAACCTTAATTTAAGTACATCAATGTTTTGGGAATCCAATGTTCACATAAAATAATAAATTTGGATCAAGGAAAGTTTGATGAGAAAGATGAGGAATGAACTTTTATTATTCACCCAATGGAAGAAGTTACAAATGTCGGAAAAATGTTTATAAAAGTTGGTGGAATCATATTTTGTGGAAGTTATTGAGAATCAAACTTATTTACCAAAATATTATGGGGATTTTGAGGAATAAAAACTGAAATTTTCCAATGAAAATGAAAGTGATGAAATTAATTTTCATGAAGACTCAGATGAATTGTATGATGTGGAAAGTGAAGAAGGAAGAGGAACTCTGAAATTTCATACTTTAAAAACATTTGAGACTAAAAATATGTTGGTGAATTATAAGGCTCTAGTTCAGGCTAGAAGAAAGATGATATTAGAAAATAAAACTCCACTCATCTCAAAATTTACACTAGAATTAGTCTCATAACCTATTCAACACAATGAATGGGTGAATTCTATAAATGAAGAGTTTGATCAAATTGAGAAAAATTGAACATAGGAACTTGTTTTATGTCTGAAGTATAAAATTTTATCATAAAAAATGGGTTTATAGAAAAATTTTGAATGAATATGTTGAAGTTTCAACAATGAAATCTAGGATTTTTCATAAAGGTTGTGCACAGGTGGAAGGTGGATATTTTGATGAAACATTTTCCCCTATTTAATGGTTAGAAACTATTATAATGTTTTGAGTAGTTCCTTCTCATCAAAATTAAAAAGTTTATCAGATAGATATAAATTTGGATAAATTGAAGAAGAAGATTACAATGAGAAACCATTTGGGTTTCTACTTGATAAGGATTAAAGAAATGTTTTTAGATTGAGGAAAGATTTATATTGGCTAAAACAAGATCCATATTCATGGTATTCTATGATTGAATTGTTTTTTGAGAATGATGATTTTTTAAAATGGAAAAGTTGACAGAAACATATATATGAAATATGTTGACATTGGAACTCAAATTATATTTGTTCATGTGGATAATATAATTTTTTTCCGAGGAAGATAAAAAAAAATTTAAATAATTTCTTGAGGTAATGAAAACGAATTTTGAAATATCAATGTTGTGAGAATTAACATTATTCTTTGTCTTACACGTTCAATATAAGGAAATATAAACTTTCATATCTTATGAAAAGTATGAAAGGGAATTATGACAAAAACTTGGAATTGTAGAATATAAAGTATTTCAACTCTTATCTCAGTGAGGATGAAGATGAGTAATGATGAGTCTGGAAAAACTGTGAATTATAAAGATTTTTGTAAGATGATAGGAAGTATACATTACATTTTAACATCAAGACTGATATTGTTTATGCTATAAATTTTTGTGCTAGGTATCAATGTAATCAGAAAGAGTCAAATATTTTTCCAGTAAGGATAATTATGAGATATTTCAAAGGAACAATGTAACACCCCGAGATTTTATGAAAAATATTAGTTTTAATTTCATTAATGTCTTGTGTTATACGCTACACCAAAAGAGGCTTTCACAACACAAATCTCTGACCTGGCATGAATTACACGCAATCGCGACCATCCACGATAGCGTGTGTTGTACGGAACACCAAGTTTCACTAAACAATGATATGCTATTAAAATATTATTAAAACTAGCAGTCATGAATAGTAATAACCACTTTTTTAAATTTTGTAAATTTTATTTTTCAAAATGGAATTCATTTTTGGATTCGTAATATCGAAATTATCTTAGGGTGAAATTTTGGTGATTTTCGGATAACTTTCATATTTTGATGAATAGTGAAAATTACTAAATTTTAATCAAAAACGACTTTTTCAATCGAAATAATTAATAGTGATAAATTATTAATTTGAGTGGTTTTAAAGTATATTTAGAATATTTTTTTACAATTTAATACAATGTTGGTCATTGGATGTAATTTCACATTTAAACCAGTTATAAACTAGTGTCAATCTTTTGATAGTTATTTTCTCTTAAAAACACGGTATTTGTTTTGACGACGAGAATTAATTTTTAAATTAGTTAATGCAACTGATATGTTTTGAATTTGGTAAAATAGACATCATTTTTGAGTTCATAATATCAAATATAGCTTAGGCCTAATTTTTTGTATTTTTCTGAAAACATTCAATTTTTGATGAATAGTGAAACCACTAAGTGGTAGTTGAAAAAACTGAATTGTTCATAAAACATAATTTTACCTCTTCTGTGAGTGGAATTTCGAAAATCTGAGAGACACGGTTAATATCAAGGACTAAAATGTGGTTCAATGAGATGAAAATAATTTTTGGTGAATAGTAACTTTTTACATTTTTTTACCACGGTTAAAAGTAAATAGGGTAATTAAGGGTAAAGATGATATTATTATTACCCTAAAACATGTTCTAATTCTATTGGATAAGTGTAATTCGACCAAAAACAAACTTAGGATTAATATATGGCCATTTAGGCCCACTTGGATTAGATTAGGACATTTATTATTAATTTATTTAAAGAAGGGTTAAAAGAGTTAAAATCAATGTTTATTTACTAAAACATTTTTAATATTTGTTTATACAAAAGATAAATTCGACTATAAATATTCATTAGAAAGATAAAAAGATTTCCTGCATAATGGTATTTTATTTGTAATTTTTAGACATTAAATAATCTAATTTATTTATGACACAACGATGATGCCGTAATTATCTTATTAATGAAATATTAACATAATTGATGTTATAAATACAAAAATAAATATAATTTGAGACTTTTTTTTTGAATTCCACTAATTTTCTAGGTCACTATGATATATTAGTGTTTATTTAATCAACTTGTTTTGAACATATAATTCTATTACGACTTTCACAAAAATCATATATCAAATAGTGTCAAAATTGACACAAAATTGTTTTTAAATCAAATATTATATTATTAATTGTTATTTTATTCCTAAAAATCTACGGTTCGGCCAAATGACTTAGATAAAGATATATATTTTAATAATATATAACTTGGGATTCGTTTGGCATGTTATAGTAAGTGTATTAACCATATAGTGTAAGAAAACAAAAAGACACTGTAAAAGATAAATTATTTAACTTAGAGTTAAATCTAATTGATAAGGTTAAAATAATAACCTAAACTTTTCTAAATCCTATTTGTTGATAGTATTTCGACCCATCCCCACTTTACCTTCTAAATAATCCCCTTTGGAACAATTATAACCCGATTTTTACTTTAATATAAAATAATATTTTGAGATATTCCTATGGTGCCCCTCTCCTCCCTTATAAAAGGGCACATCCTCCCCCTCTTCCTCACACAACATTGATCCTTCATTCTCAGACAACCCCTGCCAATTTCTCCTCTCCACTTCCCTAGAGACATCCTAGAGGTACTGGTCTTCTTCAAGGACCCATTTTAGTGCCCTAAAAGGAGGTCTCAAAGAAGCACTTCAAAGAAGAGGCAAACCCCATTACCGATTCTTTCATCTTTATTTCTTATTCCACTTCTTCTTCTTAGGTTGTTTCATTATGAAGTAATACCATCAGTATCACTCATATACTGATATGTTATTATACGTATGAAACAACCCTATTTCACCATCTATCCATCCTTCGGAAAAAGAAATCACCGCACGTGCGTACGTACGGAATACCGTCTCCACGCCGTGGTGAAATCTATTTTCCACCACCACCTTACTTGGATGGGTATAATGGTGTAAATAATAACTATATATTATTATTTTAAAGTGATATTGATTCTTAAATAGTATACATATACTCCAATACAATTCCACGATCATAGGAACGATATCATCACTCGTGTGTACGTACGGAATACCGTCTCCACGATGTGATGCGACTCGTTCTATATGATCTTAATTTAATAATGATTATATAAATAAATTTAATGAATTAATATGATATATATGACACTAATATCATTCTGTAAATGAGTTATCTATACCCTAAAGAAAAGAATAAGAATTTATTCGACAAAACATGCATAAGATCAAAAAGTTATAAACACCCGAATAACAAGTAGCAATGAAATATTACTACTATGAAGCTAATAATATGACCATATATGATATCATAAAAATATGTATGATTCTGGAATATGTCAATAAAATTATTTAAATCATTATACAGGAGGTTCAGACACTTACAAAGCAAGTCAGACCTAAGGTAAGGGAAAATATCCCAATCTCATTTTTATCCGAGATTGTTTATACTTTGGTATTTACTGGGGTGTATTTTATCATCCACATACATGTTTCCTCAATATGTAATATTATTTCCATCCACATACAATTTTTTAAATCCAATTTTACCCTTTGGTGAGTTTTTAGTAAAAGATATGAAAGGAATATTTTGACGTTTTTTTTGTACGAGGTACTTTTTGACTTTTCCGGCAAAAGTGCGAAGAATGATTTTTTTAACTTATACGACATGAATGGATTTGTAAAAAATTATTTCCAAGAAGCTTCCTATACAAGTTTTCAAGTTTATTTTTAATCAACTTCTTTTAGTTTATAATTTTACGACATGTTAAGAAAGGAAAAATCTTTTTGAAGAAGAAATGATATTTTTCTCAAGAATGGAGTTCAAGTGTTTTATCAAAATTATTTTCCATCTAAGATAATAAATGGTTCTGTTTTTATCCTTATTATTACATTGATTTGATTATGTTGTGATGGAATTATTTTTATGAATTATTTTATCTTACATGAACTGTTTCATGATGTCATGATGTTTAAGATTCCCATTTGTATTACACGGGTTATGCAATGATGTATGATTTATGATTTTGTGGCACACATAAGAATGGTATCATTATGAGATGGGTGGGACCTATATCTCCCTCCAATGCATTGTGTAAAGATTTTATATCTCATGAGATAGACATGGCTGGAACGGTAGATTATACCGGTTCAGTGAAACAGGACTGAAACGAGGGTGACTTGGTTCAGAAAGGGACTTTGTCCACTAAGATAGTCTTGGCAAAGAGTCTTGACTAACAAGAAATGATTCTATATGATTATGTGTGCATTCCACAATGTTTCATGTTTTATGTTATGATTATTGTGATTACATTTCACCAGCATGATTTATCCCATGTTATGAAATTATGATCTCTTTTGCAGGTTAAGATGTGATTGATATTTATTTTGTTTACCCTTACTGAGCATTTGAGCTCACCCTTTTATGTTTTATTTTCCCCAGGATATAAAGAAAGGTTTTAGGTATAAAAAAAGATATTTATGAGAGATGTTGAAGATCTTTCACCAGGAATTAGAAGATTATATTCCGAGTTTCCAAAGACACTAAACTATTACGATCCTTGTGTGTGTGTTTTTGTAATGTACTAATTATTCCGCAAAAGTAATGTAATGTCCATGTACGTCAGGCTTCGGGTCTCTAATGTTGGTATCAGAGGAATGGTTTAGTCAACCTTTGGAAACTAGGATGCGAAAACGTTAGTGAGATCCCTAGAGATATTTATAAGGTATGTCTAAGTCTAGGGATGTCACTAAGGTTAAGTATATGTATAGGTTATAGTACTAGAATTACGCTAACGATCATAGAATTTAACCTAAGAAGTTAGATATTGAGGATACTCCCCCTTTATAATGTTGTTTTCTCTAGCATGATTTTTGCATCTCACACTATTCTTTTTTGGGTTTTAGACAATGGCTCGAACCCGAAGGAACCATGTTGATCAATGCAATGGACAATGCAATGATTTCCCTCCTGAACAAACAAATGTTATGGGAGATGGAGTGCAAAATCTTAATGCTAAACGTACACAAGATATGAATCATTATGGACTTACAAATGAACAGATAAGGGAACAATATTCTATTGAGTCCTTCATGAGGCAACGTCCACCTTCTTTCAATGGGTCTTCTGATCCACTTGTTGCTGAACAATGGATCAGTACCACTGAAAAGATATTTTCAGTTCTTCAATGTTTTGAACATGATAAAGTCATATTAGCAGTATATCGTTTTGAAGGTGAAGCTGATCAATGGTGGAATCTTATCAAGAATACGAGGACAAGAGATGAAATTAAGTCCATGGAATGGGAAGAGTTCAAGAACTTGTTTTTCAGTATGTAATTCCCTCGTATTCTTCGAACAAAGATGGAAAAGGAGTTTCTTGAGATGAAGCAGAAGGATGATGAATTTGTTGGTATATACGATGCGAATTTTACAAGACTTGCAAGGTATACATCTGGCATTATCATCCAACCTGAATGTAAAGTTGATCGATTTTTCAGTGGTTTAAAACCGAGTCTTCGAAAGGCATTAGCTATAAGAGACTTCAGTAGATATGAAGAAATTGTGCGTTGTGATATCAAGGTAGAAATGGAAGTTGGTGTTATATATCCATCTCATGGTTTTGACAAGAAACGAAAGATGGAGTTCAAGGAGAAATCTCAGAATAATGGTGAAAAGAAGATGAATGTTTCCATATGCACAAAGTGTGGAAAGAAGCATGGTGGAGATTGTCTTAAAGGGACTAGAAAATGTTTTATGTGTGGAAAAGAAGGTCATCGAGCAGCTGAGTGTCGAAGTAATTGAAAAAGGGTTTCTAATGATGTGAATAAAGCAAGCACTACAGAGAACGCACCACCAACACTTCAATGCTTCAAGTGAAAGGAAATGAGGAATTTTGCTAATAAATTCCCTAATCCAAGGGTTAGTGATGATCGACATGAGCAACCGCTTACGGCAAAGGATAAAGGGTAGTCACATGCGATCACTATTGGCGATGCTGAATATGACAACGATGTGGTGGAATGATTAAGTGTTTATGTAATGGGATTCCAAAATAGTGTTGTATCATATAGTATTGGAATATTTATGTGTTGGTATAATGTGGTATTCAAAGTGATTGAGATATTTTTGGAAATAAGATGTTATGAAAAAAGAGAAAATGAAATGTTTAACAGTATTCATGAGCTCATGATTAATATAAGGACTAAGTGATATCATGGTTTGAGTATATAGAATTTTGGGGATTTTGGTATGTGGAAAGTGTTAACGTTTAACTGCATTCATGTTTTCAATAAGGTTCAATGTGTATTCAAGAGAATACATGATTAAGGCCTTTGAATGTTTAAAATGTGACCAACAAGACATATCTTATGATATATGGGGATAAACGATGGTATTAAATCTCTGGTAATCGTTTTCACTATGTTATGAGAGTGGACTGCAGTATTATGGATAAGCCTAAAGATTGGAATGGATTATGTTGGACATAAGTTTGAATTGTTAAATGATAGAAGTTTTTTAGATATTATTGATGGAATGTTATAGTAATATAGTTTTAGAAAAAGGGCAACCTGCAGGACGGGCGACAGCCCATCGCGTCGGACAAGGCTGTGGGAATCGAACCCACAACCGAAATGTGACTGGCCTTTATCGCCTACCACTGGCCTACAGGAAGTCCCTGGTTAGTAGAAACTGGTTTTATTTTATTAAGAGGTATGATATATGAAGTATAAGTTCATTTTTTGAACCATATATGATTAACCATAAGATGGAATTATAACTTTTTCTAACCTTTTGTTTGAAAGAGATGGAATGACCCATCATTCTATCACATGATCTGCTAACACTTCACGAATAACAAATTCAACTTCATTTATTTAGGAGATGAAGTGGAAATTGATCAAGGCACGAACAACAGTGAGATTGTACCAAAATAAAGTAAGTATATTTTCTAATTCAAATTCTTCAAATTTAGGGAAATGATCCTGAAAACTACAAATGGTGTCCTAGTGCTCTTATATCTGATTAATCAGATGGTACCTTAGATCATCACAAATTTATGTATTTGTTATTTTCGGCTTTTCCATAGCCATTTTCTCTACCACTCTCCATCAGAACATGATGGTTAGATTTCTCTTCCATATCCATAATTTCACCTATGTGGAAACCCAGTGATTAGTTTATTTGGGTAACCGTTACGTTTCATACTTTTGTTTTTAAAGATTTGTTTTGGTATTCCATTTACATTGTGGGTTTCTATTAACGAAACTTTCGAGTAGTAAACCAATTATAACCCCGATGAATTTCGAGGGCGAAATTCATTTTTAGGGGGGTAGAATGTAACACCCCGAGATTTTATGAAAAATATTCTTTTTAATTTCATTAATGTCGTGTGTTATACGCTACACCAAAAGGATCTTTCACAAAACACATCTCTGACCTGGCTTGAATTACACGCAATCGCGACCTTCCACGATAGCGTGTGTTGTATGCAACACCAAGTTTCGCTAAACAACGATATGCAATTAAAATATTATTAAAACTAGCCGTTACGAATAGTAATAACCACTTTTTGAAATTTTGTAAATTTAATTTTTCAAAATGGAATTTGTTTTTTCATTCGTAATATTGAAATTAGCTTAGGGTGAAATTTTGGTGATTTTCGGATAACTTTCATATTTTGATGAATAGTGAAAATTACTAAATTTTAATTAAAAACAACTTTTTCAATCGAAATAATTAATAGTGATAAATTATTAATTTGAGTGGTTTTAAAGTATATTTATAATATATTTTTACAATTTAATACAATTTTGGTCTTTGGATGTAATTTCACATTTAAACCAGTTATAAACTAGTGTCAATCTTATGATAGTTATTATCTCTTAAAAGCACGCTATTTGTTTTGACGACGAGAATGAATTTTTAATTTAGTTAATGCAACTGATATGTTTTTAATTTGTTAAAATAGAAATAATTTTTGAGTTCATAATATAAAATATAGCTTAGGCCTAATTTTTGGTATTTTTTTGAAAACTTTCAATTTTGATGAATAGTGAAACCACTAAGTTGTAGTTAAAAAAACTGAATTGTTCATAAAACTTAATTTTACCGCTTCTGTGAGTGGAATTTCAAAAATATGATACACGGTTAATATCAAGGACTAAAATGAGGTTCAATGAGATGAAAATAATTTTTGGTGAATAGTAATTTTTTACTTTTTTTTACCACGGTTAAAAGTAAATAGGGTAATTAAAGGTAAAGCTGATATTATTATTACCCTAACACATGTCCTAATTCTATTGGATAAGTGTAATTCGACCAAAAACAAACTTAGGAATAAAATATGACCATTTAGGCCCACTTGGATTAGATTAGGACATTTATTATTAATTTATTTAAAGAAGGGTTAAAAGAGTTAAAATCAAAGTTTATTTACTAAAACATTTTTAATATGGGGTTATACATAAGATAAATTCTACTATAAATATTCATTAGAAAGATAAAACGATTTTCTACATAAAGGTATTTTATTTGTAATTTTAGACATTAAATAATTTAATTTATTTGTGACACAACGATGATGCAGTAATTATCTTATTAATGAAATATTGACATAATTGTTATTATAAATATCCAAATAAATATAATTTGAGTCTTTTTATGAATTCCACTAATTTTATAGGTTAATATGATATATTATTGTCGCTTTAATAAACTTTTTTAGAACATATAATTCTGTTATGACTTTCACAAAAATCATATATCAAATAGTGTCAAAATTGACACAAAATAGTTTTTAAATCAAATATTATATTATTAATTGTTATTTTATTCCTAAAAATCTATGGTTCGGTCAAATGACTTATATAAGGATATATATATTAATAATAAACAACTTGGGTTTAGTTTGGCATGTTATAGTAAGTCTATTAACCATATAGTGTACGAAAACAAAAAAACACGGTAAAAGTTAAATTATTTAACTTAGAGTTAAATATAATTGACAAGGTTAACATAATAACCTAAACATATCTAAACCCTATTTGTTGATAGGATTTAGACCCATCCCCACTTTACCTTCGAAATAATACCCTTTGGAACCATTATAAACCGATTTTTACTTTAATATAAAATAATATTTTGAGATATTCCTATGGTGCCCCTCTCCTCCCTTATAAAAGGGCACATCCTCCCCCTCTTCCTCACACCACATTGAGCCTTCAAGATCGGCCAAACCCTGCCACATTCTACTCTCCACTTCCCTAGAGACATCCTAGAGGTTCTGGTCTTCTTCAAGGACCCATTTTAGTGCCCTAAAAGGAGGTCTCAAAGAAGCACTTCAAAGAAGAGGTAAACCCCATTACCGATTCTTTCATCTTTATTTCTTCTTCCACTTATTCTTCTTAGGTTGATTCATTATGAAGTAATAACGTCAGTATCACTCATATAATGATATGTTATTATAAGTATGAAACAACCCTATTTCACCATCTATCCATCCTTCGGAAAAAGAAATCACCGCACGTGCGTACGTACAGAATACCGTCTCCACGCCGTGGTGAAATCTATTTTCCACCACCACCTTACTTGGATGGGTATAATGGTGTAAATAATGACTATATATTATTATTTTAAAGTGATATTGATTCTCAAATAGTATACATATACTCCAATACAATTCCACGATCATAGGAACGATATCATCACTCGTGCGTACGTACGGAATACCGTCTCCACGATGTGATGCAACTCGTTCTATATGATCTTCATTTCATAATGATTATATAAATAAATTAAATGAATTAATATGATATATATGACACTAATATCATTCTGGAAATGATTTATCTATAACCTAAAGAAAATAATAAGAATTTATTCGACAAAACACGCATAAGAACAAAAAGCTATAAACACCCGAATAACAAGTAGCAATGAAATATTACTACTACGAAGATAAGAATATGACCATATATGATATCATAAAAATATGTATGAATCAGGAATATGTAAATAACATTATTTAAATCATTATACACGAGGTTTGGACACTTACCAAGCAAGTCATACCTAAGGTAAGGGAAAATATCACAATCTCATTTTTATCCGAGATTGTTTATACTTTGGTATTTAATGGGGTGTATTTTATCATCCACATCCATGTTTCCTCAATATGTAATATTATTTACATCCACCTACAATTTTTTAAATCCAATTTTACCCTTTGGAGAGTTTTTAGTAAATGATATGAAAGGAATATTTTGTCGTTTTTTTTGTACGAGGTACTTTTTGACTTTCCCGACAAAAGTGCGAAGAATGGTTTTTTTTAACTTATAAAACATGAATGGATTTTTAAAACATTATTTCCAAGAAGCTTCATTTACAAGTTTTCATGTTTATTTTTAATCAACTTCTTTTAGTTTAGAATTTTACGACATGTTAAGAAAGGAAAAATGTTTTTGAAGAAGAAAGGATATTTTCCTCAAGAATGGAGTTCAAGTGTTTTATCAAAATTATTTTCCATCTAAGATAATAAATGGTTCTGTTTTTATACTTATTATTACATTGATTTGATTATGTTGTGATGGAATTATTTTTATGAATTCTTTTATCTTACATGAACTGTTTCATGATGTCATGATGTTTAAGATTCCCATTTGTATTACAAGGGTTATGCAATTATGTATGATTTATGATTTTGTGGCACACATAAGAATTGTATCATTATGAGATGGGTGGGACCTATATCTCCCTCCAATGCATTGGGTAAAGATTTTATATCTCATGAGATAGAAATGGCTGGGACGGTAGGTTATACCGGTTCAGTGAAACAGGACTGAAATGAGGGTGACTCGGTTCAGAAAGGGACTTTGTCCACTAAGATAGTCTTGGCAAAGAGTCTTGACTAACAAGAAATGATTCTCTATGATTATGTGTGCATGCCACAATGTTTCATGTTTTATGTTATGATTATTGTGATTACATTTCACCGTCATGATTTATCCCATGTTATGAAATTATGATTTCTTTTGCAGGTTAAGATGTGATTGATATTTATTTTGTTTACCCTTACTGAGCATTTGAGCTCACACTTTTATGTTTACTTTTCCCCGGGATATAAAGAACGGTTTTAGGTATAAAAAAAAGATCTTTATGGGAGATGTTGAAGATCTTTCACCAGGAATCAGAAGATTATATTCCGAGTTTCCAAAGACACTAATCTATTACGATCCTTGTGTGTGTGTTTTTGTAATGTACTAAGTATTCCGCAAAAGTAATGTAATGTCCATGTACATCAGGCTTCGAGTCTCTACAGTTGGTATCAGAGGAAATTTTTAGTCAACCTTTGGAAACTAGGATGCGAAAACGTTATGGAGATCCCTCGAGATACTTATAAGTTATGTCTAAGTCTAGGGATGTCCCTATGGTTAAGTATACGTATAGGTTATAGTACTATAATTATGCTAACGATCATAGAATTTAACCTAAAAAGTTAGATATTGAGGATACTCCCCCTTTATAATGTTGTTTTTCCTAGCATGATTTTTTCATCTCACACTATTCTTTTTGGGTTTTAGACGATGGCTGGAACCCGAAGGAACCGTGTTGATCAATGCAATGGAAAATGCAATGATTTCCCTCCTGAACAAACAAATTTTATGGGAGATGGAGTGCAAAATCTTATTGCTATACTTACACAAGCTATGAATCATTCTGGACTTACAAATGAACAGAGAAGGGAACAATATTCTATTGAGTCCTTCATGAGGCAACGTCCACCTTCTTTCAATGGGTCTTCCGATCCACTTGTTGCTGAACAATGGATCAGTACCACTGAAAAGATATTTTCAGTTCTTCAATGTTTTGAACATGATAAAGTCATCTTAGCAGTATATCGTTTGGAAGGTGAAGCTGATCAATGGTGGAATCTTATCAAGAATACGAGGCCAAGAGATGAAATTGAGTCCATGGAATGGGACGAGTTCAAGAACTTGTTTTTCAGTAAGTACATCCCTAGTATTCTTCGAATAAAGATGAAAAAGGAGTTTCTTGAGATGAAGCAGAAGGATGATGAATCTGTTGGTATATATGAAGTGAATTTTACAAGACTTGCAAGGTATGCATCTTGCATTATCATCCAACCTGAATGTAATGTTGATCGATTTTTCAATGGCTTAAAACCAAGTCTTCGATGGGAAATAGCTATAAGAGACTACAGTAGATATGAAGAAATTGTGCGTTGTGCTATCAAGGTAGAAATGGAAGTTGGTGTTACATATCCATCTCATGGTTTTGACAAGAAACGAAAGATGGAGTTCAAGGAGAAATCTCAGAATAATGGTGAAAAGAAGATGAATGTTTCCTTATGCACAAAGTGTGGAAAGAAGCATGGTTGAGATTGTCTTAAAGGGACTAGAAAATGTTTTAAGTGTGGAAAAGAAGGTCATCGAGCAGCTGAGTGTCAAAGTAATGGAAAAAGGGTTTCTAATGATGTGAATAAAGCAAACACTGCAGAGAATGCACCACCAACACTTCAATTCTTCAATTGAAAGGAAATGGGGAATTATGCTAATAAATGCCCTAATCCAAGGGTTAGTGATGATCGACATGAGCAATCGCTTAAGGCAAAGGATAAAGGGAAGTCACATGTGATCACTATTGGCGATGTTGAATATGACAACGATGTGGTGGAATGATTAAGTGTTTATGTAATGGGATTCCAAAATAGTGTTGTATCATAAAGTATTGGAATATTTAGGTGTTAGTATAATGTGGTATTCAAAGTGATTGAGATATTTTTGGAAATAAGATGTTATGTGAAAACGAGAAAATGAAATGTTTAACAGTATTCATGAGCTCATGATTGATATAAGGACTAAGTGATATCATGGTTTGAGTATATAGAATTTTGAGGATTTTGTTATGTGGAAAGTGTTAACGTTTAAATGCATTCATGTTTTCAATAAGGTTCAATGGGTATTCAATAGAATACATGATTAAGGACTTTGAATGTTTAGAATGTGACCAACAAGACATATCTTATGATATATGGGGATCAATGATGGTATTAAATCTCTGGTAATCATTTTCACTATGTTATGTGAGTGGACTGCAGTATTATGGATAAGCCTAAAGATTGGAATGGATTATGTTGGACATAAGTAAGTATTGTTCAAGGATAGAAGTTTTTTTCGATATTATTGATAGGATGTTATAGTAATATAGTTTTAGAAAAAGGACAACCTGCAGGACGGGCGACAGCCCATCGCGTCGGGCAAGGCTGTGGGAATCGAACCCACAACCGAAATGTGACTGGCCTTTATCGCCTACCACTGGCCTACAGGAAGTCCCTGGTTTGTAGAAACTGGTTTTATTTTATTAAGAGGTATGATATATGAAGTATAAGTTCATTTTTAGAACCATATATGATTAACCATAAGATGGAATTATAACTTTTGCTAACCTTTTGTTTGAAAGAGATGGAATGACCCATCATTCTATCACATGATCTGCTAACACTTCACGAATAACAAATTCAACTTCATTTTTTTAAGAGATGAAGTGGAAATTGATCAAGGCCCGAACAACAGTGATATTTTAACAAAATAAAGTAAGTATATGTTCTAATTCAAATTCTTCAACTTTAGGGAAATGATCTTGAAAACTACAAATGTTGTCCTAGTGATCTTATATCTGATTAATAAGATGATACCTTAGATCGTCACAAATTTATGGATTTTTTATTTTCGGCTTTTCCATAGCCATGTTCTCTACCACTCTCCATCAGAACATGATGGTTAGATTTCTCTTCCATATCCATAATTTCACCTATGTGGAAACCCAGTGATTAGTTTATTTGGGTAACCGTTACGTTTCATACTTTTTTTTAAATATTTTTTTTGGAATTCCATTTTACATTTTGGGTTTCTATTAAAGAAACTTTCGAGTAGTAAACCATTTATAACCCCGATGAATTTCGAGGGCGAAATTCATTTTAAGGGGGGTGAATGTAACACCCCGAGATTTTATGAAAAATATTCTTTTTAATTTCATTAATGTCTTGTGTTATACGCTACACCAAAAGGAGCTTTCACAACACACATCTCTGACCGGGCTTGAATTACACGCAATCATGACCTTCCACGATAGCGTGTGTTGTACGCAACACCAAGTTTCGCTAAACAACGATATGAAATTAAAATATTATTAAAACTAGGCGTTATGAATAGTAATAACCACCTTTTGAAATTTTGTAAATTTAATTTTTCAAAATGGAATTCATTTTTTCATTCGTAATATCAAAATTAGCTTAGGGTGAAATTTTGGTGATTTTCGGATAACTTTCATATTTTGATGAATAGTGAAAATTACTAAATATTAATTAAAAAAAACTATTTCAATCGAAATAATTAATAGTTATAAATTACTAATTTGAGTGGTTTTAAAGTATTTTTAGAATATATTTTTACAATTTAATACAATTTTGGTATTTGGATGTAATTTCACATTTAAACCTGTTATAAACTACTGTCAATCTTATGATAGTTATTATCTCTTAAAAGCACGGTATTTGTTTTGACGACGAGAATTAATTTTTAATTTAGTTAATGCAACTGATATGTTTTGAATTTGGTAAAATAGACATAATTTTTGAGTTCATAATATAAAATATAGCTTAGGCATAATTTTTGGTATTTTTCTGAAAACTTTCAATTTTTGATGAATAGTGAAACCACTAAGTGGTAGTTAAAAAAACTGAATTGTTCATAAAACTTAATTTTACCGCTTCTGTGAGTGGAATTTAAATAATATGAGACATGGTTAATATCAAGGACTAAAATGTGGTTCAATGAGATGAAAATAATTTTTAGTGAATAGTAACTTTTTACTTTTTTTTGCTACGGTTAAAAGTAAATAGGGTAATTAAAGGTAAAGATGATATTATAATTACCCTAACACATGTCCTAATTCTATTGGATAAGTGTAATTCGACCAAAAACAATCTTAGGAATAAAATATTACCATTTAGGCCCACTTGGATTAGATTAGGACATTTATTATTAATTTATTTAAAGGAGGGTTAAAAGAGTTAAAATCAATGTTTATTTACTAAAACATTTTTAATATGGAGTTATACATAAGATAAATTCTACTATAAATATTAATTAGAAAGCTAAAAATATTTTCTACATAAATGTATTTTATTTGTAATTTTTATACATTAAATAATTTAATTTATTTATGACACAAAGATGATGCATTAATTATCTTATTAATGAAATATTGATATAATTGATATTATAAATACCCAAATAAATATAATTTGAGACTTTTTATGAATTACACTAATTTTATAGGTTACTATGATATATTATTGTTGCTTTAATGAACTTGTTTAGAACATATAATTCTGTTATGACTTTCACAAAAATCATATATCAAATAGTGTCAAAATTGACACAAAATAGTTTTTAAATCAAATATTATATTATTAATTGTTATTTTATTCTTAAAAATCTAAAGTTCGGTCAAATGACTTAGATAAGGATATATATATTAATAATAAACAACTTGGGTTTAGTTTGGCATGTTATAGTAAGTGTATTAACCATATAGTGTAAGAAAACAAAAAGACACGGTAAAAGTTAAATTATTTAACTTAGAGTTAAATATAATTGACTAGGTTAAAATAATAACCTAAACTTGTCTAAATACTATTGGTTGATAGGATTTAGACCCATAACCAATTTATCTTCGAAATAATACCCTTTGGAACCATTATAAACCGATTTTGACTTTAATATAAAATAATATTTTGAGATATTCCTATGGTGCCCCTCTCCTCCCTTATAAAAGGGCACATCCTCCCCCTCTTCCTCACACCACATTGAGCCTTAATGCTCGGCCAAACCCTGCCACTTTCTCCTATCCACTTCCCTAGAGACATCCTAGAGGTTCTGGTCTTCTTCATGGACCCATTTTAGTGCCCTAAAAGGAGGTCTTAAAGAAGCACTTCAAAGAGGAGGTAAACCCCATTACCGATTCTTTCATCGTTATTTCTTCTTACACTTTTTCTTCTTAGGTTGTTTCATTATGAAGTAATAACTTCAGTATCACTCATATACTGATATGTTATTATAAGAATGAAACAACCCTATTTCACCATCTATCTATCCTTCAGAAAAAGAAATCACCGCACGTGCGTACGTACGGAATACCGTCTCCACGCCGTGGTGAAATCTATTTTCCACCACCACCTTACTTGGATGGGTATAATGGTGTAAATAATAACTATATATTATTAATTTAAAGTGATATTGATTCTGAAATAGTATACATATACTCCAATACAATTCCATGATCATAGGAACGATATCATCACTCGTGCGTACGTACGGAATACCGTCTCCACGATGTGATGCGACTCGTTCTATATGATCTTCATTTCATAATGATTATATAAATAAATTGAATGAATTAATATGATATATATGACACTAATATCATTCTGGAAATGAGTTATCTATAACCTAAAGAAAAGAATAAGAATTTATTCGACAAAACACGCATAAGAACAAAAAGTTATAAAGACCCTAATAACAAGTTGCAATGAAATATTACTACTAAGAAGCTAATAATATGACCATATATGATATCATAAAAATATGTATGATTCTGGAATATGTCAATAACATTATTTAAATCATTATACAGGATGTTCAGACACTTACAAAGCAAGTCAGACCTAAGGTAAGGGAAAATATCACAATCTCATTTTTATCCGAGATTGTTTATACTTTGGTATTTACTGGGGTGTATTTTATCATCAACATCCATGTTTCCTCAATATGTAATATTATTTCCATCCACCTACAATTTTTTAAATCCAATTTTACCCTTTGGTGAGTTATTAGTAAAAGATATGAAAGAAATCTTTTGTCGTTTTTTGTACGAGGTACTTTTTGACTTTCCCGACAAAAGTGTGAAGAATGATTTTTTTTAACTTATACACCATGAATGTATTTTTAAAACATTATTTCCAAGAATCTTCCTTTACAATATTTCATGTTTATTTTTAATCAACTTCTTTTAGTTTATAATTTTACGACATGTTAAGAAAGGAAAAATGTTTTTGAAGAAGAAAGGATATTTTCCTCAAGAATGGAGTTCAAGTGTTTTATCAAAATTATTTTCCATCTAAGATAATAAATGGTTCTGTTTTTATCCTTATTATTACATTGATTTGATTATGTTGTGATGGAATTATTTTTATGAATTCTTTTATCTTACATTAACTCTTTCATGATGTCATGATGTTTAAGATTCCCATTTGTATTACATGGGTTATGCAATGATGTATGATTTATGATTTTGTGGCACAAATAAGAATGGTATCATTATGAGATGGGTGGGACCTATATCTACCTCCAATGCATTGGGTAAAGATTTTATATCTCATGAGATAGACATGGCTGGAACGGTAGGTTATACCGGTTCAGTGAAACAGGACTGAAACGAGGGTGAATCGGTTCAGAAAGGGACTTTGTCCACTAAGATAGTCTTGGAAAAGAGTCTTGACTAACAAGAAATGATTCTATATGATTATGTGTGCATGCCACAGAGTTTCATGTTTTATGTTATGATTATTGTGATTACATTTCACCGCCATGATTTATCCCATGTTATGAAATTATGATCTCTTTTGCAGGTTAAGATGTGATTGGTATTTATTGTGTTTACCCTTACTGAGCATTTGAGCTCACCCTTTTATGTTTTCTTTTCCCCAGGATATAAAGAAAGGTTTTAGGTATAAAAAAATATCTTTATGGGAGATGTTGAAGATCATTCACCAGGAATTAGAAGATTATATTCTGAGTTTCCAAAGACACTACACTATTACGATCCTTGTGTGTGTGTTTTTGTAATGTACTAAGTATTCCGCAAAAGTAATGTAATTCCATGTACGTCAGGATTCGGGTCTCTACAGTTGGTATCAGAGGAAAGTTTTAGTCAACCATTGGAAACTAGGATGCGAAAATGTTAGTGAGATCCCTCGAGATATTTATAAGGTATTTCTAAGTCTAGGGATGTCTCTATGGTTAAGTATACGTATAGGTTATAGTACTAGAATTACGCTAACGATCATAGAATTTAACCTAAAAAGTTAGATATTGAGGATACTCCCCCTTTATAATTTTGTTTTCCCTAGCATGATTTTTTCATCTCACACTATTCTTTTTGGGTTTTAGACGATGGATGGAAACCGAAGGAACCGTGTTGATCAATGCAATGGACAATGCAATGATTTCCATCCTGAACAAACAAATGTTATGGGAGATGGAGTGCAAAATCTTATTTCTATACTTACACAAGCTATGAATCATTCTGGACTTACAAGTGAACAGAGAAGGGAATAATATTCTATTGAATCATTCATGAGGCAACGCCCACCTTCTTTTAATGGGTCTTCCGATCCACTTGTTTCTGAACAATGGATCAGTACCACTGAAAATATATTTTCAGTTCTTCAATGTTATGAACATGATAATGTCATCTTAGCAGTATATCGTTTGGAAGGTGAAGCTGATCAATGGTGGAATCTTATCAAGAATACGAGGCCAAGAGATGAATTTGAGTCCATGGAATTGGACGAGTTCAAGAACTTTTTTTCAGTAAGTATTTCCCTCGTATTCTACGAACAAAGATGGAAAAGGAGTTTCTTGAAATGAAGCAGAAGGATGATGAATCTGTTGGTATATACGAAGCGAATTTTACAAGACTTGCAAGGTATGCATCTGGCATTATCATCCAACCTGAATGTAAAGTTGATCGATTTTTCAGTGGCTTAAAACCAAGTCTTCGATGGGCATTAGCTATAAGAGACTTCATTAGCTATGAAGAAATTCTGCGTTGTGCTATCAAGGTAGAAATGGAAGTTAGTGTTACATATCCATCTCATGGTTTTGACAAGAAACGAAAGATGGAGTTCAAGGAGAAATCTCAGAATAATGGTGAAAAGAAGATGAATGTTTCCTTATGCACAAAGTGTGAAAAGAAGCATGGTGGAGATAGTCTTAAAGGGACTAGAAAATGTTTTAAGTGTGGAAAAGAAGGTCATCGAGTAGCTGAGTGTCAAAGTAATGGAAAAAGGGTTTCTAATGATGTGAATAAAGAAAACACTGCAGAGAACGCACCACCAACACTTCAATGCTTCAAGTGAATGGAAATGGAGAATTATGCTAATAAATTCCCTAATCCAAGGGTTAGTGATGATCGACATGAGCAACCTCTTAAGGCAAAGGATAAAGGGAAGTCACATGCGATCACTATTGGCGATGTTGAATATGACAACGATGTGGTGGAATGATTAAGTGTTTATGTAATGGTATTCCAAAATAGTGTTGTATCATAAAGTATTGGAATATTTATGTGTTAGTATAATGTGGTATTCAAAGTGATTGAGATATTTTTGGAAATAAGATGTTATGCGAAAATGAGAAAACGAAATGTTTAACAGTATTCATGAGCTCATGATTGATATAAGGACTAAGTGATATCATGGTTTGAGTATATAGAATTTTGAGGATTTTGGTATGTGGAAAGTGTTAACGTTTAACTGCATTCATGTTTTCAATAAGGTTCAATGGGTATTCAAGAGAATACATGATTAAGCCCTTTGAATGTTTAGAGTGTGACCAACAAGACATATCTTATGATATAAGGGGATCAACGATGGTATTAAATCTCTTGTAATCATTTTCACTATGTTATGAGAGTGGACTGTAGTATTATGGATAAGCCTAAAAATTGGAATGGATTATGTTGGACATAAGTTAGTATTGTTCAAGGATAGAAGTTTTTTTCGATATTATTGATGGGATGTTATAGTAATATAGTTTTAGAAAAAGGACAACCTGCAGGACGGGCGATAGCCCATCGTGTCGGACAAGGCTGTGGGAATCGAACCCACAACTGAAATGTGACTGGCCTTTATCGCCTACCACTGGCCTACAGGAAGTCCCTGGTTAGTAGAAACTGGTTTTATTTTATTAAGAGGTATGATATATGAAGTATAACTTCATTTATAGAACCATATATGATTAACCATAAGATGGAATTATAACTTTTTCTAACCTTTTGTTTGAAAGAGATGGAATGACCCATCATTCTATCACATGATCTGCTAACACTTCACGAATAACAAATTCAACTTCATTTATTTAAGACATGAAGTGTAAATTGATCCAGGCACGAACAACAGTGAGATTGTACCAAAATAAAGTAAGTATATTTTCTAATTCAAATTCTTCAACTTTAGGGAAATGATCTTGAAAACTATAAATGTTGTCCTAGTCTCTTATATCTGAATAATCAGATGATACCTTAGATCATCACAAATTTATTGATTTGTGATTGTCGGATTTTCAATAGCCATGTTCTCTACCACTCTCCATCAGAACATGATGGTTAGATTTCTATTCCATATCCATAATTTCACCTATGTGGAAACCCAATGATTAGTTTATTTGGGCAACCGTTACATTTCATACTTTTGTTTTTAAAGATTTTTTTTGGTATTCCATTTTACATTGTGGGTTTCAATTAAAGAAACTTTCGAGTAGTAAACCATTTATAACCCCGATGAATTTTGAGGGCGAAATTCATTTTAAGGGGGGTAGAATGTAACACCCCGAGATTTTATGGAAAATATTCTTTTTATTTTCATTAATGTCTTGTGTTATAAGCTACACCAAAAGGAGCTTTCACAACACACATCTCTGACCTGGCTTGAATTACACGCAATCGCGACCTTCCACGATAGCGTGTGTTGTACGCAACACCAAGTTTCGCTAAACAACGATATGCAATTAAAATATTATTAAAACTAGCTGTTATGAATAGTAATAACCACTTTTTGAAATTTTGTAAATTTAATTTTTCAAAATGGAATACATTTTTTCATTCGTAATATCGAAATTAGCATAGGGTAAAATTTTGGTGATTTTCGGATAACTTTCATATTTTGATGAATAGTGAAAATTAATAAATTTTAATTAAAAACAACTTTTTCAATAGAAATAATTAATAGTGATAAATTATTAATTTGAGTGGTTTTTAAGTATATTTATAATATATTTTTACAATTTAATACAATTTTGGTCTTTGGATGTAATTTGACATTTAAACCAGTTATAAACTAGTGTCAATCTTATGATAGTTATTATCTCTTAAAAGCACGCTATTTGTTTTGACGACGAGAATTAATTTTAAATTTAGTTAATGAAACTGATATGTTTTGAATTTGGTAAAATATACATAATTATTGAGTTCATAATATAAAATATAGCTTAGGCCTAATTTTTGGTATTTTTCTGAAAACATTCAATTTTTGATTAATAGTGAAACCAATAAGTGGTAGTTAAAAAAACTTAATTGTTCATAAAACTTAATTTTACCACTTCTGTGAGTGGAATTTCAAAAATATGAGACACGGTTAATATCAAGGACTAAAATGTGGTTCAATGAGATGAAAATAATTTTTGGTGAATAGTAACTTTTTACTTTTTTTTACCACGGTTAAAAGTAAATAGGGTAATTAAGGGTAAAGATGATATTATTATTACCCTAACACATGTCCTAATTCTATTGGATAAGTGTAATTCGACCAAAAAAAAACTTAGGAATAAAATATGACCATTTAGGCCAACTTGTATTAGATTAGGACATTTATTATTAATTTATTTAAAGAAGGGTTAAAAGAGTTAAAATCAATGTTTATTTACTAAAACAATTTTATTATGGGGTTATACATAAGATAAATTCTACTATAAATATTCATTAGAAATAAAAAATAATTTTCTACATAAAGGTATTTTATTTGTAATTTTTAGACATTAAATATTTTAATTTATTTATGAAACAACGATGATGCAGTAATTATCTTATTAATGAAATATTGACATAATTGATATTATAAGTACCCATATAAATATAATTTGAGAATTTTTATGAATTACACTAATTTTATAGGTTACTATGATATATTATTGTTGCTTTAATAAACTTGGTTAGAACATATAATTCTTTTATGACTTTCACAAAAATCATATATCAAATAGTGTCAAAATTGACACAAAATAGTTTTTAAATCAAATATTATATTATTAATTGTTATTTTTTTCCTAAAAATCTAAGGTTCGGTCAAATGACTTAGATAAGGATATATATATTAATAATAAACAACTTGGGTTTAGTTTGGAATGTTATAGTAAGTGTATTAACGATATAGTGTAAGAAAACAAAAAGACACGGTAAAAGTTATATTATTTAACTTAGAGTTAAATATAATTGACAAGGTTAAAATAATAACCTACACATGTATAAATCCTATTGGTTGATAGGATTTAGATACATCCCCACTTTAGCTTCGAAATAATTCCCTTTGGAACCATTATAAACCGATTTTGACTTTAATATAAAATAATATTTTGAGATATTCCTATGGTGCCCCTCTCCTCCCTTATAAAAGGGCACATCCTCCCCCTCTTCCTCACACAACATTGATCCTTCATTCTCAGACAACCCCTGCCAATTTCTCCTCTCCACTTCCCTAGAGACATCCTAGAGGTACTGGTCTTCTTCAAGGACCCATTTTAGTGCCCTAAAAGGAGGTCTCAAAGAAGCACTTCAAAGAAGAGGCAAACCCCATTACCGATTCTTTCATCTTTATTTCTTATTCCACTTCTTCTTCTTAGGTTGTTTCATTATGAAGTAATACCATCAGTATCACTCATATACTGATATGTTATTATACGTATGAAACAACCCTATTTCACCATCTATCCATCCTTCGGAAAAAGAAATCACCGCACGTGCGTACGTACGGAATACCGTCTCCACGCCGTGGTGAAATCTATTTTCCACCACCACCTTACTTGGATGGGTATAATGGTGTAAATAATAACTATATATTATTATTTTAAAGTGATATTGATTCTTAAATAGTATACATATACTCCAATACAATTCCACGATCATAGGAACGATATCATCACTCGTGCGTACATACGGAATACCGTCTCCACGATGTGATGCGACTCGTTCTATATGATCTTAATTTAATAATGATTATATAAATAAATTTAATGAATTAATATGATATATATGACACTAATATCATTCTGTAAATGAGTTATCTATACCCTAAAGAAAAGAATAAGAATTTATTCGACAAAACATGCATAAGATCAAAAAGTTATAAACACCCGAATAACAAGTAGCAATGAAATATTACTACTATGAAGCTAATAATATGACCATATATGATATCATAAAAATATGTATGATTCTGGAATATGTCAATAAAATTATTTAAATCATTATACAGGAGGTTCAGACACTTACAAAGCAAGTCAGACCTAAGGTAAGGGAAAATATCCCAATCTCATTTTTATCCGAGATTGTTTATACTTTGGTATTTACTGGGGTGTATTTTATCATCCACATACATGTTTCCTCAATATGTAATATTATTTCCATCCACATACAATTTTTTAAATCCAATTTTACCCTTTGGTGAGTTTTTAGTAAAAGATATGAAAGGAATCTTTTGTCGTTTTTTTGTACGAGGTACTTTTTGACTTTCCCGACAAAAGTGCGAAGAATGATTTTTTTTAACTTATACAGCATGAATGGATTTTTAAAACATTATTTCCAAGAAGCTTCCTTTACAAGTTTTCATGTTTATTTTTAATCTACTTATATTAGTTTATAATTTTACGACATGTTAAGAAAGGAAAAATGTTTTTGAAGAAGAAAGGATATTTTCCTCAAGAATGGAGTTCAAGTGTTTTATCAAAATTATTTTCCATCTAAGATAATAAATGGTTCTGTTTTTATCCTTATTATTACATTGATTTGATTAAGTTGTGATGGAATTATTTTTATGAATTCTTTTATCTTACATGAACTGTTTCACGATGTCATGATGTTTAAGATTCCCATTTGTATTACATGGGTTATGCAATGTTGTATGATTTATGATTTTTTGGCACACATAAGAATGGTATCATTATGAGATGGGTGGGACCTATATCTACCTCCAATGCATTGGGTAAAGATTTTATATCTCATGAGATAGTCATGGCTGGAACGGTAGGTTATACCGGTTCAGTGAAACATGACTGAAACGAGGGTGACTCGGTTCAGAAAGGGACTTTGTCCACTAAGATAGTCTTGGCAAAGAGTCTGGACTAACAAGAAATGATTCTCTATGATTATGTGTGCATGCCAGAAAGTTTCATGTTGTATGTTATGATTATTGTGATTACATTTCACCGCCATGATTTATCCCATGTTATGAAATTATGATCTATTTTGCAGGTTAAGATGTGATTGATATTTATTTTGTTTACCCTTACTGAGCATTTGAGCTCACCCTTTTATGTTTTCTTTTCCCCAGGATATAAAAAAGGTTTTAGGTATAAAAAAAGATCTTTATGGGAGATGTTGAAGATCTTTCACTAGGAATTAGAAGATTATATTCTGAGTTTCCAAATACACTAAACTATTACGATCCTTGAGTGTGTGTTTTTGTAATGTACTAAGTATTCCGCAAAAGTAATGTAATGTCCATGTACGTCAGGCTTCGGGTCTCTATAGTTGGTATCAGAGGAAAGTTTTAGTCAACCATTGGAAACTAGGATGCGAAAACGTTAGTAAGATCTCTCGAGATATTTATAAGGTATGTCTATGTCTATGGATGTCCCTATGGTTAAGTATACGTATAGGTTATAGTACTAGAATTACGCTAACGATCATAGAATTTATCCTAAAAAGTTAGATATTGAGGATACTCCCCCTTTATAATGTTGTTTTCCCTAGCATGATTTTTGCATCTCACACTATTCTTTTTGTGTTTTAGACGATGGCTGGAACCCGAAGGAACCGTGTTGATCAATGCAATGGACAATGCAATGATTTCCCTCATGAACAAACAAATTTTATGGGAGATGGAGTGAAAAATATTATTTCTATACTTACACAAGCTATGAATCATTCTGGACTTACAAATGAACAGAGAAGGGATCAACATTCTATTGAGTCCTTCATGAGGCAACGTCCACCTTCTTTCAATGGGTCTTCCGATCCACTTGTTGCTGAACAATGGATCAGTACCACTGAAAAGATATTTTCAGTTCTTCAATGTTTTGAACATGATAAAGTCATCTTAGCAGTATATCGTTTGGAAGGTGAAGCTGATCAGTGGTAGAATCTTATCAAGAATACGAGGCCAAGAGATGAAATTGAGTCCATGGAATGGGACGAGTTCAAGAACTTGTTTTTCAGTAAGTACTTCCCTCGTATTCTTCGAACAAAGATGGAAAATGAGTTTCTTGAGATGAAGCAGAAGGATGATGAATCTGTTGGTATATACGAAGTGAATTTTACAAGACTTGCAAGGTATTCATCTGGCATTATCATCCAACATGAATGTAAAGTTGATCGATTTTTCAGTGGCATAAAACCAAGTCTTCGATGGGCATTAGCTATAAGAGACTTCAGTAGCTATGAATAAATTGTGCGTTGTGCTATCAAGGTAGAAATGGAAGTTGGTGATACATATCCATCTCATGGTTTTGACAAGAAACGAAAGATGGAGTTCAAGGAGAAATCTCAGAATAATGATGAAAAGAAGATGAATGTTTCCTTATGAACAAAGTTTGGAAAGAAGCATGGTGGAGATTGTCTTAAAGGGACTAAAATTTTTTTTAAGTGTGGAAAAGAAGGTCATCGAGCAGCTGAGTGTCGAAGTAATGGAAAAAGTGTTTCTATTGATGTAAATAAAGCAAACACTGCAGAGAACGCACCACCAACACTTCAATGCTTCAAGTGAAAGGAAATGGGGCAATATGCTAATAAATTCCCTAGTCCATGGGTTAGTGATGATCGACATGAGCAACCTCTTAAGGCAAAGGATAAAGGGAAGTCACATGCGATCACTATTGGTGATGTTGAATATGAAAACGATGTGGTGGAATGATTAAGTGTTTATGTAATGGGATTCCAAAATTGTGTTGTATCATAACGTATTGGAATATTTATGTGTTAGTATAATGTGGTATTCAAAGTGATTGAGATATTTTTGGAAATAAGATGTTATGCGAAAACGAGAAAACGAAATGTTTAACAGTATTCATGAGCTCATGATTGATATAAGGAATAAGTGATTTCAAGGTTTGAGTATATAGAATTTTGAGGATTTTGGTATGTGGAAAGTGTTAACGTTTAACTGCATTCATGTTTTCAATATGGTTCAATGGGTATTCAATAGAATACATGATTGAGGACTTTGAATGTTTAGAATGTGACCAACAAGACATATCTTATGATATATGGGGATCAACGATGGTATTAAATCTCGGGTAATCGTTTTCACTATATTATGAGAGTGGACTGCAGTATTATGGATAAGCCTAAAGATTGGAATGGAGTATGTTGGACATAAGTTAGTATTTTTCAAGGATAGAAGTTTTTTTCGATATTATTGATGGGATGTTATAGTAATATAGTTTTAGAAAAAGGACAACCTGTAGGACGGGCGACAGCCCATCGCGTCGGACAAGGCTGTGGGAATCGAACCCACAACTGAAATGTGACTGGCCTTTATCGCCTACCACTGGCCTACAGGAAGTCCCTGGTTAGTAGAAACTAGTTTTATTTTATTAAGCGGTATGATATATGAAGTATAAGTTCATTTTTAGAACCATATATGATTAACCATAAGACGGAATTATAACTTTTTCTAACCTTTTGTTTGAAAGAGATGGAATGACCCATCATTCTATCACATGATCTGCTAACACTTCACGAATAAAAAATTCAACTTCATTTATTTGAGAGATGAAGTGGAAATTGATCAAGGAACGAACAACAGTGAGATTGTACCAAAATAAAGTAAGTATTTATTCTAATTCAAATTCTTCAACTTTAGGGAAATGATCTTGAAAACTAAAAATGTGGTCCTAGTGCTCATATATCTGATTAATTAGATGGTACCTTAGATCGTCACAAATTTATGGATTTGTGATTGTCGTATTTTCCATAGACATGTTCTCTACCACTCCCCATCAGAACTTGATGGTTAGATTTCTCTTCCATATCCATAATTTCACCTATGTGGAAACCCAGTGAGTAGTTTATTTGGGTAACCGTTACGTTTCATAATTTTTTTTTTAAATATTTCTTTTGGTATTCCATTTTATATTGTGGGTTTCTATTAAAGAAACTTTCGATTAGTAAACCATTTATAACCCCGATGAATTTCGAGGGCGAAATTCATTTTAAGGGGGGTAGAATGTAACACCCCGAGATTTTATGAAAAATATTATTTTTAATTTCATTAATGTCTTGTGTTATACGCTACACCAAAAGGAGCTTTCACAATACACATCTCTGACCTGGCTTGAATTACACGCAATCGAGACCTTCCACGATAGCGTGTGTTGTGCGCAACACCAAGTTTCGCTAAACAACGATATGCAATTAAAATATTATTAAAACTAGCCGTTATGAATAGTAATAACCACTTTTTTAAATTTTTTAAATATAATTTTTCAAAATGGAATTCATTTTTTCTTTCGTAATATCGAAATTAGCTTAGGGTGAAATTTTGGTGATTTTCGGATAACTTTCATAACTTGATGAATAGTGAAAATTACTAAATTTTAATTAAAAAAAACTTTTTCAATCGAAATAATTAATAGTGATAAATTATTAATTTGAGTGGTTTTAAAGTATATTTAGAATATATTTTTACAATTTAATACAATTTTGGTCTTTGGATGTAATTTCACATTTAAACCAGTTATAAACTAGTGTCAATCTTTTGATAGTTATTATCTCTTAAAAGCACGCTATTTGTTTTGACGACGAGAATTAATTTTTAATTTAGTTAATGAAACTAATATGTTTTGAATTTGGTAAAATAGCAATCATTTTTGAGTTCATAATATAAAATATAGCTTAGGCCAAATTTTTGTATTTTTCTGAAAACATTCAATTTTTGATGAATAGTGAAACCACTAAGTGGTAGTTAAAAAAACTGAATTGTTCATAAAACATAATTTTACCTCTTCTGTGAGTGGAATTTCGAAAATCTGAGAGACACGGTTAATATCAAGGACTAAAATGTGGTTAAATGAGATGAAAATAATTTTTGGTGAATAGTAACTTTTTACTTTTTTTTACCACGGTTAAAAGTAAATAGGGTAATTAAGGGTAAAGATGATATTATTATTACCATAACACATGTACTAATTCTATTGTATAAGTGTAATTCGACAAAAAACAATCTTAGGAATAAAATATGACCATTTAGACCCACTTGGGTTAGATTAGGACATTTATTATTAATTTATTTAAAGAAGGGTTAAAAGAGTTAAAATCAATGTTTATTTACTAAAACATTTTTAATATGGGGTTATACATTAGATAAGTTCTACTATAAATATTCATTAGAAAGATAAAATGATTTTCTACATAAATGTATTTTATTTGTAATTTTTAGACATTATATAATTTAATTTATTTATGACACAACGATGATGAAGTAATTATCTTATTACTGAAATATTGACATAATTGATATTATAAATACCCAAATAAATATAATTTGAGACTTTTTATGAATTACACTAATTTTATAGGTTACTATGTTATATTATTGTTTCTTTAATCAACTTGTATAGAACATATAATTCTGTTATGACTTTCACAAAAATAATATATCAAATAGTGTTAAATTTGACACAAAATAGTTTTTAAATCAAATATTATATTATTAATTGTTATTTTATTCCTAAAAATCTAAGGTTCGGCCAAATGACTTAGATAAGGATATATATTAATAATAACCAACTTGTGTTTCGTTTGGCATGTTATAGTATGGTTATTAACCATATAGTGTAAGAAAACAAAAAGACACGGTAAAAGATAAATTATTAAACTTAGAGTTAAATCTAATTGATAAGGTTAAAATAATAACCTAAAGTTGTCTAAATCCTATTATATGATAGGATTTCGACCCATCCCCACTTTACCTTCGAAATAATACCCTTTGGAACCATTATAAACCGATTTTGACTTTAATATAAAATAATATTTTGAGATATTCCTATGGTGACCCTCTCCTCCCTTATAAAAGGACACCTCCTCCCCCTATTCCTCACACCACATTGAGGCTTCAGGCTCGTCCAACCCCTGCCACTTTCTTCTCTCCACATCCCTAGAGACATCCTAGAGGTTCTGTTCTTCTTCAAGGACCCATTTTAGTGCCCTAAAATGAGGTCTCATAGAAGCACTTCAAAGAAGAGGTAAACCCCATTACCGATTCTTTCATCTTTATTTCTTCTTCCACTTCTTATTCTTAGGTTGTTTAATTATGATGTAATAACGTCAGTGTCACTAATATACTGATATGTGATTATAAGTATTAAACAACCCTATTTCACCATCTATCCATCTTTCGGAAAAAGAAATCACCGCACGTGCGTACGTACGGAATACCGTCTCCACGCCGTGGTGAAATCTATTTTCCACCACCACCTTACTTGGATGGGTATAATGGTGTAAATAATAACTATATATTATTATTTTAAAGTGATATTGATTCTGAAATTGTATACATATACTCCAATACAATTCCACGACCATAGGAACGATATCATCACTCGTGCGTACGTACGGAATACCGTCTCCACGATGTGATGCGACTCGTTCTATATGATATTCATTTCATAATGATTATATAAATAAATTGAATGAATTAATATGATATATATGACACTAATATCATTATGGAAATGAGTTATCTATAACCTAAAGAAAAGAATAAGAATTTATTCGACAAAACACGCATAAGAACAAAAAGTTATAAACACCCGAATAACAAGTAGCAATGAAATATTACTACTAAGAAGCTAAGAATATGACCATATATGATATCATAAAAATATGTATGATTCTGTAATATGTGAATAACATTATTTAAATCATTATACAGGAGGTTCGGACACTTACAATGCATGTCAGACCTAAGGTAAGGGAAAATATCACAATCTCATTTTTATCCAAGATTGTTTATACTTTGGTATTTACAGGGGTGTATTTTGTCATCCACATCCATGTTTCCTCAATATGTAATATTATTTCCATCCACCTACAATTTTTTAAATCCAATTTTACACTTTGGTGAGTTTTTAGTAAAAGATATGAAAGGAATCTTTTGTCATTTTTTTGTACGAGGGACTTTTTGACATTCCCGACAAAAGTGCGAAGAATGATTTTTTTAACTTATACAGCATGAATGGATTTTTAAAACATTATTTCCAAGAAGCTTCTTTTACAAGTTTTCATGTTTATTTTTAATCAACTTCTTTTAGTTTATAATTTTATGACATGTTAAGAAAGGGAAAAAAAATTTGAAGAAGAAATGATATTTTCCTCAAGAATGGAGTTCAAGTGTTTTATCAAAATTATTTTCCATCTAAGATAATAAATGGTTCTGTTTTTATCGTTATTATTACATTGATTTGATTATGTTGTGATGGAATTATTTTTATGAATTCTTTTATCTTACATGAACTGTTTCATGATGTCATGATGTTTAAGATTCCCATTTGTATTACATGGGTTATGCAATGATGTATGATTTGTGATTTTGTGGCACACATAAGAATGGAATCATTATGAGATGGGTGGGACCTATATCTCCCTCCAATGCATTGGGTAATGATTTTATATCTCATGAGATAGACATGGCTGGATTGGTAGGTTATACCGGTTCAGTGAAACAGGACTGAAACGAGGGTGACTCGGTTCAGAAAGGGACTTTGTCCACTAAGATAGTCTTGGAAATGAGTCTTGACTAACAAGAAATGATTTTCTATGATTATGTGTACATGCCACAATGTTTCATGTTTTAATTTATGATTATTGTGATTACATTTCACCGCCATGATTTATCCCATGTTATGAAATTCTGATCTCTTTTGCAGGTTAAGATGTGATTGATATTTCTTTTGTTTACCCTTACTGAGAATTTGATCTCACCCTTTTATGTTTTCTTTTCCCCAAGATATAAAGAAAGGTTTTAGGTATAAAAAAAGATCTTTATGGGAGATGTTGAAGATCTTTCACCAGGAATTAGAAGATTATATTCAGAGTTTCCAAAGACACTAAACTATTATGATCCTTGTGTGTGTGTTTTTGTAATGTACTAAGTATTCCGAAAAAGTAATGTAATGTCCATGTACGTCAGGCTTCGGGTCTCTACAAACAAATTCTCAAGAATTATTATTAAAAATAAGTAATGAGATGAAGATTCATGGTTATACTAATATTTATTGGGCTGCAGATTGTGTTGATTGAAAATCAGCCTTTAGAGAAACATTTTTCTTTGGTGAATGTTGTGTAAATTTTCCTAGTAAGAAACAAAGATCAGTAACCTTGAGAAAAGTGGAATTAGAATATGTTGTGAATATTCATTTATGGACTGAGATATTTAGGATGAACGTTAAATTGGACGTTTTTGAATATAAAGGATTCTAAACTATTGAAGACACTTTATGACAATCATATTGTAATTGATCTTTCTAATAACCGTGTCCAACATTCAAGATCAAAACACATAAATATAAAGTTTCATTTTATAAAAGATAATGTTCCTTCTATAGATGTTTTGTTGGAATATATCTCAATGAAGTATCAAATTATTTATATCTTCACAAAGTCAATTCCAAAATTAAGGTTTGATGAGTTGAGGTTAAAAATTCATGTTTTTCCTCCTATAATGACTTCTTAAAACTCATAAGGGAGTCCCCTACTATGCATTGGATTGTATTGACAAAGGGGGAGAAAAATTAACAACTTTGAACTATGTATGAAGTTTTTAGTTATCATTATTTTATGAATATGAAGTTGTGTTTATCATATAATGGGGGAGAGGAAAATAAAATGTATAGAAACAGAAATGTGAGAAAATATAAAAGTTAGGGGAATTTTATATTAGCAGGGCCATACAATCTTCTTCTCACCAAGGGATGTATTTTTTTCCAAAAAAATACCTTATCTATTAGTTTGGTGTCTAAACACTATTTTAATAAACGATGTGTTTTGGTTAAATTCAAAAAACTTGATTTGTTAACAAAATTTGAATTGTGAAAAATTTCTTAGAGTTTTAAAAGTTATTTATTAGTGTTGTTAAAAAATCTGAATCGGGAGATTGAAGAGCCTTTGTGATGTTTTGTTTTTCATAAATTTTTGTATTTGATTATTACTAATCATTTATAAATAATGTTTTTGAAAAAAAAAAGTGAATGATTCTGAATGTTTGAACCTAAACATAAAGGTGGAGAAAAGTTTTGTTTTTGAGAAAGTTGTTTTATAGACACAGAGGATTGAACTAAGAAATACCAGATGAAATGTATCGAACTGATCACTAATGGTCATAGATTTCATCAAAAAGTTAGAGCTTTTTATTTGACACACCATCAGTCTTAGATCCATTGTCATGAATTTCATGTTTCATTGGACTCCACATTTGTTAGAAAGTTATAATGTTACTGAAGAGGTTGAATGAATAATGTTATGTCAGGAGCTAGAAATTTCAAAAAACTTTGCAAACTTTAGTATAA
The DNA here is from genome assembly GCA_963277665.1 of Viscum album. NCBI lineage: Eukaryota > Viridiplantae > Streptophyta > Magnoliopsida > Santalales > Viscaceae > Viscum > Viscum album. Next base: position 980,451,225 of record OY728148.1, on the reverse strand, counting down.
TATTTATTTTATAGTGTTTAAGTTTCAAATATAATAAGTTTTCTGTAACACTTGTGATGTGATCCTTATGAATAAAATGGGGAGAATAGGTACAACCAATCATATTGAGTTTTGGTTGGAAATAAAAAAGGTGATGAAAGTAAGGGAAGTCGTAATACTTTCCTATATTAGTCATATAGTACATTGATAATATTGATGTTCTCATAAATCAGGAAAAATATAACGATAATAGATTTTTAAGAAATAGAGGAATCATAAAGATTGTATTGATTATAGGAATAATGAAAAAAGGTTTCATCAAGTCCATAAGTACTGAGCATCGATGTTTTCAGAAGTCTGAATAAGTTATAGTTGATGAGGTTTGATGTATTTCAAAGTTGTATATTGGAGTTTCCATCATACATAAAATTACATCATAGTGATAATTCCATCATTATGAGGATTCTATTGGATTGAAGCTGAGGAAGTTCTATGAGGTAGAATCTAAAGATGAAAGTTAATTAAACTGACTCTGAGGAAGAAATTCAATCAAACTAACTCTGAGAAGGTAATTCAATCAAGACCGACTTTGAGAAGTAAAGTCAATAACAATGAATTTGAGAAAGAAAGTTAATTAGAATAACTCTAATGAGAAAATTCAATTTAGAATGAGATGAATAATTTTCATCATAATGAGATGAGGAAGTTCAATCACAATGAGTTGAGTAATTTATATTATACTAAATAAAAGTTAGGAAGTCTGAGAAGAATTATTATAAAGAAGACATAAGAAGATTTCATAATATTTGTGAAGAGTTTAAGTGGAAAAAATTGAAATTAAAATATGTATAGATATTTAATTTTTTTAGTTTTATTAAGTGGGAAATGTTTTTTAGTTTCTTAAATTTGTCTTTTTTGGATGCCTATAAATAGAAGAAATGTATACTCATACTTTTCATCTTTTTTATGTGAGTGGAAAAAAGAAGAGAAATACAGAATTCATGTCAAAGTTATCTTTCTATATTGAAACCTCATTATTAGTTTGTCCCTGATTCTTGTAAGGCCTTCGGGCCACCCCGGCCTTCGGGTCAATAAGGACTTTGGGCCACCTCAAGGCCTTCAGGAAACCTTAAAGTGCAGATGCAAACCAGAAAACCTACATGGAACAAGCTCTACATAGAGAATGAGCAAGGATCTTTCACCATAACAAAATCTCAACGGATTGCAATAATGAGAGGGTATGGCACCTACCATCAGTAAAATCTTGTTCATGTATGGGAATGCCTAGCCGAATAGCCATGCGAAGGTGGAGAGCTAATTTCACGATGAAGATGATGGGGAGGAGTAGTTATAAGTAGTTAGATTGGGTTGTTTGTAATGTTTGAAGCCTACTGGAAATGAATTCTTCTAAGGCCTATGGGACATGTGATACTTATGCCTACAGTCCTTGTTAGGGTTCCACCTCACCCCTTGAAAGGTGGATTATCAAAAATCAATACAAAATGAAGGTCTTCGGGCCATTGGAAGAGGATTAGAGGTTTGGACATCTATTTTTTTTAATTGGATGGATTAAGATCAGACTGAGAATTTGAGAAGAGTATGAGTAATGAATATTTAGAATGGATTCATCAGACTATGTCCATTAGAATGAATTCATCAGATTGAGTCCCTCGGACCCAGCCCTATCGGATGGAGAGAATCAGACCCAACCACATTATAATGGGGATTCTGAGCTGAGAATTTGTGGTGTAGTTTGAACAATGTATTTTTATTTGTTTTATCACAATTTTTTTAAGAAAAATTTATAAACAAATAGAAGTAAGTATAATCATTACAATGAGGATATATAATGTGTCTAATGGGAGGTGGGACAAGTTGTGTTCACTTATTAATTTTACTGAATTTTTATAGACCCATATGAGTGTCTATGAAAATGATATATGTTCTCTCACTAAGGTCAAACCTTGTAAATATCATGTTCTTTACTTTTTTACTAATTTTTCATACATTTCTATTTACTAGAAGATGATAAGGATAAAAACTTTAACAAGTTTCAGGGTTTAATATTTTCGGAATTATTGAAACTTATAAAAGTGAAAAACGTATTCAACCACACTTGTGAGTTATTATTTTATCCATTGAAAATTCATATACTATTTATCACATTATTTGAATCATTTTTTAATATTTGTGCTACTTTTTTGTAATTAAAATTCCTAAAAGAATAATGGAATACTCTCATGACTCATCATTTATCTCACCGTGTCCAAAATGATGTGGTTCCTCCTTTGACTTACATAATTCCACTGATGTCTATAAGGAGGAGTGAGTTAATATAGGATCCAAAACTCCAATAAGTAATCAATAAATTCTTGAATTAGATATTCTCCACTAAGTTCTAAGAGTATTTTCTTAATCATATTAAGAATTTGGTTCCCAAATTCATTATTTTATTTATTGAATTTTTCAAAAGAACCTGACATATACCTCATTAAGTAGACATATTCATTTTTACTAAAATCATCGGTAAAATTTATGATGTATGAGAACCCACATCATGTCTCAATAGGAAATGGTCCACACACATATGTATGAACTAATTCAATAATCGTTTTAGACCTTTCACCTTTTCTACTAAATGGCGCATTATTAATTTTACCATATAAATAAGTGTGACACATACCAATTGGTTTTAGTTCAAAAGAATATAAATATCCATTTTGGTATAACATAGTCAAGTGTTTTTCATTTACATGACCAAGCCAATGATGCCATAATTGGGTGTGACACGAGTTATGTGAAGTAGTTTCATTATCAATTTCTATTACTTGGTTTGTGTAATATGATAAATAAATTTGTTATTTAAATTCACCTTACCATAACAAATGTTATTTTTATAAAATAAGAAACATTCATTTAAAAATACTAAAATAAATCTATCTATATCATGTCTTGATACATAAATAATTTTTTTGATTGATGAAAGATAATAAAAACCTTTAAAAACCATGATCATTATAAGATCCCATATTTTTCTAGGTATGTCCCACTCTGAGGTTTTCATTGAACATATTTTTTTTGGCTTTTCCTTTGTAATTACGCCTTAGTGACTAAGTCTTATTTGATGACAGAGAGCCTTTTTTGGAAAAAATAAAATTAATTTTAGAAATGTATGTCTATTTAAATTAATGGATTCCTTGTATAAATATGTTAAATGGGATTACTAGGGTTTTATATTAGTATAGAAGGATCAAAGGTGGTTTGGTCACTTGTATAGAAGCTATTATTAAAACTATTCAATGAAAAATTACATGTTTTTTACATGTTACAAGACATGTAACTATTTCTATATCAATTTAGTGGACTAGTTTATGATGTGATGTGGTTACATGTCATGAACCTGATTCAAATTATGTAAATGTTGATCAAAATAAATATTTACCTGGGGAAAATTTTTTTTCCAACATAACTAAAAAATGAGGATATACATGACATGAAAGGATTAGACATCATGTATTCCTCAAACCCAGTATTTTTAAGAGTGTCGTGTACTTATGATTCTCATTATTGTTTATTATAACCTCTCCTCTCTTTCTCCTTGGGTGAACTCTAGGAAATTTTGATTTATCTTCCCCCCTTCTAGATGTCCCATTTTCACATTCGATTCGTGGTGATTTTATTCACTTTGGTTTTCTTTTTCTCTCCCATTATTACTTTTCATTGTAGTGTACATATTTTGAACACGAGTTTTGTTTTTTTATTTTATCTTGTTTTGGGTTAATATATGTTCTTCTTGTGATCTTCTGTGACTTCTTCTTTAATGGATTTTGTCATTAGAAGCATTGTGTTAATCAAATGGTAATGTTATGGAGACTAATCCTAACCCTATGGTATATTTAATTGTTAATTATATGAAATATTTATATTATGACCATGTAATGTGGACTATAATTAATTCGTTGATTTATAGTAAATCATGGATTGGATTCCTTTAGATTAAATGATTGATGAAACCTGGATTAGAGACCTAGTTACATGGTAGTCCATGTGACCTATGTACTTTTTATTCTCTCATTTATAGAGGATGGATTATAATCCCTTCTCATGATGTGGGATTTTAAATATAGAAATTATCAAACAATCTATCATTGTGATATATTTTAAATAGCGAGGATATAATTTAAATAAGGTGGAGAGAATGTGATGAACTGAAAATCTAATGTAAGAAGCTTTTATTCAATAATGTGTATGACACACGACCATGATCAAGTAAGGTAATATAATATCTAGATACATTATAAAATATTTAAAATTTATAATAGATTCTATGTATTTCAATACAAGCAACATTGAGTTAGCTTGTGTTGCATGCAAGAGAGGCCTTTCTTGATAGATTACGTTACATGCAATAGTGACCTTCCTTGATAGCTTTTGTTACATGAAAAAATGACCTTCATTGATATCTTACATTACACACAATACCGATTTTCACCAAATAATAATTTATTATTAAAATATTATTATTTAATAAAATATGATATAACCTTGCCGTTATGTTATCAGTTATAAATAGTATTAACTAACTTATGAAAATTTATGGTTTATACAAATATAAAATGAATTCATTTGTTACTAACTAATGATAAATTAAAATAAGAACCAATTACTTACAAAAAAGAAATATTATTATTTATATACATCCAAAGGAGTTTTTTCTTAATAAACATATATAATTAAAATTAATGAATGATTTTAATGAAATATACATTTTATATATTAATTAAAAAAAATTATATTAATCCATTATGTTTTATATGCATAAGATATGAATAAACATTATTTTACATATAAAACCTATATGTTTATAAAGGAAATTTTACCACCTTTTAATAGAGAACCCATTTTAAATTTGAATTCAACACATTAAATTATTTAATATGTAAAAATAAACCTAATCTTGAAAATATAAATATAATAATTATTTTATGGTCAATTTTTTATATTTTTCTGAAACATTTCATATTTAATGAATAGTTAAAAATACTGAAATTTAGTTCAAAACTTCTTTTATATCTAATTTATTTATAAGGTTATATTATATTTTTAATTTTATTTAAAGTTTAATTAGATAATATTTTAATTAATTAATAAAATTTATGTCATTGGAATAAATTTTAATTTTAAATTGATTATAAAAAATAGAAAACTTTCATACCTTTTTACCTTAAAAACAAGCATTGTCATCCCATCTTGGGGATTAAATTTAAATTAATTTCTACCACTTCTGTGATTTGAATTTGGAAAAATGTATTCCATATTTGGAATAAAAATAATTTATAATTTTTAATAATGAAATATTATTTTTTTATAAACAAATTTGTTAAATTAATTAAAATTTATTACAATTATTAAGGTAAAATTAAGCTTAATATATGACTAAACCTTTAACTTAAGGGGAAAATGACATAGAAATTTCTCCAAAACCCATTTAATGGAAATAAATAGGACATTAACCCTACATTGTTGATTTTGGATGGTTTTTTATGATATTGGTTTTGGTTAAAACATGGGTACACCTAACTTGATTTCAAAAGACCAAGTGATTCCTTTAACTCCCTTATAAAAGGTCGCCACCTCTCCCCATTATTGACACATCTCAAACAACTTATATTTGAAAAATATCTTCCCATATAGCTTCCAAACATCCCTCCACTAGAACTTTAAGAATCCCTTTTAGAATAAATCCCTCCATGTAATCATTTTGGTAGAAACCAAAAGTAGTTACCCAATTAAGAGGAAATGTCTTCTCTCAAGTTTTCTAGTTTTATTTCTATTCTATAACCCCTCATATATTATTTTTATATTATTATATAACAAAAAACTTATCCATAATATACTAGTAATTTTTTTATGGTAATTTTTATAACTACACTTACACACACTTCCATCTAATGGGTAATGAACATATTGTATCTCTGTACGAAAAACTACTACCTCACGAAATGACGATTGTTCATTTTACATTACCAACTCACATGGTTTGAAATTATGATGGCCACTATGTTTATATATGATATTTATGTTATTATTATTTCTTTATACTTCATTAATATTTTTATAACACATACCTTTAATACATTCCATTTTTTTAATATGATAACTTTGTTTGTGGAAGTGTTGATTACTGCCTCCTCAAAGTGATGTGATTTGTTCACACGATCCATGGAATGTATAAATGATGATTATAATTAAAAATATGTGACATAAAAAACTTTATATGATATTAATTAAATAATTACCTTTCGGTATATGTACTATATATATATATATATATCAATTTTTTATTACAATTTCATACACTTAAAAAGTGATAGTATCGTTCGTGGACATGTGGACTACCGTCTCCTCAACACGTTGTGATTCATTTTTCATCACAATAATTATATAGAAAAGTATATATGATTTAATAATATGTTATTTATGATATAATGATCAATTTGGAATGATATGATGTTACTTACCTTATCTCCATAACAATCATTGAAAAATAATAGCATTACTCATGCGTACGTACAACCAACAATCTCTATTATTCTAACGTTGGTTCGTTTTTCATAACCAAATTTAATAATTTATTTTAAATGAATAGATAAAGAAAAAATATGATAATTATTTCATGATTATTATTGTTTAGATTTTTATAATTTCCCCTTTAACCATAGTTGACCTACCAATGTTGTTTTTGACACATAATCCAAATTTTTTCTAAACACCCAACGTAAATAGAATTTTTCAAGTAGATGTATAAAAGACAGTAAAAAGTGAAATAAAATTAATTATAAACTTAAAAAAGTTTATCAATAAATTTGAAAATTAAAATATGTTTATTATACAAGAAGTGAAATGATGTTCACCAAAAGGAAACACACGGTAATGGATTCTCATCTCACTTTTTACATCTGTGAGATAAATGTCATATTCAAAATTTGATTATTTTGTGTGGTGTATATACTAAAAATTTTGATATATAATATCATGAATTATTTTATTGTCATTGTATTTGAAAATTCCATTCAATATAATTCCTTCAAGAGGCTTATGATTTAATAATTTTAAATGTTGTATGGGACACCTTGGGATGTTTAATGATAATTTTCTTCAAGAATAATACTAATGATATTGCAAATGAACTTCCATTAGAGGAAATTGTATAAAGATTTTCAATAAACCCTTTCATTATTATCTAGTTATTCCTGACTATTTTCAAGTATTAGTACCATTATTATAATCTTTTTTACTGAAAATGTTTTAGATATTTTTTATGAAAACCCTACTTTATATATCTCTTTAGTTAGAGAACCTATTTTCTTTTAAAAATCATGTTTTAATTAAACGTTTTCAAAAATATTTTTAAAATGATTTGGTAAAGAAGTTTTTTTTCCTTTTTGTCTTTTACCATTTTTATCAAAGGAATATTCTTTTCTCTTTTCAAATAATGTATTTTTATAACATTTAACCGTGCAAATAGAATGTTATTGTACCTCACACGACATGTTCGGATTTACCTATTGTCATTTCTTTGAAGCTTCCCTTTCATGTCTAAAAGGCTACTTTATAAAGAATTTTTTTTCAAAAGTGATTTTCAATGAAATTTTTTTCCAAATGGTTTTCATAATCACAGGACAATTTCCCCAATTTTTTATAGATCATTTTATAGTATTTCTCTTCATCAGCATCAACAGAAACTACTACAAAACTAGGTTTATGCAATACTAGGGCTTTAATAGAGCTAGCTGAAAATGATGTTAAATACCCCCTTTGTCAGTGCTAAAAAACTTTATTAAAGGAGGTCATTAATAATGATAAAAAAACATTCATAAAGGGGTGAAATTATCACCACTATTTAAAAAGTACATATAAATGGAATCTTTTAACAACACTTGTAAAAAAACAAGGTTAAAGGGGGTCCTTATCAGTGCTTTTTTAGAACCGCTGATAAAGACCCATCTTTATCAATGTTTTTTTAGTAGCACTGAAAAAGTTATACTTAAAACAATCATTAATAATAATATATTAATATATAAATATATTTATATTGACAGAATTATAATATATATTTTTAAAAATTTGTTTTAGATTAGGTAAATAGAATTTTAAATTTAATATATAATATATTTTGTGAAAATGGATTACAAAATTAATAAAAAAAATATTTTTAATTAATAATTTTCTCAATATTTCGGATTAATAGTCATTTAATATCAATTTAAAGATAGAAAATAAAAAAAATATGAAAATATCTAAAATAATTTGAAAACATAACTCAAACTTCAAACAGTGATAACTTTTGATCTGGGTGTCCATTTATGCTCTACCACATATCATATCAAATTTTTTGATGATATCTACACCCTTAGTGACAATGGTAAACCTATATCACTTGTTTAAAGGCCCAAAAATCTCCTAAGATCTCAAAAATAGTGTTTTTAGTCATGGTACCCCGATTTTTTGATATTCGATGGATTTTCAACCTATTTTAAGGGGGGTGTTATTGCCTTTTTTGGTGGTGACTAATTTTATTACTAGGTATTACATTTATATTGATATTATGGTTTTAAAATTTTATCATTTTTCATAATTTAATGTTTTTTATAATTAAATAGATGCATGTTTCTTATATTTACTTATAATAAATAACTTATATAAATACATATATCAACATATTTTTGTAAAAATGTATATTCTAAAATATTTAAATAAATGCATACTCTAAAGATGTATTTAAAATAATATATAGCCATTTTTACATTATATATATATATATACATATGTGTGTATTAATAAAGAGATATATATTTATATTCTATTCTATTATATATAAATGAATATAGTATATAATATATTTAAATACATATAAATATATATATATATCACACACACACAAATATATATTGTATAAATGAATTTTAAAATAATTATATGAATATATGTATATATATATATATTAACATAAATATCATTAAATAGACATCAAAAAACATATTATAGTTGTAAAGGTGTTCCACCTTCGAAGGATAGGTGTAGGGTTTGAATCCATGAAGATGCGTATAAGGATAGAAATTCACAAAGTGATGATAAAAGGTGGCCGGGTGAAAAGCACTGATAAAGGGGGGATGGAGCACTATTAAAGTGTTCGTGGAAGTGCTGATAAAGGGGGTCAAGCTTATAGGTGTCCAAAAAAATATTATTTTACCCCCTTTAACAGTGCTTCCTTTATCATCACTAAAAAAGTGTTATTAAAGGACCCCATTAATATCACTAAAAAGTGTTGTTAAAAGACCCTTTTAAAAATGATTTTTTACCATTGTTAAAGGGGGAATTTTACATTGCTTTTTTAGCACTGAGAGTGTTTTGAATTTTAACCATGCTCATATTGTTAGTGTTTTATTAGAATGGATAAAGGACTATTATAGCACTTTTAAGGGACTATTTTGAAGTAGTGAAACCTTTATTTTTTCTCCACTTAAGATTTTTTTGTAATGATATCATCTGTATTATTCCTTTGAATTGTTTATTATTTATTTTTCTAAGGATATTATTCACATTCACTTCCTTGAATTAATTGTTATTCCCCTTGAAATATTCAATCTCCTTTGATCATTGAACATTGAATATACCCCTAATTATCCATTTAATTCAAAATGGATGTTAATTTTTCATAAACCATATTCCATTTTACATATGACTTCTACATTGACAGTTATTTCATTATTTCAGAAAATATTGATAATGTCATCTTCTTTATCCGATACAGATATTTGATAAGGCATATTATTTATTTTTATTATTCAATTTGAAGAATAATTTGGGAAATAAATGATGGGAGGAGACTAAAAATTATATAGATCATAAATGCATTGATAGGTTATATTGAGTTAAATTATTTGTGCAAATTAGAATATTTTAAACTGTCATGTGAATGGTCTTGAAGGTATAGGTTTTCATGTGCCTGAGTCATAACGTCCCTTAAGACAGAATTTAACTAATATAGTTTCATTTATTATTCATCCATGTGATTTTGTGTCAACATATCTATGGATGCATTTAATTTTTAATTATTTAGATAGTATGTGTTTTAGTTTCTTACCTTACCATACTTATTTTTTCTTATCTAGTTATTTTAATGTCATGTGTTTTAATTTATTAACTTTCCATGTTGTTTATGCACATCTTTCTCAGTTTATTGATTATATGGCATGTGAATTCAGTTATTCACCATTTCATAATTATTATTCTCATTGATTCGTTATTTCTTCCAATATATTTTGACCTTACTAATAATTTTATCTCACCCTTATTTTATTTATTTACCTTGGAATCCAAGAAACATACTATGAAAGTTATGTTGGGATTTACAAACTAGATTTGAGTTATCCTCAAAGATATTTTTTTAGAAAGAAGAAGAAAAATATATAGTTATTAGTTTATTATTTTCTCATGTATATATCTATTCTATAATGACTACTAATCTCTCAATCCATATGGATTTAATTCCTTGTAATCATGTCAATTCAATAGTAGTAGACACCAGCTTTGGTCCTTCTAGGGCTGGGTCTCTACAGATATCCTCTTAGAGATGCTAGGGATAGAGTTTTGAGAAGACCAGAACCTCTAATATGTATATATGGAAGTTAAGCAGATAAATGGGTAGGTTTTGGCGGATAGAGAAGGTTCAAATTGGTGTAATCAAGTAAGGGAAAATGTTCCCTTTTACAATTTAGGTGGGGCATTTTAGGAAACTCCCAAAATATTAAAATAATATATATTATTTTTTAATTAAAAATGTCTTAAAAATGAGTTATTTCAATCCTATAATGATTATGGGTCTAAATCCTCTAAAAAAAAAACAATTTTTATACATGTTTAATTCATATTGACAACCTTATCATTTGTCTTTAACCCTTAGTTAAACCCTTTAACTCATACCATGACAACTTTTTTTACTCTTTAGGGATAATATAGTTATTATAAAAAGATAAAATAACCCCAAATGGATCATTGATGACATATTTAACCTTATTGTAGTTATTTGGACGAATTTATATTTTTATGAATTATAGATCATTTAATAAAATATTATTTATTTTAAAGTATCATTTTTTCATTTATGATACTATTCAATGTTTTCCTTTTTAAAAAATATCCTAACTTCCTGATAACATCAAAAAAAAACTTATAATATATCACTAACATTTCTGATTTATCTATAAAATTCATGGATGTCATTGATTATTTCAAATTTTATTTATTTTAATGTTTTTAATATCATTTGTTTTTTATTTCCATTAATTAAACAATTACTACATCATTATTATGAAAGCATTTGATTAAATTATTTCTTCTCTAAAAATTTTAAATAAGTTATCATGATGAAGATAAATTTTTTATCTTTCATATAAATATGATTAGTCTAATTTATCTTTTCTATAACCATGTATTAAAAATGTAAAACTTTTTAAAAATATGAGTATGACATTTTTAGCTTATATTTAAATAAAATTTAATATATGTATTATTCTCATCCATGTGACTTAAAAAGAGTATTATTTAGTCCTAATGAAGATTATGGTAGAAAACCACTCATAAAATTAAATTAGTACAAGTGTTGGGGTAATTTTATAATATCATTTATATCCATAATTACCTAATTTACCCACAAAAGTGGTAATAAAAATATTACTAAATGATACTATACATATGACCAAAAATAAAAGAAACCTATTTACATATTTTGGACCCACTAATTCCAAATATAGAATCAAATTTTCATAATATAAAACATAGAATTTGTAGTAATTAATTTAAAATTAATATTGTTGATGACGTGAGAAAATGAGTTATTAATGTTTAAACCTGCAAAAGATTGAAACATTTTTATAAAAAAATTCTTTATAAAATTGATTAAAATATCCTAAATTGTATTAAATGATAAACCTGAACTATTTATACTTTAAAACATTCAATAATAAAATTTAACACTATAATTTATTTTATGAATTTTTCTTTTGAATTAAAATTTATTATTTTCCACTATTTATCAAAACATAAAACTTATCAGAAAAATACCAAAAATTTAAATAAAGTAAAATTTTATATTTATATTTAAAATATGAAGTTTATGTTTTCAAATAGAATTCAAAAAATTGTCATAAATTGGATTTAAAATTTGTTCTCTATTGAAAGACGATAAAAATGTTTTTATTAAAAAATTGGTTTTATGTTTAATATTGGGTTTTTTATTATCTTATACCTCTAAAATATATTATATGAATATCAAAAATATATTATTTAATATATAAAATATATATTTCATTAATATCATTCTATAATAGTAAATAATTTAATTTATTAGAATAAACTAACTTTGTGTGCATAAAAATAGTTCTTTAAAAAACATCTCATATATATTAAGTTGGTTACTATATTCATTTTTAATTAATTTAGAACCAATGAATTGAGGCATATATTTTCATAAGTTAGTTAATATTTTTCATAACCACCAAAAAAATGGCTAGGATGCATCTGATTTTATTAAATAATAATATATTAATAATATATTGTTGTTTGGTAAAACACGGTCTTGCATGTAACACAAGCCAACTCATTGTTGTGTGTAGAATAAACATATTTTGGTATTTAATACAAAATAATCTATCAAATAAAATGAATTTATTTAAGAAGTGACATACTGTAAAATATTGGGATGTTACAGGTTATGTGGGGGAATCAGGTGCTTACGTTAATGCATTTCATCTACAATGTAGAGATTTTTGAACATTATTCACTCAATATTATAAATTAAATGATTTTCATTACATGCATTATGTGAATACCCAACCCAAGAAAAACTAGGTGTCGATTCTTTTTGAATATGATGTGTCATTTTAAAACAAAAACATGCACTGATAAACACACATCACATCCCATACAGATGATCGAGTTCGGTTCGGGCTATGGGAAAATGGTAACTTTTCAAATGTTTCTTCTGATAAAAGCTGTTACATGAAAATTTAAAATTTAAAACACAAGGTGAGAATAAGATTGTCGAGTAAGGGGTTTAAAATAAACCCATGAATCTTTTTAAATCATTTTTTAATAACTTATCCAATGAACATTCCCTTATAGGAATCTGTAACACATGTAACATAACATAAAAGTGCAAAACAATGATTTTTAAGGAATACATGAATCAATTAGGAAATATTCAAAAATTGGAAGTAAAAGATATCCTAAACAAGTATGACGTATGAGTGGTTAAGCAAAAATTAAACCATTAAGATGAATACTTAATCAGTGTAGTGCGTAAAGCAAAAAACGTCAATTTCATATGTTGGATACTATTTTACACGAATCATGCCCAAATATTTTACTTATGACATCATTAAGAACATGATAAAAACATAAGGGCAAGAGTAGTGAAAGAATAAGAATATAATCTTGAAAAGAAGTTATAACATGACATGAATATGTGGCTTCAAAATTTCATTTAGACATTCATAAACATATCACCAAGGTTTATCCCCAAGGTGTCAATAAAAAACATTATCGAGGTTATTCACGAGGGTATCGTGAAGCATGTCATCTCTAGAGATTAATTCATTACCAAATGCATTGGAGCACTATCAGGGTGCACCCATAATATGTATCTACTTTCATGTGATCCACATAAATCAATACATTACTTAAATGGAGTTTTATATTCAAGATGTCCCAAACCACCTTGAATAGTTCATTCATAGTTGGTCATATTAGTTGAATTTACATATCTAATAAGTGAGAAAGGCATCTAGATGATTAAAAACCAAGCTAACAATCATATGAACTTTATTAAAAAGAATGAAGAAAGCCATATTCTGAAACATACGTTGATATATAAGGTACTGAATGAAAAGAAAAATATAATTTATCACATGAATGTTTGTTCTTGAAATTGTAAAATTTTATCATCCAATTGATTACATGGGGAACAAAAAATCTCATGTTAGGTTTTGAGCTTTCACATGCTAAAAAATTAAATATTGTTAATCCTTTTCATAATATTGAATAATGTCCATGATATAAAGTATGAATCATCACCATAAGAAACATCATTTAAAATATACTGAAAACAAATAAGTTACTCTTAAATGTGGATATATGTTTTATTTAACACCCTATTTCTTATGTTTTTAAAACTTCACCTAAACTCGAGACATAATGTGTATGGACCATAACAACTGAAATCAAGGTTCACACAACATATAAAATATATGTATGTACCCGAACTCAAACTGAAATATTAGCACACCCATGTGTGTTAATCCCCAATTAATATTAGTTCATCAACATTTTGAATAGGGTAGGTCATGCCTTTAGTCATAAAAAAGTGTTTATGAAAACCTAAAAAAAATAATTTTATAAAAACCCGATCATATATAAAACATTTTCAAAATTTATTTATTTATTAAATATGAAATTAAGTGTATGTGAATATGTCCACTGCATGAAAAATTATACACAAACTTCATAGATATAACTGAATTAGAAAGGTCCTGCCCATTTCTGCATATAACCAACATATATACCTATAACCAAAAGTATATATGTATTTTCAAAACAAAAAAACAAGGCCAGGTATAAAATTAACATTATTTAAGCTATTTGAATGAAAGGGAACTTGAAGGCCTTGGTTCAACATTTAAGAACATTTGGACTGAACTGTAAGGTTAAAAAATATATATTTTTGTCGAATATATAAGTGTATATATTCTCAAAGAATAAAAACAAGGAAAAACTAATAACCCTTAAATTAATAACCAGGGAAAAGAGGACTTTAGGGAGGGTTGGCTGGGCTCACTGGAGACATGAATGGGAGAGAATAATTGCGAAGTCTCGGTTATTTATATACAAAAGATCACACACCACCTTCCACGCAAAAAAGTACCCACTTGCCTTGCATTCAATGGGGGGTGTTGTGCTTGATGAAAATGAGGAGACATGGGGGACCCCGGTTGTCAGAGGTGAAGAAATCAAGGGGTTTTCCATAGGGTAGGGATACTGGTGTAACCCATGCATGGAGGAATAGGACGATGCGGGTAGAGGAAATTCAGGGGGAAAACGGATGGTCCAGATCGATCCCAACGTTGATCCAAGGGATGAGATGCCTTCGTTGTTTTAAAATAATTGAGCGTCTTATGTTAGATCTTAGATTCATCGGATGGTATATGTATGATGTGATAATTAAAAAACCTAGAACAACCACGATTATAACGTTCTGGATCGAACGGTTGACAAAAACCGTGGAGATAGACGCGGTCACCCAGGGTCAAGCACGGGATCGGAAACAATGGTCCATATTGTACGCGACGTGATCCAATGGTCCAGATCATGTTTCACCCAAATCAATGCTTCCCACATCAAAATAGAGAGCGGTTTTCTCCTCCCTTGTAACCCCAAGCCTCCCAACGATTGGGGCCATATACACAGGCTCCTACCCGTAGGCCTTGTCCCACCTAGACCCCGTCGCGGCCTCACGCCCACCCTGGTGTCCCTATGAGCTCTTTCTCGCTCTCGAGTTCCCTTCGGGGAACCTCTTCCCAAGCTCGGGTCGGGCTTGGCTTGGGGCTAAGGGTCAAGCTCAACCACATTGTGTGAGATGCGTCCCTCGTCCCTAGCCAAAAAGGGCTTCCCCTAGTGGGACAATTTTTATAGAAAAAGCTACACTAAAAATTTTTTAAGAAGAGGAAACAATCCATTTATTAAAACTATATTGAATATTATATTCTTAAACATAAAAGAATACAAATTAAACTTGTTTTAGTTAGAAGTATTTCCAGAATTAAAAATACTAAACCCCTTTTTTAACTCAAAAATTTTCGAGAAGTAAATTTTAATAAACCTACATTATAATTTATATACTAGTATCAATGAAAATGTAGTTCAATCAAAACAAAATTTAATTAGAAACACATAGACATAGTTTATAACATTATTTAAGCAATGAAAATAGTTACATTGTATTTGAAAAATTTGCAAAGTGTTTTGAATTCGTTAATTATTTTCAAAATAAATTAAGGGTGAAATGAAGTTTAACACCATATCCTTTTAGAGTTCATAAATGATGGTTTAATTATAACCTTAATCATAACTCAATTATTTGGAAACAAATTAATAATTAAATAAGTTCACTTATCCTAACAAGGTATAACGACTATTTTTTTATAACTGTTAGCTTCCAATGGTCAGTAGAGAAATGGTCGAAAAAGGTCCCTATAAAACAAAACCTTACGGTGTCCTAAAACTCAAATGGAAGAAGTTGGTGCTTCCCATTCTGCTAATGCTCAACATGGTTTCTATGATCGCATTGGTGATGTTTTTTGATTTAATTGACTCGAATGATATCCTTTACTTACTGGGCCTCGTTGTGGTGATTGGGGTATTCCAGTAGTTCTGAATGGGTTTTTAATAGGTATATTTTGTTAGCAAGATTACTCTTTTGATCTCGGTATATTGTAGACGCAACAATGTTCTTATTTAAATAAAGTGCCATATATTTATCCTTTAAATTTTTTTTCTGTTAAAAGGTATTTAACAAAAGTAAATGCATAATATCATCATTATATGATACACAAAATTCGAGGAGTTACATTTCTCCCCATCAAAGAATTGCATCCCCACAATTCCTTTCATACAAACTTGCTAAGAGGAAGCTCTCAGTTGTTCCTACCATATCCCCCATCATAGAGGATTCTTAGGTGCGTTCAGCGGAACACCCAAATTGATGCTCAACTACTCTAGTTCTCTGATCTAGATACACATCGGGCAGAATTGGTTGAACTCATGCACCAAACACTCGGGCTTCTAGAGGGAGGCTCTAGTGGTACAAAGTTTGGAAATTTCAATATGGACCACCATAGGGAGAACTTTCTGAATTATGTCTCGATCGAGAACATATATGTTATAGACATTGTCGTACTGGAAAATGATGAGGATTTGGTACATATAGGTCGCATAAATGATTCCCTCTAAAGAATCCTCTTGAAATTTTACTCTGGCCATGTAGTTCCGGCCTAGTGTGAAACACAGGAAGAGCCCTTCATGGTATTTTACTCTCTGCTTATGCTTGGCCAATTGTGCTGGGCCTATGAGATAGTAGATGGGAGCATTCCTTTGACATGTGTGGAGAATCCCTGGACCGTTTGTCACCTAATACAATTTCTTGCATGTTCCTCGCAGGTTTGCGAAGCGATGATACTGATCTTCAGAGGTTTTGATTGAAATAATATCTAGTATCTTAGTAGGAAGAGATAACATTTGGGTTTGTCCATCCATCTGAATGATTAAGATGAGATTTTAATCACTTGAAATCCATCCAAAAGTAGAAACAATGTAAATACATAAGAAAGAAGAGATAACATAATATGTTCTTTATATAACTACTGGTGCAAAATGTAAAATGCGGCAAACGGTTTCCCCAGTTCCCTAACACATGAATTCCTAGGACAAGCTCGAAACTCTTTATCTCCCTAAACAATATGCAACCCGGGAAATCAGGTTCGATGACATGGGAGCAATTATGGTATCTCCATAGTCTGACATGTGGAGTGTACAAGTGTGAGACATCCTTTTGTACTTGTTGTCTATACATAGAACGGGAGGCTTTGTATTCAAGGATCCCAAAGTCCATCATTTGACCAAAATGGACACATGACAAGACTTGACACATGTATGCTGCATGGGGATCTCCCTCTACAGCAGCCTCTTGAAATCCATGAGGGACGAGACACCATCTTTTATGCTAAAGCATCTAAATATTCCCTCATAGTACTTCCCCCATCAAGTGTAAGATGGAAACTAGGCTTGCATCATAATGTTGTAATCGAGACCCGACCTTCGGTGGAGTTGAAGTACTTGGGGAGAGTTGGACACATCATAGAGATGTTTTCATGACATACGGATATGGGCATTGTTTATAAAAGATTCATGAATGGGTATGGAAATTATGGTTTCTAAGGCCTCATTGGGACGAGGAAAAATATTATTACCTTCATTTTCCATTTTAAAATTAATAAAACTCCTTTTTAGTAATGCTAAAGTATATTTTCCTTTGATTCAGTTCTGGTTTTCTAGAGTTATCGAAACCAAATCCTCTAATACCAAATGTGAAGGCCTGACCCCAGAATAACCAGGATTCAGTGCCTTATAAACATGATCTCTTGTTTTAAAATAGAAACATGCACTAATAAACACACATCACGTCCCATACAGAGGATCACGTTCGGTTCGGGATCTGGGAAACTAGTAACTTCAGAAATGTTTCATATGATAAAAGTTGTTACCTCGAATTTTAAAATTCAAAACCTAGGGTGAGAATAAGAATGCTCAGTAAAGGGTTTAAAATAAACCAATGAAACATTTGAAATCATTTTTTAAAAACTTCTCCAAAGAAAGTTCTCTTATAGAAAAATGTATCACATGTAACATAACATAAAATTACTCAACTAATATTTTCAAGGAATACATGAATCAATTAGGACATTTTCAAAAAGGGGTCATAAAAGATATCCTGATCATGCATGATGTTTGAATGTTTAAGCACAAATTAAACCATTAAATGTAATACATAATCAGAGTTTCACATGAAGGAAAAGAACTTCAATTTAATTTGTTTGTTACTATTTTACACAAATCCTGCCCCAAAATATTACATGTGACATCAATATGCACATGATAAAAACATAATGGAAAGAGTAGTGAAATAATAGGCATATCATCTTGAAAAGAACATGTAACATGACTTGAATATGTGGCTTCAAAATTTCTTTTAGACATTCATGAACATGTCACTGAGGTCTATCCCCAATGTTTCAATAATGAAAAACTACTGAGGTTATTCACCAGGGTGTCGTGAAGCTTGTAATCACTAGAGATTTATTCATTACCCAATGCATTGGTGCGCTATCAAGGCACACCATTAATATGTCTTTACTTTCATGTGAGACACATAAATCAATACTTTACTTAAATGGGGTTGTATATTCACGGTGTCCTATACCACCTTGAATAATTCATTCATAGATGGTCATAGTAGTTGAATTTACACATCTTATATGTTAGAGATGCATCTAGATGATTAAAAACCAAGCTAATAATCATATGGAAGTTATTAAAAGGAACTAAGAAAGGCATATTATGGAACATACATTTACATCTAACGTATTGAAAGTACAGAAAACTAGAATTTATCATAAGAATGTTTGTTCATGAAATTCTAAAATTTTATCATCAAATTAATTTCAAGGAGAACAAAAAATCTCAAGAAGGGTTTTGATCTTGCACATTATAAAATATTAAATATTTTTAAGACTTTTCAAAATACTAAATAATTTCCATGATAGAAAGCATGAATCTTTCCATAAGCAAAACAATTTTAAAGATAGGGAAAACAAATAAGTTACTCTTAAATATGGATATAAGTTTTTTTAACACCGTATTTCTTATGTTTATAAAACTCCACCTAAACTCAGGACATAATGTGTAAGGACCTTAACAACTGAAATCAAGTTCCATGCAATATATAAAATATTTGTATGTACACAAACTCAAACCGAAAGATTGGCACACCCATTTGTGTTAATCCCCTATGAATACTAGTTCAAAAACGTTTTGAATAGGGAAGGTCATGCACTTTATCATAAAAATTAGTTTATGAAAACCTACAAAAATTTAATTTTAAAAAAACCCGATTATATTTATAAAATTTTCAAAATTTATTTAGTATTTAAATATGAAATTAATTGTTTTTGAATATGTGCAGTGCATGAACATTTACACACAAACTTCATAAATATAATAAAAGCAGAAAGTTCACGCCCATTCATACACATAACCAACGTATATACATATAACCAAGAGTATATATGTATTTTCAAAACATCAAAATAAGGCCATGTATAATCCTTACATTCTTTAAGCTATTTTAATGCAAGAGAAACCGAAGGACTAGGTTAAACATTTAAGAACATTTGAACTGAACTGTAAGGTTACAAAAAAAAATTATATTTTTTCAAATATATAAGTTTATATATTCATAAAGAAGAAAAACAAGGAAAAAATAAAAACCCTTACTTTAAAAACAAGAAAAATGAGGACTTCATGGAGGGTTGGCCGGGCTCGTTTGAGACTTGAACAGGAGCGATGAACTGAGAGGTATCAGTTATTTATATACAAAATCTCACACACCACCTTCCATGAAAAAACTTACCCACATGCATTGTATTCAATAGGGGGAGTCGAGCTTGAAGAAAATGAGGAGACATGGGGGTCCCCAACCGTCAGAGTTGAAGAAAACAAGGGGTGTGCCATAGGGGTAGGGTTACTGGGGTAACCTATGCATGGAGGAAGAAGAAGACATGAATAGGGGAAATGACAGGGAAAAATGGATGGTCTAGATCGATCCCAACATCGATCCAAGGTATGAGATGTGTCCGTTGTTTTAAAGGAATTGAGCTTCTTAGATTAGATATAAGACTCATCAGACTGTCCAAGATCGACATCGAAATTTAAAAAACTCGAATAGCCATGATTATATCAGGTCAGATCGAACGGTTGACAAAAACTATGGAGAGAGACGCGGTCACTAGGGGTCGAGCGCGGGATCGCAAACAATGGCCCAGATCGCGCGCGACGTGATCCAATGGTCCAGATCATGTTTTTCCTGAAAAACTGCATCCCACATCGAAATGGAGAGAATATTTTTCCACCCTTATAACCCCAGGCCTCCCAACGAGTGCTCAGAAATAACACAGCACCAGTGAAAGGAGCCATATACACGGGCTCCCTCCTGCAGGCCTTGCCCAACCTAGACCCCACCATAGCCTCACGCCCGCACTAGTGCGCCTATGCGCTCATGCTCACTCCTGAGTGCCCTTCGAGGAACTTCTTTTTAAGCATGGTCCAGATTTGGCTTGGGGATGAGGTTTAGGCTCAGCCACTTCGTGGGAGCTGCCTCCCTCAGCCCTAGCCAAAAAGGGCTAACCCTAATGGGCCCATTTTGTTTTAAAAAAGCTACACTAAAAATGTTTTAATAAGAGGAAGCAATCTATTTATTAAAACTATATATAATTTTATATTCATAAACATTAATGATTACAAATTAAACATGTTTTAGTTAGAATTATTTCTAAAATTAAAAATACTAAACCCCTTTTTTAACTCAAAAATTTATGAAATGGAAATTTTAATAAACCTACATTATAATTTATATAGTAGTATCCTCAAAAACATAGTTCAATAAAAACATAATTTAATTTGAAAAACATAAAAAAAGTTTATAAAATTAGTTATGAAATAAAAATTGTTATATTGTATTTGAAAAAATCTGAAAGTGTTTTGAATTCCTTAATTATTTTCAAAATCACTTAAGGTTGTACCTGAGTTTTACACCATATCCTTTTAGTGTTCATAAATTATGGTTTAATTATAACCATAATCATTACTCAATTATTTGGAAACTAATTAATATTTAAATAAGTTCACTTATCCTAACACGGTCCGAAAACTATTTTTTTATAACCGTTTTCTTCCAATGGTCACTAGGGAAATGGTCAAAAAAGTGTCCAATAAATCCAAACCATACGATGTTCTAAAATTCAAAAGGAAGAAGATGGTGCTTCGCATTTCACTGATGCTCAACATTGTTTTTATGATAGTAGTGGGGATGTTTTTGGCTTTAGTTGACACGAAGGATCTTCTTTACTTACTGGTCCTCATTGTGGTGATTGGGGGTCTTCCAGTAGTTCTGATATGGATTTTAATAGGTATATTTGGTTATCATGATAACTCTTTTGATCTCTGTGTATTGTAGACACTACTGTGTTCTTATTTAAATAAAGATCCTTATTTTAAATTTTTTTTTGGTTAAAAGGGATTTAACAAAATTAAATGCATAATATCATCATTATATGATACCCAAATTTCGTGGTGTTACACATTTTTTCACTCTTCATTCTATTCATTTTCATTTAATTTTTGGTATTTTTATATGTTGGATTTATGTATTATTTATCTTAAGATTTTTTATTAGTTCATGTGGGCCTTTTGTTTGGTTTATACATTGGGAATGTTCCATTAACCTTGGTTCGCTTTCCCATTTGATCTATGTCATACTCATGCATGATTTTGATCCATTGATCCTTATGATCCTATGGTTTTCTATTCCTCCCTTTTTTCATTCTTCATGAAACAGATTGGCTTGATCTATGGGTGACCATTAATAGCTTATCCTCTGATGTCATTTGTCCTTATTTTGTTGTTTAAGTGGTTATGTTGGGACACATATCTATATTTTTCATATCATTGGTAATATGATCTAGTATTCCTCTACCCGTACTAGAATGACTCCATGATTTGGAATCTACCCCTCCACTTGTGGGAGATTTAGTTGGGAAAAAATCTATAAGGTTTTCAGAGCTCATGTTTTCCTCAAGGGAGATGTGTAGATAAAGGAGAACTGGTGGGATTCCTTGACTTACCAAAGAAGAAATAAGGATATATGTATGTTTTTACCATCTTAATCTATGCGTGGTGAGGAGCTCTGATGAGGTCCTAGTGTTCCCATGTGTTATTTTTACCTAGATGGAAATGACGATTATATAGGAGTACAATTTCAATGATCCTAACAATAAGCCCTAATTACATATAGGCTCTATGAAAACACGTTGGAGAGATTTATCCCTAGTAAGGGTCCTTAGTATGGTATTCTTATTCTTTTATATCGGTTATGTATGCCTTGTATTTGATTATTCTTTGGTTTTATGTTGCGTGTGTTGATTGAGTTTTTCCAAGGTGCATAGTACATGATGAATCCTCAACTTGTTTCTACTATGTGTCCTGGCATTTCAAGAACCTGAAAATTGAATATTTTCCTCGTGTGCCTTTTCCTTATATTGTTATGTTTCACTATTTATCACTTATCTTTTATAATCACATTTTTTTCATAGTGGAATCTTTCTACCGCTGCACCATTCATATAGGACAAATAGATAAAAAAGGTCAAAATCATATGGTCCTCTTTATGATTAGATACTACTTTATGTCAATCGTTTCTATTGATCATCTCTCTATGTTTGAGACTATTATCTCTTATAGGTCTTGGTACTTATCAGTATTAATATCAAACTGGTTATATATATTCTCATTAGCATGTTATCTATTGTAAATGTTTACATAAATCAGTTCTTTTTATTCTCTCATTCATTGTTTATGGTTTGTTAGTATCAGAATGTCCCACTTCTGATTATTAGAATTCATTACAAGATTTTTATTATTCACGATTTCTTGATTCTTACTACTATTTATATAATTATAAACATGTCATATTTGTTTCTATAATTTTGAGAAACAAATTTATACCCATACAACTCAATTAATCCATTGATAGTGGGCTACCTCATAGAACAACCCAAATTTTTTTAATAAAATCTGATAAAAAATATTTATTATGGCTGCTATTGGGATCAAATATTATTGGCCCATTCATGGTGTGATAATAGTGAGATAAAAGTAAAGTAAAAATAAATAAAAAATGAACAATAGATGTAACATAGAAAACCCCACAAATAAATAGGGGTAAAACCCATAGAAAAATAGAATGAAATCACTATGGTAAAATAGGTTAAACACACATTCATTCTATTATAAGGAAAATATCCTTGTAATTAACTCTCTTGAGTAAAGTATAAAGCACCTCATAAAATACAACACTCAAAATGTTGATATAAGAAGCTCAATACATGAGGTGATGATGCTAAAACCGTCAAAGCGCTCTGCCTTTTATAAGAAAGGACCTTACATGATCTTCCTCCTCTATTTAACTCCATGGGTTAGTTTTTTCACCCATCCCAGTAACCACACTAGCCTTATTTGAAAAATCAAGGGGGTGAAAGTGTTTGTGAGAAACAAATGACAATATATATCACACATGGATATCTGATTGGGAACCAATATTATTTACACAAATCATTTCAATCTTCCAACCATGTTGCTCATATATCTTTGATTATGATTGAGGATTTTTACAATATTAACTTAACAAAAATAATATACATCATCATAAAATTAACCTATTTTTCTTCAATAAAATATTTTATGCATATCCACTATTCCATCCTCCACCACATCTTGAACAAAGTGATATTGTACCATAATGTGCTTTTTCATGGAATGAAAAGATAGTTTCCTTTTAATTTTCAAGGGTCTATGATTGTGATAGAACAATTGGATATACTTCTGTCATTGTCCGAGATCCTCTGGAAATTTTCACATCTAAATCACTTCTATGAAAGCCTATGTAGTTTTTATGTACTCTACCTTAGTCGTGGATAAATATATAACATACTACAACATTGAATTCCCACTCACAACTCATCCTATAAAAATAAACACATAGCCCAAAGTGTATTTTTGTAAGTTATAATCCCCTAAAAAATCTGAATCAGCTTAGGCACTAATAGTGAAATTTGATCCTCAATAACATAATACAACATAAGAGATCTACTTGATGCATCTATGGGTCTTCTTTAGTATGTTCCGATGCTCCTATATTTAATTCTCCTCATACCAACTAACTTCTCCCACTACATGTGCAATTTCTGGTCACATATTAACTATAGATAATATCATACTACCCACTGCTAGTTCATAAGGTAATTGAGACATCTCTATCCTATATAATTCATTGTTATCATTGTTAGGATTCATCAGAGAGGATAACATAAAATTAATAGTATGTGGGGTAAATATAGGCTTATAATGACACATGAGGATGTATTTCAAGATATTCCTCAAGAAATTCTTTATTGATAGCTAAATCATACCCTTAGTTCTATCTCATTAAATCTGTATCCCAATATATAATTTTTTGGTCCTAATTCCTTCATATCATACTCCCATGAAAACTATCAACATGTCATCCACATACAATTGAAGACTGATAAAATCATTACCATATGAACCCATGAAATGCGCACAGGTATCTGAATGAAGCATTTTGTGTCCAATACTCATGATATAGGAATAAAATCACTTGTACCAACACCTTGGTTCCTGTTTAATACCATAAAATGTTTTTCTCAACCTAAAAATCAAGTTAACTATTCCTTATTTTGAAAAACATTCTGATTAGAGCATATATATTTATTTATCAAGATCACCATGTAGAAAAGATCACTTCACATCTAGCTACTCTAGAGTTAAACTATATATTTAACACATTCCCATAACTATTTCTACATTCTTTATTCTAACAATGGGAGAAAATATTTCCTTAAAATCAATAACTTCTCACTATGCATATCCTTTGACCACCAGTCTTGCATGATATCTTGACAATTATTCCTTTTCATCCCAATTGACTTAAAGAACCTATTTTTGCTCATTGTATTCCTTCCATGAGGTAAGGGATCAATATCTCAAGTCTTGTTCATGTGAAGGGAATCAAGATTCTCTTGAATTGATTCCATCCATGTGGATATTTCTGAACTCCCCATCAACTCCAAAAAATTAATATGGATAACCGTCCTCCATCAGTAATTAGTATACAATATTTCCCTTAGTGATAAATTATGAGTGCCTTATTGGTTCTATATTATCATGAGATGATCGTCATAGTCCATAATCAATCATAACTTGATCATCATGCTCCTCAAAGGAAATTGGTTCTTCTGTGGATTCTTCCTCCACCCCAACTATTATAGTATATGTGTTATCTTTATTCAAGTGACCATTAATCGTCACTTTCACCTTATCTTCTAGACATATATAATCCATGATGACGATAAGTTTATTGGTAGTGGGGTCCCACATATGATACTCCTTCACACCATCAAGGTATCCTAATAATATACATTCATTGGATCAAGAATCCAACTTCAATCCTTCCTAATCATTAGACAATACAGATACACGACCTCCATAAGTATGTAACCATGCACAATAATTATGTTTAACACTCCACATATTCATTAGTATTTTCTTATCAATTATCACAATAGTAAATCGATTGATCACATAACATGTTCTCTTCACTAATTTATCCCATAAATTCTTGAAAATTCATATAGTCTTCAATATCTCCCTTGTTCTATCCAATAAGGTTATGTTCACCCACTTTGCCACTCCATTTTTTTTGAGGAGTTTACAATACCATGAATTGTCTATTGATGCCATCTCATTGAAAAAAAAGTATCAAAATCATCACTTGAATATTTTCCACCACTATCAATCCTCAAACACTTGATCTTCTTTCAAGATTCAATCTTCATCCAGAATTTGAATGTTTTGAAGACTTTAAAAACACTTGATTTCATCATTATTGGGTACACCTAACATCTCATGGAATAATCATCAAGGAATTATACAAAACACCTTTCTCTTTCCAAGGATATAAATTGTGCTTGTCAAATATTGGAATGGATCAACTCTAAGATATCATTTCCCCTCATTGCCGATGCAACTAAAGTCAACCAATGTTGTTTTCAAAAATCATAATGCTCCCAAAATGGAAAGGATGCCTTTTTAATCTAGGACGAAACTTATGTTCAGAAAGAATCTTCAAGCTTCATTTGAACATAAGACCAAGCTTTTGATACCATGACTTCCTCAATGCGTTTGTTGAGGTATTTAAAAGGACAAATATTGTAATGTCTCTAAAATTCCATATAATTTTCTTTAAATATATTGAATTATATTGAGAATGCAAAATCTGACAGTGCATGATTCTGAGGCCCAGGCTGTCCAGAATGATCCTTTAATGTTTTGTTAAGCCTTAAATAGCACATGTAAGTAGTTTTCCAGAAAAAGTTGAATAATTCTTAAACGGTTAGTCGAATTAAAAACCTGAGGGCATTGTTGTGCTCATAATGGCGGGTTTACCCTAGGAACGACTTATGTTTAGTCAGGGCAGGCCTGCTGTTAGAAATCCTAGAAATAGAATAACTGTAAATAAAATAATTAAATAAAATTATTTTATTTGTCAAAAGATTATAACTCACGAACGATAACTCAAATTAAAAATCAGAGACCTCTGGTGAGCTCATAAGGGTATTCTATCTTTAGGATGATACAAAATATGGTCTATGTGGGCCACCAGTGAATGTTAATTTTTGTCTGTAAATAAAATAATTAAGTTACAATTATTTTTTTGTAAAATTCATAACATTTAAACGGTAACTCGGATTAGAAATCCGAGAGTACCGTTGGGTTCGTTGGGGAATGTTTCAATTAGAATAATCATAAACTCAACTGGAAAGGGTTGAGGGTGATTATTAATAATTTTCTAAACTTTTTTTCAGGTACGTTCAGTAAATGCTTGAGCGGGGTTTTCTAACTTTTTAACTGTTGTTTGACTTCAAAATCTGAGGGCATCGTTGAACCCGCAGTGCTAGGATTCTCTTAAGAGAGTCATAACATTGACTGCATTAGGTTGGGTTAAAAAGTGATTTTTTTGGACTTTTGAAAGATTAATAAAATTACATGTTTTGTTATATTATTTTCCTTCTTTCCTCCAATTAACGAATGACACTGGCATGACTGACGATGTGTCAAGCCAATAAATGGCTTCACTCTTCTTTTCTTGTAACCACACCATTAGAAATTTGGGAGGTTCATTAATTAAATGAACCTCATTAACTCCCTGATCATTATATAGTCATTCTCCTCTCCTATTTATATGGAGATCAGGGAGTGGTGTTGGGATGGCTTCACAAAACGATGAAGCTCTAGCAAAGCACTGCGACGCCAACCACCAGGAGGACGATACTGGTTCCAAGGAGTGGTGATGAGCGCCACCGAGTCACGAACCAACATCAAAGAAAAGAGAGGTTCTATCGAATATCATCAGGGGACATCTCTTCCAGGTAGGGAGTAATTTTAATTTGTGTGTTTTTGTTTCCCTCTTCCACATTCTAGAAATTATACGAAGAACGTGGTTCAACCGACTAATGGGTTGACCTGCGATTCTTCCGTCTTTGCGGTAGGTTATTGAGGGGAATCATGTGGGGTTAATCTTGTGTTTAATACAACTGTTTATTGAAGTCCTTTAATATCCATCATATTACGATCTAACAAGGGGGTGCATGCCTAAAAAACCCATCCCAAACCCTCCGCTATCTTGCTTTCATTGCACCGCCTCGGAAGAGAGCAAACATGTCGACGGAGGCCGCAAGTGGAGGTTCATGGCTCATCAGCCGCCTCACCAACTGAATGGCCTCCAGGATTTTGGGGAATCCAGGTCACCGGGGGGTTACACCCCCCTGCATCGGATTGAATTGGGCCGCAAGCCTCGGAGCGGGCCGCCGCCCTTGAGTCAGGGCACCTCCCTCGCACCGGGCCGCCGCCCTCAGACTGGGCCACCACCCTCGGACCAGGCCACAGCCCTTGGGTCGGGCCGCGACCCATGGACCAGACGGCCTCCCTTGGAGCGGGCCGCCTCCCTCACACCAGGCCACCGCCATCGCATCGGGGCGCCACCCTCAGAGCAGTCTTGCGCCCTCACACCGGGCCGCTGCCCTCAGACTGAACCACCACCCTCAAAGCGGGCCGCCTCCCCCGACTGGGTCGCCAACCCGCGCGGGTCGGGCCTCCCCCTTGTGGGATACCCTCCTTGCGGGCTACCCTATTCTGGATGGGCGGCCCTCACGGGCCGCTCCTGGCGGGCAGCGGTGGGCTGCCCTTGTGGACTACCCATATTTCGGGTCAGACCAAACATCATCCCATCATGCCGAGTCCACCCCGGCCCAGCATAGAGCGAGTCGGGCCTGGTCGGTCCGACCAGGTTAGATCGGACCCAGGCCCAACCGGACCCTGGAACACATAAAGGAGCATATCTGGAGAACCAGATGTCTGTTTGATTAACCTTCTACAGTGTTGGGATCCTTGGATCGATACATTCCTTTTAGTGTTCTCTAATTGAGTTTTTTAGACAGTTGGAGTAAGGCTGGGTTGGATCGAACCTGAATCCAACAAGGCCCCCGAAGCTAAAATGCTTATAACTCACAGATCGGGCATCCGATTGAGGCGTCGTCTATCGCGTTGGAACCCTTACGACATGGAGCTCCTTTATTTATAACTTTTTGGAGCTTAGTGGTGGTCGAGGATTGACCGATATCTTGAGGGGAATATTCTATGGAACTTGAGCATATCGAGTGCAAGGAAACATGTGGCAGTCTACAACGTGAAGAATGAATATTGATCCTATGTGGATCAGATCCTTTGTGGGTCAATGCACAGTGATCCTATGTGGTTCAACGCATCTCGATCCTATGTGGGTAAGATCCTATGTGCGTCAGTGGAGGTTAGTTACCTATCGATCATGTGTGGGTCAGAAGTAGTTCTTCATAATAGAATAAGATGATATAGTTTATGACTAATCATCTGTACTTCTATACTTACGTCATAAATTATTGTGAGATGAGTCTTTTGCCTGTGTGGTACTTCATGCTTTGTGGTGTTACCTATGTCGTACTTCTACCTTTGTGGTATTATCTTTGTGGTGTTACATGTGTGGTATTTCTATCTTTTTGGTGTTACTTGTGTCGTACATCTACCTTCATGGAGTTACCTTCGTGTTTTTATCTTCGTGGTGTTCCTGTCATTGAAGGTGGGCCATTCGAAGTCGGGGTACACCCTCTGGGGGTTCTTGTTGGCCAGAAACTTCGATGGGGGACTCACCACCCTATCACTCAGTAGACATAGAATAAAGCTTATCAACTTCCTCTCCCTCTAATCATTCACCACCGCCCTATTTATGTAGCTCTTGTACATCCCATTTGTCAGAGCCTTCTATTTTCCCTTCCTTATGACTATGAAAATCAAAAGTGTTAAATGAATCAGTGGTGAATGCGGACGCGTATACCATAATGTTTTCTCCGATTAGAACATCTAACATGGCTGGGGAAGGGGCGACAGAATGCCACCTCCCGTTGTACGAAACTTGGAGGCCACCACGTCGTCCTAGTGGAGGATGGTACTGAAGGTGGGATCTCAGTGGGGTCACGTCCCAAGCATCACATCTGATCGCCAACAAGGATGGTAGTAATTTAGACACACAATATATTCATTTACAATGATGAAATCCCAAATGTAGTTGTGTCCCACCCCATGGCTGATGCCCATCTCCTCCATGATCACCACCAACAGACCGATCATGACCTCATTGTACTCCTCCCAATCCTTCCTGCCCCCGACAAAAAAGGATCATGGAATATGTGGACCTTTTCTGACTTCTAATCACCACCAAGTTGAAATTTCAGACATTTTTCTCATTTAATTCTCAATAAATTACCCGAAATCTCAAGAATCTGTGCCCAAAGACTGCACGAAGTATATCACCATGCTTCCAATGAAAGTTTCGGTGAAGTGGAATGACAATATCTCTTTCCATAGAAACTGCATCGTGAACCTATTAGTGAGGTCGTCGACATATCCATAGTGATCCACGGAGCTCCTCTTCGCCCTCTATTTATTCTTCAGTGGAAAGCTGAAGACCCGCTCCATTCCTGTGTGGGATTGGGCAACGAGCTATGAGTCCACGCTAAGATTTCAGACAAAAAAATACTAAAAAAACAGTCTTCGTTATTTTAATAAAACAATGAAATAAATAAGTTTTATCATTGAAAAATTTTAAAATTTCTTCATTATTTGATAAAAAATATGCATAAAATGTTTCTCTGTCAAATACCCCCACACATAAACTATGATTCTCCTCAAGTATAAAATCTCCACATGGAAATCAAAGAACACCAATGTTACCAAAATTCAAATTCCAATGCAATAAAATAAAAAAATCAATGTGAAATCAAACTTTCAAAAACCTT
Organism: Viscum album; assembly: GCA_963277665.1. Lineage (NCBI taxonomy): Eukaryota > Viridiplantae > Streptophyta > Magnoliopsida > Santalales > Viscaceae > Viscum > Viscum album. The sequence goes on along the minus strand of OY728148.1, from coordinate 980,420,335 downwards.
CATAAAATATCTATTTAATTTTTCATTTTTTGAAGAAACATATAATTCACATATTTTACTTTTTCCCTTTGAAAATTAATGGAACTTCTCATTTCATTCTTTCAATCTCCTTCATTTATTATTATTAAACATGCCAAGTAATTATTTACCTCACTTTTGATTCTTTTCTCTCATCACTCATGATACAAATCAAGTAGATTTATGATTATATATTGAGAAACATGCTCTTTATCCATAGGCTTGTAAATGAACTACATTATCCACTTTGTAAAGAGAAGAAACACATAAAATCACGAGGACTTGCAATTAAGGTTCTATTGAATTTGAGTTTTAAGGTTGGTAGGATATGATGCATTAAAAATTAAGGCTCAAGGATGAGGCTGTTATCCTAAGTACTATGCATGATATGAAATGTAAAAATATAATGAAATTATCCCCTTCAATGTATCAACACCCACTTCCCAAAAGTCAATGAAAATGTTATGATCTAGTAAGTATAATGAATGATTTGTGCACCCTGTTGAATATTTTTTATTTTTTACTTTTTTTATTTTATCAAAATTTATCATTATATAAAACCTCACATCCATAACATAACCACATAGTATCATAAGATCATTGAACTGGAAAGTAGTGATTTTTAGTTTTCCCAAATCACAACCCATTTTTTTCTCTTTTTGTTTTTTCGTTTTGTCATTTTTGTCCTTTTTTTAATTCATGTGTGGAAAACAATAGAGTATAATGAATGATTCAAAAACCTTTTACAATTACCACAATAATACCCCCACACTTCTCCCTTATAATTTATATAATCCCATCCACCATGATTCACTTTACCCCCACACTTCATCTTTAAAATTTTATGCAGATACTCAAAGCAGGGTAGGAATGGATAAAAATGGATTGAAATATGGCTCATTCCTTTAAATTCATCCATGGTCTCTATGGGCTAAAAGAAGGATTGATTCAAAGGTGATATTTTAAAGAACATTATCTTTTTAATGGATCCCTCAATAATTTTAAATGTGTTTTTGCACAGTCATAGACTTGACAAGTTTCAATACATGTTCTGGTCAGTTACATGTCCCAAGATCACTCAAAAAATATACTCATGAATAAATAGGAAGAACATGGTCTAGAAATCCTCTTTGGAATGAGAATATTACATTGGAAAATCACTCATGGAATGACTAACAAATAAATTCACATGAACCTCATAAATTCAAAGAATGAAGGATGGTTGGGAAATTTCATTTACATGAATCAATTAATTCCTTCAAATAATGAGTCATTACTTAAATATCCATGCTTAATTTTAAAAAATAAATTATTAATTAAATAATTTAATCATATCAACATTGATATCTAAAACATGGAATCTCGGGATTCTGAAGAAACTCATGTCTCCTAGATAAGTCGAGTAAAACATGCATTTAAGTGTGGGCATGAAATTTTATCTTTAATGCTCAAAACATGCTGTGGAAAAAATGTGGAAATTATAAAAGATAAAATAGAAAAATTGAACACCCATTTTCCATGAAACTTGGTCCTTCCCCTTCACTGTCTAGGGCTTCATTCTAACATCATTATCTTAAAAATTAATGTTACTCAATTAATCACACTGATGATTTCATCTAAGCCTAAAATGAAAAGAGGGAGGTTTCTGCATGCAAAATTATTTCAATGAAATGAAATTTACGTCTAAATTCCTAGAAATCAAGTAATTATAAATCTTTGTATTATCCATAAAGTGGACCCTGAATTTTGAATACCTCAAAAGGGCAGTACGAACTACTATCCAATGTATGATAGATAATGAAGCTTCTTTGATTGGAACCCCCACATGTGGAATTTTTAAACTTGTGCTTCATACTTCTTAGTGAGTAATGATCCATGGATAGAGTACACCATATCCCCCCCCCATTCACAATGAGGTATATCTTGCATGGTGGGGTTGGATGAAGTATGAATCTTCTTCCTTCTAGGTTTCTAGTTGTGAAACTTCTTCTTCTCTATCCATTGGTTCCTCAAGGTATGTTTTATCAAAATAATAGTCAATAGGAAAGTCAGAGTGAAATTATATTTGAATAATATTAAAACATGAAGTATCAATATCAAATTCTTCCCCATAAAAGTAAGAATCTTTTATCATGTTTTCCTTATGGAAATCCACTATAATCTATTCTTGAACATACATCATTAATTATTCAACGTGTCTATGGAGCTCCATATGTTCCTCAACATGTGCACATCAAATCTCTTCTTCATCCTCCAAGGCATCGCTAAGATTATCAGATTATGTATAATCAAAAGCACAAGAAGTGATGCAGAATTCAGATACAATAAAATTTGAAGGGATAGAGTTAATGAATGGTTCAACTCCTTGAGTCGATTCGGCTTCAATCTCTGCCTCAGTGGTAAGTTCCTCTTAGAGTAGACTTTGAGGATGGAGGTAGGTAGCAATGCTTCCCCATCATGAGGTCAAATTTCACCAATTGGGTGGTTTCTTCCTTCATTGTTGATGAATCTTATAATTTTTTTTTATATGGGAAGGTCAGTTAGTTCCTTGCATTTAATCAATAATTCATCCAAAAAATTTTGATCTCCCACTTTTAGCTCATCAGGTATGTCTTCCTCCCATGACTCCCCAGGTTCTTCAATTTCTAATATAAGTGTTGAAAATTCTTCCACCACTTTCTCAGGTTATTCCTTTGTCTTAGGTTTGGGTTAATCCATTAATTCACGAACATAATCAAAAGATATATCAGACATTCTGGTTAATTTTTCAATGATTTCTCTTTGTTCATGCAACTAAGCTCTTCTAAAATATTTATCTTATTCTTGTTGTTGTTGCTGCACATGTGAGAAATTTTTCCATGCATAATATTCTGAATTTGAATACATCATGGAAGTATTTTTTTAGTTTTTTAAATGAAATGAAAACTTACTAAGATGTGAAAATAGAAAAAGTAAATAAACTAATGATTGTGTCCTTGGAAAAAAACATTAGTTTGACGCACGCCTGTCACGGGGCGTGGACAAAAATAATTATATTTTTTCGAGTGCAACATAGTGGCTGATCATAGTCATCTCTCTTGAAGAGACTTCTCAATGTAGTTCACTTACTTAATATAATTCACCTATTATATCACTTTTTTTGGTATTGTTTATTAAATGAAAGGGATGAAAATCTTTTGGGTTTTTTATTATTAAAAAAAAGACGTGTGAATAAAGAATTCTAAATTTAAACTAAGTTGCAAGTCTAAACAGTATGAAATAATAAGAAAGAACGTGGTTTTGGAAGTTGGTTAAATGTTTAATCATTATGATCCATTTTATGCTTTATTATAGAATGATAATCCAAACATGAAATCTCATGTTTGGAATACTATTATTTAACTATAAATTGTGGAATATCATGGGATGTTTGAGCACTCTCAATTCCACCTCCTCTTTTAAACCAAGTTGGTGAAACACCTTTGTCTAGAATGTGTCATCTTCTAGGACCCAGATCAATCGAACCTATTTCATTTACTAATTATCTCAAATCCAATGTGTGAATAACTAACCAATAGATAGAGTAAAAAATGATTAAATAAAAGAATAGGGATATGTTTAGTTGCATGACATTGGAGTCAGTCACAACATCAGAGACAATCACCTTACCTGTGTCTACTACTCAAATCTACCTAAAAACATAAAATTAAACAATAAAGAAAATTCATGATCACCTTCACCTCTGCCCGGTCCAAGTCTCGAGGTCAAACTACCATTTATGAGAGTCAGAAATTAATCATTGGAGTGGGTGGAAGAGAAGAGAGAGAGGGAATGAAATGAAGAAAAGTGGATGGAGAAACACAAAGTCATGGATTAATAAAACTAAAATTTGAATTAAAATTGAAAAATAATAGAAAAATTAAATAAAATTAAATTATAAATAATAAATTAGGGGGAAAGAGGAGAAGAAGTGTCACGTGCCCTGGTGGGATCCCTCCTTCGCTGTGGGTGTCGAGCTGATGATTTGGGAAGAAGGCGAGGGCCTGCTTTTACAAGCAGAGTTCATTCCTCTGAAATATTGCACATTGTTGGCCTATTAAATGTAAGATTAATATTTTTAACCATTAATAAAAGTTATTAAATAATGTGGTTTCCATTAACCCTCCACATTTCAGCTCATTTTTTTATATGATTGAAGAGTTAGGTAATTTTCATTGAATAAGACTTTTTATGGACGAAATTTCCAGGAAGTTGCCTACATATTTATAATGATTAATAGAAACCATAATGACTTCAAAATCCCCCCAAATTTGTTTTTAAGACGTTCCTATGTGTCCTAGTTCTATCCTAGGGGGATCCACCTATATATGAGATGAGGAAACTTATTGTTTCATCCGTTATAGTGGTGGGGTTCATTCTATTTGCCTAGAAAAATTTCCAACTTCAATGAATTTTTTGTACTAATAGATATTTGAATCAAATCAATGTCCTTATGATAAAGTTGAATGAAATAAAATAATTATTAAAAGAAAAATAATCATCAGTTTTGGAATTAAATTTTTTTAAAAATGAAAAAAATACCTTTGTAGTAAAAATCTGTCAAAATTCCAAAATTATGCACTTTTCTCAATTTTGTTCATAATCAGTCTAAAATTCAAATTACCCATTATTTTAATAAAACATTGAAATAAATGGGTATTATTATTGAATAAAATTAAAAAATAATTATTATTTGATCAATGATATGCACAGAAATTTTCTCTCTCAAATACCCCCACGCTTAAACAATGCTTATCCTCAAGCATAAAATCTCGACATAGAAATTAGAGGAAACCAATGTTAACAATATTCAAATAACAATAAAATTAAATCAAACAATTTTCAATGTAAAATCCATCTTTCAAAATTTTTAAAAATTATAAATTTAATTTCCCATTTTTCAAAGAAACAAATAATTCACTTATTTTACTTTTACAATTTGAAAATTGTTGGAACTTCTATTTTTATTCATTGATGCTCCTTGATTCATTATTATTAAACATTCCAAGTCAGGATTTACCTCACTTTTTATTATTTTCTCTCATTACTCATTATACAATTCAAATAGAGTTATGCTCATATCATGAGAACATGCTCCTTATCCATAGGCTTGTAAATAAACTACATTCTCCACTTTGTAAAGACAAAATGCACATAAAATCACGAGGACATTAAATTAAGGTTCTATTGAATATGAGGTTTATGGTTGGTAGGATTTGATGCTTTAAAAATTAAGGATCAAGGAGGTGGCTAATATATTACGTACTATGCATGATATCAAAAGTAAAAATATAATGAAATTATCTGCTTCATAGTAGCATCACCCACTTCCCATAACTCATAGAAAAAGTTATGATCAAGTATGCATAATGAATGATTTGTGCACCCTCTTGAATATTTATATTATTTTTACTTTATCTTATTTTTTCGATAGTTATGATTATATCATACCTCACATCAATCACCTAACCATATACGCCTATAAGATCATCAGTCTAGAAAATGGTGATTTTGGGTTTTCCCAAATCATAACCCATTTTTTTCTTTTTATTGGTTATTTTGTCATTTTACCATTTTTTTTAATTTAAGAGGGGACACAATATATAATAATGACAGATTCCACAATCTTTTACAATTACCACAATAAAACCCCTACACTTCTTCCTTACACTGTATATCATCCCGTCCACCATGATTCTCTTTGCCCACACACTTCAACATTAAAATATCATGTAAATACTCAGAGGAGGGTAGGAATGGATAAAAATGGCTTGAAACATGACTCATTCCTATAAAGGTCATTCATGGTCTCTATGTGATAAAAGAAGGGTTGATGTAAAGGTAGTATTTTAAAGAAAATTAGATTTTCAAAGGATGCCTCATTCATTTTAAATTTGTATTTGCAAAGTCATAGATTTGACAAGTTTCAATACAAGTTATGGTTGGTTACATGTCCCATGATTACTCAAGAAATATGATCCATAATAAATAGGATGTACTTGGTCTATAAATCTCATCGAGAATGGGAAATATAACATTATACAATCACTCATGGCATGACTAATAAATAAATTCACATGAACTTCATAAATTCAAAGCTTGAATAATGGTAGGGAGATTTAATTTAAATGAATCAATTAATTCATTCCAATCACAAGTCATTACTTCAACATCCATGATTCATTTTAAAAATTCAATTATTAATTTCAATAATTTAATCATATCAACATTGAAATCTAAAACCTGGCATCAGAGGATTCCTAATAAACTCATGTCTCCTAGATAAGTCGATTAAAAAATGAACTCGAGAATGGGCATGAAATTTTATATTTAAAGCTCAAAACATGTTTTGGACCAAAATGTGGAGAGTTTAAAATATAAAACACTAATATTGAACACCATTTTTACATGAAACTTGGTCATTCTCCTTCACTGTCTGGGGCTTCCTTCTACCGTTATGATCTTTTAAAAGAAAATTACCCAATTAATCACAATGATCATTTCATTTAAGCTCAAAATGAAAAGAGGGAGGGGGCCACATGATACATTATTTCAAAGAAAACAAATTGACATCTGAATTCCTAGAAATAAAGTAAAGATAAATATTGGTATTATCCCCTATGTGGGCCCATAATTTTGACTACCTCTAGAGGGAAATTCCAGCTATTATCCAAAGTCTGATGGAGGATGAAGATTCATTAATTTGAACCACTCCATGTGGATTTTCCCAGCTTGTGCTTCATCCTTCTCGGTGAGTAATGATCCAGGGATAGAGTACACTATATCCCCTCCACCTTAACTAAGAGGTATAACATTCATGGTGGGGGTAGGATGAAGTATGAATCATCCTCCTTCTTGGTTGGTACATGTGAAACCTCTAATTCTCTGTACAATGGTTCCTCGAGGCACGCTTCATCAAAAGAACAATCAATGGGAAATCCAGAGTGTAATTCTATTTGAATAATATTAAAACATGATGTATCAAGATCAAATTCTTCCCCATAAATGTAAGCATATTTTTTCATAGTTTCCTTAAGGAAACCCACTAGTATCTCTTTACGAACGTCCATCATTAAATATTCAACATATACATGGAGATCCATATGTTCCTCAACATTTTCACATCAAGGTTCTTCTTCGTCTTCCAAGGAATAGATGAGATTTTCTGATTCTGTATAATCAAAACCACTAGGAGTGATGTTGAATTCAGATTCAATAAAATTAGAAGGGATAGAGTCAATGAATGGTTCAACTCCCTGTGTTGGTTCATCGTCAATCTCTGCCTCCGTGGTAAGTGCCTCTTGGTGTAGACTCTCTGAGGTTTGAGGTAGGTAGTCAGGCTCCACCATCTTGACATCAAATTTCACCACTTGGGTTGCTTCATCCTTTTGTGGTGTTGAATCTTCTTCTTTCTATTGTATGGGGAGGTCAGGTAGTTCCTCACATTTAATCAATAATTAATCCAAACTTTTTTGATCTCCCACTTGAAGCTCAGTAGGTATGTCTTCCTCCCTTTCCACTATAGGTTCTTCAATTTCAAATATAAGTGGTGAAATTTCTTCCATAACTTTCTCAAGTACTTTCACTAGCTAAGGGTTGGGTTGCTCCATTAATGAACGAACATAATCAAAATCTCTATCAGCCATTCTGGTTAGTTGTTCTATGTTTTTTCTATGTTCATGCACCTGATCTCTAATAAAATATTCATCTTCTTCTTGTTGTTGTTTCTCCACATGTGAGTAATTTTTCCATATATAATATTCTGATTTTGAATACATCCTAGAAGTGTTTTTTAGTTTTTAAATGAAATGAAATCTAAATAAGATGTGAAAATAGAAAAATAAAATGAACTAATGATTGGCTCCCCGAAAACAGCTTCAGTTTTGACGCACACCTCTATTGGGGTGTGGACAAAAATAATTATAGTTTTCGTAGTTTAGCACAGTGGCAGACTATGGTCATCTCTCTCGAGGATCCTTCTCAAAGTAGTTATCTTTCTTTATATAATTCACTTATTCTATCTCTTTTTTGTGGTTTTGTTTATTAAATGATAACGATTAAAATCTTTTTGTGTTTTTTATTATTAAAAATAATGATAGGTGAAGCAATAATTCTGAATTTAAACTTATATTCAAGTCTAGATAGAATGAATCACTACTAGAATTTTACACTTTACCAATAGTTGTAAACCATTGGTAAAGGTCTGGAAACCGTTGGGATATAGTATATCAATGGTTCCTTCAACCATGGCCAGGTAAGGCATGAAGATAGGCCAATACCAACAGTTCTGTGAAAACCTTTGGTATAGGTGTCAAAATAAAAGGTATTCCAACAGTTTGCTAAAAACTGTTGGTATATGTGTGTTAAAGTATAACATATACCAATGGATTGAAAACCATTGGTATATGTGTGTTACACTTATACCAATAGTTAGAATCTGTTGGTATAGAGGGGATATAAAAATCCATAAGGCTATAGAAATGGTTTTGTTATAACAGTACGTATAAACCTATACCAACGGTTATAACAAACTATTTGTATAGTTATATTGTAGTATCTATCACAATGGTTTTGAAATCATTGGTATACAATTGCTCAGCTCCACAGAAGGAGGCCCCTCTCCCTTCTCCAGACTGGCAACAATAGAACAACCCCTCTCCAGTCCTATAACATCGCCAATAAAAAAATCTCCATCCAAAGTATTCAAAATTTAGAATTCATTCCAGAATTTATAAATTTAGAAATTTTGAAATTCAAACGCAATAACACCCATAAGAGAAAAATCCAACATGTTATAGGAAATTCAATAACAACCATAAGAGTATTCCAAATTTAGAATTCATTCCTCACTAAAACCACAACACCAACACACATAAGTGTATTCAAAATTTAGAATGCATTCATCAGTAAAACCACTACACCAATACTCACAAGAGGAAAAACCTACATGTTATTGGAAGAAAATGGGATTTTTAGTCTTGGCCTTGGGTTGATTATCTTAAAACCAAAAGAAAAACATGGGTAGATTTTCAAGGATCATGACACCCGCAAGATAAAAAATGGTAGTGGTCATGTGCTTAGACCTAGGATGAGTTATAGGAAGCACATGAGATTTTTATATTCCACTAATGATTATGTATCCATTTATAAATGGTTTCTAATGTGTTAGTGGGAATAATCAGCCAATCTCGACATATGAGATGGGTTACCGGAATAACCTACAAGTGTTTCATAGACTATTCAATTAGAACAAGGGGGTATGTGGATAATTGTAATTTTCTCTCCTAGGTGTGATGTGAGATGAATCCCCATCATGGGTAGTGGGTATGAATATTAAATTATGTCTTTGGTATTGGGTTCTCAAAGGGACTTTGGTTTGGTCCTAGAACCCACTATTTGAGGATGGGTTTGAGGTCATCCATGGGGCTATGGTGTCACTATATGTATTCCTCACCATTGTGTTGTTTTTATGAGACTTTGAAACTTATTTTTCAAAAATGTATGTGTATCCTTGTTGACCAATTTGCTATATGGTTTTCTTGTGTGTTCACAGGTTTCATATGAAATCACTATATGATATTTATTTGTTGTATGTTATTGTATAGAATGAACGACCTGTGATTGAGAATTAGAACGTGAGTGTTGGTGAATTTTCATGATGGGATGTTGAGTCTCATTCCTAATATAATTCATGTTTTTATGTATATAATATGACCCATTGTGTTTCAATATTTTCCTTGGGTATATTTTCATCTAATAATGTATGACCAATAGAAAATATTTTATTTTTTATCCCTTAATTTCATGAATCTATGTGTATCCTTATGAAGATTTTCAGTATGTCAATTGTTGTTTAATCATAGAATATTGTCCATTTCAAACAAAAGTGACACGCATTGAGTGATACCAGTCACACCATGCCTAGGATTGAGGTATGGTCAACTCATACCCGTCACAAATTATCCATGGATCATTGGGTGGGGGGCTTTCCGGGGTGGGGGCTGTTTGAGGGGGTCGGGGGGATATCCGGGGGTGAGGGGGCTGTGCGGGGGGGGGGGGGGGCATCCAGAGTGCTATTTCAGCCACCACAGTCACACAACACCTCCGATTGACATGTCTTCTTGCTGGCAATTTCATAATTAACCCACTCTTTTTTGTCACATGATTTCATGGTATTATGAGGTCATTCGGCTGCTTTCGACCACTCCACACATGTTTTTCAAGTGCACCAAACACCTAAAAAACACATATTCTACCATGACATGCAAAATGAGATTCCTAATGACGTTAATCTTTTCATTCACCTGAATAATAATAATTAGGGTGTTTTCACGTGATTTCAAGTCATTCTGTTGTCGTTCGTTATGTATTTCACCGTAAAACACATGTTTTGGCCGTTTATGACACGCAGAGTGCATTTTCAGCCACAGTGGCCACACAACATCTCTGATTTGTGTGCCATCTAGCCAAACAGTTCACAATTCACCCAACCTTTGTTGTCGTCCAATTTTAAGGCATTCCGAGGTCATTCAACCCATTTTGACTAACCCATGCATGCTTTTCAAGAGCGCTAAACACATAAAAAACACATATTCAGCTGTTCCATAGGAATCACGCATATGAATGAACTTTTTTCTTCTCATACACATGAAGAATAATTATTAGGGTGTTTTCATGTGATTTCAAGTCATTCTGATGTCGTCTGTTTTGCATTTGACCGTTAAACGCATGTTTTGGCCATTTACGACACACAGAGTATGTTTTTGGCCACCGCAGTCACACGACACCTCTGATTGATGTCCCATCTAACCGACCATTTCAAAATTCACCCACCCTTTGTTTTCGTCGGATTTCATGGAATTTTGATGTCCTTCGGCTGGTTTTGACCACCCTACGCATGCTTTTCAAGTGCATCGAACACCAAAAAATCACATATTCTATCGTGCCGCACAAACATGGGTCTAAATGATGTGCATTCTTTTTTTACACCTAAAATATAATAATAAGGGTGTGTTCGTGTTATTTCAAGTCATTACAATATCATTCGGTATGTAATTGATCGTAAAACACATGTTTTGGCCATTTACGACATGCAAAGTTCGTTTTTGGCCACCGCAGTAACACGACAACTACGATTGTTGTGCCATCTGGCCGACCATTTCACAATTAACCCCCCTTTGTTTTCATCCGATTTCATGGGATTCAGAGGTCGTTCGACCAGTTTTGACCACCCAACGCACGCTTTTCAAGCGCGCCAAACACCCAAAAACACATATTCAATCGCTCCACACAAAACTCACATCTGATGGATGTGAAGTCTCTTAATATACCTCAAGAATAATTATTAGGTTGTTTTCTTGTGATTTCAAGTCATTTCGATGTCATTCGGTATGCATTTGACCGTTAAACTTCTGTTTTGGACATTTACGACACATGGAATGTGTTTTCAGCCACCGCGGTCACACGACACCTCTAATTGATGTGTTTTCTGGCTAAACAATTCACATTTCACCCACCCTTTGTTGTCGTGTATTTTCATGACATTTTGAGGTCGTTCGACCAGTTTTGTCCACCCCACGCACGCTTTTCTAGTGCACCAAACACCTAAAAACACATATTCAGTTGTTATGTGCTAATCGCGTGTCTGAATAATGTGTCGTCTCCTCATACACCTCAAGTATAATAATTAGGGTGTTTTTGAACGATTTCAAGTCATTCTGATGTCATTTGGAATGCATTTGACATTTAAATGCATGTTTTGTGCATTTATGACACACCAAGTGTGTTTTTCGCTAGTTCGGTCACACGACACCTCCGATTAATTTTCTGTTTGTCCAAACAATTCAAAATTCACCCACCCTTTGTTTTTTTGATTTCATGGCATTCTGAGGACGTTCTTCTAATTTTGACCACCCCAGCCACGTTTTTCGAGCACGCCAAATACCTAAAAAACACATATTCAGTCGTGTCGTGCAATCCGCGTGTACCAATGATGTTATGTCTCTTTTTACACCTGAATAATAATAAATAGAGTGTTTTTGTGTGATTTTAAGTCATTATGATGTCGTTCAGCATGCATTTGACCATTAAACACATGTTTTGGACATTTACGACACGCCGAGTGCGTTTTCGGCATGCGCGGTCACACGACACCTCCGATTGACATGTTGTCTAGCTGATCATTTCACAATTCAACCACCCTTTGTTGTCGTCCAATTTCATGGCATTCTGAGGTTGTTAGGCCAGTTTTGACCACCCCATTCACGATTTTCAAACATGCCAAACACCTAAAAAACACATATTCAACCGTATCTCTCAAACCGCGTGTCCTAATGACATGAAATATCCTCATAAACTTTAAGAATAACAATTAGGGTGTTTTTGTGTGATTTCAAGTCATTTCGATGTTGTTCAGCATTTATTCAACCATAAAACACATGTTTTGGCCATTTAGGACACTTGGAGTGCGTTTTCGTCCACCGTGGTCACACGACACCTCCGATTGGTGTTCCGTCTAGCTGAAAATTTCCCAATTCACCCACCATTTGTTTTCGTCTGATTTCATGGAATTCATAGTTCCTTCAGCCAGTTTTGGCCACCCCACGCACACTTTTCAATCTCTCCAAACACCTTAAAAACACATATTCAGCCGTTCCATGTAAACCGTGTATCCATATGGCATTTTGTCTCCTCGTACACCTCAAGAATTCTAATTAGGGTGTTTCTGTTTGATTTCAAGTCATTTTGATGTCGTTAGTCATGAATTTGATTGTTGAACGCATGTTTTGGCCATTAACGACACACAGAGTGCGTTTTCGGTCATCGCGATCACACGACACCTCTAGTTGAGGTGGAGTTGACTTATACCCATCAAAAATGGCCAATGTATTGTTGTCATAAAGTATCAACAAAATCTGAATGTGTTTGATAAGTTTTCTGTATGCTAGTTGTTGTTTTCACTTAAAATCCGGTCCATTTCAAATAAAAGTGAGACACTTTGAGTGGTACCAGCCACACCATGCATTGGATTGATGTGGGTTTGACTCTTACACATAAAAAATGTCCCATGGATCGTTGTGCTAATGTATCAACAGAATCATAATAAGTTTGGTCCATATTCCGTATGTCAGTTTTTGTTTTCACTTAAAATGTTTTCCATTTCAAATAAAAGTGAGACACTTTGAGTGGTACCGGCCACACCATTCCATGTATTGAGGTGGGATTGAGTCGTACATGTCACATATGACCTATGGATTGTTTTCCTAATGTATCAACACAATCCAAATACGTTTGGTATGTTTTCCGTATGCCAGTTGCTTTCACTTAACAGGGTGACTATTTTCATCAAAAGTGAGACTCTTTGAGTGATACCAGGCACACTGTGCTTCAGATTGAGGTACGGTTGACTCGTACATGTGACATATAACTCATGAATCATTTTCCTAATGTATCAACACAATATGAATGCGTTTGGTCAGTTTTCCTTATGTTAGTTAGGAAAATCGTTTAACAACAATGATAATATATTATACTAAAACTATAGACATTGTGCATGACGTGCATCCCCTGGTGCAAAGATAGAGAAAATCAAGCCCATTTCATCTAATATATATCCCTCTATGTTTGGTGGATACCATGTGGGATGGGCTTAAATATTTTACTAACCGTGAGGCATAGGGTTTTTTTACGCCGACCGGGATTCTGAGCTCCGAACAAGCCCCAGAAACCCCATAAACCATTATAACATCATTAAGCTACCATAATTGGTCAATATTAAAGAGTTATACTGAATTAAAAAAATATCCATACCGTAGTGAAAAAACAGGTTAAAAAATAAAGAGTTAAACAGAATTCAAAAAATGTAATGTATCAATCTGCCGATGATCACCATCACCATCACCACTATCATCATCAGCATCATCCTCACATCCCTTTTTGTCCTCATCGTCATCCTCGTCATCTTCCCAATGCACACCCTCGGCCCCATCCTCACCCTGAGCCCCATCCTCACCCTCAGCCCCATCCTCACCCTCATCCTCATCGTCATCCTCTCCCTCATCCTCTTTAGCATCCTCGTCATCATCAGGAATGTAATCATCTCAACCAAAACTAGAACTCTCCCCTGGTGCATAGGATAATACACCCATCGATGACATATATGATTGAAAAGCCACGCTGTCCTCTGGTAGAAGTGATGACGATAAAGGTTTGATCAGTTTCATAAAATCTTTCTCCCTCGTTTGAACATGTTCTTCCAACTCTATGCCCCTTTTATCTGACTGTCTTGCATGATCCTTGACCTGTTCCAACTCGGTGGTACTAGAATGGATACATGGAGAGAACCAATACCTCGGCGAGACTATATTATTACCAGGTCAGCAGTCTAATCGACCAGAGTGCCCATCTCCCAAAACATGATATAAATGATCGTGTGGCCCTAAATCGTCAGGCTTTTGGGTTGGTTCATTAATCATAGTTCTATATTTTAAATAATCAAATTAAAACATACCATCTTTTCTTGTGTTGGTTCATTAATCGTAGTTCTATCTTTTTCCTTCTACTCGAGCATAACAATTTTGATCAAGGGAGACGTCCTTCAATATTCAATTTTTTCTTCTTTAATGACAATGAAACAATATAATGTGAAATTATAATCATATATTCAATATTCAATAAATCACATAATTTATGTAGGAAACAATAAAAATGGAAAGTCCTAATGAAAAATTATAAACAACAATATCATAACAGCTTCCTCTCATGATCTAACATATTAGTTCTCCCAGTAGTGTGGATGTATTGCATTGAATCAATGTTTTTTTCAGAAGATTCCAAAATAATGTTTGATAATAAATAATATAATATTAATGAAAAATATGAAAACTGTCATTTAAATACATCAAATGGGATTAATACCTTAAATTTTTAGTCGCCCAATGGGTAATCATTTGGCAATTTTGCTCAATCGGGAAGTCATCCGTGATAGGTACAATCTCATACTATGTTCCCACTCTATCACACCATCCAACATACAAGTCATGCTTATAACATCTCCAAAGCTCTCCTAGATCTTTTAATCATGTTGTTTGTGAAGCCTCACCACCAGGGAAGTTAAACCGAAGATGACACCCAATAGATTTGTAACACCCAGAGCTTCCACGGTACGCTTCTCTTTCAATAATTCTATAGCTTGCATTGTACACAAGTTCGAGATTCTAACACTCCACGACCAATAAAAAAAGACATTATGAATAGTAATACCCACCTTTCTAAATTATATATATTTTATATTTCAAACTAGACTTCATTTTTGGA
The DNA here is from genome assembly GCA_963277665.1 of Viscum album. Lineage (NCBI taxonomy): Eukaryota > Viridiplantae > Streptophyta > Magnoliopsida > Santalales > Viscaceae > Viscum > Viscum album. Next base: position 980,404,984 of record OY728148.1, on the reverse strand, counting down.
TTCAAAATATCAAAATTATCCTACGTTGACTTTTTGGTATTTTTCTGAGAACTTCCATTTTTTTTATGAATAGTGAAAAATACTTAAAAACAACGTTTTTAATCAAAATAATTTATCGTGATAAATTATACTATATAGTGGTTTTAATGTATAATTATAATATATTTTTACCATTTTATCAAATGGTGGCCATTAGAATTAATTTTACTTTGAAATTGGACATCAACAATTGTCAATCTTTTGATATATATTGTTTCTTAAAAACTCACTATTTGTTGTTACAGTGGAATTAATTATAAAATTAATTAATGAAAATAATATGTTTGGAATTTTTTAAAATAGAAATCATTTTTAAATTTGGAATATCAATTATATCTTAGGGTGAAATTTTGGCATTGTTCTGAAAAACTTCAATTTTTTTTGAATAGTGAAACCACTAAGTGATAGTTAAAATCTGATTTTTTGTTTAAATGAAACACTACAACATCTATGACTTCCTTTTCAAAAATACTTCATACATGGTTATCATTAGGATGTAAAATTTGGTTCAATGTGATAAAAATAATTTTTTGGTGAATAATAACTTTTAGGTTTAATTAATCGCGATTAAAGGTAATTAGTAAAATTTAAGGTAAAAATGATATTATAAAAATATGAAAATACCTTTAAACTTTTCCTACCCATATTTTTTGTTTAATGGCCGAAAAAAAAACCAAAGGGTCAACTTGGGGACCCCATGGAGCCACTTGGATAAGAAAATGACATTAATAACATTTTATTTAAAGTAAAAATAAAATTGTCACAAACATGTGTTGTTTTACTAAAAGAATTATTATATGGGGTTATATATAATTAAATATTCGACTATAAATATTCATTGGATATCTAAAATGATTTCCTACATCATGATATTTTTTTATAATTTTTAGACATTATATAAATTAAATTGTTTATGACACCATGATGATGCAGCGATTACCTCATTAATTAACTATTTAAATAAAACGAAATGATAATTTAAAATATAAGGAATAAACTTGTAAAAAACAAATTGGATGGGAATATTTCGAACTATTATCACCTTATACTATAAATATATCATTGTGGGACCTTTATAATTTGAAAAACATTTCATAATAAAGTAACATTTCAATCTTTCCAAGAGTGCCCCTCCTCTCCTCTTATAAAAGGCCCCCACCACTACCACCTTATTCAAACCTTCCAAGCCATTTGGCTCGGCTAAACTCTTTCCAAGTACTCTATCAACTTCCCTATCTTACTACTAGAAGCCTAACTTTGTGAATAAGTCTTCCCAAGGAAGCCTTTGTCACAAATGAAAAAGAGTTACCCGGTTATAAGGTAATGTCTTCTCTTGTGTTATTCTGCATTATTTTGCTTCTCCAACCCCCTAAAATATTTTTATTCATTCAATTTGTAACAACACCAGTATCTTAAATATACTAGGATATTTTTATGATATTTATTTGATTTACACTTACACACACCTTCGTCTAATGGTAAATGAACATACTGTTTCTGTGGGTGATTAATTACTACATCACGAAATGATGATTGTTCAATATTTTTTTAACACCTCTCATGGTGGCCATTAAGATGTAACTATATTTATATATGATATATATTATGTTTATGTTTTCCTTATGTTTCTGTATTTTTTATTTATGTAATACCTTTATGATTTCCATTATGGGTAAACACGATAATTTCATTTTATGAATTGCGGACTACCGCCCCCTCAAAGTGATTTGAATCATTAATTCCATATGTGGGATATATAAAGGATAGAGTAAATGATATTATATATTATATTATATTTGAATTATAATATACCGTTATATCACTATGATTTCATTCCCTTAAATATGAAATAGAAATGAAAGTAGTGTTCTTGCGTACGTATGGCTTACCATCTCCATCAAATGTGCAATTCATTTCTTACCTCTAAATGTTTTTTCATATTATAAATGCATGTATATACTAGATATATATGATATATATGATATCTAAATCATGAATTTAATTCTGGAAATAATAGATATTTCACCACATGAACAACATGTAATTATAAGAAGATTATTTTTGACTCAAGTACCAAAGATCGGTAAAATGGCCGTTATTAACATAAATAATTACATAATGTTCATAACATGGTAATAAGTGATATAAAAGGAATAATTAACATGAAAATGGTTATTATGAAAATAGAAATTAACTCTAGTTTATTATTCAGGAGATTAAAGGACGATCGAGTCAAGTCGGACACGAGGTAAGGGAACTTCTTAACCAAATTTCCATTCTTTGGGTTATTCTTCAACTTTCAAATTATGTCATGATATTATTTTGTTATATCTTGTATTTTTTACTTTCTTTATGTATAATTATTGTGAATACACATAATATATCTATTTTATTTAAAAAATTAATCTTTGTATGGGACTTCGTCTCAATCTACATTCATTGGGACATATTTTGTTTTATACACAAATTTCTTTTATATGGTGTATAAACCCATTTGACTTTTATGTTTAGTCAAAAGAAATCTTTTTATACAAATCGTTTTAATAAATGAAAAAAATGAATGTTTTTCTTGTCCTACATATGCGGAGACAATGACTTCTCCACCATCATGACCATTATTTGAGTTTCAGCTTCCTCTACAAGCCATAACATGTTTTAAATGAAAAATAAATAAAAAGTTTTAATTTTATTTTATTTTGGTATTCAAAATGGTTTTGAAAGTGTTTTAATTATTTCATTGTGTTGTATTGATGTCTTGTGAATGAAATGTGAAAATTTTATGTTTCTTTTATGCATGTTTTATGTGATACGATTTTGTTATGGTTTATGATAGGTTTAAACCTATTCATATGAGGAATGCATTGGACTTAATAAGTGACGAGTGGAGCCCTATATAGCTCATAAATGCATCAGAAGGTCTCATGATACAAACTAGTTTCTTGGCATGAGGCCTTGACAGAATCTTATTTGTAGTCTTGGCACGAGGCCTTGGCTACGTGGTTATGATAGTCTGGCATTATGCATTCCATCATTATGAATGTGGTTATTGATATTGCATGTGATTATTAGACAAGTATAATATCCATGTGAAGAAGTAAATGGAATTATCTCGTTTTACCTTTTCCATATTATGTTGAAGTTCATGTTTAAAAGTCATTTTTTAGTTATGCATTGCCTTAAATTTTTATGTTAATTTATGAAAGCTTCCGCTAAATTGTTATCCTTACTGAGAATCTGAGCTCACCCCTTTCAATGTTTTATTTTTCTTAGGATGTGACGAAATATTTTATGACTGACCTACAGGGATTTCCTGAAGGGGATATGGGTGTGGACTATAAAGACTATGTTATTGTATTTTTTCACTTTATGATGTAATGTAACATTTATGAATGTATCTAGTGTTTCCAAGGCTACTAAAATATTCGGTCTTTCGAGACTTGATCGTTTGTGATCATGCCAATGTTACGCAATAATGCACCGACTCTGGGTAACTGGGGTCGGGGTGTTACAGTTGGTATCATAGGCAGTTTTGTACTTTCCTTGGAAGCTATATTTAGATAAACTTTGATTATACCACATAGACCAAAGATAGACATTGAGGATTAGTATAGAAGAACATCATAGAATTTTGGTATTATAGTGATTTTGTGAGTTTTCTGAGCAATACATCTGTAGAGACCCGAAGCTTGACATACATGGACATTACATTACATTTGCGGAATACTTAGTACATAAAAAAACACACACTAAAGGATCGTAATAGTTTAGTGTCTTTGGAAACTCGGAACGTAATCTTCTAATCGTGGTGAATGTTCTTCAATATCTCCCATAAAGGTCATCCCTTTTTTCTACCTAAAACCTTTCTTTATATCCTGGGGAAAAGAAAACATAAAAGGGTGAGCTTAAATGCTCAGCAAGGGAAAATAAAGGAAATAAAAATCATATCATATCTTTATGAAAATCAAAACCTGCAAAAGAGATCATAATATCTTAACATGGAATAAATCATAGAAGTGAAAATGAGATCCCCATAATCATAACATAAAACTTGAAACTTTGTGGCATGCACACATAATCATGGAAAATCATTTCTTGTTAGTCATGACTCATTGCCAAGACTATCTTAGTGGACAAAGTCCCTTTCTGAACCGAGTTCACTCCTCGTTTCAGTCCTGTATCACTGAACCGAAATAACCTTCCATTCCAGCCATGTCTATCTCATGAGATATAAAATCTTTACCCAATGAATTGGAGGGAGATATAGGTCCCACCCATCTTATAATGAATCCTTTCTTATGTGTGCCACATAATCATAAACCATACATCATAGCGTAACCCATGTAATAAAAATGGGATTCTTAAACAACATGACATCATAAAACAATTCATATAAGGTAAAGGAATTCATAAAAATATTTCCATCACAACATAATCAAATCCATGTAATAATAGGGATAAAAACAGAACCCTTTATTATCTTAGATGGAAAATAATTTTGATAAAACACTTGAACTCCATTCTTGAGGAAAATATCCTTTCTTTTTCAAAAACATTTTTCCTTTCTTAACATGTCATAAAACTTTAAACTAAAAGAAGTTGATTAAAAATAAACTTGAAAACTTGTAAAGGAAGCTTCTTGGAAATAATGTTTTAAAAATCCATTCATGCCGTATAAGTTAAAAAAAACATTCTTCGTACTTTTGTCGGAAAAGTCAAAAAGTACCTCATACGACAAAAGATTCCTTTCATACATATTACTAAAAACTCACCGAAGGGTAAAAATGGATTTAAACAATTTTAGTTGGATGGAAATAATATTACATTTTGATTAAACATGGATGTGGATGATAAAATACACCCTAGTGAATACTTACGAATAAACAATCTCGGATAAAAATGAGATTGTGATATTTCCCTTACCTTAGGTCCGACTTGCTTTGTAAGTGTCCGAACCTCCTGTATAATGATTTAAATCATGTTATTGACTTATTACAGAATCATATTCATTGTTATGATATCATATATGGTTCACTTATGACATTATATTACCCGTTCTTTTGTAAATTCCATGTTAAATAAGCGTTTTGGGTAAAATCGTTTCATTTATCTTAGGTGTTTTGACTTGTTGTTCTTGACATCACTATTACTTATATCATGATTTACTTACTTCTAGAATATAAAATATGATTTATATATCATATATATTCAGTATATATATATATATAATAGATAGATGAAAAACACCGTTCATGGAGACGGTAGTCCGTACGTACGCATGAACGCTGTTTTACTTTCCTTATTGTCTTGAAATGGAAGTAAGTAGATGACATACATATATATATATATACATAAATCCAGTAGCTTTATAATGTCATATATTTCATTATTATTTCTTATATATACTTTATAATCATTCTTTAAATGGTTAACATGGAGAATGAATCTCATCGTGTCGTGGAGACGGTATTCCGTACGTACGCACGCGCGGTGATTTCTTTTTCCGTAGGATGGATAGATGGTGAAATAGAGTTGTTTCATACTTATAATAACATATCAGTATATGAGTGATACTGATGTTATTACTTTATAATGAAACAACCTAAGAAGAAGAAGTGGAAGAAGAAATAAAGATGAAAGAATTGGTAACGGTAATTACCTCTTCTTTGAAGCGCCTTTTGGAGACCTCCTCTTAGGGAACTAAAATTGGTCTTTGAGGAAGACCAGAACCTCTAGGATGTTTCTAGGGAAGTGGAGAAGAGATTTTGGCAGGGGTTGGCCGAGCTTGAGTGCTCAAATTGGTGTGAGGAGGAGGGGGAGGAGGTGTCCTTTTATAAGGGAGGAGAGGGGCACCTTAGGAATATCTCAAAATATTATTTTATATTAAAGTCAAAATCGGTTTATAATGGTTCCAAAGGGTCTTATTTCGAAGCTAAAGTGGGGATGTGTCGAAATCCTATCAACCAATAAGATTTAGACAAGTTTAGGGTATTATTTTAACCTTATCAATTAGATTTAACTCTAAGTTAAATAATTTAACTTTTACCGTGTCTTTTTGTTTTCTTACATTATATGGTTAATAAACTTACTATAACATGCCAAAAGAACCCCAAATTGTATATTATTAATACATATATCATTATCTAAGTCATTTGGCCGAACCTTAGATTTTTAGGAATAAAATAACAATTAATAATATAATATTTGATTTAAAAACTATTTTGTGTCAATTTTGACACTATTTGATACATGATTTTTCTGAAAGTCATAACAGAATTATTTGTTCGAACCAAGATTATTAAATCAACACTAATATATCATAGTAACCTAGAAAATTAGTGGAATTCATAAAAAGTCTCAAATTACATTTATTTTGGTGTTTATAACATCAATTATGTCAATATTTCATTAACAAGATAATTACTGCATCATCTTTGTGTCATAAATAAATTAAATTATTTGATTTTTAAAAATTACAAATAAAATACCATCATGTAGTAAATCTTTTTATATTTCCAATGAATATTTACAATCGAATTTATCTTATGTATAACCCCATATTAAAAATGATTTACTTATTAAACTTTGATTTTAACTATTTTAACCCTTCTTTAAATAAATTAATAATAAATGTCCTAATCTAATCCAAGTGGGCCTAAATGGTCATATTTTATTCCTAAGTTTGTTTTTGGTCGAATTACACTTATCCAATAGAATTAGGACATGTGTTAGGGTAATAGTAATATCATATTTACCCTTAGATACCCTATTTACTTTTAACCGTGGTAAAAAAAAAAGTAAAAAGTTACTATTCACCAAAAATTATTTTCATCTCATTGAACCACATTTTAGTCCTTGATATTAACCGTGTCTGTCGGATTTTCAAAATTCCATTCACAGAAGCGGTAAAATTAAGTTTTATGCAAAATTCAGTTTTTAACCTACCACTTAGTAGTTTCACTATTCATTAAAAAATGAAGGTTTTCAGAAAAATGCCAAAATTTCATCCTAAGCTATATTTCATATTCCGAATTCAAAAATGAAGTCTATTTTACCAAATTCATAACATAGAAGTTGATTTAATTAATTTTATAATTAAATCCCGCTATTAAAACAAATAGCGTGTTTTTAAGAAACAATATCTATCAAAAGATTGACACTTGTTTATGTCTGGTTTAAATGTGAAATTACGTCCAATGACCAACATTGTATTAAATTGTAAAAATATATTCTAAATATACTTTAAAACCACTCAAATTAATGATTTATCACTATTAATTATTTCGATTAAAAAAGTTGTTTTTAATTATAATTTAGTAATTTTCACTATTCATCAGAATATGAAAGTTATCCGAAATGTACCAAAAATTCACCTTAGGCTAAATTCGATACTCTGAATCCAAAAATGAAGTTCATTTTGAAATATAAGATTTACAGAATTTTAAAAAGTGGTTATTACTATTCATAACGACTAGTTTTAATAATATTTTAATAGAATATCGTTGTTTAGTGAAACTCGGTATTGCGTATTACACACGCTATCGAGGAAGGTCGCGATTGCGTGTAATGCAAGGCAAGTCAAGGATGCGTGTTGTGCAAGCTCCTTTTGGTGTCGCGTACAACACAAGACTTTAATAAAATTAAAAAGAATATTTTTTTATAAAATCTTGGGCTGTTACATTCTACCCCCCTTAAAATGAATTTCGCCCTCGAAATTCGTCGGGGTTATAAATGGTTTACTATTCGAAAGTTTCTTTAACAGAAACCCACATCGTAAAAAGGAATATCAAAACCAATCTTTAAAAACAAAAGTATGAAACGTAACGGTTACCCAAATAAACTAATCATTGGGTTTCCACATAGGTGAAAATATGGATATGGAAGAGAAATCTAACCATCATGTTCTGATGGAGAGTGGTAGAGAACATGGATATGGAAAATCCAGTAATCACAAATCCATAGATTTGTGATGATATAAGGTACCATCTGATTCATCAGGTATAAGATCACTAGGACAACATTTTTGGTTTTCAAGATCATTTCCCTAAAGTTGAAAATTTGAATTACAATAAATACTTACTTTATTTTGGTACAATATCACTGTTGTTCGTGCCTTGAACAATTTCCACTTCATCTCTTAAATAAATGAAGTTGAATTTGTTATTCGTGAAGTGTTAGCAGATCATGTGATAGAATGACGGGTCATTCCATCTATCTCAAACAAAAGGTTAGCAAAAATTATATACATAAGTCGATCTATAGTGAGATTAATCATATATGGTTCCTAAAATGAACTTATACTTCACATATCATACTGCTTAATAAAACTAGTTTTCTACTAAACAGGGACTTCCTGTAGGTCAGTGGTAGGCGATAAAGGCCAGTCGCACTTCAGTTGTGGGTTCGATTCCCACAGCCTTGTCCGAAGCGATGGGCTGTCGCCCGTCCTGCAGGTTGTCCTTTTTATAAAACTACATTACTATAACATCACATAAATAATATCAAAAAAAAAGTTCTATACTTAAACAATACTAACTTATGGATAACATAATCCATTACAATCTTTAGGCTTATCTAAAATAATTCGGTCCAAGCTCATAGTATAAAGAAAATGATTACTTGAAATGTCGCCATCCAAGCATGTGAATACCATCATTTATCCCCCATATATCTTGTTGGTCACATTCCAATCATGTGAATACTTTAATGATGTATTCTCTTGAAAATTATGAATACCCATTAAACCTTAGTGAAAACATGAATGCTGTCAAAAGTTAACTCTTTCCACATACCAAAATCCAAAAATTCAATATACTCAAACCATGATATAACCTTCTCCTTATATCAGTCATGAGCTCATGAATACTATCAAACATTTTATTTTCTCCTTATCCCTTCATTATGCGCATATCATCTACATTCCAAAAATATCTGAATAACCTTTCATGGATACTGGTAACATTAATCAGACAACAATGTAACAATCCTTACATGTCTCTTTATTCCATAGTGCCATGAGATTACTTATACAACATTACACATGATAAACATGTAATCATTCCACTACATTCTTAAACCATTGACCGAGCTTCAACAATTCTTTCATCTCACATATCATTTGTAGTCTCTTCATCATCATCCACATAAATACTTCCCATACGACCATACTGATTATCTTCATGAGACTTTCCCTTAGGGCATTGGTTTGCATAATGCCCGTACATTCCACATTTAAAACATTTAACCATTGTTGATGTCGTAGCAATACCATTATCCTCATCCATGTTGTTAACTGAACCTTTTCCTTTGCATTTACTTGCTTTGTGTCCTTCTTTTCCACACCCAAAGCATCTTCCAGTTCCTTTGAAACATTCTCCTTGATGCCTCTTCCCACATGATTTACATATGGGAAATTGAACTTTCTTTCCTCTATGATCATCATGAAACTCCATCTTTCTCTTATTAGCCGAGTCAGGAAACTTACCAAATTTTACATTATTGATCATATTATGAGATTGCTGATTCGGCATAATAATGATGTTTGGACTTCCAAATCCCATTTCATTATGAAGAATATCATTCCATTGTCCATCATATCCTCCATTGTCGTGAATCATCTTGTTTCCAGCCATTTTCTAAAACCCAAAAGAATAGTGTGAGAGGCAAAAATCATAATAAAGGGGGAGTAACTTCAATATCTAACATCTTAGGTTTAATTCTATGATCGTTAGCGTAATTCTATTACTATAACCTATACGCATACTTAACCTTAGAGACATCCCTAGACATACCTTAGAAATATCTCTAGGGATCTCACTAAAGTTCTCGCATCCTAGTTTCCAAAGGTTGACTAAACCTTTCCTCTGATACCAACTGTAGAGACCCGAAGCTTGACATACATGGACATTACATTACATTTGCGGAATACTTAGTACATAAAAAAACACACACTAAAGGATCGTAATAGTTTAGTGTCATTGGAAACTCGGAATGTAATCTTCTAATCGTGGTGAAAGTTCTTCAATATCTCCCATAAAGGTCATCCCTTTTTTCTACCTAAAACCTTTCTTTATATCCTGGGGAAAAGAAAACATAAAAGGGTGAGCTTAAATGCTCAGCAAGGGAAAATAAAGGAAATAAAAATCATATCATATCTTTATGAAAATCAAAACCTGCAAAAGAGATCATAATATCTTAACATGGAATAAATCATAGAAGTGAAAATGAGATCCCCATAATCATAACATAAAACTTGAAACTTTGTGGCATGCACACATAATCATGGAAAATCATTTCTTGTTAGTCATGACTCATTGCCAAGACTATCTTAGTGGACAAAGTCCCTTTCTGAACCGAGTTCACTCCTCGTTTCAGTCCTGTATCACTGAACCGAAATAACCTTCCATTCCAGCCATGTCTATCTCATGAGATATAAAATCTTCACCCAATGCATTGGAGGGAGATATAGGTCCCACCCATCTTATAATGAATCCTTTCTTATGTGTGCCACATAATCATAAACCATACATCATAGCGTAACCCATGTAATAAAAATGGGATTCTTAAACAACATGACATCATAAAACAATTCATATAAGGTAAAGGAATTCATAAAAATATTTCCATCACAACATAATCAAATCCATGTAATAATAGGGATAAAAAAAGAACCCTTTATTATCTTAGATGGAAAATAATTTTGATAAAACACTTGAACTCCATTCTTGAGGAAAATATCCTTTCTTTTTCAAAAACATTTTTCCTTTCTTAACATGTCATAAAACTTTAAACTAAAAGAAGTTGATTAAAAATAAACTTGAAAACTTGTAAAGGAAGCTTCTTGGAAATAATGTTTTAAAAATCCATTCATGCCGTATAAGTTAAAAAAACATTCTTCGTACTTTTGTCGGAAAAGTCAAAAAGTACCTCATACGACAAAAGATTCCTTTCATACATATTACTAAAAACTCAGCGAAGGGTAAAAATGAATTTAAACAATTGTAGTTGGATGGAAATAATATTACATTTTGATGAAACATGGATGTGGATGATAAAATACACCCCAGTGAATACTTACGAATAAACAATCTCGGATAAAAATGAGATTGTGATATTTCCCTTACCTTAGGTCCGACTTGCTTTGTAAGTGTCCGAACCTCCTGTATAATGATTTAAATCATGTTATTGACTTATTACAGAATCATATTCATTGTTATGATATCATATATGGTTCACTTATGACATTATATTACCCGTTCTTTTGTAAATTCCATGTTAAAGAAGCGTTTTGGGTAAAATCGTTTCATTTATCTTAGGTGTTTTGACTTGTTGTTCTTGACATCACTATTACTTATATCATGATTTACTTACTTATAGAATATAAAATATGATTTATATATCATATATATTCAGTATATATATATATATAATAGATAGATGAAAAACACCGTTCATGGAGACGGTAGTCCGTACGTACGCATGAACGCTGTTTTACTTTCCTTATTGTCTTGAAATGGAAGTAAGTAGATGACATACATATATGTATATATATACATAAATCCAGTAGCTTTATAATGTCATATATTTCATTATTATTTCTTATATATACTTTATAATCATTCTTTAAATGGTTAACATGGAGAATGAATCTCATCGCGTCGTGGAGACGGTATTCCGTACGTACGCACGCGCGGTGATTTCTTTTTCCGTAGGATGGATAGATGGTGAAATAGAGTTGTTTCATACTTATAATAACATATCAGTATATGAGTGATACTGATGTTATTACTTTATAATGAAACAACCTAATAAGAAGAAGTGGAAGAAGAAATAAAGATGAAAGAATTGGTAACGGTAATTACCTCTTCTTTGAAGCGCCTTTTGGAGACCTCCTCTTAGGGAACTAAAATTGGTCTTTGAGGAAGACCAGAACCTCTAGGATGTTTCTAGGGAAGTGGAGAAGAGATTTTGGCAGGGGTTGGCCGAGCATGAGTGCTCAAATTGGTGTGAGGAGGAGGGGGAGGAGGTGTCCTTTTATAAGGGAGGAGAGGGGCACCTTAGGAATATCTCAAAATATTAATTTATATTAAAGTCAAAATCGGTTAATAATGGTTCCAAAGGGTCTTATTTCGAAGCTAAAGTGGGGATGTGTCGAAATCCTATCAACCAATAAGATTTAGACAAGTTTAGGGTATTATTTTAACCTTATCAATTAGATTTAACTCTAAGATAAATAATTTAACTTTTACCGTGTCTTTTTGTTTTCTTACATTATATGGTTAATAAACTTACTATAACATGCCAAAAGAACCCCAAATTGTATATTATTAATACATATATCATTATCTAAGTCATTTGGCCGAACCTTAGATTTTTAGGAATAAAATAACAATTAATAATATAATATTTGATTTAAAAACTATTTTGTGTCAATTTTGACACTATTTGATACATGATTTTTCTGAAAGTCATAACAGAATTATTTGTTCGAACCAAGTTTATTAAATCAACACTAATATATCATAGTAACCTAGAAAATTAGTGGAATTCATAAAAAGTCTCAAATTACATTTATTTTGGTGTTTATAACATCAATTATGTCAATATTTAATTAACAAGATAATTACTGCATCATCTTTGTGTCATAAATAAATTAAATTATTTGATTTTTAAAAATTACAAATAAAATACCATCATGTAATAAATCTTTTTATATTTCCAATGAATATTTACAATCGAATTTATCTTATGTATAACCCCATATTAAAAATGATTTACTTATTAAACTTTGATTTTAACTATTTTAACCCTTCTTTAAATAAATTAATAATAAATGTCCTAATCTAATCCAAGTGGGCCTAAATGGTCATATTTTATTCCTAAGTTTGTTTTTGGTCGAATTACACTTATCCAATAGAATTAGGACATGTGTTAGGGTAATAGTAATATCATATTTACCCTTAGATACCCTATTTACTTTTAACCGTGGTAAAAAAAAGTAAAAAGTTACTATTCACCAAAAATTATTTTCATCTCATTGAACCACATTTTAGTCCTTGATATTAACCGTGTCTGTCGGATTTTCGAAATTCCATTCACAGAAGCGGTAAAATTAAGTTTTATGCAAAATTCAGTTTTTAACCTACGACTTAGTAGTTTCACTATTCATTAAAAAATGAAGGTTTTCAGAAAAATGCCAAAATTTCATCCTAAGCTATATTTCATATTCCGAATTCAAAAATGAAGTCTATTTTACCAAATTCATAACATAGAAGTTGATTTAATTAATTTTATAATTAAATCCCGCTATTAAAACAAATAGCGTGTTTTTAAGAAACAATATATATCAAAAGATTGACACTTGTTTATGTCTGGTTTAAATGTGAAATTACGTCCAATGACCAACATTGTATTAAATTGTAAAAATATATTCTAAATATACTTTAAAACCACTCAAATTAATGATTTATCACTATTAATTATTTCGATTAAAAAAGTTGTTTTTAATTATAATTTAGTAATTTTCACTATTCATTAGAATATGAAAGTTATCCGAAATGTACCAAAATTTCACCTTAGGCTAAATTCGATACTCCGAATCCAAAAATGAAGTTCATTTTGAAATATAAGATTTACAGAATTTTAAAAAGTGGTTATTACTATTCATAACGGCTAGTTTTAATAATATTTTAATAGAATATTGTTGTTTAGTGAAACTCGGTATTGCGTATTACACACGCTATCGAGGAAGGTCGCGATTGCGTGTAATGCAAGGAAAGTCAAGGATGCGTGTTGTGCAAGCTCCTTTTGGTGTCGCGTACAACACAAGACTTTAATAAAATTAAAAAGAATATTTTTTTATAAAATCTTGGGCTGTTACAACATCCATGTCTGGATACGAGCAAGTAGAGGCGGCTCTGGCATAGATGTACCTATTGGTAAAACCCGAAAACACCGCTTTAAGCTAGAATCAAATGGGAACTGGTGCACGACAACGGGCCTTTCTGCACTCTTGGTTACGATAATCCCGAGGGATATGTTTAGGATAATTCTCATTTTCATTACAAACCATTATGAAGGGTTTATGAGTATATACTCTCTCAAATAATTTTTTGTATTATTCATTATATCGATAAATTGTTCAATTTATGGTATGTGTTTTACAAGTATGGAATTATGTATTTTGATTCATAAACTAATCTAGTTTATGCCATTGATTAGAAATGGAACCTAGTGGGAGGAATGGAAATCGTATAAATGCATGCACTCCATGTAGGGATTTCCCTCCTGCTCAAGATAATTATTGTGGAGCTGGAGATACAACTGGTGCTGATCACCTTATCCCCATACTGGGACAACTCACTCCGGTTATGAATAATAACCTTACTCGTATGGAGCACCCTGATCTGCAACGTGGAGGATCAATGTTAGATCGTTTCATGAGGAAAAAACGTCCAACATTTAAATGGGGTACAAATTCATCAGTAGCTGATCAATGGATAAACTCCATAGAGAAAATATTCCACACCTTGGGGAGTACCAAAACGGAGAAATTTGTCATGGTAGGTTACCGCCTCACTGGAAATTCCAGTCAATGATGGTCGCTGAATCTAAACACAAAGTAATATGATGAAGAATCACATATGGAATGGAGGTAGTTCAAAAATATTTTCGTAGAAAAATAATTCCCTTGTGACCATCGAGCAGATATGGAAAGAAAATTTATGAGTCTGAGGAAGAAGGAAGATGAGAATGTCGCAAAGTATAAGGCTAACACTACAAGGTTAGCGAGGCATGCTCTAGATTATATACGTAACCCAAGAAGTAAGATCAATCATTTCTTTGATGGGTTAAAACTGTGTCTCCATCGAGCATTAGTCTCTCAAACCTTCTCGTCATAGGAAGATATTGTCTCGTGTGCTATCAAGACAAAAAAAGAATTCTCTAAATATTATGACAATAAAGTAAAGCAAGAGAAGAAGAGAATGGTGGAGAAAGAGAAAAATAAAGGGAAAAAGGGAAAGAAGGATTTTCCATTATGCGATAATTTTTGGATGAATCACCCCGGTACATGCCTAAAAGGAATGAGAGTTTGTTATAAATGTGGAGAAAAGGGTCATCAGGCTCGTGATTTTAAGGGAAAGAAATAGGCTATCATTGTTGAATGCTACAATGTTTGGGAAATGGGGCATTATGCAAATGAATGTCCTAAGAGTCAGGGAAACTTACATCTAAAAAGGACAAGGGATCAAGGAAAATATTATGCTATTACTATTGTTGATGTGGAATAATTAATGAATTGGTGCTTTTGGACTCAAGGACTATATTGTGGTTATAATAATAATGTGATATATATATAAGGATTGTAATACAATACTTCTTATTTTCATTAAGGTTTCAATATAATGAAGGTTATCATATTTGTGTTATGTGACAATAATAGAAACTTTACTTTGTTTGGGGAATCTAATGTTACAATTGATATTGGAATTTAGATACCTTTTAGAGAAAGTCTGGATAGAGGTATTTTGGATAACTATAAAGGTTGAAATGGATTATGTTGAACCTTGGATAGTATTGTTTATGGTTAAAACATTTCGGAAGATTATTTTTCAAATATTATAATATTATAGTTTTAGGAAAAGGACAACCTACTGGTTGGGGGATAACCCGTCGCGTCGGACAAAGCTGCAGGAATCGAACCCACAACCATTGTGTGACAGGTCTTTATTACCTACCACTAGCCTACAGGAATTCCCTGGTTATTAAAAATTAGTTTTCCAAATCTAAATGGTACGTGGTAATATTTGGAACCTTATACAATTAGTATAAATAGAATATTTTTGATTTCTGTTACCATTTGGAGTGGAAGATGGGTTTGTGGAATTTTTTTTTAAAGAATGAAAGTCTACATGACAAGTAAGTATATTTCCTTTCGTTCTTAGAAAATCTCTTAAATAAATTCCTCATCTTTATGGAAGGAAACTTAAAAAAAATATTTTCGGTTAACTTTTCCAACTGGGGAGTCAATGATCATTTAACCAATCACAAGTTTGTGATTTTCTTGTGGTTAACTTTCTCCTAATCTTGTTTTCTACACCTCTCATTCAGACCTTGATGGTTTGTTTTTCCTCCATATCCATATTTTCATAGAATCATTGTATGGGCTATCTCGGGTGACCATTTTACTTCTCTTTCTTTGTTTTAATGTTATATTTTTATTAACCTTATTTTCGGTGTGGGTTTTCCACAAAGGTATTTTCTTTTTTCAACCTTTTATTTTCAAATAAAAATTTCAAATTGAGAGGACGTAATTTATTGAAGGAGTGGAGAATGTAACACCCCGAGCTTCCATGATACGCTTCTCTTTCAATAATGCAATAGCTTGCATTGTACGCATGTTCGAGATTCTAACACATCACGACCAATAAAAATAGCCATTTAGAATAGTAATAACCACCTTTTTAAATTATATATATTTTATATTTCAGATGGACTTCTTTTTTGGATTTGGAATATCGAAATTACCCTATGTTGATTTTTTTTTGTATTTTTCTGAGAACATCTAATTTTTTATGAATAGTGAAAATACTTAAAAACAAATTTTTTAATCAAAATAATTTTAGTGATAAATTATACTATTGAGTGGTTTTAATGTATAATTAGAATATATTTTAACATTTTATCTAATCGTGGTCATTAGAATTAATTTCACTTTGAAATTGGACATAAACAATTATCAATATTTTGATATATATTGTTTCTTAAAAACACACCATTTGTTGTGATAGTGGGAATTAGTTATAAAATTAATTAATGCAACTTATATGTTTTGAATTTTGTAAAATAGAAATAATTTTTGAATTCAGAATATCAATTATAGCTTACGGTGAAATTTTGCCATTGTTCTGAAAAACTACAATTTTTGATGAATACTTAAACCACTAAGTGATAAGTAAAAATTGATTTTTCGTTTAAATGAAACACTATCACTTCTGAAATTTGATTTTAAAAAATCAGACATACATGGTTGTCATTATTATGTTAAATGTGGATCAATGGAAATAAAATAATTTTTTGGTGAATAGTAACTTTTATGTTTAATTAATCACGATTAAAGGTAATTAGTGAAATTTAAGGTAAAAATGATATTATAAAAATATGAAAATACCTTTCAACTTGTCCTACCCTTATTATATGAGTCATGGACGATCAAGAAAATGCATGGGTCAACTTTTGGACCCCATGGAGCCACTTTGGTAAGAAAATGACATAAATAAGTTTTTATTTAAAGTAAAAATAAAATTGTCACAAACATGTGTTGTTTTACTAAAACAATTATTACATAGAGTTATATAAGTTAAAATTTCTACTATAAATATTCATTGGAAAGATAAAAAAATTTCCTAAAACATGATATTTTTTTTTTAATTTTTAGAAATTATATAATTTAATTTTTTTATGACACCATGATGATGCAGGTACTATCTCATTAATTAACGATTTAAATAAAATGAAATGATAATCTAAAATCTAAGTCTTACACTAGTAAAAACCCTATTTTATGGGAATATTTCGAACCCATATCACCTAAGACTCAAACTATATCATTGTGGGACCTTTATAATCCGAAAAGAATTTCATAATAAAGTAGCATTTCAATCATTCCAAGAGTGCTCTCTTCTCCTCTTATAAAAGGCCCCCACCACTACCACCTTATTCACACCATCCAAGACATTTTTCTCGGCCAAAATCGTCCGAAATACTATCTAAACTTCCCTATATTACTCCTAGAATCCTCTCATTGAGAATAAGTCTTCCCAAGGAATCCTTTGGATCAAATAAAAAAGAGTTACCCGATTTTAAGGTAATGTCTTCTCTTAGGTTATTTTGTTTTATTTTTCTTTTCTATCCCCTTAAAATATTTTTTTTCCTATATTTTGTAAAAAAACCAGTATCTCCAATATACTAGGATGTTTTTTTGAGATGTATTTTATTTAAACTTACACACACTTTCGTCTAATGGTTAATGAACATACTATTTCTGTGGGAGACGAATTACTGCCACACGAAACAATGATTGTTCAATATTCATTTAACTCCTCTCATGGTGGCCATTAAGATGTCATTATATTTATATATGATAAATAATATGTTTATGTTTTCCTTATGCTTCTATATTTTTCATTTATGGCATACCATTATGATTTCCATTATTGGTAAACGCGATAATTTCATTTTAGGAATTACGGACTATCGCCCCCTCAAAGTTATTTGAATCGTTAATTCCATATGTGGGATATATAAAGGATGGATTAAATGATATTATATAATATATTATATTGGAATTATAATATACCTTTATATCATTGTTATTTCATTCCATTAAATACGAAATAGAAATGAAAGTATTGTTCATGCGTACGTACGACTTACCGTCTCCATGAAAGGTGCATTTCATTTATTACCTATAAATGTTATGTAGCATTATAAATTCATGTATATACTGGATATATATGATATATATGATATCTAAATCATGAATATAATTCTGGATATAATGGATATTTCACTACGTTAACAACATGTAATTATAAGAAGTTTATTTTTGACTCAAGTACCAATGATCGACAAAATGACCGTTATTAACTTAAATAATTACATAATGTTCATAACATGGAAATAAGTGATATAAAAGGAATAATGAACATGAAAATGGTTATTAAGAAAATAGAAATTAACTCTAGTTTATTATTCCGGATATTAAAGAACGATTGAGTCATGTCAGACACGAGGTAAGGGAACTTCTTAACCCAATTTCCATTCTTTGGGTTAATCTCATACTTTCAAATTATGTCATGATATTATTATGTTATATATTGTATTTTTACTTTATTTATGTGTAAATATAGTTAATACACATATTTTATCTATTTTATTTAAAAAATGATATTTTTAAGGGACTTCATCTCAATCTCTATTCATTGCGGCATTTTTTGTTTTATACACGAATTTCTTTTATAAGGTGTATGAACCCCTTTGACTTTTAAGCTTATTCAAAATGAATCTTTTTATACAAAGCATTTTACTAAACTAAAAAATGGAATTTTTTTCTTGTCATACGTATGCGGTGACAATGAATTCTCCGCCGCTGTGACCATTATTTGAGTTTCGGCTTCCACTACAAGCCATAAGTTTTTTTAAATGAAAATTAAATACAATGTTTTAATTTTCTTTTATTTTGGCATTAAAAATGGTTTTGAATGTGTTTTTATTATATAAATGTGTTTTATTGATGTCTTGTTATTTAAATGTGGAAATTTTATGTTTCCTTCATACATGTTTTATGTGATATGATTATGTTATGGTTTATGATATGTTAAACATGTTCATATGAGGAATGTATTGGACTTAATAAGTGACGGGTGGAGCCCGCTATAGCTCCTCGATGCATCAACAGGTCTCATGAGTCAAACTAGTGTCTTGGCATGAGGCCTTGACAAAATCTTATTTTTAGTCTTGGCACAAGGCCTTTTCTACGTGGTTATGATAGTCTGGCATTATGCATTCCATCATTATGAAAGTGGTTTTTGATATTGCATGTGATTATTCTACCAGTAGAATATCCATGTGAAGAAGTAAATGAAATTATTTCATTTTACTTTTTCCATATTATGTTGAAGTTCAAGTTTAAATGGATTTTTTTTAGTTATACATTGCCTTATATGTTTATGTTTATTTATGAAATCTTCCTCTAAATTGTTATCCTTACTGAGCAACTGAGCTAAACGCTTTCAATGTTTTATTTTTTTTCTGAATGTGAATAAATATATTATGACTGACCTGCAGGGACAGTCTGAAGGGGATATGGTTCTGGACTATGGAGACTATGTTATCGTAGTTTTTCACTTTATGATGTAATGTAACATTTATGATTGTATCTAGTGTTTCCAAGGATACTAAACTATTCGATCTTTCGAGACATGATATTTTGTGATCATTCCAATGTTACACAATAATGCATTGACTCTGGGTAACTGGGGTCAAGGTGTTATAGTTGGTATCAGAGGTAGTTTAGTACTAACCTTGGAAGATAGATTTAGATAAACTCTGATTAGAGCACATAGCCCAAAGATAGACTTTGAGGATTTGTATTGAAGAACTTCCTAGAATTTTGGTATTATAGAGATTTTGTGAGTTTTCTAAGCAATACATCCCTGTATGGATACGAGCAGGTAGAGGCGGCTCTGGAAAAGATGTACCTAGGGGTAAAACCCGAATACACCGCTTTTAGCTAGACTCGAATGGTAACTGGTGCATGACAATGGGCCTTGCCACACTCTTGGTTATGACACTCTCGGGAAATATTCATAGGATAATTATCATTTTCCTTACAAACCATTATGAAGGGTTTATGAGTATATACTCCCTCAAATTTTTTTATGATTATGGATTATATCCATAAATTGTTAAATGTATGTTAAGTGTTTTACAAGTATGGAATTATGTATTTTGATTCATAGACTAATCTAGTTTATGCCATTGTTTAGAAATGGAACCTACGGGGAGGAATGAAAGCCGTATAAATGCACGCACTCCATATAGGGATTTCTATCCTCCTCAAGATAATTATTGTGGAGTTGGAGATACAACTGGTGCTGATCACCATATCCCCATTCTGGGACAACTCATTCAGGTTATGAATAAAAACCTTACTCGTATGGAGCACCCTAATCCGCAACGTGGATGATCAATGTTAGATAGTTTCATGAGGCAACAAGTTCCAACATTTAATGGGGGTACACATCCATTAGTAGTTGAGAAATGTATAAAATCCATAGGTAAAATGTTCCATGCCTTGGGGAGTAGCGAAAGGGAGAAAGTTGTCATGGTAGTTTACCGCCTCACTAAATATTCTGATCAATGGTGGTCGCTGATTCAAAACACAAAGGAAGATTATGAAGTATCAAATATGGATTGGAGGGAGTTAAAAGATCTTTTCATAGAAAAATAATTCCCTCGTGACCATCGAGTAGATATGGAAGGACAATTTCTGAGTCTGAGGTAGAAGGAGGATGATAATGTAGCAAAATATGTGGTTAACTTTACAAGGTTAGCGAGGCATGCTCCAGATTATATATGTAACCCAAGAAGTAAGATCGATTGTTTCTTTAATTGGTTAAAACCATTTCTATGTCGAACATTAGTCTCACAAACCTTCTCGTCATAGGAAGATATTGTCTCGTGTTCTATCAAGGTAGAAAAATAATTCTCTAAATCTTATGACAATAAAGTAAAGAATGATAAGAAGAGAACGATGTAGCAAGAGACAGATAAAGGGAAAAAGGGAAAGAAGGGTATTCCATTATGCGATAATTTTGGGATGAATCACCCCGGTACTTGCCTAAAAGGAATGAGAGTTTGTTATAAATGTTGAGAAAAGGGTCACCAGGCTTGTGATTGCAAGGGAAAGAAATAGGCTATCAATGTTGAATGCTACAATTGTAGGGAATTGGGGAATTACGCAAATGAATGTCCTAAGAGTCAGGGAAACTTACCTCTGAAAAGGCCAAGGGATCAATGACAATATTATGGAGTAATTACAGTTGAAGTGGAATAATTAATGTATTGGTGCTTTTGGACTCACGGATTATATTCTGGTTATAAGAATAATGTGATATATATAAGGATTGTACTGCAGTACGTGTTATTTTCATTAAGGTTTTAATATGAATAAGGTAATCATATTTTTATTATGTGACAATAAGATAAACTTTACTTTGTTTGGGGAATTTGATGTTACAATTAATTTTTGAATTTGGAGACCTTTTAGAGAAAGTCTGGACAGATGTATTTTGGATAACTATAATGGTTGGAATGGATTATGATGAACCTTGGATTGTATTGTTTATGGTTAAAACATTTCTGAAGATTATTTTTGGAATATTATAATACTATAGTTTTAGGAAAAGGGAAACCTGCAGGTTGGGGGATAACCTGTCGCGTCGGACAAAGCTGCATGAATCAAACCCACAACCATAGTGTGACATGCCTTTATTACCTACCACTAGTTTACAGGAAGTCTCTGGTTATTACAAAATTGTATTCCTAATCTAAATGGTATGTGGTAATATTTGGAACCTTATACAATTAGGATAAACAGAATATTTTTGAGTTCTGTTACCATTTGGAGTGAAAGATGAGTTTGTGGTAAAATTTTATTAATGAATTAAAGTCTACATGACATGTAATAATATTTCCATACATTCTTAGTAAATCTCGTAAATAAATTCCTCAACTTTATGAAAGGTAACATAAAACAAATCCGTTGTCGGTTAACTTTTCCAACTTGAGATTCAATGATTATTTAACCAATCACAAGTTTGTGATTTTCTTGTGGTTAACTTTCTCCTAATATTGTTTTCTACAACTCCCCATCAGACCGTAATGGTTTGTTTTTCCTCTATATCCATATTTTCATAGAATCTTAGTATGGGCTATCTCGGCTGACCATTGTACTTCTCTTTCTTTCTTTTAATGTTATATTTTTATTAACCTTATATTCGGTGTGGGTTTTCCACAAAGGTATTTTCTTTTTTCAACCTTTTATATTCAAAGAAAGATTTCAAATTGCGAGGACGCAATTTATATAAGGAGGGGAGAATGTAACACCTCGAGCTTCCACGATACGCTTCTCTTTCAATAATGCAATAGCTTGCATTGTATGCAAGTTCGAGATTCTAACACACTACGACCAATCAAAATAGCCATTATGAATAGTAATACCCAACTTTTGAAATTATATATATTTTATATTTCAAAATGGACTTCATTTTTGGATTCATAATATCGAAATTACCCTATGTTGAATTTTTGGTATTTTTCTGTGAACTTCCAATTTTTTATGAATAGTGAAAAATACATAAAAACTACTTTTTTAATCAAAATAATATATAGTGATAAATTATACTATTGAGTTGTTTTAATGAATAATTAGAATATATTTTTACCATTTTATCCAATGGTGGTCTTTAAAATTAATTTTACTTTCAAATTGGACATAAACAATTGTCAATCTTTTGATATATATTGTTTCTTAAAAACACGATATTTGATGTGACAACGGGAATTAATTATAAAATTAATTAATTAAACTTATATTTTTGTAATTTTTTAAAATAGACATCATTTATTAATTCGGAATATCAATTATAGCTTAGGGTGAAATTTTGGGATTGTTCTCAGAAACTTCAATTTTTGATGAATAGTGAAACCACTAAGTGATAGTTAGAAACTGATTTTTCGTTTAAAAGAAACACTACCACTCCTGTTATTTGATTTTAAAAAATCTGACATACATGGTTGTCATTAGTAATTAATATGTGGTTCAATGGAATTAAAATTATTTTTTGGTGAATAGTACTTTTTAAGTTTAATTTATCACGATTAAAGGTAATTAGTGAAATTTAAGGTAAAAATGATATTATAAAATTATTAAAATACCTTTAAACTTGTTATAACATTATTGGATGAGTCATGGTAGACAAGGAAAATCCATGAGTCAACTTGGGGACCCCATGGAGCCACTTGGGTCAGAAAATGACATTAATAACTTTTTATTTAAAGTAAAAATAAAATTGTCACAAACATGTGTTGTATTACTAAAAAAATTATTACATTGGGTTATATAAGTTAAAATTTCGACTATAAATATTAATTGGAAAGATAAAAATATTTCCTACATCATGATAGTTTTTTTATAATTTTTAGAAAATAAATAATTTAAATTTTTTATGACACCATGATGATGCATCGATTATCTCATTAATTAACCATTTAAATAAAATTAACATATAATGTAAAATAAAAGGCTTACACTTGTCAATAACCTTTTATAGGGGAATATTTCGAACCCATATCACCTAATCCTAGAAATATATCATTTTGGGATCTTTAGAATCCGAAAATCATTTCATAATAAAGTAACATTTCAATCATTCCAAGAGTGCCCCTCCTCTCCCCTTATAAAAGGCCCCCACCACTACCACCATATTCACAACATACAATCCATATAACTCAGCCAACCTCTTCCCAAATACTCTATAAACTTCCCTATATTACTCATAGGTGCCTCAATTTGAGCATAATTCTTCCCAAGGAAGCCTTTGGCTCATATCAAAAAGTTATACATGATTTTAAGGTAATGTCTTCTCTTGTGTTATTCTGTATTATTTTGCTTCTCCAACCCCTTAAAATATTTTTATTCCTTTATTTTGTAACAAAACCAGTATCTCAAATATACTAGAATGTTTTTATGAGAAGGATTTGATTTACACTTATACACACCTTCGTCTAATGGTTAATGAACATACTGTTTCTGTGGGTGACGAATTACTGCCTCACGAAACAATGATTATCCAATTTTCTTTTAACACCTCTCATGGTGGAAATTAAGATGTAAATATATTTATATATGATATATATTATGTTTGTGTTTTCCGGATTCTTCTGTATTTTTCATTTATGGAATACCTTTATAATTTCCATTATGGGTAAATGTGATAATTTCATTTTAGGAAGTGCGGACTACCGCCCCCTCAAAGTGATTTGAATCATTAATTCCATATGTGGGATGTATAAAGGATGGAGTAAATGAAATTATATATTATATTATACTGGAAGTATAATATACCTTTATATAATTATGATTTCATTCCATTAAATATGAAATAGAAATGAAAGTAGCGTTCATGCGTACGTACGGCTTATCGTCTCCAAGAACGGTGAATTCCATTTCTTACCTCTAAATGTTATGTAATATTATAAATACATGTATATACAGGATATATATTATATATATGATATATAAATAATGAATATAATTATGTATATAATAGATATTTCACCACATGAACAACTTGTAATTATAAGAAGTTTATTTTTGACTCAAGTACCAAAGATTGACAAAATGGCCGTTATTAACTTAAATAATTAAATAATATTCATAACATGGTAATAAGTGATATAAAAGGAATAATGAACATTAAAAATGTTCTCAAACAAATATAAATTAAGTCTAGTTTATTATTCATGAGATTAAAGAACGATCGAGTCAAGTCGTACACGAGGTAAGGGAACTTCATAACCCAATTTCCATTCATTGGGTTAATCTCCTACTTTCAAATTATGTCATGATATTATTATGTTATATCTTTTATTTTTACTTTCATTATGTTTACTTATAGTGAATACACATAATAGATCTATTTTATTTAAAAAATGATATTTGTAAGGGACTTCGTCTCAATCTCCATTCATTGAGGCATATTTTGTTTTATACACAAATTTCTTTTATACGGTGTATAAGCCCCTTTGACTTTTACTTTTATTCAAAAGGAATATTTTTATATGAAGAGTTTTAATTAAAAAAAGGAATGTTCTTCTTGTTGTACATATACGGAGACAATGAATTCTCCACTGCCGTGACCATTATTTGAGTTTCGGCTTCCTCTACAAGCCATAACTTTTTTAAATGAAAAATAAATACAAAGTTTTAATTTTCTTTTATTTTGGCATTCGAAATGGCTTTGAAAGTGTTTTCATTATATCAATGTGTTGTATTGATATCATATGATTGAAATGTGGAAATGTTATGTTTTCGTTTATGCATGTTTTATGTGATATGATTATGTTATGGTTTATGATATGTTTAAATCTATTCATATGATGAATGAAATAGACTTAATAAGTGATGGGTGGAGCCCGCTATAGCTCCTCGATGCATCGATAGGTCTCATGAGATAATCTAGTGTCTTGGCACGAGGCATTGCCATATTATGTTGAAGTTCATGTTTAAAAGGCTTTTGTTTTAGTTATACATTGCCTTAAATTTTTATGTTTATTTATGAAAGCTTCCGCTAAATTTTTATCCTTAATGGGCATCTGAGCTCACCCCTTTCAATGATTTATTTTTCTCAGGATGTGAAGAAATATTTTATGACTGACCTGCAGGGATAGTCTGAAGGGGATATGGGTTGGGACTATGGTGACTATGTTATTATAGTTTTTCACTTTATGATGCGTTGTAACATTTATGAATGTATCTAGTGTTTCCAAGTCTACTAAACTATTCGGTATTTCGAGACATGATCTTTTGTGATCATGCCAATTTTACACAATAATACACCGAATCTGGGTAATTGGGTTCGGGGCATTACAAGATTAATTCATATAAATACCAAAAAAATACTACATTAAATCCAATATATTTTTACCCATATTTGTGCCCATGCATTATCCTGGACTTCGTGTGGCAGATGTCTCCAAGAGAGAGGGATGACCGGAATGATGTCGTAGTATTTGGCTAGCATCGCCAAAACACCATGACATTCCTGCACTAATTTATCAATAATTTTTCATTCATCATTGTATTCAACCATCGACTATGTCTGGAAGTTCCATACCGCATGCAAGCAAGTACGCACCCTCCCCCGCCTCCTATCAGTATATGAATGTTTTTTTAAAGAAACAAATATCAGTACAGGTTATAATAAATATAAATTTTGGAATAAAATTTTTGTTAGAGTTATATAAATATACCTGTGGTAGTCAGGTCAATGGGTTTCATTGGATGTGCAGAAGCTGATGGAATATCCTATACAGGTGGACTGTCCCTCAGTGTACGCTCCTCAACCACATACTGTGTCAGAGTAAGAGTTGGAGAAGGTGTAATATAATAGCACGGAGATAATGAACCGGAAGCAAAAGATGATGGCATAGACGACTGGAAATCTAGTATTGTAAACATCAGAGGCCTAAATATCCCATTTGTCCCTAAAGACACACTAGGATCAAAATGGGGCTTAAAATATATGTCTGTGGTAGGGGCATAGTCCAATCGGGTACGACCAGTGGAGGGTCTAACACTCACACCACAAGCCCTCGTACAACCGGCCTCTGTACCAGGATCACCAGATGATCATCTAACTCTTACACCACCCCCCTCCTACCACCAGCCTCTGTACTGGGAGCAATATCGGGCTCCTCGTCGGATATCTCTCGTCTAGGGGGTCGATCCTGAAAAAATGTTTAACACAAAATAAAACACATGATATTATATGTTATTGAAATATATATATTTGAATTAAAAAACTCACAACATGGATGAGTGGAGGAACACCCATCTCTGTCATGGGACAATAATTTTCTGTCATCTTTTTCCGCCGCATCACTTCAATGGGTGTCATTTTCTGCAATGAAAAGAAATATAGAACTAATTAGAAACTAATAACTAATGTGTATCCCAAAAAACATAATATATAAAATACATTCTAATAAAAAATATATAAAGAAACACAAGATTTATGGTGGTTTGAAGGTAAGTACTAGGATACACACTCTGAATGATGTCGGTGTATTCATTGAATCATGTCCCAATTGATTTTGGAGGGGGACCTTCCATAGTTATAGGTATAGAATTGATTAGAAACACATATGAAATGGATATCCACGAATTGTGAAGTCCCAAACTAGGATTCCACTCATTAGTGACCCAAACCCAGATGGGCACATGGCATCAAGCACATATAACAAAATTCCAAATGTTATTGACTAATAGTGAGAGCCTTTGCTGTATCTGGGGGAGACTATTAACTCATTACGTAAGTTGCACAATTTTAATATTATTAGTTAAAAAGTGGAAGAAAGATAAAAATGGGAAAATATTGGATATGGATGAAAATAACCAAATCAATATTACCAACTAATAACAGATTCATACATAAAATGATGGTAATGTATTTAATGTATCAAGAATAAAAACATAGTTACAACAATTAGGAATTAGTACTATACAAGAGGCTCAATAAATTCTAAAATTTGACCTAGCATCTTAAGCTACAACCCAATCATCTAGTTCATCGGTGGAAAGAGTGTGATTCATGTCAATAACTCGAAATACACAATAATAAATAAAGGTTCATTTCCTTGTCATTTAATCAAACCATTAGTAAAGGGAAGTGTTTTACCAACAGTTGCACACAACTGTTGGTAAAAGAGGACTTCAAGGCCCCTTTATAGGCATCCCAAATAGAGGCACATTCCTCTGGCCCCATTATGTGTTACAGGAATCCCAAATCATTCACTCATGTTCAATAAATCATTATTGGCTCCTTTATGGTCATACCTTTCAATACCCAATTAGTTCCTCAATCAAGCTCACCCCATGGGTGGATAATGTTTAGGCTTCTACACTAATAGATTGTTCATTGATTGCAAAAAGGTTTAATTTCATAAAATATAGACAAAAACATTTATTTTTAAATTTGGGATTAATAATAATGCATGTCAATGATAACAAGATTACCGAATTAAACTTGTGACTTATCTAGCATTGTTGTGGATGTATACACATTCCAGCAAGGCTAGTGAAAAGCACCCCACCATCATAAAAGTGAGAATTGTCTAGGAAATAGACATAATGTACAGCGTACTTTGAGAACCATATTTAATCAACCCTAATGTTATATAAGTACATTCATCTTAAGAAGCCAATTATCACTCATGAGTAACCATGCCACTATAAACAACCCAGAGTGTATGAGTTTTCTCTTTGATCTTAACAACATCATCACACATTTTTACCATGATGTGAATCATGTGGAAAATGGATGATATTAACACAAAATTCCCAGAAATACCAAGCCTTCTAGGAACTAAAAATTTATGGATGATATTAACACACAGTTCATTTTGAATCAAATTTGATTCACTGTCAATGACCAACACACACACCCAAATCAAACAGAATACAAAAGTCATACACACCGAAATCAAAATAGAAAACAATAATAGTTGATGTAAAACAATAAAATGAAAGTATCACTTATAAATTAGAAGTGTTGAACTAAGAAATTTCAAAAATGTGTTGGAACGAAGAATTTCTGCAGTAGGATAAACAGAATCCCGCTTCTCCACTTCCCCAAATGGAAACATAAAACTGAAATAGTATATGCAGTATCACTTACATAATTCAATTGATGAACTGATAAATCATAAAGATGGAAGGATTTCTGCCATAGGGGAAGGAAAATCAAAATTCTCCCTTCCAATTAGGGTTGTAGTCGTGTAGAATGGGGGAGTTCGAGCATTTGTGAATTTGGGGAAAAACCTTCCCAACGGTTTGTAAAAACTGTTGGTAAAGGATGATTTAAACTCTCTATTCCAACAGTTTAAGAAAACCATTCATATAGAGTATACTTTTCCCAATGGTTATGGAAAAATGTTGGGAAAATATGATTTCACCAGCTTTTAACAACAGTTTCCTTAAACTGTTAGTAAAAGTACTATATAGGTGTTGGGAAAACCTCCATATCCTAAAGTGAATTAATATGAAAGAATTTGGTTTTGGGGGTTTGTTAAATGTTCAATCATTATTATACATTATTTTTTTTATTTCTGTTTGATAATACAAACATTAAATTTCATTTTTAACTACTATTCCTTATTTATAAATTGTGGAATATCATTGAATGTTTGAGAAGTCACAATTCCACCTCCTCCTTTAATCCATGTTGGTGACAAAACTTTTCCTAGAATGTTTCATCTTCTAAGACCCGATTTAATCCAATCCATTTCATCCATTGATTAGATCAACTCTAATGTGTGAAGAAATAATAAATAGAGACAATGAAGAATGATTAAATAAAATAATAGAGATAGGTTGAGTTGCATGTCATCAGAGCCAGTCACAACTTCGGGGACATTCGCCTTACCCATATATGCTACTCAAATATATCAACAAACCAAAAATTATACATTAAAGAAAATTCATGATCCCCTTCACCTCCCCCAGGCCATGTCTCAGGGTCAACTTCTCATTTCCGAGAGTAATATATTACAAGGTGGAGTGGGTGGAAGAGAAGTGAGAGGGAGGTAAAGAAATGATGAAAAGTGGATGGAGAAACACAAAGACATGAATTAATAATAAAAAATTTAAATTACAATTGATAACTAATAAAAAATAGAATTAATATAAAATTAAAATAAGAAATAAGGGGGTAATAGAGGATAAGCATCATCCAATACCCTGATGGGATCCCTGCATAGTTTTGGGTGTCAAGTTGATGATTTGGGAAGGAGTCCAGGGCCTCCTTTTATAGGCATAATATTATCCTCTGAAATTTAGCGTGTTGTTGGCCCATTAACTGGTCGATTCACACGTGGACCCCTTCATAAAATTTGTTAATAAATATGTTTTTCATTTACCCTCAATACATCATCTCATTTATCTATGGGATTATGGAGTTATGTAATTTTCATTGAATAAGAATTTTTATGACCGATATTTCCATGAAGATTCCTTAAAATGTATAACGATCAATTCAAAACCCTAATGAATTAAAAACTCCCCAAAATTTGTTTTAGATTTGTTCTGATGTGTACTAGTGTTATCCCTTGTTTAATAACTTAAATGGGAGGTGAGTAGATTGATTTGTGCATCTGTTATGGTGGTGGTGTCCCTTATGTCTACCCGGAAAAGTTTCCAACTTCAATGATTTTTTTGGACTAATAGATCAATGAATCAACTCTAGAACCTGAAGAGAAATTTGATTGAAATAAAATCATGATTCTAAAAAAATCAGGAATTTTGGAATTATATTTTTTACAAAATGAAAAAAATACCCTTGTGGTAAAAAACATTCAAAAATCCAAAATTTTGCACTTTTATCAATTTTTCACATAATCATTCTAAAATTAATATTACCCATAATGTTAACAAAACATTGAGATATAAGGGTTTTATCATTGAAAACATTAAAAATCCTCATTATTTGATAAAAAATATGCACATAAATATTCTCTGTCAAATACCCCCACACTTAAACCATGATTGTCCCCAAGTATAAAATCTCAAAATGGAAATCAGAGGACCCCAATATTACCAATATTTAAATTCCAAGGTAATAAAATCAAAAAAAATTCAATGTGAAATAAAAATTTAAAAAATATACAAAAAATATCAATTTAATTTCCCATTTTTCAAAGAAACAAATAATTCACATATTTCACTTTTACCCTTTGAAAATTGATGGAACTTATCATTTCATTCATTCAAGATCCTTGATTAATTATTAATAAACAAGACAAGTCATGATTTTCCTCACTTTTGATTATTTTCTCTCATCACTCATGATACAATTCAAGTATATTTATTCTCATATCAAGAGAACATGGTCTATAACCATAGACTTGTAAATGAAATACTTTCTACATTTTGTAAAGACAAAACGCACATAAAATAATGGGGACTTGCAATTAAGATTTTATTGACTCTGAGGTTTAAGGTTGGTAGGATTTGATGCTTTAAAAATTAAGGCTCAAGAATGAGGATAATCACTTAAGTACTATGCATGATATCTAAAGTAAAAATATAATGAAATAATCCCCTTCAATGTAGCAACACCTAATTCCTAAAACTCAATGAAAAGGTTATGATCAAGTAAGCATAATTAATGATTTGTTCAGCCTCTTGATTTTTTTTATTTTTTACTTTTTATAATTATTTCTACAGTTATGATTATATCAAATCTCACATCCATCATATAACCACATAAAATCATAAGATCATCAGTCTAAAAAATGATAATTTTTTGTTTTCCCAAATCACAAACATTTTCTTTTCTTTTTTTGTTTGTTCTTTTTGTCATTTTTGTTATTTTCTTAATTCAAGAGGGGAAAATAGAGTATAATGAATGGTTCCACAACCTTTTACTATTACCACAATAATACCACCACACTTCTTCTTTACATTGTATATTATCCCATCCACCATGATTCCCTTTAACCCCACACTTCAACATTAAAATATCATGCAAATACTCATAGGAGGGTAGGAATGGATAAAAATGGCCCGAAAAATGGCTCATTCTTATAAATGAAATTCATGGTCTCTATGGTATAAAAGAAGGATTGGTGTAAAGGTGGTCTTTTAAGGAAAGTTGTATTTCTAAAAGATTCCTCAATCATTTTAAATGTGTTTTGGCATAGTCATAGCTTTGATAAGTTTCAATAAGAGTTATAGTCAATTACATGTCCCATGATCATCCACGAAATATGCTCAAGAATAAAAAGGATGTAAATGGTCTATAAATCCTCTTTGGAATTGAATATATAACATTGAACAATCACTCATGGCATGATTAATTAATGAATTCTCATGAACTTCAGAAATTCAATTAATGAAGGATGATAGAGAAATATAATTTACATGAATCTTTTAATTCTATCAAATTATGAGTCATTACTTAATTATCCATGCTTCATTTTAAAGATTAAATTATTCATTAAAATCATTTAATCATATCAACATTGAATCACATTATTCCCAAGAAACTCTTGTCTCTTTGATAAGTCGAGTAAAACATGAATTCAAGTGTGGGCATGAAATTTTACCTTTAATGATAAAAACAAGTTGTGGAAAAAAATTTGGAGTGTTTAAAAGATAAAACTCTATAATTGAACACCCTTTTCCCATGAAACTTGGTCTTTCCCAATTACTGCATGGGGCTTCCTTCTACCGTCATGATCCTATGAATGAAAATTACTCATTTATTCATAATGATCATTTCATTTAATCTCAAAACAAAAGAGGGAGGGGCCACATGATAAATTATTTAAATGAGAATAAATTGAAATATTAATTCCTAGAAATCAAGTAAAGACAAATCTTGGTATTATCCCCCAAGTGGGCCCTGAATTTTGACTACCTCTAGAAGTCAGTACCTGCCATTATCCAAATTCTAATGGAGGCTAAAGCTACTTTGATTTGAACGAACAAATGTGTATTTTCCCAACTTTTTCTTCATCCTTCTGAGACAGAGTAAACCATATACACCATTTACAATGAGTTATTGCTTGCGTTGTGGGGGTAGGATGAAATTTGAATCATCCCCTTTCTTTGCTGATACTTGTGCATCCTCTTCTTCTATGTCCATTAGTTACTTAAGGTATGCTTCATCAAAATAATAGTCAATGGGAATGTCAGATTGTAATTCAGTTTGAATAATATTAAAACATGATGTATCAAGATCAAATTATTCACCATCAATGCATCTTTTGTCATGGTTTCCTTAGGGAAATACACTAGCATATCTTCATGAACATCCTTCAATAAATATTCAATGTGTCTAGGGAAATCCATATGTTCCTCATCATGTGCACATCGAGGTTCTTCTTCGTCCTCCAAGGAAGAGTTGAGTTTGTCTATTTCTATATAATCAAAACCACGTGGACTGATGTAGAATTCATATTCAATAAAATTAGAAGGGACAGAGTCAATGAATGGTTAAACTCCCTAAGTCGGTTATTCTTCAATATCTTCCTTATTGGTAAGTTCCTCTTGGAGTATACTCTCTGAGGATGGAGGTAGGTAGTCAGGCTCCTCCATCTTGACATAAAAATCTACAACATGGGTGGTTTCTTCCTTCAGTGGTGATAAATATTAATCTTTGTATTATATGTGTAAATTAGGTAGTTCTGCATATTTAATCATGAATTCATTAAAACTTTGTTGATCTCCCACTTGTAGCTCAGATATACGTCTTCCTTCCTTGCTTCCTCAGGTTCTTTAATTTCAAATATAAGTGGTGAAATTTATTCCACCACTTTCTCATGTTCTTCCTCTGGATTAGGGTTGGGTTTCTATATTAATGCCTGAACATAATCAACATCTATATTAGATTTTCATGTTAGTTGTTCAATGTTTTCTCTATGTTCATGCATCTGATCTCTTTTAAAATATTCATCTTATTTTTGATATTGTTGGTGCACCTGTAAGTAATTTTTCCATGCATAATATTCTGAATTTGAATACATCATGGAAGTATTTTTTTAGTTTTTTTAAATAAAATGATATATAACTAAAATGTGAAAATTTAAAATGTTAATGAACTAATGATTAGATCCCCAGAAATAGCGTCATTTTTGACGCACGTCTGTTGTGGGGTGTAGACAAAAATAATAATATATTTCCTAATACCAAACAGTGGCTGACAAGGGTCATCTCTCTTGAAGATCCATATTAATGTAGTACAAATAATTAATTTAATTAACCTATTCTATCACTTTTTGTGGTTTTTTATTATATGAAAGTGATTAAAGTCATTTTGTGTTTTTTATTATTTAAAATAATGACATGTGAAGCAAGAATTATAAATTTAAACTAAGATTCAAGTATAAATAGAATGAATTAATAAGAAATTACATGCTTTTGGGGGCTGGTTAAATATTCAATCATTTTTCTCCATTAAATGTTTTATTTTATTTTGTAATCCAAACATGAAATCTCATGTTTGAACTGATATTCTTTATTTATAAATTGTGGAATATCATTGAATGTTTGGGAACTCTCAATTCCACCTCCTCCTTTAATCAAAGTTGGTGACACACCATTGTCTAGAATGTGTAATCTTCCAGGACCTAGTTCAATAGAATCTGTTTCATCCATTGATTATCTCTACTTCAATGTGTGAATAAGTAACCAATTGTGAGAGGGAAAATTATTAAATAAAATTATATGGATAGGTTGAGTTTCTTGTTATCGGTGGTAGTCACAACATTAGGGACATTTGACTTACCCGTGCATGCTACTCAAATATATCGACAAACATAAAATTAAACATTAAAGAAAATTAACGATCACCTTAACCTCCCCTTTGGAAATTTCTTGGCTTTATCCACTCATTTATGATAGTAATATAATACATGGTGGAGTGGGTGGAAGATAAGAGAGAGATACAGAAAGAAATGATGAAAAGTGGATGGAGAAACACAAAGGCATGGATTGATAAAATTAATATTTGAATTACAATTAAAAAATAATACCAAAATAAAATTAAAATAAAATAAAATGAAGAAATGGGGTGGGAAGATAGGTGTAGCATCGTCCCATGCCCCGTTGGGAAACCTCCTTGGCTGTTTGTGTCGAGCTGATGATTTAGGAAGGAGGTGAGAGCCTCCTTTTATAGGCAGAATTCTATCCCCTAATAGTTTGTGCATTGTTGGAATAATAAATTATTGATTAACACATGTAATCATTCATAAAAGTTGTTCCTAAATGTTTTTTCTTTTCAATGTCCGCATTTCAGCTCATTTATAAATCTTTTTAAGGAGTTATATAATTTTCATTGAATAAGACTTTTTATGGCCGAAATTTCCAGGAAGCTTCCTATAAATATATAACGATCAATAGAAACCTTCATGAATTCAAAACTCCACCAAAATTGTTTTACTGTCATTTATATGTGTCTTAGTGATATCCCAGCTAGAATAACATAAATTAGAGATGATTAGTCCAATTTGTGCATCTGTTACAGTGGTGGAGTCCACATTGTCCGCCCCGAAAAGTTTCCAAATTCAATGAATTTTTTGGACTAATAGATCTTCGAATCAGCTCTTGGTCATAAAGATAAAGTTGAAGGAGTTGAAATCAGTATTATAAAAAAAATTAATCAGTAATTTTTTATTTATATTTTTTATTAAATGACAAAAATACCCTTGAGGTAAAAATCTATCAAAAATCCAAAATTATGAACATTTTTCAATTTTTATCATAATCATTATAAAATTCAAATTAACTATTATTTTAATAAAACATTGAAATACAGGTGTTTTATCATTAAAAAAATTAAAAAATACTCATTATTTGATAAAAAAATATGCATATAATGTTTATTTTTCAGAGATGCCCTGCCTCCTACTCTGGTGTTATCATAATATATCATGCCTAAACTGATTAAATGCTTAAATGGAACTTATTAAACGAGTGGGTATTATTTTAGTTGTTTTTAGATATCTTAAATGGTTGTTTGGTAATTATTATTAATGGGTGGGTATATCCATGTGATGTGTTAAATGGAAATTGTTAATAAGTGGGTGGGTATAACCATGTGACATGATTAAATGGAAGTGGAGTACATGAGTGGATATACTCATGATATGTAATGGTTTAAATGAGTAGGTATACTCATTGAATGGTTTTGAATGTAGTTTTTTATATGAGTGGGTAGACTCATATGGTTGGAAATTGTTAAATGTATGGAACGATTGATGATTTACATAGATTCCAAGGACAGGTCTCCATGGATTTGGAATGTAGTAGTGGACACCTTGGTTGAGTATTCACTTTGGGTCTTGATTCTGTGGGATGTCTCGGGCATTGTTTTCCATTAGATCCGGCTTGATTGGACTCATGTAGGAAATTCAAGTAAACATGATCTTAGGACTCCAACGAGTGCCTATACTGAGTTTCTATCGAGATGATATTAGGACTTGATGATCATTCCTTGGTCTTCAATACATTGGATTCATCCCTTCACGGTTTACACTTCATTATATGGAACGATCGTGGGATATATGACTGTGTTTTTACGACAAGGTCATGGGTTTTTTATATGGTTTTCTTTTTAGAGTAAGGTAGTGTGGATAGGATATGGATTGTTTTATGACAAGGATGTTTTGTTTGTTTGTATTGCCTATAGGTTCCTTGTTAGGACCTTCCACTTGTTGCAGGGAGCCAAAAGAGAATGTTCGGTATAACTTGTTTCCATTGGTTATATGCCTGGGGATTTCACACTTACATTACTTCTTATTTGTACTTGATTTTCATTTTTCATAGTGCAACTTTGAATTGTATAGATCATTGGGTGAAAACCTTCTGGGATGTTTATCTCACACCCTGTTTGGGCCTCCTTGGGGAACCAAACAAATTATATGGTTTTAGGTGACAGTAGGAGAAAGTGCCCTAACACTAGTTAATGATCATTTCTTTAGAGCATGGGAGCGTGAGACCCAGCTGAGGCTTGTGAAGATACTGTGATACTTTTTGATCTTTTTGGATTTTGGATACTTGTATTGTACTTTATTTCCATGTATATTTTTTGTTTGTTTTTTAGATACATGTTTCATCTGCATCATAGTATATGAGACACATATGGCTTGTTATATATTCCTATATTGCTTATATATTTTACCTATTTTCTACTTATTGAATTTAATTCTGCTTTTGAATTTGATTAACATCCACTATGATATACTCTGGTAAATAGGGAATAGTCTCCCCAATAACTCATCTAGACCCTCAGCACTAGTTGGAAGCATCTAGCATTTGAGGAGTGTGCATGAGGCCATGTAGCCAACCGGGCTAGGGGAACTATTGAGTGGAATCCGAGTTCAGGATGTTACAAAGTGGTATCAGTGAAAATTTATTTTCTAGTTTCATTTTCTGTTCGATGACAATAGATAGGGATATGAAGGAAAATGGAATTTGTTAATGAGCTATGGTTGAGTATAGCTAACCCGTGTATAAGAAAACTCCAAATTACCGTAAATGAAATTGATATTTTCTAGTTTTGACTATTACAGTTGATTTGATTTCACCATTAAGAGACACACATGATTTATGATGATACTATTGATGCAATTGTGGGTTTTATTTTTTTCAAACTATTGATATTTGGGTATTCCATCTCATTCATCATTTAGTCTCTTTTTAGAAATCACATAGCATGCATTATGTCATTCCATTTAAGATAAATTATTTGATTCATGCTATTGTGATAGGTTCTCTAATAGTTGTTCCTGATTTTGTGATAGACTTTGTGCAGAGGATAGATAAGTGACATCATATTTCAATTCATAAGGTGTATGGGACCTTCTGAAATAGAAAATTACATACCTTTTAAATTAAAATTTTAAAGTGAATTTTATGTGTATGGATTATATAGGCTTCAAATTTTAGTTCATGAGGTTTTATGGGTCATCAAGGATCAGAACATGGTGGACCATTGGTTAAATTATGTCAAATAATGACTGTTACATGAAAATAAATGGAAAATAGAGACTTGACATACACCAAGATTTTGAGTGGGTGAGAGGTAGTGTTTCTAATTGTGTTGTGGTTGTTCGTTATGCAGTCATGTATTTAGTATTAGGTTGTGTGTTATGACTTGTTTTTAGGAGGTTTTTGACCTGTCCTATGCTTTTGAGACGAGACATTGATATCATTCTATTCTGAGGTGAGTGCCTGTCATTGTAGAGGCATGTCGTCTTGATGACCTCCAACAGTATTCCAAGAGGGTGGCCATGACCATGCTTCGAAGGTGGTGGGACATGAGAAACTAGGGGATCCACTTTTAGTTTTTTTTGTGGTACAATAGACTATTCGAAACATAGGTGCTGAGGCATAGTTCCAAGAGGGGTTATTTTTCTATATATAGACTTTTCAAGGAGCACCATAGCCTACCATGACTATGGCTGAGCTGACATGGGTGTTCTAGCAGTAAACTCCTTTCACGTTTTTGGGGGATGATGGTCTGCAAGCTTCTGTGTTGTGGCTTGAGACCAGACTAGCTATCTTCAAGCATCTGGAGACACCTCTTGAGAGGAGGGTCAAACTCACCCCTTATTTGATACATGGAGTAGTAAAGTACTAGTGGGATGTTTTGAACCAGGCTGAAAGGCTATGGGATATGGGTTGGACTGACATCCCGACCTACTTTCCTGACAACTTTTACCACAAGTCACTATGGGAAGAGTGAGCTAGTGAGTTATTACGTCGAGATCTAGGCACCAGGACAGTTATAGAGTACTCAACATACTTTACAGAGTTACATAGTTTTTTAATGATGTAACTTACTGATGAGCTATCGAGAGGGATATGCTTTGAGGAAGGCCTCTGACATACTATCAAATCCCATGTCAACGTGTTCAGGTTGACCTCAATCACTGAGATTGTGAATTAGGAACTGATTATAGAGTAGAACCTGAGGGAATTTGTCGATATAGAGTAGGGAAATGTTTCTTCTCAACCTAGTGGTTCTACATATCCAGGCAGGAAGCACCATTTTGATGCTTCCCATGATATAAGAATCAGTTAGGCTATGAGTGCTAGTAGCTCTGTGTTTTTTCAACAGTGTGGCAGGAGAGGACACATGATGAATCCGCGTGACTGTGACCTAGTCGAGTGCCGAGCTTATGGATAGGTGGGCCACTTGCAATGGTTTTGTAGGAATTTCCCTTCCAGTTGTTAGTGGTAGGGGGTCAGTTCCGATGTCAGGTTCAGGAGTAGGTTTCTATGATCTGTGTCAAGCAAGGAGCTAGAGAAATGTAGTCCAATCATGCTGCATAAATAGTGGTCTTTTCTGAGGTAGTCATATACCACTTACTCCTCTACATAAAAGGGGACCTACTCTGAGCAGTGATGTTGTTTCACAGGGTCGTGGTATAGGTCAATTTTATTATGTACAACCTACCGTAGAAAAGAAAGGTTTCATAATTTCTACAGGGAGAGGAATGATCGTAGTAGCCTATACTATTGAATCTTCACTTTTTGATACAGGTGTATCTCATAGATTCATATATGGACCTATGGTGAAAATCCTTGGGCTTGTTTTGTGGTATTTTGAAAGCATTTTAATGCTAGAAATACAATTGGGATTCAGAATGGATGATGTGATCTAGTGCAAGGAGTACCCCCTTGAGGTTGGTGGGTGTCAATTCATTTGAGATATTTATTTCTTTCATATGATAGGGTTTGATGCAATTCATGGGATGTACTATTTAGTATATTATCAATCTTACAATTACTATTGTCACCTAAGGGTTACTTTCACATCACTAGAGGATGAAATGTTTACTCACAAGGGTGAATGTGGTGTCCAGGCGAGCTGAGATGGACTAATTCATCATGAGTTTTGAAAATTATAGCCCTGATTGCTATAATTTATTTTGGATGATCAGGGAGTGAGTCTGGTAGACTTTCCTCTAATGGTGGATCGTTTCAGGGACATGTTCGCAGATGAATTTTCTAGTTCACCTCTCAAGAGATAGGTTGAGTTCTCCATTGATCTCGGGTTATGAGTTGAACCAGTATCAATTTCTACTTACTAGGTGGCTATGATGGAGTTTTCAGAAATTTAGTGGAAGCTACAGTATTTGGAGGCAAAGGGGTTTATCGGACCTAATACTTCTCTTTGGGGGTTTCCAGTTCTTTTAAAAAAAAATTGGATATAATTATTAGGCTATTTAGGGATTATCATAATTTGAATCAGCTAATGGTTTAAAACTGATATCCCTTTCCACAAATAGATGAAATGTTTGATAAGATTCTAGGATCCTGAGTATTCTTGAAAATTGAACTAAGGTTAGGATATCACCAGGTACATATTTGACCCATAGACATACCTCGTACAACCTATCCTAGTAGGTATGGTCTATATGAGTATCTGGTTATTCCATTCAGTCTCACAAACACAATAGTAGTTTTCATGATGCTGATGAACTGAGTGTTCCATCATTAATTATGACACATCATGTATTGGGTTGGGAGTAGTGCTATTGTAGGGGGATAGAGTTTTGGCATATGAGTATCAGTTTCTAAGGCCATATGAGAGGAATTACCCTATGCATGATGTTGAGCTAGATGTAGTTGTTCATGCTTTTCACTATTGGAGACATTATTTATTAGGAGATCATTTTTTGGTGTATACAAACATGAAAATACTCAAGAATATATTTACTAACTATTATTTGAATATGAAGAAAAAGGTGGGTGGATTACCTACAATATTTTGACTTTAATCTTGAATACATAACTGGTTAATGTAATTTAATGTTCGATGCACTGAGCATGTGGACTCAGATACAGACAGTGCAGTAGGAAAGTAGCGAGTGGCAACTTATGGCGTTATTCTCTAAGATCAATATGGAGGTGGACAACAGTTAGAGATAGACATATATGAAATCCATAGTTGTGACATACACCCTATTAGATAAAGTAATTAATAGGAAGTTATCGAATTCAGAGGGTCTAGTCCTATGGGAGAGTGTGGAAGGTGAGGACCCTCCTACTAGTTGGACCGTAGGTGTTGATGAGATCTTACATATCCATGGATGTGTTTGGGTTCCAGTGGATATGTGTGGGGATATTATGTGGGAGTTTCATGCTTTATCTTGGGCACTACATCCCAGAGTCACAAGATGTACCATGACTTGAATCCTCAATACTAATGGCCAAGTATCAAAAGTGAGGTAGCTAGTTTTTTTACGAGGTGTTACACCTATCAGCATGTGAAGGAGGAATATCAACGACCATCCATGATTTTATAGCAGTCACTTATTCCTAAGTGGATATGATTTGATGCCATAATGGATTACATGATTGGTTTACTAAGGTCGCCTTGAGGTAATGATGTTGCATGGGTTATTGTTAATAGGATCAAAAAGGTTGATCATTTATTGGCAATCAAGGATACCTATGATGTTAATGTTATTGGATGGTTTTATATCCATGAGATAATACAACTTTACGAGTTCTCACGCACTATCATTTCAAATAGGGATTCCCACTTTACATATCATTTCTTATAGAGTTTTCAGAGGTAACTGGGTACATTGGTGCTTCTAGGCACAGTCCACCACCCTCAGACAGATGGACAATCAGAGTGTATGATACAAGTGCTAGAAAACATTATGAAAGAATGTGTCCAAGATTTTGGGGGATCTAGGGAGAGACACATTCATCAAGACGAGTTCTCCCATAATAACAATTATCAGGCAACGATAAAAATTTATCCTTATGAGGCTAAGTACGGTAGGCTATGCCAATCACCATTGTGATGGCTAGAGGCAGGTGAGGTAGCTTTACTGGGACCTTGTCTCATGCAAGATAATTATGAGTAGATCCAGTAGATTCAGAAGCATATGGATACTGCACAATGTTGATAGAAATCTTATGTCGATCACCGTATATGTCCTCTTGAGTTTGAGATCAGGGATCAGGTCTTTTTATGTGTCTCACTAAGGTTGGGACATAGAAGGATCATGATACGAGGTAAGATTTCACCACTATATGTTGGGACATTTGAGATTCTTGAGAGATTAAGATCAGTAGACTATTAGTTTTAGTTACCTCAGAGGTACTGATCCATGCATGACATCTTCCATGTATCAAAACTACACCATTATAATTCAGACCCATCTCACGCTTTTCAACCAGAGGAGGCTGAGCTACAATTTGATGCATCCTTCAAGGAGTTTCTAATTCGTATTGTTTATAGGAGCATGAATGTCATACAAGGCTAGTCAGTTCCTCTAGTACAGGTTCTATGGAAGAAAGACCGCTCACAAGGCGATATTTAGGAGTGGGAGACCGACATACATGCTCAGTAAGGAGTTCTTTCAAATGGTTCGTCACTACCCTTGAGAGGGAAATTCGGGGAAGAATTGCTTTGATGGGTTAAGATTGTATGATCCTATGTTTTTCATGAGGTATGAATCTTTTACATTCTTTTTTGGCTTAGACCTTAAGCTGGGCCATGGGCCGGTTCAGTTGTTTTTGGGAAATAATAGGCAAGAAGTTTTTGTACTAGTTGTTTGCCAATTACACGATGTGTAATTGGATTACAAACTCTGTAATCCGATTTTATAACCAGTAATGGTTTTTCTAGGACCTTTCATGATGTGAAAGGGTTTTACCCCATTAAAGGAAAACCAATAATTACACACCATGTAATGAAATTACTTATCATGTAATTTCCCGACAAAGGTTTTTACAAATAGAGGCAGGGACATCTATTTTTTGGACAGAAGCCTTTTTTCTCTCTTTTGAAGACTATAAACATTCTCGTCTATAATTTCAGAACTATCACCCATTTGGATTCCATTTCTTTCCCTATCAATTTTTTTTTGGAACCACGATGGTAAGATATTGATTCCTTTTTGGCCATTGTTGATTTTTCATAACAACAGTTGCATCGATTGGATTTAGGATATTATGACCTAATTTCTTGTTCTTCATATGTTCTTTAGATTTATTCCCAACCAAGATAAATTATGACTTCATACTAGATGATAAATCCACTAATGAGATAAGGTATGTGTTCTATTCTTTTCTTTTGTCTTTTGATCCTTTATAGAGTTATTGACCATTTTTCTACCCACTGGACTTTTTAGCGTTGGCCCAATTTCAAAGTGTTAATCTGAAATAGATGAGGTTGGACCTGTTGGGGACTCCCTTAGGTTCTTTGAGATACATTTGTGGTTGCTGACCCAGCCTAAGGAAACCCATGGGGTTCACCATGCCTTTACTTTGGTTTTTACCATTGATGAACTACCCATGGGTTGTGACCTCGAGTTTTCCTAGTTTACGGAAGCTCGGTTGTTCTTATGTACGAACAATTTATATTCATAAAAGATATATTGCCTCCATAGATTGTGTTTTTATAACATTCCATTCCTAACATGATTAAATACTTAAATGGAACTTTTCAAATGAATGGGTATACATGTTGGCTATTTTTAGATTGCATAAATAGTTTTGTTGGTAATTGTGATTAATGGGTGGGTTTACCCGTGTGATGTGTTAAAACGAAATTTGTGATAAGTGGGTGGGTATATCCATGTGACATGATAAATTGAAAGTGGAGTACATGAGTGGTTATATTCATGATAAGTAATGGTGTAAATAAGTGGGTATACTCATTGAATTGATTTGAATGTAATTGTTTATATGAGTGGGTAAACTCATATGGTTTGAAATTGATAAAGGCATGGAATGATGGATGATTTAAATAGATTCCATGAATGGATATCTATGGATTTGGAATGCAGTAGTGGACATCTTGGCTAATTATTCACCGTTGGTCTTTCTTCCATGAGATGCCTTAGGATTGGATACCCCTTGGATCCAGATATCTTGGACTCACGTAGGACATGTTGGTACACATGCTCCATGGATTCCAACTAGTGCCTAAGCTATGTTTCCAACGAGATTCTACTGACACTCGAAGAGGATGCATTCGTCTTCATTACCATAGATCCGGCCCTTCGTGATCTATACTTCATTATATGGAATGATTGTGGGATATATGATTGTTGTTGTATGACAAGGTCGTGGGATTTTGATATAGTTTTCTTTATTCGGTAAGGATGTGTGGACATGATATGGATGTTTATGTGGAAAGGCTGTGTTGTTTTTTTATATTTCTTATAGATTCCTTGTTAGGAGACGAAACTTGTTGCAGGGAGCCACAAGAGGTTGTTTAGTATTACTTGTTTGCAGTAGTTATATGCCTTGGCTTTCACACTTACATCACTACTTACACTCACTTGTTTAGCATATTTCATAGTACTTCTTAGAACTATATAGATATTTAGGTGGAAACCTACTGGGATGTTTATCTCACATTCTAATTGGGCCTCCTTGGGGACCCAAACAGATTATATAGTTACAGGTGATAGTAGGGGAATGCTCCTTAAAACTATTTGAGGATCATTGTTTTAGAGTGTGGGGGAATGGGACTAAGATGAGGCTTGTGATGCTACGGGGGAACTTTTCGGTTATTTTGGATTTTAGATAATTGT
The DNA here is from genome assembly GCA_963277665.1 of Viscum album. Classification (NCBI taxonomy): domain Eukaryota; kingdom Viridiplantae; phylum Streptophyta; class Magnoliopsida; order Santalales; family Viscaceae; genus Viscum; species Viscum album. Next base: position 980,360,530 of record OY728148.1, on the reverse strand, counting down.
GTTTTATTATATTTCTATGTAAATATTTTGGATATTTTTTAGATACATGTATCATCTACATCATGGTATATAAGACACGTCTGGCTTGTTTCATATTATTGTCTTTCTTGTCTAGTTTATCTATTTTCTGCTTATTGTATTTGCTTCCACTATTTAATGTGATTGACATCTATTGTGATAAATTATGGAAATGGGGGTATATTCTCCCAAATGACTCACCTAGTCCATATCCTCTAGTCATAATCCTCTGGCATTGGGGATGATGTGCATGAGGCCGTGTATCCATCCGGGCTTGGGGAATAGTTGAGTGACATCTGGGTTCGGGATGTTACATTTGTACAGTGATTCAATGATTTCATTTCAAAATTCATTGATTTCATATGAAGATATAGTATGATGTTGTGCATGTACGTACTATATCACATAAAGGTGTGAATAAAATTCCATAATGTAAAAAAGTAATTCCTTTGGGTGATAAATCTTGTAATGAGATAAATTCAACAAACTAATAAAAAATACTATGAGTGAGAAAATTCATAAAGTGGGATAAAAATTAGAGTGAGAGAAATCCAATTGTTTGAGAGGTTACAGAGATGGTATTTCTTGGTGACTTTTATAGCTTTAGAAATGATAATAAAATTATATATGTGACTTTTAGGGTACGATTTAGTCAAAATATTTTATCTAGCACTACAAAAAAGAGTGGTCTTAGTGAAATTTAATTAATGACAGTTCTAATAATCACTACTAAAAAATTATTAAATATATTTTAAATATAGGGGCAGTTTCAATGAAACCAATGCAAATATTTTTAAAAAATAAATGACCCCACCCCCTCCACCCAATGCCCTAACCCCCTCGCTCCCTTGGTCGTGCCTCTCCATGATGTTGGAGACTAACCCTCTCCCTTGGAAGCGCCTCTCATCAACATCAGCAATCACCCCTCCTTCTCGGCGTCACCTATCCCCAACACTAGTGACCACCCCCACCTCGATCATGACTCTCCTCGGTGCTAGTGACTCCCTACCTCCCCTACCCCGCACTGATCCCTTAGCCACACCTATCCCTGACGTTGATGACCACCCCTCCCCCTTGACCCTGCCCCTCCCCCAACATCGGTGAATGACACTCTCCCTCGATCGCACCTCTCCCCAATTCCAGCGACTGCCCCTCACTCTCGATCACACCTTTCCTCGGTGCTAGTGAATATCCCCCCCCCTCTACCCAACCAATCCATGACACTGGCGACCGCCCCTCCCCCTTGGTTGCACCACTCCCCAATGTAGGTGACTTCCCCTCACCCTCGACCCCACATCTCCCCGACACTGACACCCCTTCTCTATCGACAACATACCTCTCCCCCTTCCCCCACTTCCCCCCAACGGATCACCCCTCTTCCTCAATTATGAAAACCCCTTTTCCCACTATCACATATGATCCTCATGAACCCAACCCCACTTGATACCTAATGATGACCCCACAATGACCCTCACATCCTTGATGGCGATCCCCAACGGTGACCCCTCTCCCCCATTTCTCAGAGAGTTAAATACCCAATCGTACGGTGTAATTTTTTAATATATTATGATTGGTTTTCTATATCATTATGTAGTATATCATATTGTACAATCAAATGATAAATTTTATCACTTAGGAATACTATAAACATAACTATCATTAATGCCTATCTTAAATGAGGATCATGAATCATTTATATGATGAATACTTGTTTGTCTGTGGGGTTATAAATAGTCGGTAACTATATTAATCATTTATCCCTCATGAATCCTTAGTGATTAAGCCTTAGTGAGTTTTGGATAATGGTTGATTAGAGGATAGGAAACCATCGGGTTTTATTGATAATTCAGTAAAGTTTTAGTATGCTTCTTCCACACTGGCATGAGACATTCTAAGTAAGAACATACTGAGTGTACATGTATGTTCACCATGACTTTATATAGTATATTTATATAATTATAAGATAAATTATGTGACCAAGATTAATGGAGTTAATTGATGTCTACATTTAATTGTACTTGTTTGATTAACAATTTATATCTTTATATCTAAATATACAGGGAGAAGAGTGAATGTCCAATACCTATGGATAAAAGACAGATTTCATTACCTCCAAACACACATCATTATGAAAAGAGTTTGAAAAGAAAATATTATGTAATTAAAAAATGATCATTGGATGGTAGAATAAAATGTGTATGTCCTGATTGAAAATTCAAGTGATGGTTAAATATAAATGAAGTATATGATCATTTTATATAGAAACAATTTTCTTCTCAATATGTATGTAGGATATGGCATGGTGAATATATTGTTATGGAAATTGAAAACAAATATAATCCTATAAACAAAACACAAAGTGACCCTCCATAGGGGAATTCAGTTTGAAATTTGATAAATGAAACATTTTTCTTTGCAAGATATAAGTTCCAAGATTTCAATAGATCAAAAAAACCTTCAATTGAATCCTGAGAATTTTAATCCTTCTAATAAGTTCAAAGACCAAAAAAATGAGCTTTATGAATTAGTTGAAGAAGTGCAACAAGAACAGTATGAAGGGTGTGATAAGTATTAAATGTTTTCTTTTCTACCTAAGTTGTATCACATAAATAGTCTCTTTGAAATTATTGACAATGAAATGTACATGATTTTAGAGTTTCGTCATGATGCATTAATGAAGCTATGATCCTTGTATCATTATATGAGATTAATAAAGTCATAAATAAACATGGACTGTATTATACAATGATACATGAATTCCTTAATGATTTCATGGTTTACTAGGGAGAAGATTCCGTCAAAGGAGAATTCATAAGATGTTATAAATGTATATTAAAGTCAATGAACTACAATGATAGTATAAATCAATGCAACCCCAAGAAGAAAAAATAAGAACACTCCTTCATCTTTATTTTATTAATTTCCTCTGATATGATGCCTGAAATGATTATTCATGGCATCTAAGACTACATACAAAATGATGTGACATGATCAAGATATTAATGATGTATTGATGAGACATCCAAAAGATTCAACATCATAGAAAATGGTTGATTCATTATATCTATATTTTTCGGCAAATCTTATGAATTCCCATTTTGGATTGTATTTTGATGATTTTGAACCATTTTTTAATTTAGGTACAAATTATAGAATGTGGACAGTTGTTTTGATCCTTTACAATCAACCTCCATAGATGTGTATGAATAAATAATAATTTGTTATTTCAATGATTATTTCTAGAAATAAAATTCCTAGAAATGGAATTGATGTATACCTTCAACCTCTAATCAAATAATTGTGAGAATTATGAGATAATAGAATGGAAACATATGACGCTTCTATGAGAGAACTATTAAAAATACATGATAATTTAATATAGAAAATTACTAACATTCCTAGATTAGGAAATTTATCTGATTGGAACACTCATACTAGTTTTCCTTGTCTAGTTTGTAATTTTGTTCATCAACGATTACCTCATAGAAGAAAATGATGTTTTATGTGTCATCATTGATTTCTTTATTTCTTTTGATAAATCTAGGTTTTACAGGACACAATTCTATGAATATATTAAACTGAGAAATCCACTAAAAGTGTTATTAGGTTCAGAAATCATTGGACAATTAATGAGTATCATTGAAGAATTTGGAAAATATAATCATTTTATAGAAGGGGAAAAGGGTACAAGGTACAATATTTGAAGCATCTAGAACAAAAAAATAAAGGGTATATTTTTCGAAATTCCATATTAGGATTTTAATTTGATATGTTATAATCCTGGCATAATGAATATTGAGAAATGTTTTTGTGGCAATGTAATTTTGACATTCCTTATTGAGAAGGGTAAATCAAAGTATCACCTTAATGATCATAAGAATTTTGAGTTAATGAATATAAAGCATGATTTTTGGAAAAATGAGAATGGAAAGTATCCTTAGACTATTTTTACAATGAAAAATCAAGATAAAGACATATTCTTTCAAAAGATAACGAATTTAAAAGTGGAAGATGGATATTCAAGTAATATATCAAGATGCATTGACTACAAAAATTGAATGTTACATGGATTGAAATGTCACAACTCATGTATTTTGATGGAAAAGTTTTTTTAATTGGACTTTTTCAATATGTTAACTAAAAAATAAACTATTGGTCATTTTTCAAAGATATATGTAGAAAAAATGTAAATCCAATTGATCTTGATAAACGTCAAGAAAGAATTGTTTTGAAACTTTTTTATTTGTATATGTTATTACCCCCTTCATTATTCACTGTGATGATTCTTTTGATTGTTCATTTAGTTGAAGAAGCTAAACATGGCTGACCAGAACATTATCAATTGATGTATCCAATTGGGAGGTACAATGCTATTATTTTTATTTTCATTAGTGAATTTAATTTTATTAAATTATTGCATAGTTTTTTTATATGATTCTTAGTTTTTTCATTAGGTACATAGGTCATTTGATATCATATATGATGAATAAATTTCAACCAAAAGGCTCTATTACTAAAGGATTCATATCCAAAGAGTGATGACCTTGTATTCAAGGTATTTGGATGGGATTGAGACTATATTCAATCATGTTTAATGTTTTGATGATATCTCCACTAATTAACATTTTGAAAACTAGTTATCAATATTTCCAATTATTGGATAACCAATTGGAAAGGGGTCAAATTTTACACTAAATGTATTAGAGTTTATATAAGCACATAGGTATATACTACTTACTAGTCTCATTACAGATCCATTTATTGAAGAATTGCGATGTCAAAAAAATAAGTGATTAAGGGACAGATCTTGAAATGAGATGGAATGAAAAAAATATGTTAATTAGGAGATTGTCAAATCGATCAACCATCAGGTAAGTATATACTCATATTAATATTATTGACATGTAGTTATTTTTTCTACATTAAAACTAAAACATTATATATATTTTTCTAGATAATGAAGGTTGAAAATCAAGCTGAAATATCAAATGCTTTTTTGTTTTTTTTTGGATCGAGGTCCTCTAAGAATGTCTAAGATATTTGATGCCTACAGTATTCATGGATTTTGGTTTCATACAATTTTTCCGGAAGAAGACTTAAAAACTCAGAATAGTTGTGTATTTACACATACAATGGTGGGATATTATGGAAATTTGGATGATATAATTGAATTAAACTAGAATGGTTAGTTTTTGGATGTCTTATTAAAATGAATGTTGGTTAATATTGATATTTCTATAATGAATGATTCATTACATTTTAATTCTATAAACTTCTATCGATTTATTCATACCAATGATCATGTATAGAATGATCCATTTATCTTGGATTCCTATGTGAAGATAGTTTATTATGGGGATGATGAAATGCATGAAGGTCAGAGTTTTTTTACACATAAAGTAGAGAGACTTATATGATATGAGTGATGAAGATCAATTTGTACCTTGTGACAATGAACCTAATCAACAACAAAACATTGAATAATTTTTTACTGCCAATATTGAAACAATATAACATTCAATAGAGGTTGAAAATGAAGCACTCTTCATAATGGAGTTTTATAATAATTAAGATAATGAAGATGAAGATAATTGAATTTATAAATTGGTAATAAAAATATATTACAATTTCTCAATGATAAGTGGTCCATACATATATACATTGTTCTAGTTTTTTTTGTAAACATTTAATAGTTTTTAATTTTCTATACATTTAATATATCTGATCCAATTTAATTGTAATAATGCTAAGAAAAAATAAATTTCAAAATCATATCTGGTTATCTTCTCGGAGCACACCACAAATACAATCAGCTCCAGTGGAACTGAGTGATTCTGTTGTAATTGAGTCTACCAGCAAGCCAGCCATTCCCAAGATGTTTTTAGAATCCCATCATCCAATTCAACTCCATCTATCTAGAAGTTGGGAATCCCTTCACCTAGTGGATATTGGTGAGTTACTATTACTGGTATGTATGTCATTGTAAAAAAATTGTATATTTTTTTAATTGTTTAATTCATTTTTCAAATGGATAAAAATAAAAATAGAAGATATATAAATATGAACATGAATGTTGTATGAGACCTGAAGAGATTCAATATTATCATTCAATTTGATGAGTTTGGGGTGCCTACTGATGATGTTTCCATAATCTGTGGGAAGATTGTTAGGCAGCTTATTTGTGATACAATGAGCATTCTCATTAATTATAAATATTAGAGGCATATTCCTACAACGTGAAAAATTGAGGTTTTTTATACTTAATTAAAGGTAATTTAATTTAATATTACTTGATATCTAATTAACATGACATGAATACATTTTTGTGATATACTTATACAGTATTATTTTTTTTATAGATGTATTTTCATTTGGATTTCCCATGATCTATTTCACGCCCATGCACTATGAAAAAATTAAGAAAGAAATGTTGAGATTTTAAATGAATATTATGACATGATTTTATTGAAATATCTTTGAGCTCGTGATATGTGTATGAGAAAGTGTGTGAATGAATTTCTCATGTGAAATGGAATTCATTTGTCGATATTAACAGAGATGAATCTCCTAAGGTAATTGCATATTTTAGAGTATCGTAATAACATAAACAAAATAAAATTATAATTTTTATTAATGTTTCTATTTGTTTTGTAGGAATTATTGAATAAAATAATGTGAATCATGAGAAATAATTAATTCATCATATCAATGTGTATTAGAGTTTCTTTGGAAAAATATTACATTTGGTTTGTATTTAATTCATTATTATTTATATCATTATATTATAAGTCAAAATTTTCAAACTTTCTAATATTTTTTATAATGTATAATGAATTAGGTTACTCTATTGGCCATACATAGATGTGGTTTATAGTGCATAGGGAATCTGATGTCAGTATTGTAAATGACCCTACCAAAGATGTATGAGAATGTATTTTTCATTATCATTTCATGTTATTTCATTAATATTAAAAAAATAATGAAAAATATATTATAAAAAAATCCTTAAACCCAATTAGATGGGGCTGGAAACATGTATAAAATGATGCCAATTTAGCACCATTTGATACATCTAGCCAACCCCAATTAATTGGGTTTAAGTCTTATTTGTTGTTATAATTAATTTGTCGATATTTTGTTTTTATAGTAATGAAATAACAACACACAATAATAAAAAATTATTAATTAGATTATATTATGAAGTTCAAATATTTTAAAAAATAATTTTTAATATTTTTGTATTAACATGTTGAAATTCAACAAAAATGGGAAGTTAACCCTTCAAAATCATCATTAGTTTACTCGATTTATGATGTTCCAATTGTTTTAGGGAAGGAGAATCCCAGACATGTATAGGGGATGGGTTCGGGACCTACTCCATCAGTTGTCTTTGGTAGGGATTCATCATCAGTTACTACTACACCTAGTGGGGGTTCGAGTAGCGCTATTGATAGGGAATTACAAGGATAAATTGCAAGGTTGATATGAAAAGTGCGAGAACATGACTCTTATATGAAAACATAGGATCAATGGTGAGAGAAAATGGAAAATGATTTAGTTTTTATATTTCAATGGATTACTAGAACGATTCCCAAGTAAATTTCTACCCTTATAGCTTATCCTATCAAGGTAAATTCTAATTTTCATAGATCATTCACACATTTTCAAATAATGCATAAAACTTCCTTAAATAAAACTAAAATTGAACTTTTATATTGAAAACATGCACTTCGAGTCATACCGACAACATCTTGTGCAGGATTGATGTTTGTTTGATTCCTACACATAAAAAATTAATTATATATTTTATCCTTAACTTTGAAAATAATTCAAGATCTTTTTTCTCAGTATTGACATAGTGAATAGTTTGTAATGGTACCAAAGCCTTTAAAAACATGTCTGTGTGGGGGAGCGGGGGGGGGGGGGGGGTCAAAATCTGAATTAGATTCCATATCAACATAAAATCAGAGGAACATGACTTTGGATTGATTTATGAAATGTAGTAATAGATGACACATCATTTCGAGTTATAGTTTACCTGAGATGCATGTAAATGTATATTTAGTGTTTTAAACCACCAAAACATGTGTGTAATGGTTTAAACCATAGAAAACGATATTATATTGACATGAAATAATGAGAAAACCACCATTGAATTATTTTTGACATGTACTCATATAAAAATTATCAATTATACTTGTGGTGCAGTCAAAATGCCTTAGTAAATAGTTTTAAAGGTACTCCATCCTTTAAAAATGCATGAGAGGTGTCAAAACTAGAAAAATGATGTTCACTTTCCATGATAATTGAAGAAAATAACCGTGGATATTTTTTGAAATGTAAGAACCAACAACATGTTATTCTAGGTTACAATTTTCAAGGGATTCCTGTAAATGCATTTTTAGTGTTTTAAACTACTAAAACATCTGTAAAATTTTACAAACGAAAGAAAAAACACTCCCATTGTCATGAAATCATAATAAAACAACCATTTAATTATTTTTGACATATAATCATAGATAAAAATTCATTCTAATGTGCGTTGTTGTTGGAATGACTTAGTAAATAAATTTCAAAGGAATCACAGCCTTTAAAAATGTGTGTCGGTGTGTCACAACTACGAAAATTTCATCATATATCCATAAAAACATATTGAAAAAAAAATGTTTCTTCATTTTTGAAATGTAAGACACGACGATATGTCACAATGTGTTAATTTTTTTGTGAATGTTCATAAGTGGGTTTTTAGTGTTATAAACCAAATAAACATGCATGTAACAATCAAAACAATAGAAAAAGACCTCAGATTGACCTGAAGTCATGAAAAAACCATTGTTTAGTTATTTCTGATGTGTATTCATGGATAACACATCAATCTGATATGCAGTTTTGTTGTAATGGATGGTAAACTATTTTTAAATCTATTAAAAGATGAGATGTCATTTTGAGTTATGGTTTTATTTGAATTCCCATAAATTCAATTTTAGTATTTAAAAACACTACAACATGGAACAGTCAAAGACATAGAAAAAAACATCATATTTATGTCAAATAATGGGACAAACACCATTGTTTTATTATTGAAGTGTATGCATAATGTCAATCCAATGTGAAATGTGGTTAGAATGGTTTGGTAAATTGTTTTTAAATGTACCAAAGCCTTTAAAAACTTGTTTTGTGGGGTCAAAACCATGAAAATGTTGTCATATTTCCATGAAATCATAAAAAAATTACCATAGATTTATTTTTGAAATGTAGGAACCAACATAACATCATTTTAAGTTATGGTTTTCCTAGGATGTCTTTCAATGGATTTTTAGCGTTTAAAAACACATAAATGTGTGTGTAATGGTAAGAACCATAGAAAATTAATCCATATTGTCATGAAATCATGGGAAACCGACTGTTGAGTTATTTTTGATGTATACAGATTGACAACATGTCAATCCGACAAGTGGTGTGGTCAGAATGGCTTAATAAATAATTTTTAAAAGTATCGAAGACTTTAAAAACATGTGATGGTGGGTCAAACCTAGGGAAAAATCATTGAATTACCAGGAAATCAAAGTAAAACAACTATTTATTGATTTTTGAAATGTAATAACTAACAACACATCATTTCAAGTTACGGTTTTTCTAGGATACCTGTAAACACGTTTTTAGTGTTTTAAAACACTAAAACATTCATGTAATGGTCAAAACCATAGAAAAAGATCTCAAATTGACATGAAATAATGGTATATCTATATTTTAGATATTTTATATGTTTATACATAGGAAAAAATCAATATGACATGTAGTGTGATCAGAATGGATTGGTAAATAGTTTTTAAAGGTACTAAAAGCTTTAAAGACATGCATTAGGGGGTCAAAACCAAGAAAATATCATCTAATTTCAATGAAATCATAGTAAAATGACCAAATAATTATTTTTTAAATTTAATACTTGATGACCCATCATTTTTACTTACGATTTTCCTATGATTTTTATAACATTTTTCTAGTGTTTTAAAAATCTAAAATACACGTGTAATAGTCAAAACCATAGTAAAAGACTACATATTGATGTTAAATCATGTTAAAACCACCGTTAAGTTATTTTGGACATGTAATTGTAGAAACAATCTCAATCTGATGTGTTTTGTGGTCAAAATGGATCGATAAATAGTTTTTAAATGTATCGATGCCTTTAAAAATTTGTATTGGGGGGTCAATACTAGGTAAACATAATCAGATTACCATAAAATCAAAGGAAAATGACCATATATTTATTTTTTAAATTTAAGAATCAAAGAAATGTCATTTCGAGTTATTTTTTTCTTAGGATGCCAATAAATATGTTTTTAGTCTTTTAAAACACATAAATGTGTATGTTTCAATCAATCCTATAGAAAACAACCTCAAAATAATGTGAAATCAAGGGAAAACACCATTGTGTATTTTTTTTTGATTTTTATGTGTGGAAAACACATCAATTTGACATGTAGTGTGGTCACAATGGCTCAGTAAATAGTTTTAAAAGGTATAGAAGCCTTTCAAAGCTTGCATCGGGGGGTTAAGACTTGGAAAACATCATCAGATTGCATTGAAATTAATGGATAATGACTATAGAATGGTTTTTGAAATGTATGAATTTACTACACATCATTCAGATTTATGGTTTTCCTAGGATTCCCATAAAAATATTTTTAGTGTTTTAAAACACAAAAACATGCGTTTAATTGTAAAAACCATAGAAACCCCCTCATATATACATGAAACCACGGAACAACCACCATTGATTTAGTTTTTAAATATAGAATATTATTTTATATCAAATTTTTTAAAATAATATTAAGTAAAATGTAAGCACATTGCACATCGATTTAAAAATATATTAGAATTTTATATACTTATCCCTTTTTAGTTTCAAGTGTGGAATCATATTTTTAATAAGAAAATTTATGTTTTAAAAGTGAATTTCATGGTATATTATTTGTTTTATGTTAAAATGTATTCTGTTTGATTAACAAAATAACTAATTTTATGTGAAACATTATAAATATATTCCATTTCTTTTCACTTTTGCATTTTTTTCTTAAATGTTAGGGTTTTTATTGTAGGTGATAGATGTTAACCAAAGGAAAGTGGATGACCATTCGATTTAAGACATTATTTATAATGCAGTGGTGATGGTTCTTAGTGTCTTTGGTATATTTAAATTTTATCAATGATTATATTTTAATTCTAATTTATTATGTTTAGTTTTAATTTCTGTATTTTTTATTACAATTGATGAGATTATGTTGTATGTTTCAATTGATGAGCTGATGTGGAGGTATAAGGATGAAAGATACGTCATGTGGTCGGAATGTATTGGGCATCGGTTGTTGTTGGACATATTTTATATGTATATATGGATAATTGAGCTATGGGTTGACTGAGGTAATTAGTTGACTGAGGTTATGATGACTATGAATGTATATGTGAGGAGCTTGACTGTCAAATTTATAATTAATTTATTTAATTTCATAAAAAATGATTACCTTATTTTAGGAATATTTTTTCATTAATTAGGTTAATCATTTGAAAAGACCCTTTCAAATTGCCTTCATTGCGCTATGAGGATCCAAAAATAGAATCCCTCTAGGGAAAATCCACACATGCCCCATTGATATCCGATAAATGATAAACGATCTATATGTGCAAGTTTGGGAAAATTGACTTCCTTTGTTCATTCATGATCACTCATTCTTTAATCTTGAATAAATCTCTCAAACATTTATATTTCTTGACAGGGAGAGTGATAGAGGAGTTAAAAGAAAATTCATTATTGGAAACAATGATCTATTTTCAATTTCCTTCACAATAGCCATAAAAGGATATTTATTGAGGTAGATTTTAGGTTAGGATATTTTTTTATTTCATTCTAGACCTTAAAAATACTAAAACCTTTAATAAACGTCAGTCCATATAATAATAATATTGTTATTATTATTCTATGGTACACTCGAACTTGAGAATCAAAAAATATTATCTAACCATCTTTTTAATTAATATTATTTATTTGACATGGTCTTAGTCTCTTCAAACTGTTCTTTTATTTAATTAAAACATAAAAAAATATTTAATTTAAATATTTTATTAATAAATATATATTTGTGATCAATAAAACATGAATAAAATTATACCTCATTAATTATAATAATATTTATTCAATTAATTAAATTCAAATTGTATTTAATCAAGATCATCAGAAACATTTAGTGTTGGACCATTTAGGATTCTTTCTAATTGGCATCAAGAGAGATTTCCTAAAGTCAAAAATTACAATCTTAAAATGATTCATGGCACCCAAGAGAAATAACTTAAATTTGAAATTATTAAAACCAAAAATTAACACATACTATATAAAATAATCCCTTTATCATAATATATCATCAAGTAGGTTACACAACTATGTCACCAACCTATTTCCATGGTATATCTTTCATTAAATATCTAATATAAACACATCGTTACACCATGTACAAGGAATTTAATGGATTGGTTCTATTTTAATCAAAATTGATGAGATATAAGCTTCCATAAATATAGAAGTTATAAATCATTCTTTATTTTATTCATTAATGACAAGGGAGTCGTGACAAGAACAATGTAACCTAATGTACCATGAGTATATGTCGTTATGGTTTTCATCATAAAATCGAAGTGCATGAGTTATAAAATTCATTAATGATAATTTTAAAGTCCATGTACAGTTACACATGCACGCATATAGGAATATATGATGCCACCAAAACATGTGGAATTCCTACCAGTGAATAGAAGAACATTCTTTAAGAATGTCATCATAACACTTCAATGTTCTCAATATAACAGAGAACTGATATGACCTTGTCAATGTGACATATACTATAGGACATTATTACATTACAGTCTTACAGAACAATCGACAATATGTAATAATATGTTTTATTAATATTCTATATATCGAACATACTTGTAATTAATGTACAAATAGCTAATCCTAGGACACTGAATCCAAGAAACTCCCATGAGGACTAGATCTAACTACCTACAACTTTTAGTCCAATTGAACTCACTTAATAATATTATTTATGGTGATTCAATATTTTAATCAAGGGGTATGATATATTTTCTTCTTAGGAAATACTGCTCACTAAAACCTCACCTCTATTAAAAAAATACCTCAAGAGATGATACTTCCAAAGTACATGCTTCGTCCGTTGATGTGTACATGGCTCTTTTACGGGAGACACAACTATAATATTATCACAATAGAGTGTAATATGATATTTAATATTATATACCAATTAATGATCTTAGATGATTTTTTTCATCCATAATTATTATTTAGCTACCACAGAAGTCACAATATACTTGGACTCTACTGTAAAATCTATGACCACAGCCTTTTTTGAGCTCTTCCAGCTCACAATACCTCCATTGAAAGGGAATATCTATCTAATTTGTGACTTCATGTCATCTTGATATGTTTTAAATCTATAATATTCATATATTTTGATGACTGGTTCCCCATCTTCTCTATAATCTAGGAACATATTGTCAGTACACTTCAAATAATTAAAGATAATCTTGACTGCCATCCAATAGAGGTTAAATCTTTCATCTTGATATCTTGATACTACAATTGATGCGTATGAAACATCTATCCTAGTACATATCATAATATAAATGAATGACCCAATCAATGATGCATATTAAATCCTTCCCATTCCATTTATTTCCCCATGTATCTGATAAAAACATTTTCCCGGAAGGATGAATGCCTTGTGACATTGGAAACAATCACCTCTTAAAATTTTCCATACCAAATCACTTAAGTATATTATCAATGTATGTACTTTCACTTAGACTGAGAAACTTCTGGGATCTATCATGATAGTTCAAGATTAAAAATATATATGATGTCTCTCCCAAGCCCTCTATAGAGAATCATTTATTCAACCACATCGTAAAAAATTTTAAGAATGTTATTTGATTTCCTATAAGTAATATGTCATGAACATATAATATTAAGAAAATGAATGCAATCCCACTATATTTTTTGTAGACACAAAGATAACACTCATTCTTTATGAAACCACATTCTATTATAGATTCAGGAAAATGAATCTTCCTTATACTAGATACTAGATTTAATCCATAAATGGATTATTTTTTTAATTTGTGTATATTTTCATCCTTTGTAGTCACAAACCCTTCAGGTTGTTTTATATCAACATCTTCCTGATGGTTCCCATTACGTAAGGTAGTTTTGACATGCATTTCTCAAATCTCACAGTCACAGTAAGCCTCAATGTCAAGTATAATTCTGATGGATCTCAAAATTACAACTGGTGAAAGGGTTTTATCTCAGTTAATCTCTTGATTCTATTTCAATCCTTTTACAAATATTCTTACCTTATAGGTACTGACTATTCCTTCAATGTCTAGTTTCTTATTGAATACCCACTCGCGACCAATGGGTTTTAGATCCATTGTAGGATCTTCCAAAATACAGACTTGATTTTAGTAGATGGAATCCATTTTATAATTGATGGATTATTTTCACATGGAAACATCTATTCCACGTACTGATTCCTTTTAGGTTATAGGATCATTATTATAAACTAATAATTAATCACCATCCTAGGTGACAAGAAAACCATACCATTTTGGTTCTATATCCTCTCTTGTACTCCCACACATTACTTATGTCTCTAGAATAGTTTCTTATTTGATGGGGATTTATAGAACCTGTTCCTATGATAAGTCTTATGTACCTTGAGTTAAAACATCAACTAATTCTATTTCCATCCCACTATCACATTAAGAGATGTTTCCCTATTAATAAATATTGAATTTCAAACCACTATAACATTCATTCTACATGTTCATATTGGAAATATCCCATTGTTTCTGTGAGTTATCCTATAAAGTCACATTCTACACCTCAAAGATAATTTTTCATCCTAAAATAGGCCTTAAAAACACTTTCCAAACCAAAATATGAATGTATGACAACATAGGGTTCTTTCTATTTCATAAATGGTATGGTATATAAAGTAACCATCATGATTGTTTTTAAAAGTTTTGTATTTGAGGAAAACTAATATTTTTAAAAATAAAAGTTTTTGAAAAACGGGTTAATGTTTCTAAATTTTCAAAGCTAAACATAAATAGGGAAAAAAGTTTTGTTTTAAAGAAAGTTGTTTTATGGATACAGATGATCAGACTGAGCTGTACCAAACACAATGTTTCATAAGGTGTAGTACCAATCAGATAAGTTTTTAGAATAATAATTTTTTTCATCAGACACATCATTGGTCTTATGTCCATTAGCACAAAGTTCAAGTTTTATCCAACTCAGTATTGGTTATAAATTCAAAATTTTGTTGAAGGGTTTGAAGGATGATAGTGATGTTAGGAGTTAGAATATTTTAACCTATCTAACCTTCATCCAGTCGATGATTTTCTATTTTTTATTTCTCAAATATCATAAATTGTCTATAACAATTGTTATACAATACTTATGAAGAAAATGGGAGAATATGTGAAACCATTCATATTCTGTTTTGGTTGAAAGGAAACAAGGTTTTGAATGTAATAGAAGTCATAATAATTTCCTATGCAAGTCAGAAGGTTCTTTTCCAATCTGGAAGTTAACATAAATCATGAAAAATCTCATGATAAAAGATTTTGAATAAATGGAGGAACCATAATGATTTTCTTAGTTATAGGAATAAAGAAAAAGTTTTCATCTGATCTAGAAGTACCGAGCACAGATGTTTTTAGAAGAATTAATGAGTTCTAGCTAGTGAGGTTTGAAAAATTTCGAAGTTGCAGAATGCAGTTTCCATCGTAATGAGAATTCCATCGTTATTAGGATTCTATTAGACTAAAGCTAAGGTTGTTCCATCAGACTAACTATGAGGATTAAATTCAATTAGACTGAATCTGAGGAGGAATGTCAATCATAATGACTTTGAGAAGTAAATTCAATCAAGATTGACTTTGAGAACAAAATGTCAATTAGACTAACTCTAAGAAAAAATTCAACCAGACTAACTCTGATGAGGAAAGTCAATTCAGAATGAGATGAGGATGTTCCATCATAATGGGTTGAGGAAGTTCCATCCTAATGATCTATGTAAGCTACATCATAATGAGCTAATGAAGTTCTATCATACTGATGAAAATTTTGGATGTCTGATAATAATAATTTAAAATAATACTCAATATGATTTCAACATATTTGTGAAGAGTTTACATTGTCAAAATTCAAATTCAAATATGCATTGATCATGAAGTTTTTTAATTTATTTAATTAGGAAAAGTTTTCAAGTTTCCTACCTTTTTCTTTCTAGGATTCCTATTAATAGAAGCACAATACATTTGTTTTTTACATATTTTTTATGTGATTGGAATAGGTGTAGCACTATAGAATTCATGTCAAAGTTATCTTTTTGGTCTGAGACCTCATTAAAAGGTTTTACAGCTTAATGTTTTGTTTACCAGACTAAGGAATATCTAACTAAGAATCTGAGAAGAGCATGAGTAATATATATTGAGAATGAGTTCATCGTAATGGTTCCATTAGACTAAATTCATCAGACTAAGTCCGCTGAAACCATCCCTTTCGGAATGAGAGAATCAGGCCATGCCACATTGGACTGAGTATTCCAGATAGGGAATTTTTGGAGAAGTTTCAAGAAAGCCTTTATTATTTTATAATGGCTCAATTGTTTGTAATGAAATATGTATGGTGATCAGAGTTAGTATAATAATTTATACTGAGACATAGATGCTATCTAGGGGGAGTTGACATGCGTTGTATTCAATTATTAAATATAGAGAGTTTATATAGACCCACAAGAGTGGCTATGTAAAGGATGTAGGTTCTCACAATGAGGAAAAACCTTTTAAATCATACATGATTTACTTTATTTCCTACATTTTCATTCATAGGTATTTACTTAAAGAAAATAAGGATATAAACTTTAACAGGTTTCAAGGGTTATTTTTTTTAAAAGTATTGCAACATATAAAAGTGACCAACTGATTCAACTCCCTTATAAGTTGTTATTTAATCCCTTGAAACTTTAATTTTTATCATAGGTAAGGTTCCCTTATTTAATGCTTGTCATGAATAATATCAATTCTATCAATATTATAAAAAATACTACATTTGATGGAAAAAATTATTATGGATGGGAAAATTAGATGATTCATTATCACCTATATTTTGGCCTAGATGTTGTTGATGCTACAATTTTTTTTACACATATTAAGAAAGATTCTCCTATGTCGTTTAATAATAAATTAAATATAGATGTTGACAGAAATGATAGAAATTCTATTCATATGTCCTTATTAGAAACTGTTTATATGGAGGTGATGGGTTTCAAAACCTCAAAGAGAATGTGGGATAAGCTGGAAAGTATATTAAATGGGAATACTAAAGTGAAGGAAGAAAAGTTAGAAATTTGGAATAGTATGTATGAAGACATATGAATGGGAGATAAAGAATCCATTTATGAATACTTCATGAGAGTAAATGAAATTTTTTGTGTAAGATCCCGACATTTCCTGAAGATGACTCGAGATTAATATCAGGTATTTATTTTTTTCTTGTATTAGAATACATGGGTTGGGTTTTACCTTGGGGTTTGTATGTGAGAAAATTTGAGAAAATTGGAAGGGAGAAGAGAACTTTGTCGTTGGCGCATGGTTTTCCCTAACAATGTTCCCCAACCCAACAAAATGTGCAACACTGGACATAGGAAATTCACAGTTATCTCAGAGTTTTTAAAACCATACACCCTCTTAGGAGAAACAGTGAACCCCAATAATAGAGGCACGTGGTTGGGCTCATAGTTGGGGGAAACCATGCACCCCTGCCCAACTAACCATGCACGACCTTTTAAATAACCCCAAAATTATTTTTTTAATCACTCAAACCCCCATTTTTACTTTTATTCAACCCCTATTCGACCCTATATAATATTTCATGATTTGGTAGCCTCATATATGGATTTAATGTCTTCATGACCTCCATTGTTTTTGATTCAAATACTATATCACATATATGGACCCTTCTTAGTAAGAGGATCTCATCACACTTGGTTTCTCATTCCTTCTCCTTTCTTATCCTATTTTAGATAGGGTGTGTTATTATTATTTTTATTAGATATATACCTTGTTTTTTTCTAGATATATTATTTTATATATATATGTATATTTAAGATATCTTTATTTGTTCACTCTAGATTTAGGGTTTTAGATTCATATCTTGTTATGTGACGTTGTGCTGCTCAAATTTTGGGGATTTCTATTGGACGACCGCTTGTCAACGAATTAAGTTAGTTGGTCTATAATCCAAATCCCAAAGTCATTATTAAAATTATGTATATGTTATTTTATAATTTCTATTAGATTTTTGAAAATTGTATTCTTGACTGAATTAATTAATTTGGTGAATTAATTAATTAAGGAAATGTGAAATTGGGGATTTTGGAAATTATAGATTGATATAATTAATTTTAGAATTAATTGTGAGATATTGATATTGGTGGATTGAAATATTTAATTTTGTGATAGATTATGATATATTGAGCTTGTGATTGAGATAATTAATTGTGGAATTAATTAGGGAATTTTGAGTTTGTAGATATTGATTAATTAATTGAAGAATTAATACATTTGATTGATGTACTCAATTAATTGGGGATTTAATTAAGGGTATTTATGTGATAAAATAATATTTGAATACTAATGAAATGTTTGGGGTTAGTTAATTGTTTAATTGACTAATATAATTTATGTTATTAATTAATTGTAGAGTTAATTAATTTACATGATGTGGTTAATTGATTTTGGAATTAATTAATGTTATTTATGTGATTAGTTAATTATTGAATTAAATAATGGAATATTTTTGTTTAAATAATTGTTAAATTAGTAATGTAATTTATTTGGATGTTTAAATGTTGAATTAATTATGTGTTATGAATGCTAACATGGAAATTTAGTTTATAATTAAATAATGGGAACATTTTTATTATAAGGTGTAAGTTATGAATAGTAACATGGTTATTTAAATGTTAAATAAAGAATGAGAACATGATCATTATAATGTGTAATGTATGAATGATAACATGGTCATTTAGCTATGAATTAAATAATGGGAACATGGTCATTCTATTGTGTGATGTATGAATGGTAACATGGGAATTCAAGTTTAAATTAAATAATGGTATCAATGACATTATGAGATAAGATATTCATTAGACATACATCAGGACCAGGTACGAGACAAAGTAAGTATTCAATTATACAAATGGAATTATGAGATATAAATCCATTAGTCAAACTTCAGGCGTTAGAATGATCCAAAGAAAGCATTATGGTACGTGTGTCTATAAGAGTTCGTGGGTTTATGTTGTTAAATACTGATTAATTGATAATGTGATAAATATTTACTTATGAATTGTAATTATGTATTTATACAACTGCATACACTTTCTATTAACTATATATTGTTTTATACACAGTTGGTGGTGGCCAACTGAGCTGTACTCACACCCTACTCGGGCTGCCGTATTGGTACTCAAAAAGACATTGTGTTTTCTGGATATGTTAAGGGAAAAAGCTCATTATCATATGGATGATATGGGATAGAGCATGGATGGGGGAACTAGAAATGATTCAGGACCCAATTAGGGATGTCATCAGTGTTTTTTTTTTAATTTTAGTCACTTGACACATACATTGGCATTACATATTTTCTTCTTTAGTTTTGATATTGTATTTCCACATTTAGCCATCTCGTGATACCAGTTATTTCAGGTTATAATTACATGTTATTTAGTTATTTCTTCTTATTTTATTCTATTTTATTTAATCAGATAAATGGGTGGTATAGTCTCCCCATTATCAATATTTCAGACCCTCACTATTATTCGGTATCCTCTAGAATACGGGGAGGCACACCTGGGGTCATGTGACTGACCGACTCGAGGCACCGATGTCTGGCACCTGGGTCAGGACATTACAATGTTGTATTATAGTCCATTTTTATTTTCATTATAATTTTTTATTACTATTTGGTAATGGTAGACATGAATCTTGAAAGCTTCATGCCTTGGATATGATCTCATGCATGGGAGTAGCTAACCCATGTTTGGGGGAGAACCCAAGTACCCAGGGTGGGATTGTTGTTATTCCTATTTGCTATTACAGTTGAATATTTTTTCAACTTGGGTGACACACTTGTTGTGTGTTTTGATTATTGATGTTAATTTTTTCTATGTTTGGACTCGTGGACCAGTATGGAAAAAGATTCGAGTTACATGCATCATTCTAGGAACTTAGTTTTATTGTGACATGCATCATTTTAGGCACACATAGAAAAATGGTTTATGTGTAAGTTATTGTACTTGAACTATTTTTCCTTGCTTGTGAAATTTAAATTCAAATGTCACCTAACTTGAAAATGTGAAAGATTGTATAATGATGTAAAATGTGAACAAATGGGTGTCTAAATTAGAATCTTGAATAATTAGAATATGTTTACCCTTGTTATAAAGGACCAAGGATTAATATTATTAAGGGTAGTGATAACAACTCAGTTTGGACTATGTGGTAGGGTTTGGGGAAATGACTTATTGTGGAATATTATATTTTACCTTAAATGTGTTAATTTTGTAAAAGGTGTCCTAAGGTACCTATTTGTAATGGTATAGATATTTTTCTATGACAATGATTATTCAGGGGATATGATGAAGATATGGCTAGAGATGATCTACCAGTAATAGGAACTAAGGTACCAATTGTGTCAGGTGAGGAATTCATGGAGCAGTTCCATGAGAATATTTCCCACATCATGAAATGCATGGGAAGAGATGTAGGGTGGGTTGTGAAGTGTATGTTTGATCTAAAAATGGAGTTAAAAATTCAACACCCTCCCGCTTATATTGGAGAGGGTGGACCTGAAACAGATGATTTTTGGGTTGAGTCCAACGAGACTATATCTAACCACTTTGAGACTCCTGTAGAGATGATGGTCATGTTGGCTTCATACATGATATGAGGATCAGTGAATCACTATTGGTATGTTTAGGCGTGGACTATATAAGATAATGTTATGTTATGGAAGGAATTGTTGGATAATTTTCTAGAGAACGTCTATCCAGAGATACTGAGGTAGGAGAGAGTAGCTGAGTTCATGAGGATGATTTGGGTGAGTTTTTATGTGGTGACTATGTTGGAAAATTTACACATTTGCAACACTTTTCTCCAGAAATGGCAGTGGATGAGATAACTATAGCGAGCAATTTTAATGATGGGGTTAAATGTGAGATTAAGTCCCATGTTAACCATTTTTAGTTAAAGGAGTTTGCTGAGGTGGTTGATAAGGATATCATATATATGGGTAACCTCAAGAGGCTTTTAGTTTTAGAAAGGTGGTTCCATTTGGATGATTAGAAGGTACAACTTCTGAGAGTATGATGAATTGCTATGAAAACATCAACAAGGGAAGTAGGAAACAGATAATCTACAAAGAGGGAGAAATTAAATAGGACCTTAATCGAGAGATATATCACTCGTGTGATAGATTTGGAAAATTTTGAAGATTGTTTTCTCAAACACCAATATAGTTACAGTATTGCAGAAAGATGGGACATCTACAAAAGTTCTACAAGACCTAGCGCTAGATGAGTAGTAAGGGTATAGCTAGTCCGAATCAATGTGTAGGAAAGAGATATTCTGCACCATATCAGTCTTGCATCTGGAGTTCTACTGGACAAGGTGGTAAAGGTAGTGTATGTGGAGCTTTGGGTTAAGAGCTCTCATATTAGTAGAGTAGTGTAGAAAAAGGGACTTAGACTGCATCACTGAGAAGTGGTGTAAGGCTATTTCATTCTATTCACCCTACACTTGTGGATATCAGGGCTTGGCCATTGACAGTGAGAGGTACTGTTTTTATAGCTTCTATGATATCTAGTGCCTTATTTTATATCGGTTCCTATCATTCTTTTATTTCTACAAAACTTATTAATGGTTTGAGCCTAGTGATGGAGTTCGTGAGTGTGGTGTTTATGACAAACACAACTCATGGAGTTCGGTCAAGAGACATTTTTTTTGTGCAAGGGGTGTTCTCTTGAGGTTGAGTAGTATCGATTTCTATGGGATCTTTATATCATAGACATGTCCGGCATTAAACTAATTATGGGTATAGACTGGTTAGTATCATATTGTCCCCACATTGATTTTTACCATAAGAGAGTGAACATTACGTCTCCTAAGGGTTACAAATATATTCAATGTGGAGAGTTGGATATCGAGGCGTTCTGAGTATGGCCAATTAGTCATCAAATATGAGAGATCACAACCTCGGTTTCTAGTTTATTTCTGAATGATGAAGGTGTAAATTGAGATATCTTTCCACACATAGTGGATTGGTTTTAAAATGTGTTTACATAATATATATCATAGATTCCACCTGAGAATGATGTGGAATTTAGCATTGAGCTCATACAAGGGGAAGAGATGATTTCTATTCCACCATATAAAATCGAACTAAAAGATATTCAAGATCTCAAGAATCAGATGGAGAAGTTAGAGGATAAGGTATTTATTTACACGAGTATGTCGCCTTGGGGTTCACTAGTGTTGTTTGCAAAGAAGGATGATAAGAGTTTATGCTTATGTGATGATTACCGAAAGTTGAACCAGATGACTGTGAAGAACTAGTATCCTCTCCCCTGTATTGATGTGCTATTTGACTAGTTGAAAGGAGCTTGTGTGTTCTCAAAGATTGACTTGAGATTAGGGTATCATAAACTGAATGTTTATACTTATGATATATCAAGGGTTGAATTTATAAGAAGGTACGGACTATATGATTTCATCATAATATTTCTTGGGTTGACAGACACACCAGTAATGTTTATAGACTTAATGAACAAAATCTTTAATCTGTACCTAGATCGGTTTTTGGTAGTGTTTGTGGAAGGCATCTTGGTGCACTCCAAGACACATGATTATTATGACCAACATCTTGATATCATCCTAAGTAAACTAAGAAAGAATTGTCTATACATCAAGATATCTATGTACAATTTTTTGGATCGATTAGGTACACTTCTTGGGTAGCATCATCTCGGAGGAATGTGTGTTGGTAAATCTAGAGAATGTTCAGATAGTTGTTTCTTGAGAGCATCCCAAGAACATGTTTGATATACATAGATTTCAAGTATTTTCTAAATATTAATATAGGTTCATTCAGGACATTTACCAATTGGAAACATTGCTGATGGACTTGACCAAAAAATGGATAATGTTTTATTGGACATAATATTGTGATAATTATTTATAGGAAATGAAGAATATCTTTCCATTAGTACCAATATTGATAATACCTGAGAAAATTGAGAAGTACACGGTGTACTGTGACACTTTTGGGATTTTAATTGGAGTTGTGTTGATGCAAGGAGATCAATTTCTTGTTTATGGGTCTTTGAAGATGAGGCCCCATGAACTGAACTACCCTACATATGACCTCATTTTGTATATAATGGATTATATTTTAAAGTGTTGGGGACATTAGCGATTGGGAAATTTGTTTACTGTGTATATTGATCACAAGATATTAAAGTACATATTTTCACTGTGAGACTGGAATCTTCTATAACAGAGACGGGTTGAGTATATGCAACCATTAAATTTTGAGCCAAAATATATGCCTGGAAAGGGGATCATTGGTGATGATGCTTTGAGTAGGAATACTCAAACTCATGTGGTTTAAGAGTCTAGTGCTTAGTGGAAGATGATGGATTTATTGGATGAGATAGACATTGTGGTTTAGGAGAGTTAGGATTAGATGACCCTTTTAATAGTTTCATTGGGGTATTCATTTTTTAGATAGATCTAAGATAGAAATCATGTGGATTAATAATGTTTTACCTTGAGGGAAAACCGTGAAGGTGGGAAGTCACCTTCTGATTGGAACATAGATGAGGATGAGGTCATCTATGTCAGGAATCAGGATTTCGTACATAAAAGAATGTGAGACAAGATGCTTTGTTTGTTTCATGCCTCGATGTGGGTGGTACATCCAGGTGTGACCAAAATGCACTGTGAACTACAAAGATAGTATTTATGGTTTGAAATGAAAAAGAAAATATATAGGTTTGTGACACGATGCTACATCTATCAATAGGTTAAGGCCAAGAATTAATGACCTATATTTTTAATACATTCATTGGCCATTATAGAGTGGAAGTGGAACAAAGTGACCATGTACTTTGTGGTGGTTCTCCTGATGATTCCATAGAAGAATAAATCTATTTTGGTTATTGTGGATAGACTAAAAAGGTAGTGAATTTATTGAATATATTGGTGAAATTCTCATTGGATCAGTTGGGATATTTGTATGTTTGGATGATAGTCTGTCTACACGAGGTCCCACAGAATATTGTTTCAGACTGAAACATGTGTTTTACTTCAATATTATTATATAGATTGCAGAAGGTGCTTGGTATGTAGGTTTTATTGAGTATGAATTTCCACCCACTGACAGAAGGGTAGCTATAGAATACTATACAAGTGTTTGAGGATATGTTGTGAGCTTGTGTTCTAAACTTTGGTGTGTCTTGGGAGAATCAACTATCACTAGTGGAGTTCACCCATACCAATAGTTAAGGGGAAACTATATAGATAGAACTATATGCGGCTCTTTATAGTAAGCCACAAAGACCTCCTCTAGTCTGGTTGGATGTAAGTGCGTCTAAGTAGTTGGGACCAAGTCTCATGTAGGACACATTAGAGCATGTATAGTTGATTAAGAAATATATGGATATGACTGAAAGTAGATAGAAGTCATATGCTGATAGAAATAAATTACACCTAGAGTTTATAGAGGCTGATATTGTATTAATTTGGGTGTTTCCTATATTCAATCGCTATAGAATGCAGAGACTGGGCATGTGGGAACCCAAGTTCGTTGGACCGTTGGAGGGGGTGGAGAGAATCAGGCTAGTGGCATACTAATTGGATCTTCCACAGAGATACAACGCTATGTATGATGTTTTATAATTGTAAAAACTAGGTTGGTATCACCCCAGCCATTATAATGTGATCGATATGGATGATGTTGAGATTGAGATAGATTTTTCCTTTGAAGAGAATCTAATACGTGTGTTGAATCGCAGAGAGAATGTGTTGCACGGAAAGACCATGAATATAGTTTGTGTATTGTGGAAACATGGGAATGTGTGGGAGGAGACATGGGAAAGGAAAGAAGATATGTGGGATCATTTTACTAATCTTTTTGACTCATAATCTTAGAGTTTCTTGGTAGTGAAGAACAAGGATAATATGTTATAAGGTGGTGAGATTGTAAGATCCGAACCATTCATGAAGATGAATTGGTCTAAATTCTAGGTATTTATTTTTGCCTTGTTTTAGTGTACATGGGTTTGGTTTTACCTTGGTGTGTGTTTGAGTGAAAAATTGAGAAAATCTTAAGGGAGAAGGGTAGTGCATACTTGGCTCATGGTTTTCCATAACTGTGTGCCCATGCCTAGCAAACCATGCAACCTTGGACAGAGAGTAATTACATGGTTGACACCTGGTTTTTCAATCTATACTCCCTATTGTGAGAAACTATGAACCCCCATAATGGAGTTTTACATTTATGTACATATTTAGGAGAAACCGTGCTCACCTACCCAAATAACCATCCATGAATTTTTAAATCACCAAAAAATTAGAATTTTAATCACCAAAAACCCCATGTAACTCTAATTTCATCCCCATTTAACCCTAGATAATATTTCATGATTTTGTAGAATCCCATATGGATTAAAATATTTAAAAACCATTTTAAATTTTTATTTTAATCCTAGATTGAATATCATTACTCCTCCCTATAAGAGGATCTTACCTCACTTGGTTTCTTATTCCATATCATTTATTATCCTATTC
Organism: Viscum album; assembly: GCA_963277665.1. Classification (NCBI taxonomy): domain Eukaryota; kingdom Viridiplantae; phylum Streptophyta; class Magnoliopsida; order Santalales; family Viscaceae; genus Viscum; species Viscum album. The sequence goes on along the minus strand of OY728148.1, from coordinate 980,334,517 downwards.
TAGAAAGGGGGTTTTCTTCTTATTTTGATTGGATATAGACATATTTTGGTGGATCAGGATCGATTATTGTAAATATATATCTATATTTAGGAGATCTTGATTTATTTGATCTTTTTTAGGGTTTTAAATTTGAATCTCACTCTATATAATTGTTCTTCTCAAATTATGATGATTTCTGTTAGGTGATCGCTCATCAACGATTTGAGGTAGGTTGTCTATAATTCAAATCTCAACGTATTTATTTAAACAACATGAATGTAATTGTATAATTTCTATTAGATGATTTGAAATTACGTTCTTAATTGAATAAATTAATTTGTTGAATTAATTAATTAATGATATTAGAAATTGAAGATTTTGGGAATTATAGGTTGAGATAATTAATTGTAGAATTAATTATGAGATAATAAGATTTTAGTATTGAGATGTTTAATTTTGGAAATAATTATGATCTATTGAGACTGTGATTGAGATAATTAATCATGTAATTAATAATGTGATTTTTATTTTGTGGATATTAAATAATTAATTGAATAATTAATTAATGTGATTTGTGTAGTCAATTAATTAGAAAATTAATTAAGGGGATTTATGTGATAAAATAATTATTGAATTAGTAATAAAATTGGTGTGGTTGATTAATTATTGAATTTATTAATATGATTTAAGTGATTATTTAATTTTAGAATTAATTAGTGTATTTTATGTGATTAATTATTTTTTGAATTTATTAATTTTATTTATGTGATTAGTTAAATATTGAATTAAAAGATGGAATTGTTATGTTTAACTAATTGTGGAATTAGTAATGGAATTTATGTGGATAACTAATTGTTGAATTAATTATGTGTTAAGAATGGTAACATGGTCATTTAGTTGTGAATTAAATAACGGGAACATGGTCATTATAATGTGTAAGGTATGAATGTTAACAAGGCCATTTAGTTTTGAAATAGTGAATGTGAACACGATTATTCTAATGTGTAAGGTATCAATGGTAACAAGGTCATTTAGTTGTTAATTAACGAATAGAAACATGGACATTCTATTGTGTGATGTATGAATGGTAACATGGGAATTAGAATACGAAATAAAAAATGATATCAATGGAATTATGAGATATGATATTTCTCAGACATAATTTAGGCTCCAACATATTTCAGAGTAGGTATTGAATGTTAACAATGGAATTATAAGATATGATATCCCCCAGACATACTTCAGCCACTAACATGAGTTGTAGTGGGGATTGAGGTACGAGTGTCTACGGGAACCCAAAGGTTTAAATAGTTACATAAAGATTAATTGATAATGTGATAACTGCTTACTTATGCATTGTAATTATTTCTATATAAAACTTCATACACTTGCTATTGATTAGATATAGTTTTAGTTGACATTAGTGGTGGCTTACTATAATGCCTTATATTTTCCATGAACTATTTTTTGGAAACTGTATAGATTATTTGTGAGACCAGGAACTAAGACGTTGTGAGATTATGAGGCTGTTGTTCCTAAATTAAATGATTGAAATATATTAAATAGAATGCATGCATAGTTTTCTTGAAAAAGTGTAATAACATCAAAACAGGGACTCTGATCATAAATATGATGGTACCGTCATGTTCAGAATGCGAGGTTTACCCTAGGAGTGACATAACATTAGTCAGTGTGGGTCATTTGTTAAAAAGTCATCACAGGCATGGAAATGAAAAAAATAATCTAATAAATAATTTTATTTCATTTTTTTTGATGCAGTGATTGATGGACTTTAAATAGACTATTATGGAGAAATACTAGGGTTATATGTACAACCATGGAACCATTGGAGTGACATTGGAGATAGCTTCAGCGAAGCCCCTCAGACGAATGGTGATAGGATCTTCGATTAATGATCGATGCAAAAAATATTCAAAGGATCTCACCAAAAAAACGACAAAACACCATTCTTCATTAGTGATCAATTTGAATCAAGGTAGGGCATGTTTTTTTTATTCTTTGCCGTTATTGATTTATACAATGAACATGAATCAATCAATAAAAATATTGATCTGTCATTTGATCATTATGCATGATGAGTTTATTATATGAGGTTTTGATGGGAGAATATATTTTTAATTTTATTATTTATATTTTCATTCTAATAATGATGGATCAAGATAAACATGAACATTGATCAAGGTTTGTTACTCCAATATGTTCTTTTTCTTTTCTCCCCCCATTAATCATTCATCACGAGCAGTCTCGATCAATCGATCATTGCGCACCATTTTCATGGTGCAACGATCAAATATCACAGATCTAAGATTGGAATAACCTGACAGAGGTGTGATGATGGAGATAAAGAAATATAGATGACAGAGGACACCCAATTTTCCATTCTTCAACACACAAAAAATAATGACAATTTGATTCATTTTTTGGGTAGATTTGATGGAGAAATGCATTCCTCATCCACAAAATGGATTGGACTAGTTGGGATCTTCAATCTCATGGTGAAACGATCCTTAGATTGAACTCTGGAGGCATTGGATCAAATGTGGGAGTAGATATGGGATTTTGAAAAATCCCGAACAACTCAATGATTAATTTGGATCTATACATTGTGTGGGGAAACATGAGCTGTGATTGGGTTTCCATAGGAAGTTAAATATCACATGTAATGTGACCCCATTCATATAGTATGTGGTATCATCTGGGTCACTCGTCATGTACTCAGGAATCACACGGGCTGTTTACATAGGAAGATGTTCACATGCTAATTTGTGTACTGGTACTTTAGAAAAAATTCCTAGTATAGTCACGTTTACAAGAACATCATTATAGTAAATGAGATACGTACATGGTGTGTACTACTACATGGAAACAGTTTGATGAGATGATCCATTTACATGGGAAAGACCCGTGTTCAAGGGACATGGAGTGTGACCCCTACTACACACTGTCTACTATTTTATACATGTCTTAGATCCCTTGTATTCTATATCTTGGAAAAAATTTGTTTGGGTTTGTTACCTTTATCTTTTCAATGATGGTTAGTATGGAATCCTTTTTTACTCCTAGGAAAACGATTCCTTCAATAGTAATTCTTATATAGAGATTTTGTAATCCCATTGAGAGGCCCAGAGTGAGATCCTCTATTGATATTCATGTCCTAGGTGGAGTTCTTGTTATCAATATGACCAAAACTACATGGGAGTCAATCCTCTATTTAGTGGGTTAATCCAGGTTGATTTGTTGGTATCACCCCATGACCTTTCCAGTGATCCACATTTGTGTATTGTATTCAATTCAAACAATTAGAATGCTCTTTCTCATGAAGAGACCCGATAAGAAGTACCTATTGGATGGAAATAATTAATACTATCATATTCATGAGTTTGTTCTCTCGGGAAGTGATTTGTGGAATATTCTATATGGAATCATAAACTAGTATAATATGGTTGTGAATTTCCCCTAGAATGTGTGTCATTGTTGAGTATATCTGGATATTCTAGTTATATGTGTTGTAGAAATATACTTGTCTTGAGATGAATGTATTTCTTTTGTTTTATGTGACGCATTCCTATCATAGGGCATGTAAAAAGAAATTTAATATTCCTAGTTTTGTATAATGGGTGTCCAGGTTCGTCTCAATTGAAGAACGTTCTCAAATGTTCACTCACTTAATTTAATTCAACTAAACTAATTATTTTTAATTGTTTTCTTAATTTAGGAAGGTTATGGAATTTAAATTAATGAAAATATAAAACTAACATTCAATAAATAAATTTAATTAGTGAATAAAGAAAATATAATTTATGTGTAGGTTTGTGGGTTCCTTCATTTTCCTTATTGGTCACAACTACAAAAACAAGAAAGGGAAGCACCACCTTATATCAGCATTATGCCGAAACTGCTGATAAAAAAACGATGTATCAGTGCTAAAATTTTAGTGCTGATAAAGGGATTCATTATCAGGGATTTTCTATCACTGATAGTGGGATTCATTATCAGCGCTAGAAAATAATTGAAAAAGAAACCCTATATCAGCACTAAAAAAGAGCTGATAAAAAAGCCTTTTATCAGTGCTAGAAAAGATCTGATAAAGAATCCATGTATCTGCACAAAAATTTCAGCGCTAACACATGAAGGATTTATCAGGTCTTTTTTAGCGCTGATAAAGAGGACTATTATCAGTGCTATAAAAAAAGTACTGATAAAGGATACCTTTATCAGTACTAAAATTTTAGCACTGATAAAGGTACTTTTTATCAGAGCATTGTTAGCGCTGATAAATCCTTAATCAATTTTTTTATAATGTCGGCCATACAGTTCCCTCGTTTTATTGCGATCTAAAGGTCTTGCGGTACTAGAACCCTGCGACTCCCCTCCACCACCCGCGGAGTTCGTGTTGTAAGACCTCCACCACCCTAAAGCTTCTCATTACCAGAATTCCACTGCCTGATGAGCATCACATTTCCAAACCTCTTCCACCCTCGATCTCCATTTTTCCAAACCTCCTCCTACCGCAACGCCCTCGAGCTTCGTATTGTTGGACCTCCTTGGCCCACTAATCATTGCCTTGTCGAACCACACTTTAAAGCATGTTTTCCAAATCATTTTTTAATATTGTTCTCTTCTCCCATCACACATAACCATATGTTTATTTGGAATCATATATTTAATGTATATTTTAGATTATGATGGTTGTAGGCTACATGATTCATCCTTTTCTTCATCATTATTGTCTCTAGGGTAATTCCCCCTGTCGAAGCTTGAGTTTGGTCCAAAATCTTCTAATGGTTCTAGAATTATTATTCGATAAATCATATAAAACTATTAAAACATTGTTAATTGGATTTTAGGGATGTGAGGTTTTCCCATCAATGGTGTTCCCGTGGATTATGTGTTGAAATATTTCATCGCTAGTTTTCATTTCCTCCAGTGGTGGTGATTCTACTTTATTATAGATTCATGAGTGTTCTTCCTACATACTGTGATGGGGTTGTTGGGGGGTGATCATACAATATATCTCTATTACACCTATGGTATCACCTTTTTTCTAGTGACTATGTTGGGTTTTTAGGTGATTTTGTATTTTTTTACTATAGATCTAGAAACGATTCAATTTGATGGTGGTATGTCAGGATATGTTATATAAATTCTTCCAAAAATCACCTTTATGAAAAGGTGTGGTTTGAAGTATAGAATATATATTCTTTTATTTAATTATATTATTAGGTTATGTTGGGTTGGAAATGATTGGTGAGGTTACTAAGGTGATTAAATCTTGTTTGTTATCTTGTTAGTGAATTGGTGAATGATGATGTTGATCAGGTGCATCATTGTGCAGGTGTCATGGCACGAGTATCATCATGATTTGAGGCATAATTAAATTGCATATATTTGTTTGAAATTTGAATTTAGTGGTGTTTTATGGGTCATTTTTTATAATTTCACATACTATTTGAACATATGTGGCTATGACATATTTATTTTTTCTTTTATCATTACTCCATTATTCTAGAATTTTCTATTTGTATAGTTTTTTTACTGTAAATAAAAATCTGGAATCTTTGGGGAATGTTTGACATGGGTATATTTTCGTTAAAAGTGATGGTTTATTAATGTAATATATCTCGTGAGAAACCTAGTATTGGTGGAAATATTGATATGCTCATCATCAATGGCGATCAGTGAGTTTACACTATCAGAGTGACGTTTATGACAAATTTAATGTCCTTCCCACTTGGATTCTAGTTTCACTAGATTCCTCATAGGTATCATTAATTCCCATAGATCCAACACCATGTCACTGTAATGTAAGGAATGAAGGACAACCTTTTTCTTTAAGGAAAACACCACCCTGTTCTGATGCATTTCAAGGTCATCCAATGCTTGAACCCTATTTTCTTCGAAGGGTTCCCCCTTCTTTCCTTAATGATATCTAAGTGAAATTGTTTGGCAGTGCACTTGTATGGCATGCTGCCCAAACCACCAAGATTTATAGCCTTGCCACCCCTACCACCATCTCTATCCTCCCTCCCTGAGGTAACTGACTACTTCTCTATAGTGGTCAGGCCCCTTCCTAGCAGTGCTTGTTCTGTCTCCCTTGGCTCTAAGCCTGTCATCTAGCTCCAAATACTTATTGATCTAGAGAGAACTCCCTCACCAGCCCTCATGTTTCATTACCCATCCTTCCACTTCCCTTTGGATCCTCATATCCCACTCATATGAATATTACCAACCCGAAGGGATTATGAACATGTTCAAAACCAATGGACCTTAATAAGAGATCATCCTCCCACTTTAATAAGGCTACTAGCTCTAGATCCAATTCCAGAGCCCGGTCCTATCCATTATTATTATCTTCATATATAATGCTCATGGTCTTAGTGCCCATTTTAAATCATACATCCTCACCATAGAAATCAAAAAGAATAATTTCATTGTTATTGTTTTCAATTAACACAAAAAACCCTATAATAATCATATAATTCTCCTAGAAGATTATGTTGCATGGATTTCTACACTATGACCCATCCAAAAGACACAAATGGGTATTTTGGAACAATAAATGTTTTGTTGAGACTGTTCAAGATAGAAATAAATTCATCACTACCAAGGTTTCCAACGGTGACACATCCTTCCTTATGACTTTTGTTTTTGGAAGCTATGAATTTCTTCAAAGAGAATCTATATGGAGTGAACAATATATCTTCGATCCCGGCCACCATACATTGTTTGTTGGGGGTTACATTGTATGTCATTTACAACCTAATGGAATAGTAAGGAAGAAGCCCATTCTAGAGGAAGGCCATCATGGAGTTTGTTTAGTTTATGGCTGGGAAAGGCCTCATTGATCTCAGCTTCTCAGGTGACAGTTTCACCTAGTGCAACAACTGCAGGGGCCATCACCGCTTGTGGAGTCTATTAGATAGGTGTCTAGCCAACATTAAATCCACTAACCTATTCTCAAATACAATGTTTTTTCATCTTTCTTGAGGTATTTTGAACCACTCCCCCTTCTTGGTTTCCATTTATTTTTGGCATGATCATCAGGAATGTTTTCAATTCCACCAGCAGTGGGTTAACATCCTAGGGTACCAGTACATGGTTTTTGAAATATGGAATGAACCCTTGTAGGAGTATCGGGCCACCTTCAACCTCATTGACCTAACCTCGAACCTCAATAGGTTTGTGTTCGCCTTCCTCCTCATGAACCTTCACCTCCTCGGACTACTATCTCATATGGGCTCCATCTGAGTATTCTGATAGATGGAATGATACCTTTGGTTTATTGGATTATTAACACTAGTTTGATATTTATGTGTGACTATATACTTATTATATGTTCTTATTATTTCATACACAACACCACTTGAGTGGAGATACCTGATTGGAATCCACATTGGTACATTGGTTCTGATGTGGATATGGTTTTTTATGTGTTTGTGACATGTGTATGTGTGGATATATATGGGTATTTAGGCATGATGATATTGAATATAGGGTAGAGACCTGGGAGTGGTAGATGTATCATTCTAGACTATTCGTGTGTTTCGTCTGGGGTGATGTGAGGAAACTATAATGAATCTAAAATAATTATATTTAATGAAGATGAATAAATACTAATGGTTACACTCTATTAATCTCTATTTTTATAAGGAATTTTTTCTCTTATAATGTATTTGGAAGTCCTATTTTGTGTACATGAACCATAAATACTAATATTTGATATTAAAATAGGATGAAGGTGAATAAATATTGGATGGATGCTAATCGTTTGACAATAGAGTATGAGAACGGAGTGAAAGAGTTCATCAAATTTGCAAAGGATCATGCAAAGGATCCATCTCTAATCCTTTGCCTGTGTTTTCGTTGTTGTTATTCTAGAATACTTACTATAGAGGAGTTGTAAGAACATTTGATAAGTCAGGGATTAGATCAGAGTTATAAATGTTGGAATAAACACGGGGGAAAAGTGAATGTAGCTACTAGATGGGATAAATTACGTTTTATGGCTTATCAGATATGAATAAAAATATCGATAATGAAGAATATTGTATTGAGGATGTGATTACAAATGTCAATGATGATTAATAGAAAATTGAGGAAATGACAATGAAAATTGAAGATGAACTCTGTGATTTCCCAAAAATGTTTGAGAAGTTAATGATTTGTGCCAAGATGCTATTGTATACTGGTTGCACCAAGTATACAACATTTCCAGCTGTACTGAAGTTGTTTTAATTGAATGTAATCAATAGATGGAGTGATCTCAGTTTTACAGAACTACTTGCTCTCTTTAATGACATGCTCCCTGAAGATAATGCGCTCCCAAGCCGGACATATGAAGCTAAACGAATTCTACGATCGATGTGTATGAATTCTGAAAAAATACATGTCTGCTCGAAAGACTATATGTTGTTTCTCAAGGAGAAAAAATCACATACAGAATGCCCAATGTGTGGTTCTTCTCGATAGAAGAGAGATGAATCCAATATTATGAATGTTTAACGGTACTTTCCAATCATTCCAATGTTTAAGCGTCTTTATAGAAGTGAAGAAAATGCAAGACAATTGTCGTTGCATGAAAAAAAATGGGAAATTACGTCATCCGGCTGACTATCCTCAATGGAAGAAAATTGATCATGAGTATCCTGAATATAGAAAAGACCTGAGAAACCATCATCTTGTGTTATCTACAGAGAGGGTAAATCTCGTCACAAATCAAAGTTGTCCTGAGGGTTGTATAGTGGAGTGATATATTGTTGAGGAAGCCCTTGAATTTTGTACCGAATACCTATCTGACGTGGAAAGCATTGGTCTCCCGAAATCTCGTCACACATGATGCATTGAGGGTGATGTAATATCATGAAGTGTTTTTGTGACAATCATCAATACGGATTGGGAGTAGGACCACCTTTATGTTTTGCATAACAGTTGGGTGGTAGCTCCAAATATTGAAACTCACAAAGAAATTCTTAGGCAGTTGAATCCATCAAGGGATGAAAAATGGTTATCAAATACACATAATCACTAGTTTATAAGGGAAAGATTTCTGAACATCCTACCTAGATGGAGATCCCCCCTTGGTTCCTTGGAATAAATGTGATGGAATATGTGATGAGATGAGAGGTGGGATCTCCCCTCCATTTATAGAAAGAAATTGTCCACCTCAGGTTTACACATTTTTGGAAATATAAATGGATGATTAACACATTCAATCCTTCATAAATGGTGTTAATAAATGAGTTTTTAATTTGACCTCAATATTTCATATTTATTGGACTCTTCTTGTGGGATTTAAGTATTTTTTTATTGACAATGTATTTTTTTATAGACGAATTTCCAGGAAGATTCCTTCAATGTATAACATATCGTTGCCACCATAATGGGAGAAAAACACCATGAAATTTATTTAGGTAGTGCATATATGTGTCCTACTTCATATCCATTTATAATAAACTCCATTTTAGGTGTGTATCCTAATTTATACATCTGGTACTGAGGTTGGGTGCACGCTATCAGCATGGACAATTTCCAAACATCAATGATTTTGTCTGGCCTTTAGATATTTGAATAAGCCTCTGTTTTAGAAGAAAATGTAAATAGAATTAAAATAAGGATTCTAAAAAATAATCATTCATTTTGGAATTATAGTTTTTATATAAATGACCAAAATACCCTTGACGTAAAAATCTGTCAAAAATCCAAAATTTAAGCACAATACAAATTTTAGCCCAAAACACACCATAAATCCACAATTGATCCATATATGCTCAAATTGATAAATTAGGATGGTTAAAACAATTGAAATTCATATTAAATGTGTAAAATATATGTTTTACCAGAATATTATTTGTTTTTGGGGTGTCCTACTAAGTATTGTTATACTCACCCATACATGGGGTTTTCCTTCATGTGTCATGTCTTGTGTAGAAGATGGAAATTTTGATAGAGTCTTAGGAGAACCAGGACTAGACGGTTCTTAGTGAAACCAGAAAAACCGAGGTGTGTTCCAATAACTTTCTGAAAGTTGTCCCAATAAATTATTTTAGTTTTTACTTTTTTTTCAATCTCTTTGTGGTGGGCTTGTATTTGGCCCTACTTACTTTATAATACATCCTTTTGTACTTTGGATATGCAATTTACATGTTTGAATGCATGGGTTTTCAATTGTTTTTACATTTCATCATTTTATAGGCTTTGAGATGTGTGTTTCTATATAGGTACTTAAGATAAGGCCTCCCATGTCAGTGATACACCTTCTCAGTGATAGTCACTATCCCCTAGCCTATTTGAGGTGGGATTCGGGAGTCGCGGCATGGGCCCCTCTGGGAGGGGGCATGAAACCTACTGAGTTGTACTCACACCCTACTTGGTCTGCTTGATCGGTACCTAAATTGACTTTGTTCTTTCTTGAGAGGTTCAGGGAAAATACATTATACTAGATCATTGATATGGGATGGAGCTTGGATGAGGGAACCAGACACTATTCGGGACCTTCTTGGGGGAGTCGTCAATGTCTTTATTTTGGGTTTCATATTAGACACTTGACATGTACATTGGCTTGGAATATTTTCTTCTTTAGTTTTTGATATTGTATTTTCATTTTTGGTCATCTTGTGATACTGGTTCTTTTAGGTTATGATTACATGTTATTAATATATTGTTTATTATTTTTTGATGGTGTATTTACTCTGATAAAAGAGGGTAAAGTCTCCCCATGGTCAATATATCAGACCTTTAATACTAATCAACAGCCTCTGACATATGGGGAGGCATGCCTGAGGTCATGTGACTGACCTATTAGAGGCACTCGTGTGTGGAACCTGGTCTGAGAGGTTACAGTTTTCAACAATAGTGGGCTTCGAGATATCTTTTAAGATTCTACAATTGTAAAGAAAATCATGTGAAACTCTCCATAAAGGTTTGATTCTAAAACATTCTCTTTAAAAGATACCTATTATTTATCTTTTGATGAATTGCTTAAATTTCTTATTACTTATGAAATGAGAAAATATCCATTTTTAAAAAAATATTAAAGATGAAATAGATTTTGAATTAATGAGAAGGATGATAATCAAAATGTTGGACATGATGACCCTTAATACATTGAAGATAAAGAGGAAGATAAGTTGAATGAAAAAAACATTTCTCTTATATCTATGAACTATAGTAGAGGAAGATGAAAATATAGTGGTAAAATTACTCTTAAATGTTTTGATTGTGGTGGAATTGTATACTTTATTATGAATTTTCCGAAGAAGAAATTTGGTGAGTATCAAGAATATTCTGATGAAACACCTTGATGGAAGAAGTGAAAAAAAAGTTATGAAGAAGAAAATTCATCAATCAAACACAAGAATAACTCTACTAGAAAAAAAATAAATATGATAAATAATAAAATTAAATAATACTAAACTAAAAACAATTCTTCAAAATATGAAAGTGAAAAAAACATTATAACCTTCATTTTAAAATTTTAGAAAATAAAATATTCCTTAGATAGTGAACAAGTTGGTGAAAAATCATATAGAGAGTATCAACTCAAAACATAACTTATATTATGTGTTGAAAAAATAGAAATATCAATTAATAAATTATAGTAATTAAGAAATATTCAGAATAAGTTTCTAAAGTAAGAAATTATGTCATCATGTCTGAGGAAGAATACATTCAAGAGTTTTTAAGTTACAAACTAATAATCCCTAATCATGGAAGGATGGTTGAAGATATCAATAAGAAATTGGAATATAAGGAAAAAAATCCAATATGTTTCAATATAAACTTATTTATTATATAAATACCTTTATAAAGATGAATGAAAAATTTAATAAATTTGTAGTAGTAAAATATAAGATTTATAAATTTGTAGAGAAATCTCAAATAAATAATTAGGTGAATTCTTCACAAACAAAACATAATGTTTCATCTAATTTTTCTAACATTTCAAGGGAAGATAAAGTTAATAGGAATTTTTGGGTGGAGAAATAATTTGATAAACTTGTCACATATACAAAATTTTAAAACTCACTTTGAAGGAAATATGGTTTACACCCAGAGTATGTTAGGTTAAGAAGGATTCATCAACATCAAATTTGTTTTACAGATAAAGATCATACTTCAATAAAAAATTAAGATTTTATGGATTCTATTGGAGATATAGAATATATGAGAACATGAATTATAAAATTTTTCATAACATATCACTTCCCAAAATAATATTTTAATAGAGTGGAAGAAATAGTGAAATTATAATGTATAACATTCCTAACACATAGGAATTTAGAAAAGAAAAATCACAAGATGTTAGAAACATTCCCAAAAAAAATTGTAAATGCATTGTAGAAGTTTATGGAAGATGTGATTTTTATTTTCATCATGTTGAAAAATCTATGAAACTACTTCTATATAAGTTTCTTATCGGAGATAAAGAAAATGAAGATAGGATGATGAAATTTGAGGAAATATTTTATTGTTGAGACTGCCTTGAAAGAAATTAAAGAAGAACAAACCATTTATACTTGATAGTGGTTATTCTTCATGCATGATACTTGATTTAAAAATCTTGAAACATGTTGAAAATCATGAAGGAGGTTCTATTACCTTTGGGAATAATAGTTATTTAAAAATCATTGGAATTAGAATGACTGAGAATAAAGAAGAAAAGTTGAAATCATTGGAATTTTTATTTATTGATGTGCTAAAACATAATTTCCTTAGTTTAAGTCTACTTTGTGATGATGGAAAATATTTGATTTTCAGAAAATATTCATGTATTTTAAGAAGAGTGAAACATTGAAAAATTATCACAAAAGGAGAAAGAGCTAGTGGAAATATTTTTCAAGTTAGTAAATTTAGAAACTCATTTTATCTAAGTGACAATGATAAGAATAATTTGTGGTGCCAATGACTTGTCCAACTTGGAAATAAAATAATGAAAAAACTTTATAAATTTTAATACGTACAAAATTTTCCAAAATTGAAAAAAATGAGAGGAAGATTTTCGTTTTACTTGTTAGAAAGGGAATATGACTAACAAAAGTCATATGAATGTTGAGATACCATCTACCGGGACTCTTAAGCTTATTAATTCCAATTTATGTGGGTCAATGAGACATCAATAAAAAAGAATATTTATAATTTATCAATTTTAAAGTTGATTACACTCAAATGAAATACATCATGTTTTTGAAACACAACTCATAGCCTATAGAAATGTTCAGGTTTTTCAAAAAATATGTTGAGAAAGAGATGGGGGTTTATATAATGAAATTGATAATGGATAATGGTATTGAGATTACAAGAAATACTTTCGAAGCGTACCTTATAGATCTTGGTATTAAACAATAGTATAGTTCTCTATTTACCCCACAACCAAATGGAGTAGTAGAATATATGAATATAGGTTTGATGGAAATGGGAAGTATCAAGTGAGAAGAATAAAAAAATACAAAATTCTACTTGAATGATGTTGTTAGTATTATTTTACATGTTTATAAAAAAATTACTTTTGGAAACCAACATGTGTTCTTATGAAATTTTATATGAGAAAAAACCAATATTGAAGTACATCAATGTTTTTGGAATCCCATGTTTTCATTAAATAATAAAATTGGATTGGGGAATGTTTGATGAGAAAGATGAGGAAGGAACATTTATTATTCACCCAATGGAAGAAGTTACAAATATTGGAAAAAATGTTTATAAATGTTAGTGGAATCATATTATGTGGAAGTTATTGATAAGGAAACTTATTTAAATAAATTTTATGGGGATTTTGAGGAATAAAAACTAAAGTTTTCCAATGAAAATGAAAGTGATAAAAGAAATGTTCATGAAGATTCAGATGAATCGTATGATGAGGAAATTGAAAAAGGAATAGGAACTCTGAAATTTCCTACTTTCAAAAAACATTTGAGACTAAAAATATTATGGGGAATTATAAGGCTCTAGTTCAGGATAGGTGAAAGCTGATATTAGAAAATAAAACTTTACTCAACTCAAAATTTGATCCAGAATTATTCTCATAAGCTATTTAACACAACAAAATGGAGAATCATATGAATGAAAAGTTGGATAAAATTGTGAAAAATTAAACATAGGAACTTGTTTTATGTCTGAAATATAAAAAAACATTCATAAAAAATGGGTTTCTAGAAACATTTTCAAGGAATATGGAGAAGTTTCAAGAAAAAAATCTAGGAATTTTTATAAAGTCTATGAAAAGGTATAAGGTAGAGATTTTGATGAAACATTTTCCCCTATTTAATGGTTAGAAACTATCATAATGTTTTCAGTAGTACCTACTCATCGAAATTACAAAGTGTATCAGATAGATATAAATCTAGATAAATTGAAGAAGAATTTTACAATGAGTAACCTTTTGAGTTTTTACTTGACAAGGATAAAAACACTGTTTTTAGATTGAAGAATGATTTATATGGTCTAAAACAGGATCCATATTCATAGTATTCTAAGATTGAATTTTTTTTATAATGTTTATTTTTTCAAAAGGAAAAGTTGATATAAACTTAAATATGGAAGATTTTGACTTTGGAACTGTAATTGTATTTTTTCATGTGGATAATATAATTTTTTCCAGCGATGATGAAAATTTTTGTAAATAATTTTATGAGGAAATGCAAAATAATTTTGAAATATAAATGTTGTGATAATTAACATTCATCCTTGTCTTAAAAATTCAATATAAGGAAAAATAAATTTTCTTATCTTATGAAAAGTATGCAAGGGAATTGTTACGAAAATTTGGAATTGAAGAATATAAAGAAGATTCTACTCCTATCTCAGTAACGATGAAGATGAGTAAAGATGAGTCTGGAAAAAGTGTGAATTAGGAAGACTTTTTGATGATGGTAGAAATTATACATTACCTTATAACCAAAATACTGATACTGTTTATGCAATATATTTTTGTGCTAGGTTTCATAGTAATCAGAAATAATCAAATATGTTGGCAGCAAGGATAATTTGGAGATATGTCAAAGGAACAAATTCGCAAGGATTATTATAAAAAATAAATTATGAGATAAAGTTTCATGGTTATGATAATATTAATTGGGCTGGAGATTATAATGATATAAAATCAACCTTAGGAGAAACATTTTTCTTGGGTGAATGTTGAGTAAATTTTCATAGTATGAAACAAATTTCAGTAAATTTGTTAAAAGTGGAATTAGAATATGTTGTGACTATTTAAGTATGTACTCAGATATTGTGGATGAATGTTTAATTAGATGATTTGAATATAAAGGTTTCCAAACTATGGAAGACACTTTATGACAATCAGATTGCAATTGATATTTTTAAAAATCATGTCCAACATTCATGATCAATATACATAAATATATAGTTTCACTTTATAAAAGATAAAGTTGCTAATAGAGATGTTTTGTTTGAATATATCTCAATAAAGTATCAAATTATTGATATCATCAAAATGTCAATTCCAAAATAATGGTTTGACGAGTTGATGTTGAAAATTCATGTTCATCCTCCTATAATGACTTCATAAAACTCATATGGAATTCCCCAACCCATCATTGGATTATATTGACAAAGGGGGAGAAAAGAAACAACTTTTTAATAAGTAAGATGTTTTTAATTATCTTTTCTTTTGTGAATATGAAGTTGTGTTTATCAGATAATAGGGGAGAGGAAAATAAAATTTATAGAAATATAAAATTGATAAAATATAAAATTTAGGGGGATTTAATATTAGCATGGACATTAAATATTCTTCTCACTAAGAGATGGTTTTTTTTTCAAAAAAAATCCTTATCTATTAGTGTGGTGTCTAAACACTCATTTAATAAAGGATGTGTTTTGGTAAAATTCAAAAAACATGAGTTGTATACAAAAGTTGAGTTGTGAAAATTTTCTTATAGTTGAATAAGTTATTAATGAGTGTTGTCAAAAAATCTAAATGGGGATATTGAAGAACCTTTGTGATGTTTTATTTTTAATAAATTTTTTTATTAGTTGATAATTAATTTTTATAAAAGAATGTTTTTTAAAAACAAGTGAAATATTCTTAATGTTCGTACCCAAACCTAAAGGGGGAGAAAGTATTTTTTTAAGAATGTTGTTTTATAGAAACATAGGACTGAACTCAGAAACACTAGGTGAAAAGTGTCGAACTGATCACCACCAGTCATAGAATTCATCAAAAAGTTAGTGTTTTTAATCAGACACCCCAATAGTCTCAAATCCATTAACACGAAGTTCAAGTTTCATTAGACTCAATGTTGGGTAGAATGGTTGAATGTTGCTGAAGAGGTTGAATAAAGAAAGTGATGTCAGGAGTTAGAAATTTCTTAATCTATTTAACCTTCAGTCAAAAATTTATTTTCTTGTTTTTAATTCTCCATTATAATAAGTTGTATGTAACACTTGTTATGTGATCCTTATGAATAAAAGGGGGAGAATAGTTGCAACCACTCATATTGAGTTTTGGTTGAAAATAAAGAAGATGTTGAATGTATGGGAAGTCGTAATACTTTCATATATAAGCCATATAGTACTTTGATAATATTGATGTTCTCATAAATTAGGAAAAATAAAATGATAAAATATTTTTAAGAAATAGAGGAATCATAAAGATTGTATTGAATCTAGGAATCAAGATAAAAGTTTTCCTCAGATCTGGAAGTACTGAGCATAGAAGTTTTTAGAAGTCTGAATGAGTTATATTTGATGAGGATTGAAGTATTTCAAAGTGGTAGATTGGAGTTTTCATCATAAACAAGATTCCATCATAGTGATAATTCCATAATTATAACGATTCCATTGGATTGAAGCTGAAGATGTTCTATGATGTAGAATATGAGGAGGAAAGTTAATTAAACTGACTCCGAGGAAGAAATTCAATCAAACTAACTCTGAGGAGGAAATTCAATCAAGATTGACTCTGAGAAGGAATGTCAATGAAACTGAATCTGAGAAGGAAAGATAGGTAGACTAACTCTAATGAATAAATTCTATTTAGAATTAGATGAAGAAGTTTCATCATAATGAGATGAGGAAGTTCCATAATAATGTGTTGAGTAATTTCTATTATACTGAATAAAAGTTAGGAATACTGAGGGGAATTATTATAAAGGATACATAAAAAGATTTCATAATATTTTGAACAGTTTATATGGTCAAACATGAAAATAAAATATGTATAGATATTGGATTTTTTTAATTTGAGCGAGTGGGAACAGTTTTTTAGTTTCATAAATTATTCTTTTTGAGATGCCTATAAATACGTGAAATGTATACTCATTCTTTTCAACTTTTATATATGAGTGGAAAAAGAAGAGCACTACATAATTCATGTCAATGTTATCTTTCCATATTGAAATCTCATTAGAAGTTTGGACATCTAAAATTCGTGTTTCTTGGACTAAGTAATATCGGATTGAGCATTTGAGAAGAGTTTGATAAATGAATATTGTGAATGGATTCATCCAACTAATACCATCAAATAGAATTCATCAGATTGAGGCCATCAGACCCAGCCCTATCGGATGGAGAGAATCAGACCCAAACACATCATAATGATGATCTTGAGCTGAGAATTTGTGGTGAAGTTTGAACAAAGTTTTTGTCTTTTGTTTTATCACAATTTTTTGTAAGAAAAAATTTATAAACCAATAGGAGTTAGTAATATCATTACAATTAGGATATATAATGTGTCTAATGGGAGTTGGCACAAGTTGTATTCACTTATTAATTTTAGTGAATTTCTATAGAACCATATAAGGGTCTATGAAAATGAAATTGGTTCTCACACAATGGTAAGAACTTTATAAATATCATGTTCTATACATTTACTACTAATTTTTAATACATTAGTATTTACTAGAAGATGATAAGGATATAAACTTTAACAATTTACAGAGGGTAATATTTTCAAAATTATAGAATCTTATAAAAGTGAACAACTAATTTAACCCCACATCTGAGTTATTATTCAATCCTTTGGAACTTCATATATTGTTTATCGCTTTATTTGAAATTTTTAATAATATTTGTGCAATGTATTTGTAATTAAAATCCCTAAATGAATAATGGAATACTCTCATGACTCATCATTGATCTCACTATGTCCTACAAGATGTGGTTCCTCCTTTCACTTACATCATTCCACTAATGTGTATAAGGAGGAGTGAGATAATATAGGATCCCAAACTCCTATAAGAAATCAATGAAATCTTGATTGAGATATTCTCCACCACATTCTAAGAGGATTTTCATAATCATATTACCAATTTGGTTCCCATATTCATTATTTAATTTCTTGAATCTTTCAAAAGAACCTATATTATCCCTCATTAAGTAGACATCTTCATTTTTACTAAAAGAATTGGTAAAATTTATGAAGTATGAGTAACCACCCCCTTCCTCAATATGAAATGGTCCACACACATATGTATGAACTAATTCAAGAATCTTTTTTGACCTTTCACATTTTCTACTAAATGTGGCTTTATTCATTTTTTCATATAAATATGTTTGACACATACCAATTGGTTTTAGTTGAAATGAATCTAAATATCCATTGTGGTGTAACACAGTCAAGCATTTTTCATTTACATGACCAAACCAATGATTCCATAATTGGGTGTGGCACGAATTATGTGAAGTAGATTCATTATCAATTTCCATTACTTGGTTTGTGTAATACTATAAAAAAATTGTTATTTAAATTCACCTTACCATTACAAATATTATTTTTACAAAAGAAGAAACATTCATTTATAAATATTAAAATAAATCCATATAAATCAATATTAGATTTATAAATAATGTTTTTTAATGGATGAATCATAATAAATACCTTTCATAACCAAGATCATTATAAGATCCCATATTTTTCAAGGCACTTACAACTCTGAGGTTTTCATTGAAACTATTTTGTTGGTTTTTCCTTTGTAATTAAGCCTTAGTGACTACGTTTTATTTGATGAAAGAGAGCTATTTTTGGAGAAAATAACCTTATTTTTAGGCATGTATGTTTATTTAAATTAATGAATTCCATGTATAAATATATTAAATGTTATTACTAAGGTTTTCTATGAGTTTAAAAGGACCATAGGTGTTTTGGTTCATTTTATAGAAGCTAGTATAAAAACTATTCATTGAAAAATTATATAATTTGTAAATGTTACATGACATGTAACTATTTGTAGATGAATTTCATGAACTAGTTTATGATGTGATGTGGTTACATGTCGTAAACCTGATTCACATCATGTAAATGTGGATAAAAATATATATTAACTCAGGGAAAAATGTTTTTCCATTAAAACATAAAAATGGGGAAATACATGACATGAAACGATTACACGTCATGTATTCCTCATACCCAATAGTTTTAAGTGTGTCGTGTACTTATGACTCTAGTTATTTTTTATTATAGCCTCTCCTCTATCGCTCCTAGGGTGAACTCTAGGAAATTTTGAATTATCATCCCCCCTTCCAGATGTCCCATTTTCACATTTGATCCTTGGTGAGTTTATTCCCTTTGGTTTCCCTCTTCTCACTCGTCATTACTTTTCATTATAGTTTAAATCTTTTGAACATGGGATTTGTTTTGGTAGTTGATCTTGTTTTGGGTTAATATAGGCTCTTCTTGTGATCTTCTGTGACTTCTTATTTAATGGATTTTGTCATTAAAAGCATTGTGTTAATCACATGTTAAATGTATAGAGAGTAAACCTAACCCTGTGTTATATTTAATTGGGAATTATATTAAATATTTTTTTTA
This sequence comes from Viscum album, assembly GCA_963277665.1. Taxonomy (NCBI): domain Eukaryota; kingdom Viridiplantae; phylum Streptophyta; class Magnoliopsida; order Santalales; family Viscaceae; genus Viscum; species Viscum album. Next base: position 980,314,749 of record OY728148.1, on the reverse strand, counting down.
TAACCATGTTATGTGCACTATAATTAATCATTTGATTTATAGTAAAACATGGATTAGATTCTATTAGATTCAATGGTTGATGCAACATGGATTATGGATACCTATTGGGTGAGAAAAAATTTGAGTAAAAAGAACATGGCTAATGGTTAAAATAATGGTGAGTATGACATGATACCATAGGTCATTTCTTGATATAGAATCCCTAGGTAATCTATTACTGATTATTGATATGACTGTTGACCATTTGAGAGATAAATTAATTTTTATTTGAAAGAAAAATGGAAATTTTCATAATTAACCATTGATATTTATGATGTGATATTATGATATCCATACTATTATGACTTGTTGATTTGGTGATGAAATGATTATATATAGGGATATCCTAGTAGTTTTTAAATTATTATATAGTAGTCTTGGCCCAGTGATAGATGCTAAAATTCTTATATATAAGGAATTTCTTGGAGGATGAAATGCTTATATAGTAGGTAATTCCCAGTGATACATTCTGAAATGATTATATACCAGGCTACACCCACGGACACATGCTGAAATGCATATATATAGGGTGACGATCGGAGGATGAAATTATTATACAAAGAGAGCTACCTGATTTTTTGATTTTTCCATTGTATATAGATATAGATGGAATGGTTATGTTACATGCTCCGAGAAATTTCAACATGGTTATGAAATAGGTTAATTGATATATTATATTAATTATTAAATTAATACACATATTTATCACATTAGTGCTTATAATTATTATCAGACTGGTTATGTTTAGGTATGGTGGTTTCAACCTATTTAGTTTTATTCACAACCTATTTGGGAACTGTTTGGTACTCGAGCAGATTACATGGATACAGGTTTGGACAATGGAAAGGGACATTATTGTTGATTCTTTTGTTTCTTACTGGATGGGATGGATTTTGGAGATGGGTCTAACATGGGGATTGAGACCAGAGCCTTTTGGGATTATTTAATTTGAGTAGATTATTTTTTTTGTATTGGTTTTAGTTTTACTTTTAGATAAATCTTAGCTTGTCATTACATTATTCCTCATTATTGGTCCCTAATTTTAAGGTCCTAGCTGTATGATACACTATTTACACTATTTCTCTATTACTCTATTTTTTATTGCTATGGTTTAGTTCCACTATGTTTTTCCAAGCAGTATAGTCTCTCCACTATAAATATCACAAAATCGCTACTATTCAATAGCCTCTGGCATATGGGGATGCTTTCTTGACATCTAATAACCAAATAATTTTGACCATTTGAGAGAGTACCAGATCGGGGGTCATTACAAAGTGGTATTAGAGGTTTAGGTTGTTATTTTCTATTGCTTTATTTTTTTGGAAAAAGAAGAAAGGAGACGAGGATCTATTATGACTTGGTAATGAGCTTATTACTTAGAGTTGCTAACCCCTATAAGGGGAAAAATTTGAGTTCTAAGGATGGGATTATTGTTTATGTTTTTCCCATGTTACAATTGATGTTATTTCAACTTAGCTGATTTACATGTTGTGTGATGTTATTATTTTGTGATGTTATTGTTTATTGATATTTAAAATCATACACCAATATGGTGAGATATGAGTAAGTATTCATCATGATAGGCACATAGGGATATATATATATATATATATATATATTGACATGCATTGTTCATGATAGGGAAATGTTTATTTCATGTGTTATATACTTTCCAATATGAATTGTGAAATAATATATCTATTATATTTGACAAATGGAATGAAATAAACTATTATTTCGTCATAATACACCTTTAATCCATGGTTAGAGAGACCCAGGGTAATGGTTCTATACTATCATCGCCTCTTGTGGTTGACTTTATTTTTAGCCAATGTTTATAGGTGTGTGTTTTTATTGTATATAAAATGACTCCTCATCATCTTCGAGTTGAGTTTTAAGAGAGTGGAAATAAGTTATCTCTTAACGTAGATGAATTATAGCCTTCTATAGATCTTGTGGATCAAATAGATGTCCATCAACTTCTTAAGGGTCATGCAATCCATGGAAAACGAGACTATTTTCATCGTGGATTTGATGTATAAATTGATGAGAGAGATTCAACTACAACATCCAACTATGTTCACTGGGGAGGGAGTCTCCCAGGTATCTGAGTTCTAGATTGAGTCAATCTATACAATCTTCAAGCATATTGAGACACCCACAGATATGAGGGAGAATATTGTTTTGTATATTCTCAGTGGACCTACCAAACATTAGTGGGATATTTTAGGGAAGGATGGGAAGGAGGAGGAGTTATCTTGGAAGGAATTAGAGGTGAACTTATTGAGACACTTATATCCATATATGCCGAGGGATGAGAAGGATCATTAGTTCATACATCTGATATAGGATAGAATATTAGTGATGGACTTTGTTGAACATTTCACCAACCATCAATGCTTTATGCCATATTTATCTATTGTTGACATCCATAGGGAGAAACATTTTATGGATGGTATTCACTATGAGGTTAGGTCATAGGTGAATTTTTTTATTCTGAGTAGATTTTTTAGATTTGATGAATCGTGAACTCATCACAGCAAAGAATCAAAGAGAGGACCCAATATGTAGCTATTCTATTTCCAAATGGTGTACTAGGATCACTTATTTGGGGGGAATGAAATGATTCGATGACAGTTTTTTCCAAGGAAATGTCATGAAGACCAGGTAGGGTAGTGGAAATACATGTTAGGATCATATTCCATTGTCATGAAGAAGTGTAGAATGATAAACCACAAGAAACCTTAGGTTTTATACACCATTTTGGAGTGCCATGTTTGAGGTATGATAGGCCATCTTCATATGCTTTTTTTAGAATTTATCATATTATAGTAGTGGTAGCGGAGTATGATAGGTACTAGAATCTTGTGAAGACTCAACTACTCCTCATCAGATAGGTATCTAGAGTTGTATAGTACGTTTAGGTTGAGGTGGGAGATGTGATACCCCATTGTAATGACATAATGTTTATTAGTGAAATTTGTTTCCTGAATAAATCTGGGTTTTATTATAGTATATATTATACACATAAAAAATATAGACAAACCAATAAAAAACTATATTAATAAATATTGTTACATTATTTATCAATGAAACCAATTAAATTTCCAAATATTACAACTGGACAAAAAGTATCAAATAGAAAAGCTAAAATGAGAAAATATGGATCGATCTAATCTACTAAAATTATTGGTCCCACTACCAAAAATATATAAAAGTCACAAAATAATAGTACACCAAGAATAATTATTTAAAATGGAAATATAGAACCTTAAGAGGAATTTATTTGAATATTGAATTAAATAATTTAGTGGTATATATATAAGGTAATGTGACAGTTGGAATAGTAATGTGACCAATAGAATAATAACCTGGTCATTGGGAGTAGTAATCTAACCATTGGAATTGTGATTTTACCAAAAAATAATAAATTATGATATAAATAACATTTATCATGGTTATTTTATGTAAATAAAAATATTATAATTCCATTAAATAAATATCAATATTAAAAACCTCAAATAAAATAAAACATATTTTTAATAAACAGTATTCTATTGTATTTTGTAAAAATCATTATTTTCTTATTAAAATTTATATATTACAAATTTTATATATTTATTTTTATGAAATTAATATCATTTTTGAAATTATCATTTTAAAATTTTCCTAGGGTGATTTTTTTGGTAATTTTCTTGAAATACATTAATTTTTAGGAGAATAGTGAAAATATAGTTTTTCACAAAATCGATGTATCATAAATTACATCATTCATGATGTAATAATGAAATAATACTTTATAGAAATTTATTTTCCGCCGTTAAATATTTAATTTCAGAAACGATTCATTAAAATACAATAAAATTATTTTTAAAACCTAAAAATCACTTTCTAAAACATAAATTCAAAAAGTGATTCATTAAAATATCAATTTCATTTTTTTCTTCATTTTTCTTTTTAAGATGTTAATGAATTAGAATTATAAAAGGGATTTAAAGTCTTAAACACATTATATTAAATTTAGATATGATTTATATTGTAAAAAATTAACTATTACATGTTTTTCCTTTGATATATTATTTTATTAAATATTTTATTCTAAAAATACCCCTCTCTTAAAGTATAAATAATCCATATCCCTTCCCTTGGAAACACACTTCTCTCAAACATTCCAAAGTACAATATCTTCCCAATACACTCTCTAAATCCCCTTACATTACATAAGGACATTTTGGAGAAATCCAAATCTAATCACCAATGGTGTTATAGTGTCTTACAAGAGAATGTACAATGAGGAGTGAGTAAGTCTCTATTAACATTTCCCTTTTTTCATATTCTATTTCTTATTTTTACCAATTAATTTAAAAAAAATATAATATAAAACTAAATATTCAATAATTTAAAATTATATTATTTATGTGAACATGATGTAATATTTATATTTATAACAAATATAATGGCAATGCTTATTTTTTCCTCTCTTTTAACAACGTCCCGTTAAAGGTTGATTAACCACCTAAGGAGACATTTATAAGAGAATTATTATATCCACCTTCATAGATGGATATTATTAATTATATATAATATATAATTAATTAATTACAGTTATTATAATCTACTGGATTTAATCATTCTTTTCTATAAATGACTCTGAATGAAAATTGAGAAATCAAAGTGAAACAAGAAATTTTTAGGAAAATCATGATATAAAAACACATCAATTTCATCAATAGAAATTAATAAATATAATAAAATGAATATAATTGTTAAATAATTGTATAAATGGATATAATTAAAATATTTATTAGTTTTCTAATAAATATAAGTTTATTATTTAAGAGGCACAAAAGTGACAAAATAAAGAAGGAATTAAGGTAAGGGGATTCATGAACCCAACTCTTTATAATTGGGTTATCCATATTTCATGACATATTTGGAAGAAATACTCCTCTAATGTTCCTTAAATATAATTTATTTATTCCTCTATCTTCATTTTTGAGATATACGTGTTATTTCTTTGATATTATGGAAAATAAAATTATTTTCCAAATTATATCTTCTTTCCAAAACACATCCTTGAATCCACTTGATTTGTTTATTCTTAACTAAATAATGATGATTATTATAGAAAATATGTTTTTTCATTTTTCAATTTGGAACCCAATGTTTATTTATGAAATCATAATTTTTGAAATCCTCATGAAACAAATTCCTTTATATGGGTTATTTCATGGAATGATTGTTACACATTCTATGTGACGTGCATGATTATGTATATATTATGACGTGATGACTAGACCAAAATTATATATCCCAACAATGCATTGGGCAATGTGTTGTATCTCATGAGATAATTTTTATTATATGTGAACATGATGCTAGATTTTTTTACAGTGATGATGTTATGATTATTCAAATATGTTATTTATTAACATGATGCTAGCTTTATTCAGTAATATATGTGGAATTTTCCCACAATGACATGATGTTTTATATTTATGCATTACCACATTCAATGAAGTTATCACCTTTTCACCTCATGATATTTATAATGATCCAAGGCTTATGATATGAGGATTATTGTCACCCATGTTATATTGATTCAAGTTCCTTATTCATCCTCTTATAGGGCTTTTGTCTTGCCCCTTTCATTGATGTATATCCTTAGGTAATTATATGTACTAAGGATAATGTTAGATTTTAGAAGGATAATAAAAAAGTATTTAAATAAATTTTTATGTTTTATTATGTACAAGTTATTTATGAGCTAAATTTTTCTAAGACATAAACATTTGGATCCTAGATTTGTGACTATATTATGTTGTTTATCTTTAAAATGATGTAATAGTTATGTATGAAAAATTAGGGTCACTATAGTTGGAATCTAAGATTGTTATAGGTAATTTTGGTATTATGATTAGAAATCAAGGGTAAAAACCACAAGTATAAGTCAAGGTATAGGTAAAACATCCTAGATGACTATTTTTAGAAAATTATAGACATAAGGATCCCATAAGATATTCCTTTAGTGTTAATTTCATGAAAGAATAAATTACTCATGATTTATTGACTTATGTTTTGTTCTAACATTTTCTATTCCAGAAAATGGTATGAACCAGGAGAAACTAGTCCGAAAATTTGTGTGACTGACAATGAAACAATTATCCAAATGTGATCAACAACTCTATGGGAGGTTGAGTTCAAAAAATTGTGGAAATTATTACCTAGTTGTCTCTAGATATGAATAATATCATAAACTATGTGGAATGTTGATATTCACTCAAGAAGGATCAATTATCCATTGAGTCCTTAATGCAAAAATAACCATCGATGTTTAGTGGAACTTCCAATCCACATGATGTGGAATAGTGGGTTAACTCAATAATGAAGATCTTTTCTATGATCCATTTCTCTAATAAGGAGATGGTGAATCTTACAATTTTTCATTTATATGGAGAAGCTATTCAATAGTAGGAATTGATAAAGAACAAAAATCCAAAGGATTAAATGGATGATATGGAGTGGGAATAATTTAAGAAAATATTACTTATAAAGCATTTCCCTTGAACTGTTCAAAAAAAAATATTCAATGAGAATTCATATATCTAATGAAAAGGGAAGGTGAAGTTTTCATAGCTTATGATGAAAAAATAAGATGGTTTTAAATGTATTACTTGGGTTTTTTTATCAATAATGATATAAAAATATATTTGTTCTCTATTGTTTTAAAAATACACCATCGAAACGATCTTGAAATATACTAATTTGGGAGTTTTGAAGATGTGGTTAAATGTGCTCTTAATGTAGATACGGAGTTCAAAGAATGGTCACATGGTTATGGAGATAATAAGAGAAGAATGGGGTTTCATGATTGTGGGTCAAATGAAAAATGAGGAAATAGGATCCAACTACCCACATGTAAAAAATGTGGGAAGAAACATCATGTTAATTTCCTCAAAGGGATTGGGAAATTCTTCAAGTGTGGGAGAGAAGGACACCAAGCTAATTAATATTGATGATACATGAAGAAGCTGGCCAACAATATAGAAGAAATGAAGGAACATCCTAATTCACCACCCATGGTTCAATTCTTCAACTACAGAGACCATGGGTGTTATGAAAGGAAGCACACTAAACCACAGGTCCTTGAGGGAAACCAGTGTTAGCAATCTCCAAATTCAATGGAGTAAGGGAATGATTATATCATCACTACTAATGATGTGGAGTGTAAAAATGAATCCATACAAGGTATGATTCCTATTCACTAAATAATAGAAAAAATTATTATTTGATTCTTGTTATACTTATTCATTTATATCCTAAATGATATCTAGAACTATTGAATTGATGCCCTGGTACATTTAAGTGGAGATATCCATAATAAAATAGTGGTGTAATCATTAAAACCCATGTTTTTGACTCTTATCCTATAATCATATTTTTGATGATTCTTCTTTCAAATCTTATTAAATATCCCTTGTTGAAATTTTATGATATATTGGACATGTATTGGATTTCATTATATATAGAAGAAATCAACTATTGGAAAAAATCAATTTTTATATTCTGAACCATCCCATGATCCTTTAAAAATTCATTTAATATCATGAATCTTCTTTGGAAAATCCATCAACAGTGTGGGTGTTGATACCCTGTAGAGAATCATACCTTTCCCAAAATGTTGAGTCAAAGAGAGGTATTAACCTAGAGGAAATGTCCATTTTTAGGGAATACATTGATGTATTTCTGCATGAGTTACTTGGAATCCCCTTATGGTGAGGTAGATTTCTCAATACATCTCATACCTAGAGCAACTCCTATCTCAATATTCCCATATATGATGGCCTTGATTTTAATGGAGGAGTTAAAGTAGTATCTACAAGAGCATTTGGAAAAATGGTTCATATGACCTAGTACATCACCTAGGGGTGCACCAATGCTCTTTGACAAGAAGAAAGATAGATCAAAACAGGTGTATATCAATTACCAAGATATCAACAAGATCACCATAAATAAAAATTATCCTCAACCAAGGATTGATGACTTGTTCAATCAACTCTGAGGAGTGGAATAATTCTCAATGGTGTATCTTTTTTACGGATATAATCATATAAAGTTGAATAAGGAAGATATTCAATAGACTACATTCCTTACAAGGTATGGGCCCTATGAGTTTACATTAATTCCATTAAGACTTATTAATTTTACTACAATTTATATTGATTTGATGATTACATTATTTAGAGACCACCTCAACAAATTTCTGGTAGTGTTTATGGATTATATTTTATTTTGTTCCAAGATTAAGTAGGAACATTAATAGAATATAATGATTTTGTTGGTGATATTATTGAAGGAAAAAAAGTATTCTATGTTCAAAAAGTGTTTCTTTGGATGCAAGAAGTCACATTATTGGGGAACATGATCACAATTGATGGAATTTATGTGGACACTTCAATGAAAAAGGCAATTGATGAATAAGCTAGACCCACTAGTTTCATAGAAATATATAGTTTTATAGATTAGCTGGTTACTATTGATATTTTGTGATAAATTTATCATAATTTTTTAGCCAACTAACTAATTTACCACAAAATGGGGTAAATTATTTATAAATGAAAGATATGAGGAAAGCTTTAAGGAGATCAAGAAGAGTCTAATCACTGTTCTTGTATGGTAATTTCCCAGTCAAGATAATTTTATCACTAAGAGAGGGAGAGAGTGAATCAGTGATATATTTTGATTTTATATTTCCTTAACTTTGAAATAACCTAAGAATCCTATAAAATATTTCATTCCCTATTGAAAACAATTAAAACACACATCTATAGGAACACATGAATATATAAGTATCACTATTGAACAAGAATAACTACTTCCTTTCTATGATTTTGAAATGATCTAATACCACACAATCTATTAGAATATAATCCTTTTGTGTGGAATACAATGAGTAGGATATTTTGTTTCACTCATGTAGATCTATATAAAGAATTCAATGGTGAATGTGATCCTTCTATAACAAATGATGGAATAAAAAGTTTTGTAACAACTCTTGATATGGTGATTCTTTATCGACTTTCACAAATGTATTATTTTTTAAAAAATTCTCTAATTTCTTACATAGAAGTTGGTAAGAACATTTCTAAATTTTGTTACGAAACTTAGTTTTATTTCCCAATCCAATTATCCCAGTCTGATTATCCCAGTTTTATTTCAAAATATTTAAAATATATAGATTGTTTAGTATACGGTTGAGAAATTTCCTAACCACTTCTTCTTCAATCCACAAATACCAATTTAATTTTCCCAGTCTGATGATTCAGCCCAAAACGATGAATACAACAAAAAAATGGAAACCTTTTCTTCTCTCTAGAACTATGTCCTCTGTATTATTCTATGTGAATAGTACATTATTCCAATGTACAAAGTACTTTCTATTTTATAATCACCCAAAAAATGGTTTGGGTGGGATTCCAAAAAAATTTCCCACTCAATCAAATTTTCTGAATCTACATGTTCCTTTAAAGTTTTGTTTCATATTAACTTCATAATCTATTCTAAACACTTATTTAACATTCTGAAATCTTCTCACAACTTCAACTCTACTTTAGAATTTTTGTAACCATCATTCTAATTATGATTTCCTATTTCAATTTGTTCTTATGACGTTCTTCATTATGATGAATACAAATTTAAAATAATATATTATTCTTCATATCTTCTCTTGACCCAGTGGAATTATAAACAAATTAATTCAAACTATTTTAAATTTTTAACTAAATTATTGATATTGCTATTAATTTCTTCTTCATATTGGCCACCGCAAAATTTTATATTTCTTTTCATTCATCAGTTCAAAATAATTATTCCTCCGATGATTATTATGTCATACCGATTATGGACCGGTATCACCTGCTTCAACATCAACAAATTAGTTCTCCTTTGAATATAATACCAATCAATTTTATAACAAACAATTCTACCTCTAATTAATATGATGACATACTGAATTCAATAGATCAGCATTAGTAACTTTTTTATTATTTGAATACGATTCTCAAAAACTTATTTCTTCAAGGATTTAGATGATCTAAATTTTGGTTTGACCAAAAACTAGAACATTTATTATGATTATCCTACCCTACCTTTAAAAAAATCTGTATCCTGAAATATCATTACGACGATCTTTAGACTCGAATGTTTAAAATACATAAACATTCTTCTTTTATAAACTTTTTACGAGTATCATGTCTTTCTTTATGGCTTTTATTACTTTGAAGATCAACTTTGGAATCATCTCAAATACTAATTAAAGTTTTGCAACTTCCCTATCATTCAAAAACATATTTATTTCTAACTCATCTTGAATAAGATTTGCATGATTACAATCAGACTGAATATGATTGGAATAATATTTTTCTCCCGTTTATTTCATCAATCTTTCATTATATGTTTTACAACTTACTAATGATTTACAAGAACACCAAGATCAGAAAAGCAAAATCATATTCTTATCAATGTTAGGCAGACTCAAATTATTCCCCATTATGATCAAACATTTCATTCCAAACATTGGCTGAGTTCGATGATCCTATTCATCTAGAGAAAATATTCCCAATTTGATTAAATTTATTAACCATTGCGAGTCTAATTTAATTTTATATGATGGTTCTTCAAATTTTTATCAATTACAAAGTGAGGTTGTTTATTTTATTCTTAAACTCAGTTGACAAAAAATGAAAATACTAGAATATGATATTTATCATTATCATCTTGTTCCTAACAATCTCCAACATTGGATTTTTTTTGTCAACAATGGTTTATAAATCACTGAACTTTTTATCCTCAAGCTATGTATTACTTATCATTAATTATAAGACTACGTGTGATAAATCATTTTAGAAGACAAGAATTATTGACATAAATTTCATGATGTCCAAAACTAGTTATTATGAAAAATTTCCCCATTTTTTCTTCCTCATATTTTAAACCACCATAGAATACAAAAAAAATTGTTTCCAACAACCACTACAACAAATTTTTAGAATAGTTCACACTCTTACAGTGATGAATTCACAATATACCCACAACTACCTCTATTTACATGATTCCATAATGCTAGATTTATTAAACAATCCCCCCCTTGGAAACACTTTCCAATGATAAGATGAAAGAGGGAACAAAAACACATACCTCAACCATTACAAGAATGAGGTTAGATGACCTTGTTCAAGATCAATTAATAGAATAATTCCTTGGGTAAAGGTTTTGTGAAAATTTCAACAGCTTGTTCCGATTTAGGAACATACTCCAACATCAACTCATTATTCTACACAAGATATCTGATGAAATAATTGTTGATATCAGTAAGTTTTGAATGAGAATGTTTTACATGATTCTTGGAAAGGTTGATTTCACTTTGATTATCACAACCCAATATAAAGGGTAACTTCAATTCAACACGTTATTATTCTAACTGATTCATCATCCACAGAAGTTGGGTAGCAGATTGTGTAGTAGAAAAATATTCAGATTCAGTTGTAATGAGAGTTAATAATTCTATTTCTTTATATTCAAAAATACATATCTTTTACCTAGAAATAATACTCCACCTGATGTGGATCTTCTATCATCAATATTTACTTCCCAATCAGCATCACAATAACCAAAAAAATCATTACATTCTAATCTCTCATACATGATTTTGATATTTTTTCGGCCTTTGATGTATTTGAGGATTCATTATCTGGAAAGTAAATTTGATTATTTAGGATCACTATAAAATCATTCACATAAGCTAAAATAATAAACAATATTGGGTCCTAAGGTAGTAAAGTATAAAAAATTTCTAATCAACTTTGTAAACTCTTTCTGATCAACTTTCTTGTCTTATCCATCTTTACTCACCTTTGATCCCACTGATATTGAGGTGTAAACTAGTTTCGAATTTTCTATACTGAACTTTTCAAGAATTTATTTAGCTTACTTTTCTTGAGAAAGAAAAATGTGTTTCTTCTATTATAAAATTTGAAACCCAATAAAGTATTTCATTTATCCCAAAATGGAAATATCAAAAAACTTTTTCATTTATTTATAAATCATTTCAAAAGATCTTTAAGTATTCTTAGTAAAGATAATGTCATTAATATAAACCAATATTATGAATGAAAACTCTTGATTTTATATGATGTAAATATTGTTATCAACTCTTCCTTTCTTAAAACTCATATTCCTTAAGAAAGTGTCTAGTTTGGAATACGATTCCCTCTTATATTTCTTTAGTGCATACAAGGATTTATTAAATATGAATATATAACTTTCCTCTTTCCCAACAACAAATCCACATGGATGATCAATGTAAACATCCTCATGAAGATCAACATTTATAATTGCAGACTTTAAATCCATTTGAAATTTTTTTTAACTCCATTGTGTATAAATAACAAGAAAAATTATGATTATTTATAAACGTTCCACCAGAGAAAAAGTTTCATCAAAATAATCACCTTCAATTTTAGAGTAACCTTTACATACTAATCTTTCCTTGTTTGTTATCACTTCAACTTAATCATTCATTTTTGTTTTGGGAAAACCCCATTGTACTAATAACATTTTTGTTATCTGGATTTTGTATGAGTTCCTATGAATCATTCTTTTCTATCTAGTCTAACTTTTAATTCATGGACTGAACCCATTCTAGATACTCGAAATCTTATTTCACATCATTCAGCCCAATTTTTTAATACAAATAATTACGTCTAATAGAATTTTTTGTTCTTATTGTTTTAACCTTTTTATGTTGATCACCAATAATGTTATGAGATTCCACTAGATTCCTCATCATGGAATGAGATTTTAGATATTCTTATTCATCACTAGAAATAGTTTACTATGATTCTTGTTTTTGAGTAGGATTATAATTGGATGTGTCCTTATCACAAATGTTGACAATACATTCTTAATCATGGTCAACATCCTTATCTATTTGATTATATTTATCTTTAATATATTTTTCAATAACTTTAAAATTTATTGAATTAAAATTTCTTATCTATTTCTTTGATGAATCATCTATGTCCTCTTCCTTCTAGAGAAAAACCAAGAAAATTTCCGTCTTCACCTTTCTGCTCAAACATTCCCAGATTTCCACCTTTCTTATTTATAATTCATGGACTCCTCAAAACTCTTAAGTATTTAAAAATGTTTTTTTTCTATAAAAAAATTGTAGAGTCATATACAAACCTGGCCTATAGAAACATCGGTTTAGAATTTAAAAATAGTACTCATGGGTTGCCACCAATACGAGTTGGAAAGACCCTATTCAAGTAATATAGTTCTCCCCATTTCCACCGAACTTCTATTCTTCCATTCATCAACCACATTTTGTTGAGGTATGTATAGGGAACTATACACATGAAAAATTCCATTCTTTATAGGATAAGTTTCAAATTCTCCATTCTTATAATCATCGCCATTATTAGTTTTCAACTATTTCACTGAATACTCACTTTTCTTCTTAGGTTTTCTGCTAAAACCATTAAACAATCTTAGAGCGTATGATTTATGTTTCATATTCATAACACAAGTAATGTGATTAAATTCATCAATTAATGTGATGAAGTAATTATCATCATTTTTTTGATTGTTTTCTCATTGGTCCATAGATGTCAGAATGAATACGTTCCAAGGGTTGTTTTGAACAAATATCAACTTTCTTATACACAAACATTGTAATTTTTCCCGTATGAAAAATAGTACAACAAAAATCACTTATTCATTGAAAATAAAGAATATCTTGCACACAATATTGCTTTCATGATGAACTATTTTTTATTTGACACATGTTTCCCATCCTTTTATTCTATAATTAATTTTCTTCTACCATACCCAAGTAACAAGAGTTTTGTACCTCACCAACTTGAAATAAGTTTCCCTTTGTATGTCAGCCTCTTGTAACTATCTTTTCATCCTTATCAATTTTCACAAAAAATACATCTTTCCAGAAGGTAACTTTATTACCTTCATCACGAAATTGTGAAACACTTAATAAGTTATGTTTCCACTCATCAATATATAAATATTTCTTATATTTAAATTTTTTTTCCCATTGATAGTTGATCCAACGCCTTTGGTTATTATTTTTTCATCCTTGTTGAATGTCATAGTTACCTCCTTGAAGTCATATAAATTATTAAATTGTTTTAAATATCCTTTCATGTGTGAGGAACACCCGCTATCATGAATCCATGGTTGTTCACTGTTAATTGATTTGAGGGTAGTTTTACCAATAAAAGATTTTTCATTCATCACCTCTGGATTATAAGAAATGATAATAAAATTATATTGTGCCGGTAACAAAAAAATAAAACCCTTATCAAGATTACCTAGTTGTTCACATCATTCAATAATATTTTCTTGTGGTTGTGACCTATTTTTAATTTTTACACCATCATTATCAGGTTTCATTAGAACTTCATTTTCATAAATATTCTTTTGAGAAGATTGACTCCCCCTAAACATATGAATTTCATAAATTTTGGAATTGTAGTAATTTTGTTGGTCGAACCAAATCATATGTTATTTATTTATGATTCCATCACAATACCAGTAGTAACCATAGAAAGAATATTTTCCTCTATAGCTTCCATACTGAATGGAGTTATGAATATGTTTCTTAGAAACCTTCTTATCTGAATTTTGTTGACCACCAACCTTTCTATTATCAATTAGAATCTTCTTTTTTAGCTTATTTATCCATTTATACTTGTCATAACTATAAATAATAGAAACATTTACATGATCATATTTTTTAGAAAAAAATATTGACTCAGGTTTTTCAAAATCCTATGAATTCTCTACATTGTAAATCTTAGCCACATACATAATTTTCTAATATTTCTTATTTTCAGATATAATTATATGCTTCTTATCAAATTTTGATGGTTACTTTTTTATCCTTATCAGGTTTTACCTTATGAAAAATTTCACCAACTTCATATATATAAATTTGGGAAAATGTATTTTTATTTTCAAATTTACAATGTTTTACTGTACAAGTTATAACTATTTTTTTTATGCCTTTAACTTCAATTACAGATGTTCATTATGATTCTTTTCTTCCTTAAGATATTTTTTCAAATCACTAATATCTAGTTTCATTTTTTTCGTAAAATCTAAAAAAATTTAATGAATTTTTATGAGCAACATTCATCTTCCAACTTCTTGTTTTGTTTTTCAAGACTTCTAATATTTCTCAAATATATTTCAAATATTATTTGAAATGAAATTTAAGTTGAGTTTCCTCTTAATCATAACTGGTGATTCTGAATTCTTCATCATTAATTATTACACTAAAAGTATTCTTACAAACATTTGTAGTAGAATTTTTAGATTTATCATTAGTATATTCTTATTATTTATCTTTAGATAAGAAAATACACCTTTTAGATTTTGAGATTTTTTAATCCTTCCCTATGGAATAAAATTTTCCTTTCCACCATATTTCTTCCATGACCTTCTTGGCCTTATTTTTTCTAGATCACCATATTTTTCATTCTTTCTATGTGGAAATTTTTTCATAAAGTGCCCAATGAATCCATATTCAAAACATTTCAAGGGAAAATTCAAATTATATTTACCTATACCTCTTCTCACATTTTTAGTAAAAAAGGGTAAAATGTCATCAAGATTTTTACATACCTCATTTTCAGAATCAATATGACCACCTTCTTCTTCAATAATAATCATATTTGAATTCTCTTTCTTCGTAGTATTGAATGAAAATTCTCTATCAAATTGTATTTTTATTTTCATATTTTTATACCTAATTATTCTATAAGTGATGAGAGTTCTATGAAAATCATCTATAGATAATTTTTTATCATATCTATCTTCTAATTATTAAACTTTAGCATAAAACATTTCAGGATAATTCTTAATATCTCTTAAATAACTATAGAATCCTTGAACTTTTAACTAAGACATCTGATAGTGTTGTTGATGTTATTTAACCTGGTAAATAACTCCCCAATAGATTCATACCAACCCATTTTCAAGTCTTCATACTTCATCCTCTATATTTTTAATTTTTCTTCTTCACTTCTGTATTGCCTTGATATATGTTTTCAGCTTATCCCATATACCTTTAATTATGGAAACACCCTTCACCATTAAAAATTCACTTTTAGAAAGTGATGATAGTAAATAATTCTTTTCCCTTCCATCACTCTAAAGATTATTCTTATCAATAGATTAAGATGAAAATTATCATAAATTAAAAGAAATACATCTATTTATTCTTCACGAAAATCATATATAATAGACATAAGATGGGGAATCACTATATCATTCCAGATATGATAATTCGTACCATCAAAAACCAGGATTCCTTTATTTTTTACACAATTCAAATTATCCATCAACTTCTCTTCAAAACTTCAACAAAGAATAAATGAAGGGAACCTGTCTTTGATACTAATTGTAATTGCCCAGTCATGATAATTGTATCATTGAGAGGGGGAGGGGTGAATTAGTGATATATATTTCTTTTATATTTCCTTATTTATTAAAAAACTATTTCCCTCATGTTAAATATTTCTTTTCCTATTGAAAATAATTAAAACCCACATCTATAAGAACACAAGAATTTAAATGTTTTATTATGCATCAAGAATATCTACATCGTTGGTATTGTTGGAAAATGATCTAATACCACATAATCCACTAGAATACAATCATTTTGATTGGAATACATTAAGTAGGATATGCCCTTTCACATGTGTGTCACTATGTAAACAGTTTAATAATGCATATTATCCTTCCAAAACAAATGATGTAATACAAATTTTTGTAACAAAAAAATGTTATGATTCTTCTTTATAAACTTTAAAAAATGTGAAATTTTTTATAAAAAATATTTACTTTCTTACCTAGAAGTTGGTAAGAACTTTTATGGACTTTGTTATAAAACTCAGTCTGATTATCCTAGTATAATTTATCAATAAGAAAAATATATGACTTTGTTTGAATATATTTGAGAAAATTCTGAACCATTTCTTCATCAATATAGAAACCCCAATACAATTTTTCTAGTCTTAGGATTTATCCCAATATGATGACTAGTTGAATATAATCTTGTCTCTTCTCATATGCTTCTTCTATAATAAATACTTCTTCAACAAAATTCAATTAGGAAACCTCTTATTCACTCTAATGCTCTGCCTTGTATCTTATTCACCATGAATAGTACATCTATCATGAATTACAAAGTAATCTCTCTTTTATACTATCCCCAAAAAATTGTTTGGGTGAGATTCCTGAACTTTTTTCGTCTCAATTACATTTTACGAATCTATATGTTACTTTAAATTTCAGGTGCATCTTGCCTCCATAAACTCTTCTCAACACTTCTCAACCCATCATGAATAATCGACTAGATTTATCTATACATTATACTTTCTCTAAAAACATAAGTCTGATTCTAATTTCCCATTATAATTTTTCATTATGATCCGCCTCATTACGATGAAGACAAATGTAAAATAATATATTCTTCTTTATCTCTTGTCATGACCCACTTAAATGATAAACAAAGTAATTAAACCTACTTTAAATGGTTGACTAAATTATTGATAAATCTATTTATTTATTATTCATATTGGCCAAAACATAATTTTCATTTTCTTTACATTCATCAGTTTCAAAAAATTATTCCTCTGATGATTTAATGGCATACCGAGTCCGATGGGCCAGTATCAGCAGCTTCAACTTCAAC
The DNA here is from genome assembly GCA_963277665.1 of Viscum album. Taxonomy (NCBI): domain Eukaryota; kingdom Viridiplantae; phylum Streptophyta; class Magnoliopsida; order Santalales; family Viscaceae; genus Viscum; species Viscum album. The sequence continues at coordinate 980,296,934 of OY728148.1, read as the reverse complement.
AACATATTTCTCTTCTAAATATGATACTGGTCAAATTTTATCACAAAAAATTCTACCTTTGATGAATATGATGACATTCTAAATCCAATGGATCAACATTAATAGATTATTTCTTTTTTGATAATGATTCTCGCTAACTTCTTTCTTTTAGAATATAAATATTTTTGGCATTTAGTTTAACTAAAAACTAGCACCTTCATTACAATCATCACCCTTGGTCATTAAAAAAATATTCATCCAGAAATATCATTATGATGATCTTGAGACTGGAACGATTCAAATTCATCAAATTTATTCTTTTGTAATCTTTCTCAAATGACCCTTAATTCCTTCATGACTTTGACTATGTTGAATATCAGCTTCATCATCATATAACCTACCAAGTAATGTGTTGCTACATACCCATATTTTATCAGTATCTTTCATTAAATCTCAACCTAAATACAATTGGTATGATTATGATCAAATTGAATATGATTGGTATAATATTTTTCTTCTCTTTATTTCATCAATCATTCATCACTAGTTTTATAACATAGTAATGATTTATGAGAACTCCAAGATCAGCAAAGCATTATTATATTTTCATTGAAGTCAAGAAGACTCTGAATTTTCCCCCTTATAATTAATCATTTCATTCAAGAAAGAGGGTGAGTATAATGATCCTCTTCATCCAAAAATCATATTCCCAATACAATGGACTTTCTTAACCATTTTGAGTCTTATTTTCTTGAATACGATGGTTAGTCTGATTTTCACCAAATAAAAAGTGAGGTGATTTATTTTCATCTTAAAATTCATTGACAACAAAAAATAATAACTAAATATGATAGTCATCCTTATCATCTTGGTCATAACAATTACTCACACTACCAATAAGTGGAGAAGGTTTTGTGATATATAGTTATGATTCAATGAAAGTCTTGGGTTCTGTACTCATGCAGAATGATAATGTGATATCCTATTCCATATGATAGTTAAAGATCCAAGAGAAGAACTACCTATCGCATGATCTAGAGTTATAAGATATGACCTTTTATCTAAATATTTGGCCGCACTATCTATATGGTGAGAAGATTGACATATATACTGATCATGAGCCTAAAGTATATATTCACATAGAAGTATATCAATATGCATCAATGAAAATGGTTTTATCAAATCATGGACTATTATTTAACTATTGACTACAATCTAAGAAAGGAGAATAATGTAGATGATGCTCTTAACAGAAAAAAAATTGCTACTATATCCATGAGGAAAATTGAGAGAGACCTTATCTTCATGTATATGAATAGGATATATCTTTAAATCATAATGATATGGAATAAATCCTACCTCTCCCAGATGATTTCCCAACCATCTATCTATGAGAAGATAAAGGAGATATAAAGGGATGATCTTGAGCTGAATAAAGTTGAAATAAATAAAGCAAGGGGATCTACATGAGTTCCAAATTGTTGAGGATGGTGTAATTTTTTTTAATGAGGCTTTGTGTTCCTTCATCACCTGAGATAATGTCCATGCTATTGTATAATTCTCATAGATTATCTTTCTACACCACCCCAGAAGTACCAATATGTACCATGATCATCGAGGATACTATTGATGGGACTACCTGAAGATGGATATTATGGAGTATATATCAAGGGTTTTTGTATTCCATCATGTTAATGTAGAGTGAAAAAATTACAAAGGGGTGATGAAACCATTTCTTATAATCATGTGGAAATGGGTGAATATCACCATTGACATTATCAATAGTCTCCAAAAAAACATCCATAGAAAAAATACGATATGGTTTGTGGTGGATTGACTCACCAAGACTAACCACTTTATCACAATTTGGGAATATTAATCACTTGAAAAAATTTCCATGATATATGTGAATGAAATGGTGAGGTGTCATGGGGTTCCACTTTTGATCATATTTGATTGTGATCAAAGGTTCACCTATAAATTCTATAAAAGAATTTAATAATATTTTAGTACTATATTAAATTTTAGCATGACCTATCACCCCCAAGCTGATAGAAAATATAAAGGGACTATTCAAACACTTGAGGACATTCTAATATCACACATGATGGAATTTAAAGGAGGATGTGATCTACATATCCCATTGGTTGAGTTCTCATATATAAATGACTTCCACTAGAGTATTTAAATGGATCTATATGAATATTGAATGTAATGAAATGTAGAACTCAAACATTTTTGGGATGAAGTTTTGGAATGAAAGATACATGGACTTAATCTTGTTAATGTGATGACAAAGAAGTGTCAATCCATACAAAAACATATAAAAGCTACCTAGATTCGGTAAAAGATATATAAAAACAACTACCGAAGGGACTTTAATTTTGATGTTATAGAAAAAGTTTTCCTTTGAATATAACCATAGAAGAGAGTTATACAATTGGTAAAGAAATGGGAGTTTATACCCAGGTAATATTAGCCACTTTGATATCGTTGATCACATAGGATTAGTGACATATCATCTTTCATTTCCACAAAGTATGTCTCAAGTTCAAGATTTGTCCAAAACCAATTTATGGATATAATTAGGCCATTATCATTCCATTATTGAGTTTGGTTGGATTTTTATGACTTTTTGTTAGGTAAAAATGTGGGTAAAACTAACTTGTTTTCAAAATACAATGTTATTCCTTTTCCTCCACTACAAAAAGTAAAAAACTCTCCACATTCCTTACGCCTCACAAACCATTTAGATTAAACCAATATCTGCCCATATAGATTCCCAAAATCCTTACCCTAGACATTGAATCGTCCTATTGGTTAGAAATCCTTACCAGGAATCCTTCTGGTACAAACCAAAAGTAGTTACCGGATTAAGAGGTAACATCTTCTCTTAAGATTTTTAGTTATATTTTCATTATCCAACACCTCATATCTTATTATTTTATTCTTGTATAAAAAACCATATGCTAAATATAATAGAATTTTTCATTCAAAGGGTAATACCTACACTTACACAAAATTACATTTAATGGGTAATGAACATATTCTGTCTGTGTATAGTGAAAAAATGCCTCACAAAATGACAATTGTTCATTTTACTTTACGGACATTCATAGTTGGACATTATGATGGAAAATATATTTTTATATGATATAAATGATATTTATTAATTATTTATTCTAATTTAATCCTTTAATAATTCACACCATTAACACTTTCCATTTTTCATTAAAACGATAACGTCGTTTGAGGAAGTGTGGACTACCGCCCCCTCAAAGCAATGTGATTCTTTCACACGATCCATGGAATGAATAATAAATTATTATAATTAAAAATATGTGAAATAAAAAACCTCTATATGATATAAATAAAATAATTACCTTTTTGTAAATATACTATATATATATATCAATTTCTTTATTACCCTTTCACACACTTAAAAAGTGATAGCGTCGTTCATAGATGTCTGGACTACTTCCTCCTCGACACGATGTGATTCATTTTACACCACAATAATTATATATATAAGTATATATGATTAAATAATATATTATTTATGTTATATTGGTCATTCTGGAAATATTTCGTGTCACATACCATCTTTCCATAATGATCATTGAAAAATAAGAACGTCACTCACACGTGCGTACGACTTTCCTTCACCATGATTGTAATGTTGGTTTAGTTTTCATAACCATATTTAATAATTTATTTTAATGGTATTTTTATTGAACGAATATGATAATTATTTCATGATTATTATTCTGTAGATGTCATATAATGACCCCTTTGACAATAGTTGGCCTACCAATGTTGTTTTTAAAGTATATTCCATATTTGGTGTAAACAGCCGATGTAAACAGATTTGTTTATGTAGTTGTATACACCATAGTATAAAGTGAAATAAATTTAATGTTAAACATGATAAATTTTCTCAAGAAATTATAAAATTAACATAAGTCTATTATATAGGAAGTCAAATGACGTTCAGCCAAAATGAAACGCAATGTAATGTATTTACATATAACTTTTTACATCTATGAGATAAATGTCATGTTCACCATTTAATTATTATGTGTGATGCATCTACTACCCATTTCGATATATTATATCATTAATTATTTTATCATTATTGTATTTAAAATATTCATTCAATATTATTCCTTCATCAGTCTTATGATTTAAATTGTTTTAAAGTGTTATCGGACACTTTGGGATATTTAAAGTTTATTTTCATTATGACCACTACTAATGATATTTCAATTGAATTTCCATTCTAGGATATTATATATCCATTTTTCAATAAAACATTTCATTATTATCGGGTTATTCATTACTATTTTCATGTATTAGTACTATTTTTTCCACTCTTTAGTACTCAAACTTTTTTAGAAAATGTTTTCAAAAAAACTCATCTTTATATCTCTCTTTAGTCAGAGAACCTGTTTTCTTCTAACACCCATTTTTTAATAAAAAAAATTCAAAAATGTTTTCAAAATGATTTGGTAAAGGAATTTTTACCCTTTTTTTCTTTTACCATTGTTTTCAAAGAAATATTATAATCACTTTATGAACAATTCATTTCTTTAACCATTAACAATGAAAAAATAATGTTATTTTACCTCATATGACAAGTATATATTTATGCACCATAATTTATTTGATTATTCCTTTTCATTTATAAATGGATAGTTTTAAAAGAAAATAATTTTAAAATTTATTTTCATAGAAAAAAATTTCGAAAAGTTTTTTCATAATAAAAGGATATTTTCCTCAAGGATTTTTTTTATATTATCATTTTATAGGATATATATATATCCTAAAAAATAACCATTTATTTTTACTACACTTGAGATTTATTTATTGTTACCATCCTTATTCTTCCTATAGGTGGCTTATTATTGATTTGTCCATGGATAGAATTCACATTCACTTATTTGAATCATTTTTTATTCCCCCTAAAATATTCAATATTCTATGATCATTGAACAATCAATTTCCCCCTAATTATTCATTTCATTCATCATGTATATTAATATTACCTAAACCATATACCATTTTACATAAAATGTATACATTGATAGTTAATTTATTATTTGGGAAAATATTGATAATTTTATATCCTTTATTCAATATAGATATTTGATAAGGCATATTATTTATTTTGATTATTCTATATGAGGAAGGATTTGGATAGGCAATGATGAGAGGAGCCCGAAATTTATATAGGTATTCAATGAATCGATAGGTTCTCAAGGGGAATATTCAATGGAACTTGACCATACTGGGTGCAAGGAAACCTGTGCTAGGCTGCAATTTTAAGAAAGAACATCGACCCTATGTGGGTCATATCCTGTGTGGGTTAGTGCTCTGCGATTCTATGTGGGTCAACGCATATCGATCCTATGTGGGTCAGATACTGTGTTGGTTAGCGGGGGTTAGTTACCTATCGATCCTATTTGGGTCAGCAGTAGTTCTTCTTAATAGAATAAGATGCTATATTTAATAACTAATGATTTGTACTTATGTACTTAAGTTATACCTGATTGTGAGATGTGTCTTTTGCATGTGTGCTACTTCTTGCTTTGTGGTGTTACTTGTGTTGTAATTATTCATTTTTTGTATTGTCTTTATGGTGTTACATGTGTGATATTTATCTCTTTGTGGTGTTACTTGTGAGGTACTTATACCTTCGTGGAGTTACCTTAGTGGTTATATATTCATGGTGTTACTTGTGCGGTACTTCTACCTTCGTGTTGTATTCCATTTTCTTTCAGTTGTATTTTACTATCAGTCATACTTGTACATTTACAGTTGGGCTTTTATTCCAGCCCCTTTTAACATTCAGCACCCTTTACTACATTAGTTTACTTTGTGGTTGCATCTTATTGTGTTCTAGTCTGCGTGGTTTCATCTTGTTTTGTTCTTGGATTGTGTGTCTGTTCAGGTTAAAAAAGAAATGTGTTCCCGTTTAAGTGACACACTTTTCCAGTGATAGTTGTCATCCTTTGGCCTATGGAAGATGGGTTTGGGGTAGTCACGACATGTACCCCGAGGGACGGGCCGTGATAACTATCTCCACATCCTTGTATGATTCACCATGAAGAACGCATAGATTCTTTGAGATCTTCTCTGTCTTCATCACCACAAGCACACCCTTCAATATCTTCCCCACTACATTGTAATTGTGATTCTTACACCAGATGTCATCAAATCCACACAAAGAAAATATGTTAATCTTCATTTTCTTCACATGGCATACTGCTTAGGTGGTTTGAATTATACCATCATGCATCTTCAGTTTGTTGGTATTGACTCCAAAGATCATCTTGGTGTGATTTTTCCCCATGTAAACAAGTCCTTTTGAGATATGATCATACTGATCAAACCATTCACTTTGAGCCATGTTTATATTGAATCAATTATCTATGTGTTGTTGAGATAATGTTTACCTTCATTCATCATTGAGGATTCACTGACAAGTATGTCTCAATTTCCGTAAGTACTAATCATATTTCATTGAGAGTTGTTTCCACCACTCTTATTGTTCCAACTATTTTTTTTGGTGTGCCCCTACTTCCCACAACTGTAACATGTTATTTTTTTTATTATTATTGATTTGTACCTTCCATGATTTTGGCTCCCACTTTAAATCATGCTCCATCGTCCTTCCTCTCTCTATTGACAAAGTATTCGATTGGTGCAATGTTTTTTGTCTATCACATTACACTTGCATTGACTTTTTTCTTCAGGAACTAAATCTGCAACGTTGTTGAGCATAAACATGTCCATCATGATATTATTGGTATGGTTGATGATCAATTGATCATACGGATTTGTAAATCTTTAGAGTAGAATACCAGCACATTCAGTGTACCTAATTTTGTAGCTCAGTGTCATGAGTTGAGCGAATATAGTATTGACAGTTTTAATGTGATTAGTCACTGATGATGACTCTTCAATCGAATTTTGATTCTTTATAGAGCTATCAACATTTTTTCCGCCCACCATACATTTCGGTTTGGGCCCGATATTAATGTGTTAATCAAAAATAGCTGTTGTAGGACCTTCAAGGGATGACATTAGGTATTTTAAGAAACATTGGTTGTTGTTTCCCCAACCCAAGGCCACCCATGGAACATGCTGTGCTTTCTCTTTGATTTTGACCATTGACAAACTACCCATGGGGTGTAACATAATGTTTTCTTAGTTTAAGGAAGCTTGGTTGTACCTAAATGAGGATGAATTACTTGCACAGGATATTTTTGCATGCCTATCGCGGGGCATGGACAAAAAATATTAAATTTTTCCTAGTGCAGCACAATGTCTAATCAGGGTAGTCTCTCTTAAGGAGACTTCTCAGTGTAGTCCACTAACATTATCTAATTCACTTATTCTATATATTTTTGTGGTTTTATTTATTAAATGAAAGTGATGAAAATATTTTTGGGTTTTTTATTATTTAAAATAATGACATGTGAAGTATGAATTCTAAATTTATACTAAGATGCAAGTCTAAAAATAATAAATTAATAAGAAAGAACTTGGTTTTGGGGGCGGGTTAAATGTTCAAACATTATTCTCCATTATATGTTTTATTTCAGTTTGATAATCCAAACATGAAATCTCATTTTTGAACTAATATTATTTATTTATAAATTGATTAATATCATTTAATGTTTGAGAAGTCTCAACTCCACCTCCTCCTTTAATCCAAGATGGAGACACACCTTTTTCTAGAATGTGTCGTCTTCCAGGACCTGGTTCAATTGATGTCGTTTCATCCATTGATTAGCTCATCTCAAAAATGTGAAGAACTAACCAATGGAGAGAGGTAAAAATGATTAAATAATAGAATACAGATTGGTTGAGTTGCATTTCATTGGAGGGACTCACATGATCAGGGACATTCTCTTTCCCCGTTCATGCTACTCAAATATATCTGAAAACATAAAATATAACATTAAAGAAAATTCATGATCACCTTCACCTCCCCTCGGTCCATGTCCCAGGGTCATCTTATAATTTTTGAGAATAAGATATTACTTGGTAGAGTGAGTGGAATAAAAGAGAGAGAGAGAGGGGGAGGTAAATGAAAAAAAGTGGATGAAAAAACACAAAGGAAGGGATTAATATAACTAAAATTTTAATTACAATTGAAAACTAATACAAACCTTAAACTAAAATAAAATAAAAATAATAAATTAGAGGGGAACATAGGAGAAGCAGCAGCCCATCCCCCGATGGGATCCCTCCTTATCTAAGGGTATTGAGCTGATGACTTGGGAATGAGTCTAGGGCCTCTATTTATAGAGTACACCATATCCCCCCCTTCACAATGAGGTATAGCTTGCATGGCTTGGTAGGATGAAGTAAGAGTCATCCTCCTTCTAGGTTGCTACTTGTGCAACCTCTTCTTCTCTGTATATTGGTTCCTCATGGTATGCTTTATCAAAATAATAGTCAATAAGAAAGTTAGAGTGAAATTCTATTTGAATAATAATAAAACATGAAGTATCAAGATAAAATTCTTCCCCATCAATGTAAGAATATTTTATCATGATTTACAGAGGGAAATCCACTATAACCTCTTTATTATATTCCTTCAATAAATACTCAATGTGTCTAGGGAGCTCCATATGTTCCTCAACATGTGGACATCATAGTTCTTCTTCGTCCTCCAAGGCATATATGATATTTTCAGATTCTGTATAATCAAAACCAAAAGGAGTGTTTTAGAATATAGATTCAATAAAATTAGAAGGGATAGAGTCAATGAATGCTTCAACTACCTGATTCAATTTTGTTTCAATCTATGTCTCAGTGGTAAGTGACTCTTAGAGTAGACTCTCTGGGGAGGTCATGTAGTTCCTCACATTTAATCAAGTATTCATCCAAATGTTTTTGATCTCCCACATTTAGTTCACCAGGTAAGTCTTACTCCCTTGACTCCTCAGGTTCTTCAATTTCAAATATAACTGGTGAAATATCTTCCACCACTTTCTCAGGTTATTCCATTAGATTAGGATTGGGTTACTCCATTAATGCACGAACATAATGAAAATCTCTATCATCCTTTTTGGTTAATTGTTCAATGCTTTCTCTAAGTTCATGCACCTAAGCTCTTCTAAAATATTTATCTTCTTCTTATTGTTGTTACTGCACATGTGAGTAATTTTTCCATGAATAATATTTTGAATTTGAATACACCATAGAAGTCTTTTTTAAGTATTTTTTAACGAAATGAAATATAACTAAGATGTGAAAATTGAAAAATTAAATAAAATAATGTTTGTCTCTATAGATACAAAATTAGTTTTGACGCATTCCTGTCGTGGGACGTGGACCAAAATAATTATATTTTTCATAGTGCAACATAGTGGCTTACCAGAGTCATCTCTCTTGAAGAGCCTTCTCAATGTAGTTTAGTTACATTATCTAACTCACCTTTTATATCTCTTTTTTTGGTTTTTTCTATTAAATAAAAGTGATGAAAATATTTTTGGGTTTTTTATTATTTAAAATAAATGCATGTGAATCAGGAATTCTAAATTTATACTAAGTTGCCATTCTAAACAGAATGAATTAATAAGAAAGAACATGGTTTTGGGGGTTGGATAAATGTTCAATCATTATGATCTTTTATATTTTTTATTTTAGTTTGATAATCAAAACATGAAATCTCATGTTTGAACAACTATTATTTAATTATAAATTGTGGAATATCATTGAATTTTTGAGCACTCTCAATTCCATCTACTCCTTTAATCCAAGTTGGTGACACACCTTTGTCTAGAATGTGTCATCTTATAGGACATAGATTAATCGATTCCCTTTGATACATTGATTAGATCAAATCCAATGTGTGAAGAACTAACCAATGGAGAGAGGGAAAACTAATTAAATAAAAGAATAGGGATAGGTTTAGTTGCTTATTATTGGAGTCAGTCACAACATCAGAGACATTCTCCTTACATGTGCTTGCTACTCAAATCTATCTAAAAACGTAAAATTAAACATTAAAGAAAATTCATGATCACCTTCACCTCACCCTGAACCAAATATCGGGGTCATCCTATCATTTCTGAGAGTAATATATCACTCAGTGGAGTGGGAAGAAGCGAAGAGAGAGAGAGAGGGAAAGAAATGAAGGAAAGTGGATGGAGAAACACAAAGGCATTGATTAATAAAACTAAAATTTGAATTACAATTGAAAAATAAAACAAAAATAAAATTAAAATAAATAATAAATAATAAATTATGGGGGAAATAGGAGAAGAAGTTTCCCGTTCCCTAGTGGGATCCCTCCTTAGCTGTGGGTGTCGAGCTGATGATTTGGGAAGAAGGAGAGGGCCTCCTTTTATAGTCATAATTCATTCCTCTAAAAGGATTCACATTTTTGTCCTTTTAAATGTTAGATTAATCTATAGAACCCTTCGTAAGAGTTATTCAATAATGTTTTTTCCATTCACCGTCCAAAGTTCAGCTCATTTAGCGACAAGATTAAAGAGTTGTGAAATTATCATTGAATAAGACTTTTTATGGCTTAAATTTCCTCGAAGTTGTCTTCAAATTTATAACAATCAATGGAAACCTTAATGACTTTGAAATCCCCCCAATTTTTTTAAAGATGTTCCTATGTGTTCTAGTGCTATCCTAGGTGATGTAACTTAAATACGAGGTGAGGAGACTGATTTTTTTCATCCGTTATAGTTGTAGGGTCCATTCTATTTGCCTAGAAAAATTTCCAACTTCAATAAATTTTTTGGACTAATATATCTTTGAATCAACTCTATGTCCTTAAGATAAGGTTGAATGAAATAAAATCATGATTCTACAAAAAAGATTTTTGAATTTTAGAATTATATTTTTTTTAAAAATGAGAATAAAACCTTTGTAGTAAAAATCTATCAAAAATCCAAAATTATTCTCTTTTCTCAATTTTTCTCATAATCATTCTAAAATTTAAGTAAGCCCTTATTTTAATAAAAATTTGAAATAAATTTGTTTTATCATTGAATAAAATTAATAAATCCTCATTATTTGATAAAAAATATGCACATAAATTTGATCTCTCAATTACCCCCACAGATAAACCATGCTTGTCCTCAAGTATAAAATAACAATATAGAAATTAGAGGACAGAAATGTTACCGATATTCAAATTCCAATTCAATTAATTAAAAAATATCAATATGAAATAAAACATGAAAAAAATTCAAAAATATCAATTTAATTTCACATTTTTCAAAGAATCAAATAATTAACTTATTTTACTTTTACCATTTTAAAATTTTTGGAACTTCTCCTTTCATTTAGTCGAGCACCTTGATTCATTATTATTAAAAATGCCAAGTCATGATTTACCTCACTTTTGATTATTTTCCCACATTACTCATTATATAATTCAAGTTGAGGTATGATCATATCATGAGAACATTCTCCTTATCAATAGGCTTGTAAATAAACGACATTCTCCACATTGTAAACACAAAATGCACATATAATCATGATGACATGAAATTATGGATCTATTGACTATTAGGTTTAAGGTTGGTTGGATATTATTCATTAAAAATTAAGGCTCAAGGAGGAGGCTAATATATTAAGTACTATGCATGATATCAAAAGTAAAAATATATTGAAATTATCCCCTTCATTGTAGAAACCCCCACTTCCCAAAACACAATGAAAATGTTATGATCAAGTAAGAAAAATTAATTATTTGTGCACCCTCTTGAATATTTTTTTATTTTGTAATTTATTTTATTTTTTTGAAACATGTGATTATATCATACCTCATATCAATCACCTAACCATATAAGCTCATAAGATCGTGGGTCTAGAAAATGGTGACTTTGGGTTTTCCTAAATCATAACCCATTTTTTCTCTAATTGTTGGTTCTTTTTGTCATTTTTTCTTTTTTATAATTCAAGAGGGAAAAATAGAGTATAATTAATGATTGAAATTTTTTTTACAATTACCACAATAAAACACCTACACTTATTACTTACAATATATATCATCCCATCCACTATGATTCTCTTTACCTGCACACTTCCACATTAAACTATCATGAAAATACTCAGAGGAGGGTAGGAATGTAACAAATGGCTTGAAACATGACTCATTCCAATAAAGGTCATTCATGGTATCTATGTGCTAAAATAAGTATTGATGTAAAGGTAGTATTTTTAAGAAGAATTAGCTTTTCATAGGATGCCTCAATCATTTTAAATCTGTTTTGGCACAGTCATAGATTTGAAAAGTTTCGATACAAGTTATGGTTGGTTACATGTCCCAAGATTACTCATGAAATATTCTCACGAATAAATAGGATGTAATTGGTCTAGAAATCATATCGGTAATTGGAAATATAACATTAGACAATCACTCATGGCATGACTAAAAAAATAAATTCACATGAAATTCAGAAATACAAAGAATATTGGATGGTAGGGAAATTTCATTTATATGAATCAATTAATTCCTTCAAATCTTGAGTCATTACTTCAATATCCATGCTTCATTTTAAAAATTAAATTATTAATTTCAATAATTTAATCATATCAACATTGAAATCTAAAACATGGAATCATAGTATTCCTATGAAACTCATGTCTCATAAATAAGTCAAGTAAAACATGAATTCATGTTTGGGAAAGAAATTTTATCTTTAATGCTCAAAACCTATTGTGGACAAAAATGTGGAGAGTTTAAAAGATAAAACAATAAAATTGAACACCCTTCTTCCATGAAATTGGTCCTTCTTGTTCACTGTCTAGGGATTCCTTCTACCGTTATGATCCTATAAAAGAAAATTACTCAGTTAATCACAATGATCATTTCATTTAAGCTCAAAATGAAAAGAGGGTGGGGGCCACATGCTAAATTATTTCAATGAAAATAAATTGACATCTGAATTCCTAGAAAGAATGTAAACATAAATCATGGTATTATCCCCTAAGTCAGCCCTGAATTTTGAGTACCTATAGAGGGAAGTACCGGCTGTTATCCAATTTCTGATGGAGGATGAAGTTTCTTTTATTTGAACCACTAAATTTGACTTTTCCCATCTTCTACTTTATCCTTCAGGTTGAGTAATGATCCAGGGATAGATTACCCCCTAACCCCACCCCCTTAACAATGAGGTATATCTTTCATGGTGGGTGTAGGATGAAGTATAAATCATCCACTTTCTTGGTTATTACATGTGAAACCACTTATTCTCTGTTCATTGGTTCCTTGAGGCATGCTTCATCAAAAGAATAGTCAATGGGAAAGTCAGAGTGTAATTCTATTGGAATAATATTAAAACATGAAGTATCAAGATAAAATTCTTCCCCATCAATGTATGCCGATTTTGTCATGGTTTCCATTGGAAAATCCACTAGTATCTCTTCATGAACTTCCATCAATTAATATTCAACATATCCAGGGAGATCTATATGCTCCTCAGCATGTGCACATCTATGTTCTTCATCATCTTCCAAGGCATAGCTGAGATTTTCTGATTCTGTATAATCAAAACCACAAGGAGTGATATAGAATTTAGATTCAACAAAATTAGAAGGGATAGAGTCAATGAATGGTTCAACTCCCTGAGTTGGATCAATATCAATCTTTGTCTCAGTGGTAAGTGCCTCTAGGTGTAGAGTCTCTGAGGATGGATGCAGGTAGTCGGGCACCACCATCATGACTTCAAATTCCCCCACTTGGGTGGTTTCTTCCTTTTTTGGTGTTGAATATTCTTCTTTGTATTGAATGGGGAGGTCCGGTAGTTCCTCACATTTAATAAATAATTAATCCAAACTTTTCCGATCTCCCACATATTTCTCAATATGTATGCCTTCCTCCCTTGCCTCCTTATGTTCTTCAATTTAAAATATAAGTGGTGAAATTTCGGACACCACATTCCTAGGTTATTTCTCCATCTTAGGGTTGGGTTCCTCCATAGATGCATGAACATAATCAAAATCTCTATCAGCCTTTCTAGTTAGTTATTCAATGCTTTTTATATGTTAATTCACCTGAGCTCTTCTAAAATATTCATCTTCATATTCTTGTTTTTTCTACACTTGTGAGTAGTTTTCCATGCAATAATATTCAGATTTTGAATACATCTTGGAAGTCTTTTTTTTAGTTTTTTTTAAATGAAATGAAATGTAAATAAGAAGTGAAAATAATAAAATAAAATGAACTAATGATTGGCTCCACAAAAATAGCTTCAGTTTTGATGCATTCCTGTCGTGGGGTGTGGGAAAAAATAATTATATTTTTTCTAGTGTAGCATAGTGGTAGACCATGGATGTCTCTCTTGAGGAACCTTCTCAATGTAGCTCACTTTCTTTATCTAATTCATATATTCTATCATTTTTTGTGGTCTTTTTTATTAAATGATACTGATTAAAATCTTTTTTGGGTTTTTTATTATTAAAAATAATGACATGTGAAGCAAGAATTCTAAATGTATACTAAGATGAAAATCTAGATAGAATGAATCCCTACTAGAATTTTACACTTTACCAACAGTTTTAAACCATTTTTAACTGCCTGGAAACCATTCGTATATAGTATATAAACGGTTCCCTCAACCGTGGCTAAGTAAGGCATGAAAATATGCCTATACAGACAGTTCTATGAAAAATGTTTCTCTAAGTGTCAAAATAAGAGGTATACCAATGATTTTCTACAAACTGTTGGTATATGTGTGTTAAAGTATAACATAAACCAATGGTTTGTAAACCGTTGATAAATGTGTGTTACACTTTTACCAACGGTTATAAACCGTTGGTATAAAGGGGATATGGAAAGCCATAAGGCTATACCAATGGTTTTGTTATAACCATTGGTATAAACCTATACCAATGGTTATTAGAAACCGTTGGTATAGTTATATTATAGTATCTATACCAATGGTTTTGAAACTGTTGGTATACAATTTCTCAGCTCCACAGCAGTAGGCCCATCTCCCCTCTCCAGACCTGCAACAACACAATAACCCCTCTCTAGGCCTGCAACAACAACAATAAAAAAATCCCCATCCAAAGTTTTCAAAATTTAGAATTCAGTCCAGAATATAGAAATTTAGAAATTTAAAAATTTATAAATTGAAATTCAATAACACCCATAAGTGAAAAAGCCTACATGTTATAGAAAATGAAGTAACACCCATAAATGTATTCAAAATTTAGAATTCATTCCTCAGTCAAACCACAACACCAACACAGAAAAGTGTATTCAAAATTTAGAATTCATTCCTCACACAAACTACAACACCAATAAACACAAGAGAGAAAACCTACATGTTATAGGAAGAACATGGGATGTTTATTCATGGTCTTGGGTTGAGTATCTTAAAACCAATAGAAAGACTTGGGTAGAGTGGCAAGGATCATGACACCCATATGATAGAAAATGGTAGTGGTCATGTGCTTTGACCTAGGATGAGTTATAGGAAGCACATGGGATGTTTATATTCCTCTAATGATTATGTATCCATGTATAAATGGTTCCTGATGTGTTAGTAGGAAACATTGGCCAATCTTGACATATGATATGTGTTACCAGAATAGCCTACATGTTTTCGATAGACTTTTCAATTAGAATAAGGGGGTATGTGGCTAATTGTAATTTTCTCTCCTGGGTTTGATGTGAGATGAATTCTCATCTTGGGTAGTGGGTATGAATATTAAATTAAGTAATTGGTATTGGGTTCCCATAGTGACATAGTTTTGGTCCTACAACCCACTGTTTGAGGATGGGATTGAGGTGATCCATGGGGCTATGGTGTCAGCATATATATTCCTCACCATTGGGGTATTTTTATGAGCCTTTGAAACTTACTTTTCAAGAATCAATGTGTAGCCTTGTTGACCAATTTTTTATATGGAATAATTAAGTGTTCATAGGTATCATATGAAATCACTATATAATATTTATTTTTTGTATGTTATTGTATAGACTGACCAACCCATGATTGAGAATTAGAACATGAGTGTTGTTGCATGTTCATGATGGGATGTCGAGACTCATTCCTAATACAATGCATGTTTTTATATATATACTATGACCTATTGTGTTTCAATCTATACCTTGTGACTATTTTATTATAATAACGTATGACCAATTGAACGTATATTATTTTTTCTCCCTTAATTTAAAGAATATATGTGTAGCCTTTTGAAGATTTTCTATTTGTCAGTTGTTATATTCACTTAAAATGTTGTCCATTTCAAACAAAAGAGACACACTTTGTGTGATACCAGTCACACCGTGCCTCATATTGAGGTGGGGTTGACTCATACCCGTCAAAAATGATCCATGGATCATTTCTTAGGGGGGCTGTCCGAGGGGTGCGGGGGGGGGGGGGGCTATCCAGGGGTGAGGGGGGCTGTCCAGGGGGGGGGGGGGGGGGGTCTGGGGTGTGTTTTCAACCACCACTGTCACACAACACCTTCCATTGATGTGTCGTCTAGCTGACCATTTCCCAATTAAGCCACTCTTTTTTTCATTTGATTTCATGGTATTTTGAGGTCGTTCGGCCAGTCTTGGCCACCCCACGCCCATTTTTCAAGAATGCCAAACACCTAAAAAACACATATTCTACCGTGTCATGCAAACAGTGCTTCCGAATGATGTGTCGTATTTCCGTACATGTCACGCATAATAATTAGGGTGTTTTCGGGTGATTCCAAGTCATTCTGATGTCGTTCGGTATGTATTTGACCGTAAAACACAGATTTTGGCCATTTACGACATGCATAGTGTGTTTTCAGCCACTATCATCACAAGACACCTCTGATTGGGGTGTTTTCTAGCCGACCATTTTAAAATTCACCCACCCTTTTTTGTCATCCGATTTTATGGCATTCCGAGGTCGTTCAGCCGATTTTGGCTACCCGGCGCACACTTTTCAAGCGAGCCAAACACCTAAAAAAACATATACAGCCGTGCCATGTAAACCATCCATCGGAATGATGTGTTGACTCCTCATACACCTCACGAATAATAATTAGGGTGTTTTTTTTGTGATTTCAAGTCATTCCAATGTCGTTCGGTATGCATTTGACTGTTAAACGCATGTTTTGGCCATTTACGACCCGCAGAGTATGTTTTCAGCCACCGCGGTTACAGAACACCTCTGATTGATGTGCCGTATAACCTACCACTTCACAATTCACCCACCATTTTTTTCGTATGATTTCATGGCATTACGAGGTTGTTTGGTTGGTTTTGACCACCCTACGCACGCTTTTCAGGCATGCGAACACCTAAAAAACACATATTCTATCGTGCCGCACAAACCGAAGGTCTGAATGATGTAACTTCTTTTCTTACACCTCAAGAATAATAATTATGTTGTTTTAATGTGATTTAAAGTCATTTTAAAATCGTTCGGTATGTATTTACCGTAAAAAACATGTTTTGTCCATTTACGACACGCAACTTGCGTTTTCGGCCACCGCAGTCACACAACACCTCCGATTAATGTGTCTTCTGGACAACCAATTTATAATTCACCCACCCTTTGTTGTAGTCCAATTTCATGGAATTCTGAGGTCGTTCGGCTAGTTTTGACCACCCCATGCATGCTTTTCAAGCATGCCAAACAACTAAAAAATACATATACAATCGTGTAACGCAAAACATGCTTCTGAATGACGTCATGTCTCCATGAACAACTCATGAATAATAATTAGGGTGTTTTTCTGTGATTTGAAGTCATTTCGATGTCAATTGGCATGCATTTTATCGCTAAACGCAAGTTTTGTCCATTTACGACATGTGGAGTGCGTTTTCGTCCACTGTGGTCACACAAAACCTCCGACTGATGTTCCATCTAGCTTAAAATTTCACATTTTACCCACCCTTTTTTGTCGTCTGATTTCATGGAATTCTGAGGTCGGTCGGCCGGTTTTGACCACCCCGCGCACCCTTGTCAAGCATTCCAAACACCTAAAAATCACATATTCAGTTGTTCTGTGCGAACCATATGTCTGAATGACGTGTAGTCTTTTCATACACATAAATAATAATTATTAGGGTGTTTTTGTATGATTTCAATTCATTATGATATGATTCGGTAGGTATTTGACAGTTAAACGCATGTTTGGCCATTTACGAGACTCGGAGTGCGTTTTCGGCTAGCGCGGTCAAACTACACTTCTGATTAATGTGTCATTCAGCTGACCATTTCAAAATTTACCCACACTTTATTTTCATCCGATTTAATGGAATTTTGAGGTCGTTCGGCCAATTTTGACCACCCCACGCAAGCTTTTCAAGAGCGCCAAACACCTAAAAAACACATATTCTGTCGTGTCGTGCAAACCACGAATCTGAATAATGGGCCATCTCATCATACACATCACATAAAATAATTATTGTGTTTTCGTATGATTTTAAGTCATTCTGATATCGTTCATCATACGTTTGACCGTTAAACACATGTTTTGGCCATTTACAACATGTGGAGTGTGTTTTCAGCCAGTGCGGTCACACGACACCTCCGAATAACGTGTTGTCTGGCCGATAATTTCAGAATTCACTCACCCATTATTTTTGTCCGATTTCATGGAATTCCAAGGTCGTTCGGCCGGTTTTGACCACCCCATTCATGCTTTTCAAGCACCACAAACACCAAAAAACACATATGTAGTCGTGTCGCATAAACTGCGCATCCGAATGACATGATGTCTCCTCTTACACATCACGCATAATAATTACAGTGTTTTAATGTTATATCAAGTCATTTCGATTGATGTGTCGTCTAGATGACCATTTCACAATTCACCCACCCTTTGTTATCATCTGATTTCATGGAATTCCAAGGTCATTCATCCAATTTTGACAACCCCACACTCGCTTTTCAAGAGCACCAAACACATAAAAAACACATATTCAGCTGTATCGCGCAAACCACCCATCCGAATGGAATTCTGTCCCGTCGTTCACCTCTTGAATAATAATTAGGGTGTTTTTGTGTGATTTCATGTCATTCTGATGTCATTAGGCATGCATTTGACCGTTAAACGCATGTTTTGGCCATTTACGACACGCATAGTGAGTTTCCAGCTAGCATAGTCACACAACACCTCAGATTGACGTGTCATCTAGCGGACCATTTCATAATTGACCCACCCTTTTTTCATCTGATTTAATGGAATTCTGAGGTCGTTCATCTGGTTTTATCACCCCACACACATTTTTCAAACATGCCAAACACCTAAAAACACATATTCAGTCGTGCCACAGAATCTGCGTGTCCGAATGATGTTCCATCTCCTATTACACCTCCAAAATAATAATTAGGGTGTTTTGTGTGTATTCAAGTCATTCTGATGTCTTTCGGTATGCATTTGACCGTTAAATGCATGTTTTGTCCATTTACGACACTAAGAGTGTGTTTTTGTCCATCGTTGTCACATGACACCTCTGGTTGAGGTGGAGTTTACTTGTACCCATCAAAAATGACCAATGTATCATTTTCATAAAGTATCAACACAATCCGAATGCATCTGATCAGGTTTTCAAATTTCAGTTGTTGTTTTCCCTTAAAATCTGGCCCATTTCAAATTAAAGTGAAAAACATTGATTGGTACCAGCCACATCATGCATCGGATTAATGCGGGGAATACTCCTACACATCAAAAATGTCCCATGGATCATTGTTCTAAAGTATCATGAGAATCTGAATATGTTTGGTACCTTTTATGTATGTTAGTTTATGTTTTCACTTACAATGTTGTCCATTTCAAATAAATGTGAGACACTTTGAGTGGTACATGCCACACCGTGCATCAGATTGAGGTGGGATTCAGTCGTACTCGTCACATATGACCCATGGATCATTTTTCTAATGTATCAACACAATCCAAAAACGTTTCTTCAGTTTTCCGTATGCCATTTGTTTTAACTTAAAAGGGTGTCCATTTTAAATAAAAGAGAGACACATTGAGTGATACTAGCCACACCGTGCCACAAATTGAAGAGGGGATGACTATTACATGTCACATATTCCCCATGTAACATTTTCCTAATGTAACAACACAATCCTAATGCGTTTGGTTGGTCTTTCGTATGCCAGTTAGGCAAATCATGCAAAAATAGTGATAATATCCTATACTAAAACTATAGACATTGTGCATGATGTGCATCCCATGGTGCATGGTTAGGGAGAATCATGAAAATTGCTTATAATATATATCCCTATATGGTTGGTAGATACCCTGTGGGATAGACATAAATTTTTTACTAACCGTGAGGCATTGTGTTTTTTTACGCCGACCGGGGTTCTGAGCTCCGAACAAGCCCTAGAAGCCTCATAAACCATTATAACATCATTAGGCTTCCATAGTTGGTAAAAAATAAAGAGTTATACTGAATTCAAAAATATAATGGATCAATCTGCCCCTGATCACCATCACCATCACCACTGTCATCGGCATCCTCATCCTCAACGCCATCTTTGTCCTTGTCATCATCTTCTCCATGCTCATCCTTGGACCCATCCTAGCCCTCATCCCCATCCTCACCGTCATCCTCATCCTCATCCTCTCTCTATTCCTCTTCAACATCCTCCTCTTCACCAAGAATTTTATCATCTCGACCACCACTAGAATTGCCACATGGTTCATAGGATAATTCACCCATCGACGACATATTTGTCTAACAAGCTGTTCTAGCCTATGGTGGAAGTGATGAAGATAAATCTTTGATCAGTTTCATAAATTCTTTCTCCCTCATTTGAACCAGTTTTTCCAACTCTGTGTCCCTTCTATCAGACTGTCTTGTGTGATCCTTGACATGCTCCTACTCGGTTGTTCTAAAATGGATACCTGCAGTGGACCAATACCTCATTGAGACTATATTCTTACTCCGTCGGCAGAGTAATCGACCAGAGTGCTCATCACCTAAAACCTGATATAAATGATCATGTGTCCCTAAATTGTCAGGCTCCTGGGCATCAAGGGGCTCTAAATCAGCCTTTTAAAAATATTAATAGATTATTAAATTTCAAAATAGATATTAAACTTTTTAATAAACCAATTAAAACATACAATCTTTTCTTATGTCGGTCCATTAACCGTAGTTCCATGTTTTTTCCTTCTACTCAAGAAAAATAGTTTTGCTCGAGGGAGACGTCCTTCAATACTCAATTTTTGATTATGTAATGAAATTGAAACAATATAAAGTGAAAGTATAATCATATATTCAATATTCAATAAATCACATAATTTAAGTAGGAAACAATAAAAAGGGGAAGTCCTAAAGAAAAATTATAAACAACTATATCGTACTAGCTATGTCTCATGATCTGACATAGTAGTGCACCCCAAAGTGTGGAGGTATTACTATGAATTATTTTTTTTTTGTTTTTTTCAAAATATTACTTAATAATGTTTAATAATAAATAAGATTATATTAATGAAAAGAATGAAAATTGTCATTTAAATACCTCAAATGAGATTAATACCTTAAATTTGCCAGTTTACCAATGGGCAATCTTTTGACGATACTGCTCTATCAGGCAGTCATCCGTGGTAGGTACTATCTCCAACTATGTTCCCACTCTATCACACCATCCGACATATAGATTAGACTTATAACCTCTCCAAAGCTCTCCTAGCTCCTTTAAATGTGCTGGTCATGCACCTTTTCCATTAGGGAATTTAAACTGAAGCTGACACCCAATAGATTAATTTATATAAATATAAAAATTGACTACATTAAATCCAATATATTTATTACCCATATTGTGCCCACACATTTTCCTTGACTTCGTGTGGCAGATGTCACTAAGAGAGAGGGATGATCGGAATGATGTCAGAGTATTTGGCTAGTGTCTCCAAAAAACCCCAATATTCCTGCCCAGATTTATCAATAATTTTCATTGATAATTGTATTCAATCATCAACTGTGTCTGGCAGTTCCATACCACACACAAGCGAGTACGCCCCCTCCCCCACCTCCTATCAGTATATGAATCAGTT
This sequence comes from Viscum album, assembly GCA_963277665.1. NCBI lineage: Eukaryota > Viridiplantae > Streptophyta > Magnoliopsida > Santalales > Viscaceae > Viscum > Viscum album. The sequence continues at coordinate 980,274,956 of OY728148.1, read as the reverse complement.
TTTAAAGAAAAAAATAGCAGTACAAGTTATAATAATAATATATTTTTGTATAATAATTTGTTAGAGTTATGTAAATATACCTGTGGTAGTCGGATCAATGGGAATCACTGGATGTGTAGAAGCTGAAGGAATATCCTGTACAGGTGGAGTGTTCCTTAGTGTATGCTCCTCAGCCACATACTGTGTCAGTTCAAGAGTCGAAGATGGTGGAATATAATAGCTCCATGATAATGAACCAGAAGCAAAAGATGATGGCAGAGACATCATCCCCACTAGTAGTGTAAACATCAGAGGCCTAAATATCTCGTGTGTCCCAAAAGATAGAGCAAGATCAGAATGGGGCGTAGAAGATACGTATGTGGTAGGGTCATAGTCCAATCGGGTATGACCAGTGGATCTTATAACTCTCGCACCACAATCCCTCGTACCACCGGCCTTAGTACCGTGATCACCATATGATCATCTAACTCTAACACCACCCCACTCCTACAACCATCCTCTGTACTGGGAGTAATATCTGGCTCCTCGTCGGATATCTCTCTTCTAGGGGGCTGATCCTGAAAAAAAGTTTAAAACAAAAGTAAACACATGATATTATAAGTTATTGAAATATATATATTTGAAATAAAAAACTCACAACCTAGATGAGTGGAGGAACACCCATTTGTGTAATGCGATGATCATTTTATGTCATCTATTTCCACCGCATCTCTTCAATGGGTGTAATTTCCTGTAATGAAAACAATATGGAAGTAAATAGAAACAAATAACTAATGTGTAGCCGAAAAAACATAATATAGAAAATTCATTCTGATAAAAAAAACATAAAGAAATAGAAGATTTATGGTATTTTGAATGTACGTACTAGGATACACACTCTGAATGATGTAGGTGTATTCATTGAATCATGTCCTAATTGATTTTGGAGAGGGGCCTAAAATAGTTATAATTATGGATTTGATTAGAAACACATATAAAAAAGATATGTAGGAATTGTGACATCCCAAACCAGGATGCCACTCATTAGTGACCCTATCCCAGAAGGCCACACGGCCTCAACCGTATCTACTAAAATTAGAAATGTTATTGACTAATAGTGAGAGCCTTTGTTGTGTCTGGGGAGACTATTCCCTCATTACCTAAGTTGCTCAATTTTAATATTATCAGTTAAAAGTGGAAGAAATATAACAATGGGAAAGTATTGGAAATGGATTAAAATAACCAAACCAATAATACAAACTAATAACAGAATCATAAACTGAATGATGGTAATGTATGTCATATATCAAGAAGAAAAACATAGTTACAGCTATTGGGATGTAGAAATATACAAGAGGCCCAATATATTCTAAAATTTAACCTAGCTTCTTAAGCTATAACCCAATCATCTGGTTCATCGGTGGAAAGAGTGAGAGTCATGTCAATAACTCGAAATCCACAATCACCAATAAAGGTGAATTGCCTCATCATTAAATCTAACAATTGGTAAAGTGAAGATTTTTACCAATGGTTGCACACAATTGTTGGTAAAATACGACTTCAAGGCCCCTTTATAGGCATCCCAAATATAGGTACATACCTCAGGCCATATTATGTGTTATAGGCATCCCAAATCATTCACTCATGTTCAATAAATCATTCTTGGAACCTCTATGGTCATACCATTCATTACCCAATTAGTTCCTCATATCAAGCGCACAACATGGGTGGATAAAGTTTAGGAATCTACACTAATACGTTGTTCATGTCTTGTAAAAAGTTTTAATTTCATAAAGTATAGAAAAACATTTATTTTTAAATTTGAGATTAATAATAATTAATGTCAATGATAACAAGAATACTGAATTAAACAAGTGACTTATCTAACATTGTTATGGATGTATACTAATGCCAGCATGGCTAGTAAAAAGAACCCCACCATCATAAAAGTGAGTATTGTCCATGAAAGATACATTATATACAACGTACAGTGAGAACCATCTTTAATTGACCCTAAAGTTATATTAGTACAGTCATCTTAGTAAGCCAAATATCACTCATGACTAACCATGCCACTATAAACAACCTGGAGTGTATGAGTTTTCTCTCTAATATTAACAACATCATCACACATTCTTACCATGATGTGAATCATGTGGATTATGGATGATATTAACACAAAATTCCTAGAAATACCATGCCATCTATGAACTGAAAATTCATGGATGAGATTAACATATAATTCAATTTGAATCAAATTTGATTCACTACCAAAACCCAACACACACACCCAAATAAAACAGAAAACATAAGTCATACATAGCCAAATAAAAATAGAAAACCAAAATTGTAGATGTAGAACATTAAAATGAAAGTATCCCTTACAAATTAGAAGTGTAGAACTAATAAATTTTTAAAATGGATCGGAACAAACAATTTCCACAGTAGGGTAAACAGAATCCCACTTCTCCACTTCACCCTAATGAAAACATAAAAACAAAATAGTAGATGTGGTATCACATACATAATACAAGTGAAGAACTGATAAATCATAAAGATGTAAGAATTTCCGCCATAGGGGATGGAAAATCCCAATTCTCTCTTTTGTTTAGGGCTACAGTCGCGCAGAATGGGGGAGTTCGAGCGTCTCTGATTTTAGGGAAAAACATTCCCAATGGTTTTTAAAAACCATTGGTAAAGGGTGATGTAAACCGATATATACCAAAGATTTAAGAAAAATGTTGGTATAGAGTATACCATTCCCAACGGTATTGAAAAACTGTTTGCAAAATATTATTTAACCATCATTTACCAATGGTTTCCTTAAACTATTGGTAGAAGTACTCTAGAGGTGTTGGGAAAACCTCCATTTCCAGAAGTGAATTAATATGAAAGAATTTGGTTTTGGGGGTTGGTTAAATGTTCAATCATTATTATCTTTTATATTTTTTATTTCAGATTGATAATACAAACATTAAATCTCTTGTTTTAACAAGTATTATTTATTTATAAATTGTGTAATATCATTGAATTTTTGAGAACTCTCAATTCCACCTCCTCCTTTAATCCATGTTGGTGACACACCTTTGTCTAGAATGTGTCATCTACCAAGACCCGATTCAATCAAAGTTGTTTCATCCAGTGATTAGATCAACTCTAACGTCTGAAGAACTAAACAACAAAGACAAGTAAAAATGATTAAATAAAATAATAGTGATAAGTTGAGTTGCATGTCATCGGAGGTAGTCACAACATCAGGGAAATTCACCTTACCCATGCATGCTACTCAAATCTATCTAAAAACTTAAAAGTTAACATTATAGAAAATTTTTCTTACACATGCATGTCCTCAGGTTGTCCCATGAAATGCTAAGTACGAGAGAATGTAATAGTCTTGTAAATGATGTTTTCAATAAAGATGTTGTATTTCATGTTTTATGATGTTATGTAATGATCCTAAGCCCCAAAGACACTGGACCTATTAATATTCCATGTTGTATCAAGTGAAATGTTTATGTAATAAATAATTTTTATGTTTGAATTAAAATCTGGGTTTTCATGGTTGGTATCAAAGGACAGGTTTAGTTATTTTTGGGATTAGGATTAGAAAACCATAGTAAATACTTAGAGACAAGACTAAGTATACAAAAACATCCCTGAGTTTTGGTAAGTACTGGGTAAGTGGTTCATCTAGAAAATACATCCTTGTCTGGATACGAGCAGATAGAGGCAGCTTTGGCACAGATGTATCCAAGGGGTAAAACCCGAAAACACCGTTTTGAGCTAGACTCGTACGGGAACTGGTGCATGAATATGGGCCTTGATGCACTCTTGGTTATGACACTCCCGGGGGATACTATTTGTTAAATTCACAAGCATAGTATGAACCCTTATTAAGGGAATAAAAAAACCCATAAGAATATATGTTAGAAAGCAGATCACAAGAAGCATAGATTGAAGCCAATAGATTCATGAGTTAAGGAAATAAAAGATTATTTATAGGTCATCAACTTTTGTCTTTGGATTACCCTTTATGTGTTACCCCCTAATTTTAATTTTATTCTATCCAATGGAAGGTAATAGGAGGACTCAGGCTAACAACTGATGTGAAGATCAGTGTGATGATTGCACTAATCAGATGCCCAATGTAATGGGTACATAAATTGTGAACTTTGTCATTCTTTTCTCTCAGCTAACTCATGTTGTGAATAGAAACACAGGTCAAGTGGAACATTCAACCCCCCCCCCCCCAAGAATGAACAAGTCGCTATTGAGAGCTTCATGAGGCAAAGGCCTCCTACTTTTAGTGGATCATCCAATCCCACGATCACTGAATAATAGATCAACTGCATTGAAAAGATCTTCGCCATCATTAAATGTTATGAAAAAGAGAAGGTTCTCCTAGTTCCTTATTGTATGGAGGGTGAAGATGATCAATGGTGGACGTTGTTAAAAAATACGAAGCCTGAGGAGGTAATCGAGGCATTGGAATGGAAGGATTTCTAGAAGATGTTTTTCAATAAATATTTTTTGCACACCCTCCACCTTAAGATGGAATGTGACTTCCTTTCCCTCAAGGAAAATGATGATGAATCTATTAGAGCATATGAGGAAACCTTCAAAAGGCTTGCACGGTACGCTTCAGGCTTTTTCATTATCCCCGAATGCAAGGTTGACCGCTTCTTTGGTGGGCTCAATCCTATCATACGGAAAGCATTCGTGATCCGTGACTTTGACAGGTATGAGGAAATTGTCTGTTGTGCCCTCATGGTCGAAATGGAGATAATTGAATCATAGTGGTATCATGGGGACAAGAATCTTAAGGTGGACTTCAATGATGGCAGTCCGATGGATAAATCCAATGGTGCTAAGAAGATCCAGCACCCCACTTTCCAAAAGTGCAGAAAGAAGCACCCTGGAAATTGCATCAAGGGGAGGAGGAAATGCTTTAGGTGTGGTAGAGAAGGAAACCTAGCTGTTAACTGTCGACAAGAAAGACCTGCCGCCATGACAGAGGAGAGTAACGCTCTGTTCGAACCTCAACGCATTGTTCATTTCTACAACTGTAAAAAACCGGGGCCTTTTGCAAATCAGTTCCCTAATCCAAGGGTTTTCGGAGGCAACCAACAACCTCCAAAGCAGCAAGGATTAGCTTTTTCAATCACTTCTTCTGATGTGAACCCCGAAAACGAAGTGGTGACATGTACGCTAGTTATTCATTCAATAATAGAGAACATACTTTTTGATTCTGGTTCTACACATTCTTTTATATCTCAAATGTGTAGTAGAATAATCCCAGCAGCACCAAAAATCAGGGAAGTGAAGATGTCGGTGAGTACGACAAATGGGACAAACATTGCATCCCATGAATATAAGTACTACCCTATTATAATCTATGGATTTAATTTCCTGTAGAACCTCGTCATGATCACTCTGGTGGAATTTGATGCAATTCTTGGCATGGATTGGCTTTCCTTATGTATAGCCAACATAAATTGTCAGGAAAGGGAAATCACACTCCATATGGAGAATCGACCCCTAATTCTTTACAAGTGTAAGGAGAAAGATGAATCAAATTTTGCTCCATCATCTTAATCATGGATATTACTTCCCTATAAGCATGTGTATCTGGCTCAGATGATTAAGTCCATGTAAGAAACCATCCTTGATGAAATGCCTATTTTTAGGGAATTCGATGAAGTGTTTCTCGAGGAACTGCCTGGTCTTCCTCCTAGAAAAAATGTTGAATTCTCAATGGATCCTATACTAGGGGACCGACCAATATCCAAGACTCCATATAGAATTTCTGTCATGGAACTTTAAGAGCTGAAGAAACAACTACAAGTGAATCTGGAGAATTGTTTTATACGCCCAAGTGCTTCACCATGGGGTGCACCAGTCCTCTTCGTCAAGAAGAAGGATTGGTCAATTCACCTTTTCATCGATTATCGTGAGATTAAAAAAAATCGTGATAAAAAACAAGTATCCTCTCCCACAAATTGATGACATGTTTGATGAGATGCGTGGAGGACAAAACTTCTCCAAGATAGATTTGTGGGCGGGATATTGTCAAGTAAGGGTGAAGAAGAATGATTTCCCCAAGATTGCTTTTTCAAACAATAAATGGGCACTATGAATTCATATTAATTCCTTTCTGAATCACTAATGCTCTAGAAATCTTCATGGACATGATGAATAGACTCTATAGAGATTACGTCTACAAATTTGTGGTAGTCTTCATAGATGATATTCTAATATACTCCAAAACCAAGGGGGATCATGAGTAGTATTTAAAAACATTACTAGAGACATTGTGCAAGGAGAAGCTCTATGAAAAAGTATAAAAAGTGTGAGTTATGGTTGAAGGTGGTCTCATTCTTGGGCCATATCATCACAAGTAATGTGATATCTATGGATCCCTCCAAAACAGATGCAATTTAGGGATGGCTGAGGCCAACATCGGTAACAAATATCCGTAGCTTCTTGGGGTTAGCTGGATATTATCGACCATATTTGAGAAATTTATCACGATTTTCCAACCCTCTTACCAAGATAACTTGAAAGGGAGTAAAGGTTTCTTGGAGTGATGATTGTGAAGAATGCTTCCAAGAGTTGAAAAGGATGCTTATCACTACACCCATGCCCACTTTGCCTACAAGTGTGGAACATTTTGTTGTATTCAATGATGCTTCGAAGAAGGGCATAGGATATGTGTAGATTCAGAATGATAAAGTGATATCCTATTCCTCAAGGAAGTTGAAAATCCATGAGCGAAACTATCAAATGCATGATCTGGAGTTGTCGGTGGTGATCTTTGCCTGGAAAATCTGGTGGCATTATCTCTATGGGGAGAAATGTGAGATATATACTGACCAGAAGAGTCTTAAATATAAATTTACATAGAAAGATCTTAATATGCGTTAGAAAAGATGGATAGATATCATCAAGTATTATGATTGTTCAATACATTACCACCCTAGGTAAGCGAACAAGGTGGCAGATGCCCTAAGTAGAAAGGACCCAACGATTCTGTCAATGATGATAATTGAGAAGGATCAAATATTCTTGGACATGATGAAGATGGAAATGGGAGTAATAGGGAAGGGAACATCATCAATACTTTAACAAATGATTGCTCAACTATCTATTTTGGAAAGGTTAAAGGATGCTCAAAAGGATGATGTGTGAATTCAACAAAAAGTGGAAGCTATCGAAAAAAGGGAAATCCTCAGAGTTTAATGTTAATGAAGATGGAATTGTGCGGTTTTGGAAAAGACTATGTGTTCTATGAAGTCCGGAGCTGAAGAAGGAAATTTTGGATGATGCACATAGTTAAAATTTCTCTATTCACCCAGGGAGCAGAAAGATGTATTGAGATCTCCGAGAAAACTTTTGGTGGGATAAAATGAAGAAGGAGATCGCTGAATATACATCAATGTGCCTGGTGTGTCAGCAAGTGAAGGTGGAGAGGTAGAATTTTAAGTGGATGATGCAAGCATTTCCCATACCAGAATGGAAATGGGAGAACATCACCGTGGACTTTTTCACCGGACATACAAGGACATCCAAAGGAAATAATGCAATCTGGGTTGTTGTGGATCGTCATACAAAGACTGCACATTTCATTGCTATTCGGGAGGGTTTCTCATTGGATCAACTGGAAGAGATATATATCAGGGAAGTGTAAGGTTTCATGGAGTAACACTATCTATTGTGTCTGACCGAGATCCAAGATTAACCTATATGTTTTGGAAGAGTTTTCAACATGATCTGAATACTAAACCGAACATCAATACGGCCTATCAACCTCAAACTGATGGGAAATCTGAGCGGACTATCCAAACACTTGAGGACATGTTGAGAGTATTGTCAATGGACATTAAAGAAGGATGGGATCAGCATCTCCCTCTGTTTGAGTTCTCTTATAATAACAGTTTCCACTCGAGCATCAAAATGGAACTTTATGAATCATTGTATGGGAAAATGTGTAGAACACCAGTATGTTGGGATGAGGTCAGTGAACGTAAGCTGCTTGGACCAAAAATGGTTAAAGAAATGGTGAAGAAGGTGAAAACCATTTAGTAGCATATCATGGTAGTCCAGAGTCGACAGAAGAGTTATGTAGATAATCGTCGATGGGACTTTGAGTTTAATGTTGGAGACATGGTTTTTCTACGCATATCTCCATGGAAGAAGGTCACGATTCTTGGAAAGAAAGGGACGTTAAGTCCAAGGTACATTATCCCCTTCGAGATTGTTCATCTTGTTGGGGATATGGCATATTGACTAGCAATTCTACCTACCATGGCCAATGTACATGATGTCTTTCATGTTTCCCCCTTAAGAAAGTACATATCGGACCCTTCACATGTACTCTCTTCTGAGTTGGTATAGTTAGAGGATGATCTTTCTTATGAGGAGTAATCAGTGAAGATCATACATCGTAGAGAAAAAGTTCTATGAAATAAGACAATGGCCCTCATCAAGGTGTTGTGGAAAAACCACAAGTATGAAGAAGCGACTTGGGAATCGGAGGAAATGATGAATCTAAGATGTCAATATCTGTATTAGTGTGGGAAAGGGAAATTTTTAGGGCGATATTTTTTAAGGGGGGAATATTGTAACGACCCAAAGTTTCATTAATGGAAATCCCTCTTGATCTAATTAAATGACACATTATGTAAAATATTTATTTAAAATGTAATCTTATTTGGTTTTATGTTATGAATTATGACCGTTACTTTTATATCTGTTGAGCATTGATCACATTATTAGCATAAATACAAGGCTTTAACGAACCCAATTTACACATATAAAAGATGTGATGGCCTTCTCCAGTAGAATTTCTCCATACGAAGCCCATTTTTTAAAGCTCAGAAAAGAGGTGGCATCCATGGGTTTTGATCTTGACCAAGCCCGTGCTGATCTTCATCATGTCAAGCTCGAACGTGACCGTCTACAGGAAAAGTGGAAGTTCATAGAAATTATCACGAGAGCGATGTTATCCGAGCCACCCCAAGAGTCTGCCACCATCGCACACCTTACCCTTAGTTCTTACGCGGCTGTTTTAAGGGGTTATGTAACAAATCTGTAGTACTATGTTCATGTACCTTATTTTTTAATGTATAATAATGAATATACATTCTTGTCATTATTGATACATGGTAAATAGTTTTTAAAGTGAAAATAGTGTTTTTAGTTATTATTTAATTAAGAATTCTATTTTATTGAATTAAGCAATTTTTGAATTAAATAATATTTAAATAAAATATTATTATTATTATTATTAAATAAATATTATTATATTTAAATGATCATATATTTTTATGAATGCAATTGTAATTTTTATTAAGGTTTGAATGCCATTTTTGTCAAAACCCATGAATTTTCGATAAATGTCGGTTTTTATTTTAAAAGTGAAAATAAACATATTTAGAAAATTATTTAGATAATATAAATGTTATTTCTAGAATCAGGACATCAAAATTATCCAACGGTGAATTTTTGATAATTTTCTGAGGCAGTCAAATTTTTCGGAAAAAAATTAAATACCGCTTAAATATTTAATGTGTTTTTTGACAACATAATGACCGAATAGTGATGTAATAAAATACTATAAGATTTATATGTGGCCAATGTATGTTTTAAAATTAAAATAAAGTGATTTTGGGTTTTTTGACTACCTTATTAAAGAATTAATGGACCCTTCACGACTTATTAAACACCTGGTCTTTTTAAATTGTTTTCCATGGAAGTGTGACTAATATCCACATAAGAAACCCTATAATTTTAAGAAGTTCGGACTTGTACTTATAAAATATTTTTTCCCTCTTCCCTTTTCCACAAACCATGGGCAAAAACCATTGGGTGGTTTGTGGTTTGGATTATTTTAATATAGTGTGTCCCAAACCAAAATAATAAAGAATTCCCTCACTTTTTCTATATAAAGCCACCCAATATCCCACTTCTTCCTCACTCAAAGCCTTTAGAGTTCGTCAAACCTCTTCCCTAATCTCTCTATAATCCTCACAAGGATCCCCAATCTCCCAAGAAGCCTCTCTCAAATCCTCTCACAAGCCTTTGGAAGCACACTTCTAAGTATGATTTTTTTCTTCCTTTCTCATTTTTTTCCAATTTTCTTAAAGTTGTTTTGTCCTTTTCATTTCAATTATGAATGTTGGGGTATGGTTTCACACCTCCCTCATACTGCCCTATTTATTTTTGAATTATGGTATAGCACTTTCTATCTCATTAAATATCTCCCATGTACACCCGTTACTATGACGAAATTCTGAGAGGAACATCTCTCTCCTCATTTACATTCAAGCAATGCATTTGTATCATGAATATAAATTATTATAAAATTGTTGGGAAGTGTATCTATATGACCTCCATACTGTCCATTTAATATAAATTTTATAAGGAACCCCTTCATCTCTCATCAACCATTTTTATGAATTCTTATGTCATGCCGTTACGCTGCAGAAATCACACTGATTTTCTATGTCAATGCCATTGTGTAGTGAATACCATGCCCATTTCTGCATAAATGGTATTCAACTTTATGCACATATAATTATTGATTTTAAAGATTCATGTATTAATTCAACATTACTTTTTCGTGGAATAAATGATTATGTTTTATGAGTTCATGTTTTAGGATCCATGTGGCACACTTATGCATGAAATGAAATGTTTTAGAAGGGTGCACCCTTGTAGCGCTCCAATGAATTGGGTAATTTATAGTATCATGATACGTCATGTGCAATGAGTGTTGAATCATGATAATTCAATTGCAATGAGGGTCTCTCGTTCTTCATGCGCAGTGAGGATTTACTCATGCTCCATGTGCAATGAGCCTTGGTTCAAGCTAAATCCATGTTAAGTGTTGTTGCAACATTTCCATGTTATGATTATTATGCATTATCATACATTTATGTTCATTTTTCTCTTAGGATCTATTGATATGTATATTGTAAAACTTGTATTTTACTCCTCATATATTCCATGTTTATTCCCTTACTGGGTTTTATAGCTCACCGATTTTCTTATGCATATCCTCAGGTTATCCCATGCAATGCTATGTACGAGGGAATGTAGTATTCATGTAAAAGAATTTTTTAATAAAGATGTTGTATTTCATGTTTTAAGATGTTATGTAATAATCCTATGACACAAAGACACTAGACCTCTCGATATTCAATGTAATATCAAGTGAATAGTTTATTTAATAAATCATGTTTAAGTTTGTATTAAAAGCAGGGTTGTCATATTGTAATAAATGTATTTGGATGGGATTGAAACTATATTCAATCATGTTTAATGGTTTGATGGTATCTCCACTAATTATGATTTTGATACCTAGTTATTAGGTTTTCCAATTATGGATAACCAATTGGAAAGGGGTCAAATTTTACACTAAATGAATTGGAGTTTCTATATGCACAAAGATATATACTGCATAGTAGTCTTATTACAGATCCATTTATTGAATAATTGGGATGTCAAACAAATAAGTGATTAAGGGGTTGATCTTGAAATGAGATGGAATTAAAAAAAACATTTTAATAAGGAGATTGTCAAATGGATCATCCATCAGGTAAGTATATACCCATATTAGTATTATTGACATGTAGTTATTTTTTCTATGTCAAAACTAAAACTTTATATATATTTTTCTAGATAATGAATGTTGAAAATCAATCTGAAATATCAAATTCTTTTATGTGTTTTTTGGCACGAGGTCCTTTAAGAAAGTCTAAGATATATGATGCCTACAATATTCATGAATTTCTGGTTCATACAATTTATCAGGATGAAGACTTAAAAACTCAAAATATTGGTGTATTTACACTTACAGAGGTTGGATATTATGGAAATTTGGATGATATAATTGAATTAAACTATCATGGATAGTTTTTGGTTGTCTTATTCAAATGAAAGTGTGTTAATATTGATATGGGTATAATGAATGATTCATTACATTTTAATTCTATCAACTTCTCTCTATTTATCCATACTAATGGGCTTGTAGAGATTGATCCATTTATCTTGGCTTCCTATGTAAAGATAGTTTATTATGTGGACGATGAAATACAAGAAGGTTAGATTTTTTTACACTTAAATTAGAGAGACTTATATGATATGAGTGATGAAGATCAATTTCTACTTTGTGACAGTGAACCTATTAAACCACAAATCATTAAATAATTTTTTACTGACAATATGGAAACAATAGAACTTGTAATAGATGGTGAAAATGATGCACTTGTCACAATGGAGGTTTATAATAATGAAGATAACGAAGATGATGAAAACTAAATCTATAAATAGTTAATTAAAATATATTACAATTTCTCATTGCTAAGTGGTTCATACATATATACATTGTTTTAATTTTTCTTTTTTCTTTTTGTTAAAATTTATTAGATTTTATTTTTCTATACATTTAATATATCTGACCCAATTGAATTGCAAGAATTCCAAGAACAAATAAATTTCAAAATCCTAGCTGGTTGTCATCTCAGAGCACAACACAACTACCGTCAGCTTTATTGGATCTGATTGATTCGGTTGTACTTGAGACTACCACCGATCTAGTTGTTCCCAAGATGTTTTTAGTATCCCACCATCCAATTCACATCCATTTATGGAGCAGTTGGTTATCCCTTTATCTAGTGCATATCAATGAGTTACTAATACTGGTATGTATGTCATTGTAAAAAACTATATATTTTATTAATTATTTAATTCATTTTTCAAATGGATAAAAATAATAATAGAATATATATAATTATGAACAAGAAAGTTGTATGAGACCTGAAGGAATTCAATATTATCATTCCATTTGATGATTTTGTGGTGCCCACTGATGATCTTTCCAGAATCTATGGGCAGATTATTAGGCAGCTTATTTGTGATACAATGAGCATTCTCATTAATTATAAATATTGGAGAAATATTCCTACAACTTGTAAAAATGAGGTTTTTTATACATAATTAAATGTAATTTTTTTTAATATTCCTTGATAAATAATTTACATGACATGAATAAAATTTTGTAATATACGTATATAGTGTTATGTTTTTTATTTCTATATGTTTTTTCATTTGGATGTCCCAGGCTCTATTTCACGCCCATGCACTAAGAAAAAATTAGGAAAGAAATGGTGAGATTTTAAATGAATTTTATGACATGAGTTTAATGAAATATATTTGAGCTCATGATAGATGTTTGGTAAAGTGTGTGAATGAATTTCTCTTGTGAAATGGAATTTGTTTTTTAATATTAACAGAGATCCATCTCATTAGGTAATTGAAAATTTTAGAGTATCGTAATAACATAAACAAAATTAAATTTTTATTTTTATTAATTTTTCTATTTTTATTGGAATTATTGAAAAAAATACTATGAATCTGAGAAATAACTCATTATTTATATTAGTGTGTCTTAGAGTTTTTTTTAGAAAAATAATATTTTTTTTGGGTATTTTATTCATTATTATTTATATCATTTTATTATAAATTAAATTTTTTCTAACTTTTTTATATTATTTATAAAGGATAATGATTTATGTTACTATGTTGGCCATACATATATGTGGTTTAATGTCCATAGGGAATCTGATGTCAGTTATGTAAATGACCCTACCAAAGATGTTAGAGTAAGTATTTTTCATTATCATTTCATTTTATTTCATTACTATTAAAAATTATAATGAAAAATATATTATAATAAAAAATCCTTAAACCCAATTAAATGGGGTTGGATACATGTATAAAATGATGCTAATTTAGCACCATTTGATACATCTAGACAACCCAAATTAATTGGATTTAATGCTTATTTGTTGTTATAATTTATTTTTCAATATAATGTTTTTATAGTAATGTAATAACAATATATAGTAATAAAAAAATTATTAATTAGATAATATTATGAAGTTCAAATATTTTAAAAAATAATTGTTAATATTTTTGTATTAACAGGTTCAAATTCAAGAAATATGGGACGTGAACCCTTCAAAATCATCACCATTTTCCTAGAACGATGATGTTCCAATTGTTTTAGGGAAGGAGAATCCCATACATGTACATGAGATGGGTTCTGGACCTACTCCATCAGTTGTCTTTGGTAGGGAGTCCTCATTAGTTACTACTACACCTAGTGGGGGTTTTAGTAGATCTACTGATAGGGAATCACAAAGTTAAATTGCAAGGATGAAAGGAAATGTGTGAGAAAAAGACTCTTATAGGAAAACATAGGATCATTGGTGAGAGAAAATGGAAAATGATTTAGTTTTGATATTTCAATAGATTACTAGAACAATACCCAAGGAAATTTCTAGCCTTATAGATTATCGTATCAAGGTAAATTCTAAATTTCATAGATCATTCACACATTTACAAATAACACATAAAACATCCTTAAATAAAACTAAAATGACACTTTTATATTTAAAACATGCACTTCGAGTCACACCGACAACATCTTGCGCCGGATTGACATGTCTTTCATTCCTATACATAAAAAATAAAATATATATTGTTATCCTTATGTTTAAAAATAATTCATACTCATTTTATCTGTTTTGACATAGTAAGTAGTTTGTAACGGTACCAAAACCTTTAAAAACATGTGTGTGTGGGGGGAGTGGGGGTGGTCAAAAATAGGAATTAGATTCCATATAAAAAAACCCGACGAAAATGATTGTGGATTGATTTTTGAAATGTAGGAATAGATGACACATCATTTCGATTTATAGCTTAAATGAGATGCATGTAAATGTATTTTTTGTGTTTTAAAACACCAAAACATGTGTCTAATGGTTAAAACCATAGAAAATGATATCACATTGACATGAAATCATGAGAAAACCACCATTGAATATTTTTTGACTTGTACTCATTTAAAAAATATCAATTAGACTTGTGGTGTAGTCAAAATTCCTTAGTAAATAGTTTTTAAATTCACTAAATCCTTTAAAAACGTATGATAGGGGGTCAAAATTAGAAAAATGCTGTTGGATTTCCATGAATTTAGAGTAAAATAACCATGGATATTTTTTGAAATGTAGGAACCAACAACATGTTATTCCAAGAAAAGGTTTTCCAGGGATTCCTGTAAATGGATTTTTAGTGTTTTAAACTACTAAAACATATGTATAATATTCTAAACCAAACAAGAAAAACCTTATATTGACTTGAAATCATAAGAAAATAACCATTGAATTATTTTTTACACATAATCATATGAAAAAAAATCATTCTGACGTGTGTTGTGGTTGGAATGACTTAGTAAATAAATATTAAAGGCATCAAAGCCTTTAAAAATGTGTGTCGGGGTGTCACAACTAGGAAAATATAAACATATTTCTATTAGACTAGATACGAAAAAAATTATTTATTGATTTTTGAAATGTAATACATAAAAATTTGTCATTATGTGTTACAGATTTTTTGGAATGTTCATAAGTGGGTTTTTAGTGTTTTAAACCACATAAACATGTATGTAACAATAATAACAATAAAAAAGACATCAGATTGAGATAATGTCATGAAAAAACGATTGTTTAGATATTTCTAATGCGTATTCATAGATAACACATCAATCTGATATGCAGTGTGGTTGGAATGGTTGGTAAACTTTTTTAAAGGTCCCAAAGCCTTTAAAAATGTGTGTCAGAGGGTCAAAACCAGGAAAACATTGTCAAATTCCCATGAAATTATATAAAATTGACTATATATTAATTTTGGAAATGTAAGAGCAGATAACATGTCCTTATGATTTATGGTTTTCTAATGATGCATGTAAAAACATTTTTTGTGTTCTAAAAGAATAAAACCAGAATATAATGGTCAAAACCAGAGAAAAATAACTCATATTGATGTCAAATCATGCTAAATTAACTATTGAGCTATTTTTGACATTTATTCATAGAAAACACTTCAATCTAAGATGTGGTGTGGTCGGAATGACTCGGTAAAAAATTTTTAATGATTTTGAAGCCTTTAAAAACGTATATATGTGGGTCAAAACTAAGAAAATATCAGTATATTTCTATGAAATAAAATTAAAACAACAATAGATTTATTTTTGAAATGCTGGAACTAACAAAACATCATTCTGAGTTATTATTTTCCCAGGATGCCTGTAAATGTGTATTTTGTGTTTTAAAACACTAAAATGTGTTTGTTACATTCACAAAAAGAGAAAATGACCTCATATTAGTGTGAAATCAGGGTAAATATAAAAATTAGTTATTTTTGAGATGTACTTACTAATAAAACATCAATATGATGTGTTCTGTAGTTGTAATGGCTCAGTAAACTGTTTTTAAAGGTAACAAAGCCTTTAAAAACAAGTGCCGGGGGTTTAAAACTAGGAAAAAATCATTTGATTGCCATGAAATCATAATTAAATAACCATAGGTTATTTTTTTAAATCTATTAATAGATGAGATTTCATTTTGAGTTACGGTTTTATTAGGATTCCCATAAATTCATTTTTAGTATTTTAATACAACAAAACATGAAACAGTTAAAGCCATAGAAAAAACATCAGATTTATCTCAAATCATCAGACAACCACCATTGGTTTAATATTGATGTGTATGCGTAGTGTCAATCTGATGTAAAGTTTGGTCAGAATGTCTTGGAAAATTGTTTTTTAAGCTACTGAAGCCTTTAAAAACATGTTTTGGGGGGGTCATAACTAAGAAAATGTTGTCATATTTCCATGAAATCATAGAAAAATTTCCATAGAATTATTTTTGAAATATAGGAACTGACATAACATCATTTTACGGTACGGTTTTCCTGGGATGTATTTTAATGGATTTTAAGTGATTTAAACCACATAAATGTGTGTGTAATGGTAAAAACCATAGAAAATTATTCCATATTGACTTGAAATCATGGGAAAACCATTGTTGAGTTATTTTTGATGTATACACATTGACAACATGTCAATCCGACAAGTGGTGTGGTCCAAGGGGATTAATAAATAGATTTTAATGGTATCAAAGCCTTTAAAAACATGTGATGGATGGTCAAAACTAGGAAGAAATCATCGAATTACCATGAAATCGATGTAAAACAACTATATACTGATTTTTAAAAATTTAATAACTAATGACACATCATTTCATGTTACAGTTTTCCTAGGATACCTGTAAACACGTTTTTAGTGTTTTAATACACTAAAACATGCATGTAATGGCCAAAACCATAGAAAAATACCTAAAATTTACATTAAATCATGGTACATCTATATTTTAGTTATTTTGGATGTTTACAAATAGAAAAACATCAATATATTGTGTAGTTTGATTAGAATGAATTGGTAAATAGTTTCTCAAGGTACTAAAGCCTTTAAAAACATGCTTCACGGGGTCAAAATAAAGGAAACATCATATAATTTCTATAAAATCATAGTAAAATGACCAAATATTTATTTTTTAAATTTAATAATTGATGACACATCATTTTTACTTATGTTTTGCCTATGATCCCTATAACATGTTTTTAGTGTTTTAAAAAACTAAAATACACATGTAATAGTCAAAACCATAGAAATGGACTACATATTGATGTGAAATCATGGTAAAACCACCGTCAAGTAATTTTGGACATGTAATT
The DNA here is from genome assembly GCA_963277665.1 of Viscum album. Taxonomy (NCBI): domain Eukaryota; kingdom Viridiplantae; phylum Streptophyta; class Magnoliopsida; order Santalales; family Viscaceae; genus Viscum; species Viscum album. The sequence goes on along the minus strand of OY728148.1, from coordinate 980,257,337 downwards.
TTAGAAAAAATGTCAATAAAGAGTGTTTTGTGGTCAAAATGGATCGATAAATAGTTTTTAAATGTATCGAAGCCTTTAAAAACGTGTATTGGGGGGGGGGGGGGGTCAAAACTAGGTAAAAATCCTCAGATTACTATAAAATCAGAAGAAAATGACCATTTATTTATTTTTGAAATTTAGGAATCGAAGTAATGTCATTCTAAGTTAGGTTTTTTCTATGATGCCCGCAAATAGGTTTTTTGTGTTTTAAAACACATAAATGTGTAGGTAACAATCAAAACCATAGAAAGCATCCTAAAATTGATGTGAAATCAAGGTAAAACACCGTTGTGTTATTTTTAATTTTTAAGTGTAGAAAACACATCAATGTGACATGCAGTGTGGTCAAAATGGCTTAGTAAACAGTTTTTAAAGGTATTGAAGCATTTAAAAGAGTGCATTGGGGGGTTAATATTTGGAAAACATCATCAGATTACTATAAAATTAGTGGATAATGACTATAGAATGGTTTTTTAAATTTATGAATTAACAACACATCATTTAGATTTATGGTTTTCCTAGGATTCCCATAAACACATTTTTAGTGTTTTCAAACACTAAAACTTGTGTGTAATGGTAAATTCCATAGAAAAAAACCCTCATATTGACATGAAACCATTTAACAACCATCATTGATTTAGTTTTTAAATATAGTATAATCTTTTATATCAAATTCTTTAAAAAATATGAACTAAAATTTCAGCACAATGCACATCGATTAAAAAATCAATTAGAATTTTATATACTTATCCCTATTCAGTTTCAAGGGTTGAATAATATTTTAAATAGTAAAATTTATGTTTTAAAAGTGTTTTTCATGGTATATTATTTTATTTATGTTAAAATGTCTTCTTGTTTGATTAAAAAAATAACAAATTTTATGTGAAACATTATAAATATATTCTATTTCTTTTCGCTTTTGCATTTATTTTCTTATACAATATGGTTTTTATTGTAGGTGATAGATGTTAACCGAAGGAAAGAGGTTGACCATTCGATTCAAGGCATTATTTATAATGAAGTGGTGATGGTTCTTAGTTTCTTTGGTATATTTAAATTTTATCAATGATTCTACTGTAATTCTGATTTATTATTTATTGTTTTAGTTTCTATCTTTTTTATTACAATTGATGATAATATGTGGTATGTTTCAATTGATGAGATGATGTGGAGGTATAAGGATAAAACATAGGTCATGGGGTTGGAATATAATGGCCATGGGTTATTTTTGGACATATTTTATATGTATATATTGATAATTGAGGTATGGGTTGACTGAGGTAATCAGTTGACTGAGGTTATGATGACTATGAAGGTATATGTATATAACTATGGATGTATCCTGTATGATGTATATATGATGGGTTTATTGTGAATTTAATTTTTAGTTTATTACATGTCAATGTTTTTCAATTTATATTTTTTATTAAATATTTTTATAAAGTATATTTTTAAAAAAAATGATAGGTGATTTTTAAGAACCACTGTTTAAAAATTGAATTTGCATCATAATTAACAATGGTTAATATTAACTACCAATAAACCTAAAATCCGCTGACATATTTATCGGTTGTTAGGTTCATCTTATCTATTTTATTTTAATTTTTTTTAAAAAACATCACGGTTAAATAAAATGAAAATCATTGCTAAATTATAAAAAACAAATCACATACAAAACAAGCTCTAAATGAATCAAACTACTGTCAACTGACTAGAGAACATGAAATTCAAGGTTATATTAGTAACCACCACTAAATAATTAGGCAAAGGTTTACAATATATCCACTAGAAGAAAAAATCACTACTAAGAACGATATTTTTTGTAGTATGGAGTCTTTTTTAATGGTTTTTGTAATGCCTTCACCTGAAATGTCGGGTTCGAACTGGAGTGTTACAAGACCTCATATACTCCTCCCTACACACAAGAGGTTTCTAACTATCAGTGATGGTATAAGTCCATCAGTGGGGAGACTATACCCAAGTATCATGCCATAATACAAATAATACATAATAAACAATATAATAGTAACTAGAGTAATTATGTATAAACCTAAAGATGAGACACATGTCATACAATAATAAATGGGCTTCTAATGTTGAAATTCAAACTACAGTAATAATATCCAGATAAATAAATAAATAAAACATCATGGTCCTCCAGAGTCCATCTCGAAATACTACCATCTCTATTGTCATTTTCTCAGCCATCAGCCACATGTTCATTTTCTTTATCCAAATCCCTAAACATTAAGTCTTAATGTGTATCGATTTTTTAATGCAAGGTGTGAGTAATAAAATTCAGTAACACACCACTAATTCATCCTTAAAATGTGTGAGCATGATTAAATGGTCTATTCAGTGATAATAATAAATGAAAAATAAATCATAAAATCTAAAATCACATAATTAGTGTTTTTGTATTAACCAAGCTGCTACAACCCCCGACTATACTTGCTTCAACTCTATGTTGAATGGAAATTCAATATATCGAAATTAATAATGATATGGCCATGAAACTAGTGATCATACTTCTGGTAATTGTGTATTGGTACTACTCGACATCCACTAAGTTCGATCATTAGACTTTCACTCCCACATCTCCTCTTGGATCTATCCATACTGCCAAAGGATCTAGAAAAGTGTCACCTTATGATGGTTCCTGGGGTAGTGGAATCATGTGGTGGTGGGAAATATATTTAAATTTCTATTAATGGTTATATTCTGAAAACCAAGAGTGACGAGCTTGAACATAAAATTATTAATTAATTTGTTTAATGTCATACAAAATGATTACCTTATCTTAGGAATATTTCTTCATTAATGGTGTTTATCATATGAAAAGACCCTTTCAAATTTCCATCATTGTGCTATGAGGATCCAAGAATAGAATCCCTCTAGAAAAATCCACAAATTCTCCATTGATATTCTGTAAATGTTAAATGATCTCTATGTGCTAGTTTGGGGAATAAAATGTCTTGTGTTGTTCATTCTTGATCACTCATTCATTAATATTGAATAAATCCCTCAAATATTTATTTTTCATGAGATGGATAGATATAGAGGTGTTAAAAGAAAATTAATTATTTGAAACAATTACATATTTTCAATTAACTTCACAATAGCCATAACATGATATTTATTGAGCTAGATTTTAGGTTAGAATTTTTTTTATTGCATTCTATCCATTTAAAAATACTAAAACTTTTAATAATCCTCATTCCATATAATAATAATATTCTTATTATTATTCTATGGTTCACTCCAACTTGAGCATCAAAAAATATTATCTAACCATATTTTTAATTAATATTATTTATTAGACACAGTCTTGGCCTAGTCAAAATCTTCTTTTATTTATTAAACACCTAAATAAATATTTAATTTAAATATTTTATTAATCAATATATATTTTTGATCAATAAAACATGAATAAAATTATACCTCAGTCTTGAGAATAATATTTATACAATTAATAAAATTCAAATTGTATTTAATCAAGATAATCAGAAACACATAGTGTTTGACCCTATAAGATTTTTTCTAATTGGAATCAAGAGAGCTTGCCTATTGCCAAAAATTACTTTCTAGAAATGAGTCAAGGCACCTATGAGAAATAACTTAATTTTGAAATGAGGAAAACCAAAAATGATAACTCACTATATAATATAATCCCTTTATTATAATATCTCATCAAGAGGATTGCACAGCTATGTCACCAACCTGTTTTCTTGGTAAAAATTTCATTAAATATCTAAAATAAACACATCATTACACCATGTAAATGGAATTTAATGCAGTGGTTCTATTTCAATCAAATGGATGAGATATCAGCTTCCATAAATATAGAAGGGATAAATCCTTCCGTAACATATTCATTAATTACATGCGAGTCATGACAAGAAAAATGTATCCTAACATACCATGAATTTATGTCATCATGGTTTTTATCATAAAATCAAATTTCATTAGTTATAAAAGTCATTAATGATAATTTTAATGTCCATGTACCATTACACATGCTCGCATGTAGGAATATCCAATGACACCAAAACATGTGGAATTCCTACCAGTGATTCTTTCTCATAATCTCCCATATTGGTGATTACCATGTGAGAACTTCATGATACTAAGACTAGTCCTCTTATGAGTGCTCTCACTTAATATTCTATGAACTATGTGTCCCATCATAGTATGTTATCCAAGAGAATAACATTCTTTAAGAATATCATCATAAAACTTCAAGGTTATCAATATAACAAAGAATTGGTATGACCATATCAATGTGGCATTTACTCTATTACATTATTACGTTAGGGTAATACAGAATAATGGACAATATGTAATAATAATTTTAATTAATATTCTATATATCGAACATACATGTTATTAAAATACAAATAGCTAATACTAGGACACCAACTCCAAGAAACTCCCCTGAGGACTAGATCCAACTACCTACAAATTTCAGTCCAATTGAACTCACTTAATAATCATATTTATGGTGATTCAATATATTAGTCAAGTGGTATGATATATTATCTTCTTTGGAAATACTGCTCACTAAAACCTCACATCTCATAAAAAAATCTCTCAGTAGATGATACTTCCAAAGTATATGCTTTGTCTGTTGATGTGTACTTGGCTCTTTTATGAGAGACACCAATACAATATTATCAAAATATTGTGTAATAGGATATTTACTATTATAAACCAATTTAATATCTTGGATGATTTTTTTCATCCAAAATGCTTATTTAGCTACCTCAGAAGTCACAATATACTTGGACTATATTGTAAAATCTATGACCATAGCCTTTTTTGAGCTCTTCCGGCTCTCAATACCTCCATTCAAAGTGAATATGTATCTCGTTTGTGACGTCATGTCATTTTGATAAGTTTGAAAACTATAATCTATATATATTTTGATGACGGGTTCCCCATATCCTCCATAAACTAGGAACATATCCTCAATAAACCTAAAATAATTAAAGATACTCTTGACTGACATCTAATAGAGGACAACTAGATCATCTTGATATCTTATAACTAAACTTGATACATAAGAAGCATCTATCCTAGTACATATCATAATATACATGAATGAACCAATCACTGAGGCATATTAAATCCTTTCCATTCTATTTATTTCCCCATATATCTGAGGAAACATTCTTATGGGAGGATGAATTCCATGTGACATTGGAAACAATCCCCTCTTGGATTTTTCAATACCAAATCTTTTAAGTATCTTATCAATATATGTACTTTGAATTAGGCTGAGCAACATCTTGGATCTATCATGATAGATCTTGATTTGAAATATATATTATTTCTAACCCAAGTCCTTTATAGAGAAGCATTTATTCAACCACATCTTAAAAAACTGTAAGACTGGTATTTGATTACCTATATGTAATATCTCATCAACATATACTATTATGAAAATGAATTTAATCCCACTAAATTTTTTAGACACATGGAACACACTCATTCTTTATGAAACCAAATTCTATTATATATTCATCAAAATAAATGATCCATATTCTAGATATGTGATTTAATCCACCAATGGATTATTTTTCATTTTGAATATATTCTCATCCTTTGGAGTCACAGAACCTTTAGGTTGTTCTATATCAACATCTTATTGATGATTCCCATTATGTAAGGTACGTTTGACATCCATTTCTCAAATCTCATAGTCACGGTAAGCCTCAATGTCAAGTATAATTCTGATGTATCTCAACATTACAACTGGTGAAATGGTTTTATATCCTTTAATTTAATGATTCTATTTCAATACATTTACAACTATTCATACCTTATAGGTATTGAATTTTCATTCAATTTCTAGTTTCTTATTGAATACCCACTTGCAACCAATGGGTTTTACATCCACTGTAGGATCTACAAAAATACAAACATGATTTTGGTAGATGGAATCCATTTTTTTGAATTGATGGATTATTTACACATAGAAACATCTGTTCCACTTAATTCTTCCTCTTAGGTTATAGTATCATTATTATAAACTAATAATTAGTCACCATCCTTGGTGATATGAAAACCATACCAATTTGGTTCTCTAACCTCTCTTGTACTCCCACACATTACTTGTGTCTCTGGAAGAGTTTCTTCTCACATGGCGATTTATAGAACCTGTTCCTATGACAAGTCTTATGTACCTTTAGTCTCATCTTCATAGAATTCTATCTCCATCCCACTATAACATTTAGAGAATTTTTCCCTCTCAAGGAATCTGGAATATCTTTCCACTATTGCTCTTTTTCTACGGGATAATATTGGTATTATCCCATTATTTCATTGTTTTGTCCTATAAATTCACATTCTACACCTCAATGTTAAAGTGTCATCCTAAAATAGGCCTTAAAAACACTTTCCAAAACAAAAAATGCATGTATGAAAACATAGGTTTCATTCCATTTCATAAATGGTATGGTATACTGAATAACCATGGTTAATTTCTTTAAAATCTTTTGTATTTGGAAGAAACTAATATTTTGAAAAATAATGGTTTTTGAAAAATTGGTTAATGATTCTAAATTTTAAAACCAAAACATAAATAGGAAGAAAGGTTTTGTTTTAGGCAAATTGGTCTTCTGGATACAGATGATCAGACTGAGCATCACCAAACAAAAAGTATATAGCTATGTAGAACCGATCGAATAAGTTGTCTGAATAATAAATTTGTTGATCATACAAATCATTGGTCTTAGATCCATTAGCATGAAATTCAATTTTAATTCGAATCAGTGGTGTTTATAAAGACATAATGTTGTGGAAGAGTTTGAATGAATATGGTGATTTTAAGAGTTAGAAAGTTTTAATCTTTTTAACCTTCTGTCAGATAATGATTTTCTAGTTTTTAATTCTCAAATATCATAAATTATCTATAAAAACTGTGATACGATAATTATGAATAATAGGGGGAGAATAGGTGAAACCAATCACATTGTGTTTTCGTTGAAATTAAACAAGGGTTTTAATGTAATAGAAGTCATAATAATTTCTTATGTAAGTCAGAGGGTGATTTTCCAATCTTGAAGATATCATAAATCATGAAAACACTCATGATAAAAGAGTTTCTAGAAATGGAGGAATCATAATGATTTTCTTAGTTATAGGAATCAAGAAAATGTTTGCATCGGATCTAGAAGTACCAAGCACAAAATTTTTTAGATGCATGAATGAGTTATAGCTAGTGAGTTATGAAGAATTTCAAAGTTGTAGAATGTTGTTTCCATTTTAATGAGAATTCCAACATTATAAATATTATATTAGACTAATGATAAGGATGTTCCATCAGACTAACTATGAGGAGGAAATTCAATCAGACTTTCTTTGAGAAGGAAAGACAATCATAAGGACTTTGAGAAGGAAATTTAATCAAGATTGGCATTGAGAACAAATGTTAATTCGACTAACTATAAGAAAAAATTCAACCAGACTAACTCAGATGAAGAGAGTCAATTCAGAATGACAAGAGAACGTTCCTTCATAATGATTTAAGGAAGTTCCATCCTAATGAGCTAAGTAAGTTACATCAGAATGAGATAATGAAGTTCCATCATACTGAAGAAAATTTAGGAAGTCTGATAATAATAATTAGATATAAGACTAAATAATATTTCAATAGAATTGTGAAGAATTTATGTGGTAAAAATACAAATTCAAATATGCGTAGATCCTGATGTTTTTTAATTTAATTATGTAGGAAATGTTTTCCAGTTTCATGTCTTTTTCATTCTGGGATTCTTATTAATATAAGCACAATATATTCATACTTTACTCCTTTTTTATGTGATTGGAAAAGGTGGAGAACTGTAGAATTCATGTCAAAGTTCTCTTTTTGGCATGAGACCTCTTTATAAGGATGGGAATCTTAATGTTTAGTTTACCGGACTAAGGAATATCGGACTGAGAATTTGAGAAGAGTTTGAGTAATATATATTGAGAATTAGTTCATCATAATGTTTCCATTAGAATAAATTCATTGGACTAAGTCCATTGAACACATCCCCATCGGAATGAAAGAATCAGGCCTTCCCACATCAGACTGAGGATTCCAGATAGAGAATTTGTGGAGAAGTTTCAAGAAAGTCTTTATTATTTTATTTTGGCTCAATTGTTTGTAATGAAATTATTTAGGTGATGGGAGTTAGAAAAATAATTTCTACTGAGACATAGAAGCTATCTAGTGGGACTTGGCACAAGTTTTATTCACATATTCATTATAGAGAATTTATATAGACCCACAATGTGTGGCTATGTAATGGATTTAGGTTCTCAAACCGAGGAAAACTGTTTAAATATTATGTGATTTACTTGATTTCCTACATTTCCATGCATGGGTATTTACTAATTGAAAATAAGGATATAAACTTTAACAGGTTTCAGGAGTAATTTTTTTTAAATGTATTTTAACTTATAAAAGTGACCAACTGATTCAACACCCTTCTAAGTTGTTATTTAATCCTTTGATACTTTAATTAGTATCATAGGGAAGGTTCCCTTATTTAATCCTTATCATGGATAATATAAATTGTATAAATAGTAGGTGAATTATTATATTTGATGGAAAGAATTATTATGGATGAAAAAATTAGATGATTCTTTATCTCCTATATTTTGGCCTAGAAGTTGTGGATGCCTCTACAATTGGTTATACACCTATTGAGAAAGTTTCTACTATGTTTTTTACTAATAATATAAATATTACAGTTTATGGAAAGGCTAGAAATTCTATTTTTATGTCCTTATCAGAAAATGGTTATATGAAGGTGATGGGTTTCAAAACATCAAAGAGTATGTGGGATAAGATGGAAAGTATATTCAATGGGAATACTAAAGTGAAGGAAGAAAAGATAGAAATTTATTATAGTATGTATGAATACATAAGAATGAGAGATGAATAATCCATTGATGAGTACTTCATGAGAGTAAATGAAATTGTTTGTGTAAGATCTCGAACTTTCTTGAAGATGACTCGAGATTAATTTCAGGTTTTTATTTTTTACTTATTTGAGAATACTTGGGTTGGATTTTACCTTAGGGTGTGTTTGGGTGAAAATTTGAGAAAATTTTAAGGGTGAAGAGAAATTCGTGTTTGGCGCATGGTTTTCCCTAACTATGTGCCCCAACCCATCAAATCGTGCAACACTGGACAGAGGAATTTCATGGTTAGCACACGGTTTTTAAAACCATGAACCCTCTTAGGAGAAACAGTGCATCCCCATAATAGAGGCGCATGGTTAGGCACATAGTTTGGGGAAACCATGAACCCCTTCCTATCTAACCATGCACGACCTTTTAAATAACCCAAAAATTATATTTTTAATCACTCAAATCCCCATTTTAACTTTCATTTGACCCCTATTCAACCCTATATGATATTTCATGATTTTGGAGCCTCCTAAATGGATTAAAAGTCCTCATGACCTCCATTATTGGTGATTCAATGACTATATCAAATATGTGAACCCTTCTTATTTAGAGGATCTCATCTCACTTGGTTTCTCATTCCTTCTCCTTTCTTATCCTATTTTAGATAGGGTTTGTTGTTCTTATTTTGATTGGATATATACCTTGTTTTTATGATATATATAAATTATTGTAGAAATATATATATATATATATATATATTTATGATATCTTTATTTGTTCAATCATGATTTAGGGTTTTTGATTCAGATCTTGTTCAATGTCATTGTGCTGCTCAATTTTTGGGGATTTCTGTTGGATGACCGGTTGTCAACAAATTGAGTTAGTTTCTCTATAATCCAAATACCAAAGTCTTTATTTAAATTATATATATTTTATTTTATAATGTCTATTAGATTTTTGGAAATTGTGTTCTTGACTTAATTAATTAATTTGTGAATTAATTAATTAATGAAATGTGAAATTGGGGATTTTTGGAAATTATAGATTGAGATAATTAATTGTAGAATTAATTCTGATATATTGATATTTGAGGATTGAAATATTTAATTTTTTGATTAATTATGATCTATTGAACTTGTTTTTGAGAAAATTAATTGTGGAATTAATTATGGAATTTTGATATTTTGGATATTTATTAATAAATTGAAGAATGAATTAATGTGATTGATGTACTCAATTAATTGGGGAATTAATTAAGTTTATTTATGTAATAAACTAATAGCTGAATTAGTAATGAAATATGTGGGGTTATTTAATTGTTAAATTGACTAATATATTTTATGTTATAAATTAATTGTAGAATTAATTAATTTACATGATGTGGTTAATTAATTTTTTAATTAATTAATGTTATTTATGTGATTAGTTAATTATTGAATTAAATAATTGAATATTTGTGTTTAAATGATTGTTTAATTAGTAATGGAATTTATTTGGATGTTTAACTGTTGAATTAATTATGTGTTATTAATTCCTATATAGATACTTTGTTTAGAATTAATTAATGGGAACATGTTCATTCTAATGTGTATGTTATGAATGGTATCATCGTTATTTAGTTGTGAAATAAATAATGGTAACATGATCATTATAATGTGTAACGTATGAATGGTAACATGGTAATTTAGCTATGAATTAAATAATTGGAACATGGTCATTCTATTGTTTGATGTATGAATGGTAACATGGGAATTCAAGTATGAATTAAATAATGGATTCAATGAAATTATGAGATAAAATATTCATCCGAAATACTTCAGGACCTGGTATGAGACAATGTAGGTATGGAATGGTCAACATGTAAATATGATATATGAAATCCATTAGACACACTTTAGGATTCATAATGATCCAAAGAAAGCATTAAGGTATGAGTGTCTATGAGAGTTTGGGGGTTTTTGTTGTTAAATAATGTATAATTGATATTGTGATAACTATTTACTTATGAATTGTAATTATGTATTTATACAACTACATACACTTTCTATTAACTATATAGTGTTTTATAGACCATTGCTGGTGGCCTACTGAGTTTTACTCACACCTTACACGGGTTTCCTTATTGGTGCCCAAATAGACTTTGTGTTTTCAAGATACGATAAGAGAAAAATATCATTGCTATATGGATGATATGGGATAGAGCAGGGATGAGGGAACTAGAAATGATTATGGAACCAATTAGGGGTGTCACCAGTGTATTTATTTTGTGTTTAATTTTAGACAATTGACACATACATTTTAATGGCATATTTTCCTCTTTAGTTTCGATATTGTATTTCCACTTTTAGTCATCTCGTGAAACCAGTTATTTCAGGTTATGTTTACATGTTATTTAGTTATTGTTTCTTATTTTCTTTTAGTGTATTTAATCTAATAAAAGGGGGTATAGTATCCCAATTTTCGATATTTCATACCCTCACTGCTATTAAATATCCTCTAGCATATGGGGAGGCACAAATTGGGTCATGTGACTGACCGACTCGAGGCACCGATGTGTGGAACCTGGGTCAGGACATTACAAAGTGGTATCAAAGTCCATTTTTCTTTTCTTTTTTATTTTGTTTTACTATTTGGTAAAGGTAGACATGAAACTAGAAAGAGTCGGGCCTTGGTTATGATCTCATGCATGGGAGTATCTAACCCATGTATGGGGGAGAAGCCAAATACCTAGGGTGGGATTGTTGTTATTCCTATTTGCTGTTACATTTGAATATTATTTCAACTTGGGTTACACACTTGTTTTGTATTCTAAATATTGATGTTAATTTTTTCTGGGTTTTGACTCGTGGACCAGTATGGAAAAATAATTGAGTTACATGCATCATTCTAGTGACTTAGGGTTATTGTGACATGCATTATTTTAGGAACACATAGAAAAATGTGTTATGAGTATGTTATTGAACATGAACTGTTTCTCCTTGCTTTTGAAATTGAAATGTTAATGGCACCTAACATGAAATTGAGAAAGATTGTAGAATGATGTAGGATAAGAATAAATGGGTGTCTAAATGAGAAACGTGAATAATTAGAATGTGTTTACCCTTGTTATCTAGGACCAAGGTGTAAGATTATTAAGGGTAGTGATAACACCTCAGTTTTGACTATGTGGTAGGGTTGGGGGAAATGACTTGTTGTGGAATATTGTATTTTACCTTAAATGTGTTAATTTTGTAAAAGGTGTATTAAGGTGCCTATTTGTAATGGTTTATATATTTATCTATGACGACGCTTATTAAGAGGATAATATAGAAACCCGACTTGTTATCACATAAAATTTCATTACATTCTACAAAACTGAGGATCTTTAAGGTTTAGTGTCTTGGAAACTAAGAACATAATACCTGAAAACATAAAACATTCTTCTTAAACACTTCAAAGGATTCTTCATCTGTTCATCCTAAGTTCATTACAGCCTCTCATATCATGAGGAAATACCTCAAAAGAAAGGGTGAGTAGAAGGCCCTGTACTGGACACAAGGGAAACATTTTATATGTGAACTTGAGATATATCAAAAGTCAATAAAAATAACTTTAAGGCATGAGAAAAAGATCATGAGGCATATCATAATAAAAATAACGTTTTTCATAACTTGAAGATGTGGCTACAACATTTCACATAGATAATCATGAACATATCACCAAGTTCAATCACCAAGGTTTCATTTGAAGTTACCAAGGTAAACCCCAAGGTATCGTTAAAATTGTAATCTCTAGTGGTTACATCATTACCCAATGCAATGAGACGCTATCAGGGCGCACCCTTAAATTTGTTATCTCTAGTTGTTACATCATTACCCAATGCATTGTAGAGATATCAGGGCACACCCTTAATTTATATTTATTATCATGTGAGACACATATATCATCATCAAAAATTTCATAAATAACCCATATAGCATAAATGAAATGTGTTTCATTTCATAATCATAACGTTTAAAAAACTTCTTTTAAAGACGTGATCATTATGTCACTTTAAGCCCACGGAAAAGGAATGCTGGTTTTCATATATGTAAATCCAAGAAATTAAAATATGAAATTTTGATATATATGTGAATAACCATGTAGAAGAAAGAGCTTTGAGTATTCACTTAATAAAATAAAAGTATTTGAGAAAAATGGAGAGACATTTTGAGACGAAAATTCTGCAGCATAACGGCTATGTTACAGGGTTTTAGAAAACATTGAAAAGAGAGGGGATATGGGTCACCCACTCAATAATGATACATAAAATAGTATATGTATAGAATATAAATGATATATGAACATGGTAATGAAATTTTATGGAAATACATTTTGAAATGAAAAACATGGAAGGAAGAAAAAAATAAGATTTTTCTTATGAAAATTTGGCAGCCTAACGACCTCACTTAAACATAAAAAAAATTAATTGATGAGATCAAATAGGGTCTCTCATCATATGAAAATAAAATATCAGTATGACAGATATAGAGATCATACCCCAACATAATAAAAAGGAACATGAAATACTTGACATGAAAATAGAACTTGTAAATGAGAAGGGTGAATGAATCCGTTATAAAAATTTTGGCAGCTTAACGGCGCAACTTAAGCATTCATAAAACGAAATTATGAGAGTAAGAGGGAATCTCTCATCATATGAACTTGAAAATGTAATTAATAGGAATATAAACGAACATCCACCAACATAACAACATGGATCATAAAATAAATGACTTAAAAGAGAGTATTTTAAAAGAAAGAGAGAGGTTGGATCCCTTAACTTAAAACGTAACTCTGAAACTCAATTGTTGGGACCTTGAGGGCTTGGGGGCACCTTGGGAGGACTTCGTGGGAAGTAATGGGACCATAGATTCATTGGGGGAGAGTTGGGACTGCAAAATAGAGGAGGAAATGGTAGGTATTTATAGGGAAAGTGAGGGGACAAGGCATTGATGGCCAAGGGACACCTCATTGGTGGTATTGGAAAAACCATGGGCTTGCCCATGGTATATTTCCATTGTATTGGACACTTGGGACACCTCATACTATATATTAATATTCACAATTAGGCCATATTTATTACATACATAATACATAAATTAATGATGTTACTAAACACCCGTAACTTAAAAACTGTATTTTCACTATTCACCAAAAATTCAACTTTATCGGACAAATCTCAAAATGTCACTTTAACCAAAAATCAGTGCTCTAAATTCAAAAATGAACTCCATTTTATAAATATAATTTTCTAAATATTTTTAAATTAATTTTTAAATAAATACACTATTCACGGAAAATTCATTTTTTCAGAAAAATCCTCAAAAATTACCTTAACATAATATCGATGTTCTAAGTTCAAAAATGAAATCCATTTTATAAAAATAGTTTTCTAAATATTTTAATTTTAATTTTTAATTTAAAAACAATATTCACCCAAAAAACTATTTCTTGACTAATACTTTCATAAACAGTTATTTACCTATTTTATTGAATCTCATTACTTAATCAAGGTTCCTATATTGTATTAATACTTTCTTTAATGAAGATTAATAATCCATTTGGTCACATTACTAATCTTAAGCGTAAAATCACTATTCATAATTTACTATTCATCAAAAAATAAGTTGATCTTATTAGACTCCAAATTTCTTACTGAACACATTTGCAGAAGATCAATTTTTGAAAATCATTACACATTATTTATTATTTAAGGTTTACAAAAATATTTTAAAATATCCTTTTTCTAGAATTCAATAAAAATATGCATACTATATTTATCCGAACATTTTAAAATTCGCATACTTCATCATAAGGAGAAATCACAATTTTTATTTAAATCAATTGTTTACACAATGCAGTTACAGTCTCCTTACATAGCCCCTTATAACCCCAGCATAGGACCTATGTGTAAGGTCTGCTAAGGTGAGAGAATCTGAGGGCGGATCGGCCAACATCGCACGAGTAGTAATCTCTATAAGTTTTAACATCTCGCGAAGACACTTTTGTTCTAACTTCACACGATGATGTTCGGATTGGGTTTGGTCCAGAGCAAAGCCCAGTGGTGCTTCCGCCTTCCCATGTTCTGTTAGATGGGCATCGATCGACCCAAGAATACTGGATAAGGCCATCGAATCTTCATTCTATATTAATTAACCAAGATCACTTGTATTTAGAGACAATAATCGAAACGTTTGGTTTCCAACGGTCATATTGGCCAACAGTCATATAACAGTCGAAACCCAATGGTCTCATTTTGATTATACTCGTGTTATCAAATGGAACAATTTTGTTGCGTATAAAATAACACAAAAAATTAGGAACCAATATTTATTCAAAATTTTAGGTCGTTACATTCTCCCCCCTAACGAATTTGCATCCACACAATTTTTAAAATTGGGTTTAGAAATTTCATTGAAAGTCCCACATTAGAAAAGGAGTCAGTAAAACTATTACTTTAAAAGAAAGAAAGGGAAGTACAAAGGTCACCCGATTTAACCCATACTAGGATTTCATGTAAGAAAACATGGATATAGAAGAAAAAAAAGGGTCATGTTCTGAGGGAGAGTGATAGAAAACAAGATTAGAAGAATGCTAAATATAATAAAATCAGAAACTTATGATGTGTGTAAACGGTCTTTGATTATCCAGTAGGAAACGTAAACCCACGACGTTTTTTTTGCGTTCTTTTTCATAATTTATGGAGAATTCATTTAAAACATAGAATAAAAACATAAGGAAATATACATACCGTCAAGTAGAGTTTCATCCTTTAATAATTTTCTAACTGAACTAATATTTTCTCCAATCGACGAGCATTAAAAACTTCGTGGTCTAATAAAGGCACAAGAATCATCTTCGAGAGAATCACATAATCCACAAAATATTAAATATATATTTCTTCTATATTTAAACATTATCCCAAAAACAGAAAGGGTAAGATAAAATAACTTTTCAAAAAGAAAAAATCCCATAGGAAAAGAAACTTCTTTAAATGTTTAAAATTCCACAGTACTACCCAAAGTTCATCATAGTCCATTCCATAAATAATTGTCCTTAAAATTCCTCGAAATAAAGCAAACTAAGATTTAAACGAAAATTCATGAAGGATTTGATAACATAGTCTTCCAAAATAAACTTCATCGTTCGTTTCCAGACAACATAAACCACTAATAACATCTTATAACAAAAGTAACTAACCTAAACATATTTTTCCTGAGATAGGATAATCATTTCCATTAGTAACCTATATTACAATATGTTCAACTTAAATTCATATATTATTCAAAATATAAGCCAACCTATATTCCTCAAAGAAAATACCGTAGTAATCCGTTTACCTCGATCATATAGGGTTCCCAAAATAGTGAATGTCTTCCAAAATAATAATCATCATTTAATCCCACAATAATCTATTTTTTTAGGAAGAACAGATTCACAACATCTACATGTGGTACATAACAATAGATGTTTTCCTTAATGAGATAAAACCATCTCAGGTAGTGACTCGATGTTCTTAGAAAACATTATAGATATGATCATAGAGCACAAATTAAAATACAACATGACATAGAAAATTATTGCAAAGAAGTTACTTATACTTTAGTCATCATGATCCATCTCAACATAGGACTTACATTGTTCCCTTGTCCTTGAATATTGTTGATGCTCATCATGCTTCTCATCCCTTCCAAGAGAGAATTTCCTTGGATAATTTCTAACTTCTCCACATTTATGACAATGAAATGTATAAGGTAAATTAGATCGAACATTATCTCTATTCGTCACATTATCCAATTTTTTGAAGCAATTGGCTACATTATTCCCTATCACCCCACACATAAAACATCTCTCATTGTCTTTGTGACATTCTCCTTGGTTCCCCTTTACACACTTTTTTCACAAAGGAAATTGGGTTTCTTTCCCTTATCAACTTTATCAGATGAACATCATTGAGACTTTGTTTTCTTATTACTTGATGAATTTGGGAATTCATCTATGTACCAATTATAAATTGGGATTTTTGATAGCTGGTTTTTCATAATCACAATATGTTCAACTTGATCCCGCATCATGCCTTTCATATTAATAGGGAAATCGTCACATTTCCAATCATCTTGGTTGTTGGTACATTTTCCTCCATTTCCTGCCATTAACTAATAAAAGAAAGTATAATTAGGGGCTTGAATACTTAGCCAATAATCCTGAAAAAGAAACATTAATCATAAAAGGATAAGGTTGTAGACAAATAGTATATCCTAACTTGTGATCTCCTAGGTTCAAAACTAGGTTATCCATGATCATATATTCTTATGTGAATTCTTATTTTATTTTATCTTTGTTCCTTTAATAATGGATCATTCTAAGCTTATGAATTTACCAAAACATATCCCCTGGGAGTGTTGTAACCAAAAGTGTAGTAAGGACCGTTGTCGAGTCCCAGTTCTCGTTCGAGTCTAGCTCAAAGCTGTGTTTTTGGGTTTTACCCCTATGTACATCTGTGCCAGAGCCACCTCTACCTGCTCGTATCATGAAAAGGATGTATTTTCTTGATAAACCACTTACTGAATACTCACCAAAATACCAGGATGATTTTCTATATTTAAATTTCTCTATAGGGTTCTTCCTAATGTTTTCATATCCTAATTTACACAAATAAATAAGCCATCCTTTGATACCAACTATAGAATACCTCATTTTAATCACATAAACATTCATTAAATTATACAAAACCGAGGATCTTTAAGGTTTAGTGTCTTGGAAACCAAGAAATTAATACATGAAAACATAAAACATTCTTCGTAAACACTTGAAATGATTCTTCATTTGTTCATCCTAAGTTCATTACAGCATCTCATAACCTAGGGACACAAATCAAAAGAAAGGGTGAGCAGAAGGCCCAGTAATGGAATCAAGGGAAACATTTTACATGTGAACTTTAGATACATCAAAAATCATGAAACATAACTTTAAGGCATGAGAAAGAGATCATGAGGCATATCATAATAAAAATAATGTTTTTCATAACATGAAGATGTGGATACAACATTTAACTTAGAAAATCATGAACATATCACCAAGGTCCATCCCCAAGGTGTCATATGAAATTACAAATTAAACCCCAAGGTATCGATAAAATTGTAATCTCTAGTTGTTACATCATTAGCCAATGCAATGAGGCGCTATCAGGGTGCACCCTTAAATTTGTAATCTCTAGTGGTTACATAATTACCCAATGCATTAGAGCGCTATCAGGGAAAACCCTTAATTTGCCTTTATTATAATTTTAGCCACATATATCATCATAAAAAATTTCATAAATAACCCATATAGCATAAAATAAATGGGTTTCATTTCATAATCATAATGTTTTAAAAACTTCTTTTAAGACGCGATCTTTATGTCACTTTAAACCCACAGAAAAGGAAAGATGATTTTCATGTTTGTAAATCCCAGAATTTAAAATAGGAAATTTTGATGTATATTTGAATACCCATGTATAATAAAGAGCTTTGAGTATTAACTTAATAATATAAATGAATTTTAGAAAAAGAGAGGGACATTTTGAGATGAAAATTCTGCAGCATAATGGCTATGTTACAGGGATTTAGAAAACATTGAAAAGAGTGGGGATAGGGGTCACCCACTTTTAAATGATCCATAAAACAGTATAGGGATAGAATATAAAGGATATATTAACATGATAATTAAATTTTAAGGGCATACCATTTGAAATGAAAAATATTGAAGTGAGAAAAAAATAAGATTTTTCTTATGAAAATTCGGCAGCATAACAGAGTCACTTAATCATAAAAAAAGTTAATTGATGAGATAAAATAGGGTCTCTCATCATATGTACATAAAATAACAGTATGATATATATAGATATGATACCCCATCATAATAAAAAGGAAAATTAAAGACTAGACATGAAAATAAAACATGAAAATTAGAAGGGTGAAAGAATCTGTTACAAAAATTTCGACAGCCTAACGACGCCACTTAAACATTCATAAAACGAAATGATGAGAGTAAGAGGGGATCTCTCATCATTTTAAGATGAAATGATAAGTAATAGGAATATATAATAACATCCTAAAACATATGAACATGCAACATAAAATAAATGACTTAAAAGAGAGTATTAGTAAAGAAAGAGAGAGGTTGGATCCCTTACCTTAAAACGTAACTCCTAAAACTCGATGTTTGGGAACATGAGGGCTTGGGGGAACCTTGGGAGGTATTCTTGGGAGGTAATGAGACCAAAGCATTGTTTGGGGAGAGTTTTTAGTGCAATATAGTGGTGGAAAGGGTGGGTATTTATAGGGAATGTGAGGGGACAAGGCATTAATGACCAAGGGACACCTCATTGGTGGTATTGGAAAAACCATGGGCTTGCCCATGGTATTTTCCCATGGTATTGGAATCTTGGGACACCTCATACCTTATAATACAATTCAAAAATCTACCATATTGATTACATACTAAATACATAATTTAATGATGTCATTAAACACCCGTAACTTAAAAACCGTATTTTCTCTATTCATTGAAAATTTAACTTTCCCAGAAAAATCCCAAAATTTCAGCTTAACCAAATATCAATGATATTATTTCAAAAATGAACTCCATTTTATAAAAAGAATTTTCTAAATATTTTTAATTTAATTTTTAAATAAATACACTATTCATCGAAAATTCATTTTTTTCAGAAAAATCTCCAAAAATTACCTTTACATAATATCGATTCTCTGAGTTAAAAATGAAATCCATTTTATAAAAATAATTTTCTAAATATTCTTAATTTAATTTCTAATTAAAAACAACATTTACCCCAAAAACTAATACATGACTAATAATTTTTGAAAAATTATTTACCTATTTTATTGAATCTCATTACTTAATCAAGGTGCATAGATTATATTAATACTTTCTTTAATCATGATTACTAATCCATTTAGTCACATTACTAATCCTAAGCGTAAAATCACTATTCATAATTTTCTATTCATCAAAAAATATGTGGATCTTATTAGACTCCAAATTTATTACTGAACACATTTGTAGAAGACCATTATTTGAAAAGCATTAGACATTATTAATTATTTAAGGTTTACAAAAATATTTTAAAATATACTTTTTCTAGAATTCATTAAAAATATGCATACTATATTTATCCGAATATTTGAAAATTCTAATACTTCATCATAAAGAGAAATCAAAATTTTTATTTAAATCAAAGGTTTACACAAGGCAGTTATGGTCTCCTTACATAGCCCCTTATAACCCCAGCATAAGACCTAAGTGTAAGGTCTACCAAGGTGAGAGAATTTGATGGCGGATCAGCTAACATCGCATGAGTAGTAATCACTATTAGATTGAACTTCTCATAAAGGTGATTCTGTTCTAGCTTCACACGATGAAGATCAGCTTGGGATTAGTCAAGAGAAAAGCCCAGTGGTGCTACCTCCTTCCCAAGTTCTATTAGATGGGATTCGATTGGTCCAAGACTACAGCATAAGGCCATTGAATCTTCTTTCTATATAAATTAACCAAGATCACTTGTATTTAGAGACAATAATCAAAACATTTAGTTTCTAGCGGTCATATTGACCAACAGTCATATAACAGTCGAAACCCAATGGTCTCATTTTGATTGTACTCATGTTATCAAATGGAACAGTTTTGTTGATTATAAAATAACACAAAAAATTAGGAAATAATATTTATTAAAAATTTCGGGTCATTACATTCTTCCCCCCTTAAGAAATTGTGTCCTCTAAATTTTTAAAATTTTGTTTGGAAATTTCATTGAATTTCCCACATCAGAAAAGGTGTCAGTAAAACTATTACTTTAAAAGAAAGAATGGAAAGTACAAAGGTCACCCGAGTTAACCCATACTAGGATTCCATGTAAGAAAACATGAATATGGAAGAAAAAAAGGGTCATGTTCTGATGGAGACTGATTGAAAACACGATTAGAAGAAGTTAACTATAATAAAATCACAAACATAAGATGTGTGTAAATGGTCTTTGATTACCCAGTAGAAAATGTAAACCAACAACGTTTTTGTTTTGCATTCCTTTTCATAATTTAGGGGAATTCATTTACAACATAGAATAAAAACATAAGGAAATATACCTACCTTCAAGTAGAGTTTCATCATTTAATAAGTTTCTACAAGAAAAAATCATTTCTCTAAACAATGAGCATTCAAAACTACTTGGTCTCATCAAAGCACAAGAATCAACTTCTAGGGAATCACATAATACACAAAAGACTAACTATCTATTTCTTCTATATTTAAACATTATCCCAAAAACAGAAAGGGTAAGACAAAACAACTCTTCAAAGAGAAAGAATCCCATAGGAAGGGATACTTCTTTAAATATTTAAAATTCCACGGTACATCCAATGTTCATCACAGTCCACTCCATAAATAATTGTCGTTATAATTCTGCGAAATAAACCAATCTAATATTGAAATCCAAATACAGGAAGGATTTGATAACATAGTCTTCCAATATAAACTTCATCATTCTTCTACAAACAACATAAACCACTCCTAACATCTTATAACAAAAGTAACTAAACTAAACATATTTTCCCCAAGATAGGATCATCATTTCCATAAGTAACCTATATTACCATAAGTTAACCTTAAATTCATCTATTCATAAAAATATAAGTCAAACTTTATTCCTCAATGAAAATACCATAGTAATCCATTAACCTTGAAAATATATGGTTCCCAATGTAGTGAACTTCTTATAAAATAATAATAATCATTTAATCCCATAATCATATCTTGTTTTAGGAAGAAAAGCTTCACAACATCAACATTTGGTAAATAAAAATAGATTTTTTCCTTGATGATATAAAACCATCTTAGTTAGTGACTCGATGATCTTAGAAAACATTAAAGATATGCTCATAGAGCACGAACTAATATACAACATGACATAGACAATTATTGCGAAAAATTTACATATACTTTAGTCATCATGAGTCATATAAGCATAGGACTTGCATTGTTCCCTTGTCCTTGAAGAATGTTGATTCTCATCATGATTCTCATCCCTTCCAATAGAGCATTTCCTTGGATAATGGCTAACTTCTCCACATTTATTCCATTGAAAAGTATAAGGTACATTAGATCTAAAATAATCTCTATTCATCACATTATCCATTTTTTTTGAAGCAATAGGATACTTTATGCCCTATCACCCCACACTTAAAACACCTCCCGCTCTCTTTGTGACATTCTCCTTGGTGCCCCTTTCCACACTTTTTTCACAAAGGAAATTGGGTCCTCTTTCCCTTATCAAATTTATCAGATGAACATCCTTGAGACTTCGTCTTCTTCTTACATGATGAATTTGGGCATTCAACTATGTACCTATTATTAATTGTGATTTTTGATAGCTAGTTTGGCATAATCACAATATGTTCAACTTGATCTTTCATCATCTCTATCATATTAATAGGGAAATCATCACATTTCCTATCACCTTGGTTGTTGGTACATGTTCTTCCGTTTACCGCTATTAACTATGAAAATAAAGTAAAATTAGGGGCTTAAATACTAAGCCTATAATCATGAAAAGGAAACTTTAAGCATAAAAGGATAAACATGTAGAAAAATAGTATATCCTAAATTTTTCTCCCCTATGACCCAAACTAGGTTATCCCTGATCATATATTATTATGTGAATCATTATTTTATTTTATCTTTGTTCCTTTAATACTGGTTCATACTAAAAATATTATTTTACCAAAGCATATCCCCCGGGAGTGTCATAACCATGAGTGCAGCACATCATGTTGTCGTGTACCATTTCCCGTTTGAGTCTAGCTCAAAGTGGTGTTTTCGGGTTTTACCCCTTTGTACATCTGTGCCAGAGCCACCTCTACCTGCTCGTATACAGACAAGGTTGTATTTTCGTGATAAACCACTTACTCAATACTCACCAAAATACCATGAAGATTTCCTATATTTAAACTCTTCTATATGGTTCTTCCAAAAGTTTTCATATCCTAATTTCCACAAATTACTAAACCATACTTTGATACCAACTATATCATCCCACCTTTTTATCACATAAACTTTCAATATATTATACAAAACCGAGGGTCTATAATGTTTAGTCTCCTGGAATCCAAGAACTTAATACATGAAAACATAAAACATTCTTCTTAAACACATTAAAGGATTCATCATTTGTTCATCCTAAGTTCATTACATCAACTCATAGCCTTGGGACAAACATCAAAAGAATTGGTGAGAAGAAGGCCCAGTAATTGAAACAAGGGAAAATTTTTACATAGGAACTTTAGATACATCAAAAGTCATGAAAAATAACATTAATGCATGAGAAAGAGATCATGAGGCATATCATAATAAAAATAACGTTTTTCATAAATTGAAGATGTGGCTAAAACATTTAACATAGAAAATAATGAAAATATCACCAAAGTCCATATGCAAGGTGTCATTTTAAATTACCAAGGTAAAAACCAAGTTATCGTTAAAATTGAAATCTATATTGGTTACATATTACCCAATGCAATGAGGCACTGTCAGGGCGCACCCTTAAATTGGTAATCTCTAGTGGTTACATCATCACCCAATGCATTGGAGCGCTATCAGGGCGCACCCTTAATTTTTCTTTATTATCGTGTGATCCACATATATCATCATAAAAAATTTCATAAATAACCCATATATCATAAATGAAATGGGTTTCATTTCATAATCATAATGTTTTAAAAACTGCTTTTAATGACATGATCTTTGTGTCACTTTGAACCCACGGAAGAGGAATGCTGGTTTTCATGTATGTAATTACCATAATTTAAAATATGAAATTTTGATATATATGTGAATACCATTGTAGAATAAATATCTTTCTGTACTCACTTAAAAAATAAAAGAATTTGAGAAAAAGAGGGAGACATTTTGAGATTAAAATTCTGCTACATAATGGCTATGATACCGGGATTTAGACAACATTGAAAAGAGTGCAGACAGGGGTCACCTATTCATAAATGATCCATAAAACAGTAGAGGTACAGAATATAAAGTATATATCAACATGGTATTGATATTTGAAAGATATACCATATGAAATGAAAAACATAGAAGGGAGAAAAAAATAAGATTTTTCTTATTAAAATTCGGCAGCCTAACGACGTCACTTAAACATCAAAAAAAAACTGACGAGATCAAATAGGATATCTCATCATATGAACATAAAATATCAGTATGATAGATATATAGATGATACCCCAACATAATTAAAAGTAACATGAAAGACATGACATGAAAATAGAACTTGAAAATTATAAGGGTGAAAGAATCTGTTACAAAACTTTCGACAGCCTAACGGCGCCACTTAAACATTCATAAAAGAAATGATGAGATAAATAGGAGATATCTCATCATATGATCATGAAAATGTAAGTAAGGGGAATATAAAAGAACATCCTCCAACAAAATAACATGGATCATAAAAGAAATGACTTAAAAGAGAGTATTTGAAAAGAAAGAGAGAGGTTGGATCCATTACCTTATAACGTAACACTTAAAACTCAATGGTTAGGACCTTGAGGGATTGGGGGAACCTTGGGAGGACTTATTGGGAGGTAATGAGACCAGGAAATAGTTTAGAGAGAGTTTGGAGTGCAATCTAGAGGAAGAAAGGGTGGGTATTTATAGGGAAAGTGAGGGGACAAGGCATTAATGGCCAAGGGACACCTCATTGGTGGAATTTGCAAATCTTTGGGCATTCCCTTGGTATTTTCCCATGGTATTGGCCACTTGCGACACCTCATACTTTATCTTACTATTCAAAAGTCGACCATATTTATTACATACTTAATACATCATTTAATTATGCCATTAAACACACGTAGCTTAAAAACTGTATTTTCACTATTCACTGAAAATTTAACATTCTCAGAAAAATCCCAAAATATAACCATAATAAAATATCAATGCTATGATTTATAAAATGAACTCCATTTTATAAAAATATATTTCTAAATATTTTTAATTTATTTTTAAAATAAATAACTATTCACTGAAAATTCATTTTTTTCAGAAAAATCCCCAAATATTACGTTAACATAATATCGATGTTATGAGTTCAAAAATGAAATCCATTTTATAAAAATAATTTTCTAATTATCTTTAATTTAATTTGTAATTAAAAAACACTATTCACCAAAAACAACTAATACTTGACTAATAATTTCAGAAACAGTTATATACCTATTTTATTGAATTTCATTAATTAATTAGGATGCCTAGATTATATTAATACTTTCTTTAACAGAGATTTCTAATCCATTTGTTCACATTACTAATCCTAAGTGTAATGTCACTATTCATAATTTATTATTCATCAAAAAATAAGTTCATCTAATTAGACTCTAAATGTCTTACCGAACACATTTGTGATAGACCATTTTTAGAAAATCATTATAGATTATTAATTATTTAAAGTTTACAAAAATATTTTAAAATATCCTTTTTCTAGAATTCATTAAAAATATGCATACAATATTTATCTGAACATTTGAAAATTTACATACATCATCATGAGGAGAAATCACATTTTTTATTTAAATCAATGGTTTTCACACGGCAGTTACAGCCTCCTTACGTAGCCCCTTATAACCCTAGCATGGGACCTAAGTGTAAGGTCTGCTAAGGTGAGAGAATCTGAGGGCGGCTCGGCCAATATTGCATGAGTAGTAATCTCTATTAGTTTGACCATCTAGCGAAGGCGATTCCATTCTAGCTTCACACGATGAATTTTGGCTTGGGATTGGTCCAGAGTAAAGCCCAGTGGTGCTACCTCCTTCCCAAGTTCTGTTAGATGGGCTTCGATCGATCCAAGACTACTAGATAAGGCCATCAAATCTTTTTTCTATATTAATTAAACAATATCACTTGTATTTATGGGTAATAATCGATACATTTAGTTTCTAGTGGTCATATTGGAAAATGGTCATATAACAGTCGAAACCCAATAGTCTCCTTTTGATTATACTAATGTTATCAAATGGAACAAATTTTTTGAGTATAAAATAACACATAAAATTGTTAAATATAATTTATTCAAAATTTCTGGTATTTACAGATAACATGAGGATATGAATAGAGATGATCTACCAGTAGTAGGAACTAAGGCATCAATTATGTCAGGTGAAGAATTTAGGGAGCAGTTCCAAGAGAACATTTCCTACTTCATGAAATTCATGGGAAGAGACCTAGGGTGGGTTGTGAAGTGTATGTTTGAACTAAAAATGGAGTTACAAATTCAACACCCTCCTGGTTTTATTGGATAAGGTGGACCTGAGAGAGATGATTTCTGGGTTGAGTCCATTGACTATAATTGACCACATTTAGAATCTTTTATAGAGGATTATCATGTTCGCTGCTTACATGATACGAGGACAAGTGAATAATTAGTCGTATGTTCCGGCATGGACTGTATAGGATAATGGTATGTTATAGAAGGAACTATTGTATAAGTTTCTAGAGAACTTATATCTAGAGATACTGAGGTAGGAGAGAGTATCTGAGTTCATGAGGTTTAGTTGGGGGTGTATTAATGTGATAGACTATGTTGGACACTTTACACATTTGCAACACTTTTCTCTAGAATTGGGAGTGGATGCGATAACTACAATGAGACATTTTTTGGATGGGCATAAATGTGTGATTAAGTCCCAAGTTAACCATTTTCAGTTAAAGGAGTATGATGAGGTTGTGGATAAGGATATCATAGATATGGGTAACCTGAAGGGGCTTCCAGTGAAAGAAAGGTTGTTCCATTTGGAATATTAAAAGGTATGACTTCTTAGAGTAGGAAGCATTCCTATGAAAACATCAACTAGGGCAGTGGGAAATAGAGTACCTAAAAATAATGACTAGTTGAATATGACCATAATTGAGTGAACTATCACCAGTTTGGTAGATTAGGAAACTTTTGAAGAAGTTACCTCAATGAACAATATAGTTATAGTCTTGCAGAACGATAGGACATCTATAAATGTTCTACAGGACCCAGCGATTGATGAGTAGTATGGGTATAGCTAGTCAGAATCAGAGTGTAGGAAGCAGATATTCTGCACCATATTAGTCTTGAGTCTGGAGTTCTACTGGACAAGGTAGTAAAGGTATTGTATGTGGAGCTTTAGGGTAAGAGTGCTCATATTTATAGAGTAGTTCATCACTTGGGACTTAGACTGCATCACGGGGAAGTGGGGTAAGATAGTTGCATTATATTCACCCAACACTTGGGGATATCAAGGCTGGACCATTGACATTGAGAGGTACTATTTTTATAGTTTTTATGATATCTAGTGCCTTATTTGATATCGGTACCTATCATTCCTTTATTTCTACCAAATGTGTTAATGGTTTGAGCCCGGTGATGGAGTTTGTGAGTGGGGTGTTGACGACTATCACACCTCATGGAGTTCGGTGAAGAGACATTTTTTTTTGTGAAAGGGGTGATCTCTTGAGGTCGAGTGGTATCGATTTCTATGGGATCTTTATATCATATACATGTCAGTATTTGAACTAATTATGGGTATGGACTAGTTAGAATCATATTATCCCTACATTGATTTTTACCATAAGAGAGTGACCATTACATCTCCTAAGGGTTAAAAATATATTCACTATGGAGAGTGTGATATCGAGGTGTTCTGAGTAGGGCCAATTACTAATCAAATAGGAGAGATCACAACCCGGGTTTCTAGTTTATTTCTGGATGATGGTGGTGTAAAATGAGATGTATTTCCACACTTAGTGGATATGATTTCGGATGTGTTTACTTAATATTTCTGAGGGATTCCACCTGAGAGATATGTGGAATTTAGCATTGAGATCAAACTGGGGGAAGAGATGATTTCTATTCCATGGTATAGAATCGCACAGAAAGATAATCAAGAGCTCAAGACTCGGCTAGAGGAGTTAGTGGATAAGGTATTTGTTTTTCTGTGTATGCTGCCTTGGGGTTCACTAGTATTGTTTGCAAAGAAGGATGATAGGAGTTTATACTTATGTGATGATTACTGAAAGTTGAACCAAATGACTGTGATGAACCAGTATCCTCTCCCACGTATCGATGACCTATTTGACTAGTCGAGAGGAGATTGTGTGTTCTCAAAGATTGACTTGAGATTAGGGTATAATAAACTGTGAGTTCAGACTTCTGATATACCAAGGGATGAATTTAGAAGCAGGTATGGAATATATTATTTCATTATAATATTTCTTGGGTTGATGAACACAGCAGTAATTTTTATCGACTTAATGAAAAAAATCATTAATCTATACCTAGATCAGTTTGTGGTAGTGTTTGTGGAAGACATCTTGGTGCACTCCAAGACACATGATAATTATGACCAACATCATGATATCATCCTAAGTACATTAACAGAGATTTGACTATACATCAAGATATCTAAGTACAATTTTTTTGGATCGATCAGGTACACTTCTTGGGTAACATCATCTCAGATGAATGTGTGTTGGTAAATCTAGAGAAGGTTCAGATAGTGGTATCTTGAGAGAATACCAAGAGAATTTTTGATATCCATAGATTTCTAGGGGAAATGCTGGGAAAAAAATGATGGTCCAGATCGATCCCAACATTGATCCAAGGGATGAGATGCGTCTGTTGTTTTAAAACAGTCGAGCAGCATAGATTAGATCTAAGTTTAATCTGATGGTCTAAGTTCGATGAAGAAATTTAAAAACCTCGAATGACCAGGATTAGATCATGTTGGATTGAACAGTTAACAAAAACCACAGAGAGAGATGTGGTCGGTGAGGCTCGTGTGTGGGAACAAAAACAACGGTCCAGATCGCACGCGGTGTGATCCTACGGTCCAGATCACGTTTCACCCGAAAAACATCTTCCCATATTGAAACAGAGAGAGGTTTTCACCTCCCTTATAACCCCAAGCCACACAACGAGTTCTTAAAAATCACACAACACCCACAAAGGGGGCCCTATAAATGAGCTCCCGCCCGCACGCCTTGGCCTACCAAGACCCCACCGTGGCCTCATGCCCGCACTGGTGTGCATATGTGCTACTTCTTGATAATAAGTTCCCTTCGGGGAACCTCTACCCGAGCTCGGGCCGGCCTTGGCATGGGGATGAGGGTTAGGCTCAGCCACTTAGTGTGAGCTGCCTCCCTCGGTCCTAGCCAAAAAGGTCAAGCCCTAGTGGGCCGATTTTTTTTTGGAAAAACTACACTAAAAACATTTTAGGAATAGGAAACAATCAATTTTTTAGAACTATATGTAATTTTATATTCATAAACATTAATTAAAAAAAATTAAACTTGTTTTAGTTAGAAGTATTTCTATAATTAAAAATACTAAACCCCTATTTTTAACTCAAAAAATTACAAAAAGGAAATTTTAATAAACCTACATTATAATTTATATACTAGTATTCTTAAAAACATTGTTCAATCAAAATGTAATTTAATTTGAAAAACATAAAAATATTGTATAACATTGTTTATGAAATGAAAATCGTTACATTGTATTTGAAAAATTTGCAATGTGTTTTGAATTCCATAATTCTTTTCAAAATCACTTAAGGATGAAATGAAGTTTTAGACCATATCGTTTTAGATTTCATAAATGATCATTTAACTATAACCATAATCATAACTAAATTATTATGAAACTAATTAAAATTTAAATAATTTCACTTATCCTAACATGGTCCAAGGATAATTTTTATAACTTTTAGCTTCCAATGGTGACTAGAGAAATAGTCGAAAAAGTTTCCTATAAAACCAAACATTACGGTGTCCTAAAACTCAAATGGAAGAATATGGTGATTCCTATTCTGCTGATGCTCAACATGGTTTATATTATTGCAGTGGTGATGTTTTTTGATTTAGTTTACTCGAAGGATATCCTTTACTTACTAGGCCTTGTTGTGGTGATTGGGGGACTTCTAAAAGTTCTGATAGGGGTTTTAATGGGTATATTTGGTTAGAATGATTACTCTTTTGACCTTTGTGTATTGTAGAAACTACTGTGTTCTTATTTAAATTATGATCCTTATGTTTATCCTTTAAATTTTTGTTTGGTTAAAAGGGATCTAACAAAAGTAAATGCATAATATCATCATTATATAATACCCAAAATTCAGGGTGTTACACATTTTTTTTACCTATCATAATATTCATTTTCATTTAATTTTTGGTATTTTTATATGTTGGATTTATGTATTATTAAGCTTGAGATTCTTTTATTAGTTCATGTGGTCCTTTTGTTCGGTTTATACATTGGGCATGTGCCATTAGCCTTGGTCCACTTTCCCATTTGATCTATGTCATCCTCATACCTGATGTTGATCCATTTATCCTTATGATCCTATGGTTTTCTATTCCTCCCTTTTTCCATTATTCAGGAAACATATTGGCTTGATCTATGGGTGACACTTGATAGCTTATCCTCCGATGTCATATGTCCTTATTTTGTTGTTTAAGTGGTTATGCAGGCACACTTAACTAAATTTTTCATATCTATGGTTATATTCTCTAGTATTCATCTACCCCTACTAGAATGATTCCTCGATTTGGAATCTACCTCTCCACTTATGGGAGATTTAGTTGGTAGAAAACCCACCATGGTTTTGGGAGTTCGTGTTTTCCTCGAGGGAGAAGAGTAGATGAAGGGGCACTAGTGGTATTCCATGACATAACAAAGAAGAAATAGTGATATTGATAATTTTTTATCATCTCCATCTATGCTTGGTGAGCAGCTCTGATGAGGTCCTTGTGTTCCTTGATGTTCCTTTTACCTGGATGGAAATGACGATTTTATAGGAGTACAATCACGATGACCCTAACAATGAGACCTAATTACATCGAGGCTCAATGAAAACACATATGAGAGATTTATCCCTATTAAGGGGCCTTAGTATGGTATTATTATTCTTTTTTATCATTTAATTATTCATTGTATTTGATTATTCTTTGGTTCTATTTTGCGTGTTTTGTTTGAGTTTTTCTATGGTGCACAGTATATGATGAATCCCCAACTTGGTTCTACTGTGAGTCCTGGCTTTTCAAGAACATAAGATTTGTAAATTTTCTTCATGTTCCTTTTTCATTTATGGTTATGTTTCACTATTTATCACATATCTTTTATAATCCAATTTTTTCATAGTGGAATCTTGGTACCCCTCCACTATGCATATAGGCCAAATAGGTGAATAATGTCAAAAACCTATAGTCCTCTTTATTATTTGATTACTAATTTATGTCAATCATTTCTAGAGATCATCTCGCTTATGTTTGAGTATGTTATCTCTAATAGTTCTTGGTACTTATGAATATTAATATCAAACTAGTTATATATATTCTCATTAGCATATTATCTATTGTAAATGTTTACATGAATTGGAACTTTTTATTCTCTCGTTCTTTGTTTATGGGTTGTTAGAATCACCATGTTACACTTCCGATTGTGAGAAATCATTACAAGATTTGTATTATTTGTGTTTTATTGATTATTCCTACTATTTATAAAATTATAATCATGTTAAATTTTTGTTCTGTAATTTTGAGAAACAAAATTATACCCATACAACTCAATTACTCTATAGAAAGTAGGATAACTCATAGCACAACCCACAATTTTTTTATAGAATCTGATAAAAAAATATTTACTATGGCTGCTATTGGGATCAAATATTATTGGCCCTTTCATTATGTGATAATTGTGAGATGAATGTAAAGTAAAAAATGAATAAAAATGACCAATAGATGTAACATAGAAAACCTCACAAATAAAGAGGGGTAAAAAACCATAGAAAAATAGAATGATATCGCCATGGTAAAAGAGGTTAAACACACTCTCTTTCTATTATAATTAAAATATCAATGTAATTAACTCTCTTGAGTAATGTATAACGCACCTCATAAAATACAACACTCAAAATGTTGAAATTGGAAGCTCAATACTTGGGGTGATGATGCTAATACCATTAAAGCGTTGTGCCTTTTATAGGGAAGACCCTTACTTGATCTTCCTCATCTATTTAAATCCATGGGTTAGTTATTCCTCCCATCCCACTAACCACACTAGCCCCCTTTGAAAAATCAAGGGGGTGAAACTATTTGTGAGAATCAAATGCCAATATATATCACACTAGGATATCTAGTTGGGAATAAATAATATTTCCACAAGTATTTTATATCTTCCAACCATGTTGCTCTTATATCTATGATTACGATTGAGGATTTTTACTATATTAACTTATCAATGTTAATAAACTTCATCATAAAATTATCCTAATTTTCTTCAATATAAATTTTCAGCATATCCACTCTTCCTTCCTCCACCACAACAGAAAAAAAGTGATATTGTACCATAATGTGCATTATCATGGAATGAAAAGATTGATTCCATTTAATTTTCAAGGGGCTATGATTGTCACAAAAAAATTGGATATACTTCTGTCATTGTTTGGGAGCCTCTGGAAACCTTCACATTTAAATCAATTCTTTGCAAGCCTATGTAGTTTTCATGTACTCTTCCTTAGTCGTGGATAAATATATAACAGAATACAACATTGAATTCCAGATCACAAACTCATCCTATAAAATTAAACACATAACCCAATGTTTATATTCCTTGGTCATAATAACCTACAAATATGAATCTGCGTAGGCTCTAATAGTGAAATTTGATCCTTAATAACATAATACAACATATGAGATCTCCTTGATATATCTAAGGGTCTTCATTAATATGTTCCAATACTACCGTATTTAATTATCCACATACCAACTACCTTTTCCCACTACATGTTCAATTTTTGGTCTCATATAAACCATAGATAATATCATACTACCCACTACTAGTGCATAAGGTAATTAAAACATCTCCATAAACTATACTTCAATGTTATCACTGTTAGGATTCATCATAGAGGATAACATAAAATTAATAGTAAGTGGGGTAAATATAGTCTTATAATGTCGCATGTTCAAGTATTTCAAGATATTCCTCAAGAAAATCTTTTTTGATAGCTAAATCATACCCTTATTTCTATATCATTAAATCTATATCCCAAGATATTATTTTTTGGTCCTAATTCCTTCATATCATACTCCCGTGAAAACTATCAACATGTCATCCACATTCAATAGATGAATGATAAAATCATTACCATCTGAACCCATGAAATATGCACAAGTATCTGAATGAAGTATTTTGTGCCCAATACTCATGATATTGGAATAAAATCTCTTGAACCAACACCTTGGTGCCTGCTTAATTGCAGAAAATTTTTTCTCAACCTAAAATCCAAGTTCGCTTTTCCTTATTTTGAAAAACATTCTGATTAGAGAATATATATTTATTTATCATGATCATGATGTTGAATATTTCTCTTCACATCTATCCACTCTAGAGTTCAACTATATATTGCACACATCCCCATAACTATCTGAACAATTGTTATTCTAATAGTGGGAGAAAATATTTCCTTGAAATCAATAACTTCTCTCTATGCATATCCTTTGACCACTAGTCTTGAATTATATCTTGACAATTATTCCTTTTTATCCCAATTGATCTTAAAGAACCTGTTATTATGGATAGTCATCCTTCCATGAGGTAATCGATCAATATCTCAAGTCTTGTTCTTGTGAATGGCATCCAGTTTCTCATAATTTTTTTCCAGCCATGTTGATATTTCTGAACTTCACATCACCACTAAAAAAATAATATATATTACCCTCCTCCATTAATAATTATTACACAATATTTCTCTCAGTGATAAATTCTATGTGCCATATTGGTTCTCTCTTATCTTGAGTTGATCGTCATAGTCCAAAATCAATCATAACTTGATCATCATGCTCCTCAATGAAAATTGGTTCTTCTATGTATTCTTCCTCCACACCAACTATTATAGTATATGTGTTCTTTTTCTTCAAGTCCCCATTAATCATCACTTGCACCTTATCTTCTAGAAATATAACATCCATGCTGATTATAAGTCCTTGGGTAGTGGGGTCCCACATACGATACGCCTTTACACCTTCAACGTATCCTAAGAATATACATTCATTGGATCTTGAATCCAACTTCAATCTTTCATGATCATTAAACAATACAGATACATGACCTCTATAAGTATGTAACCAAGAATATTTAGTAGGTTTAACACTCCACATATTCCTTTGTTTTTTCATATCAATTGTCACAAAGGTAAATCGATTGATCACAAAACATGTTCTCTTCATTACATTATCCAATAAATTCTTGAAAATTCCTACAATATTCAATATCTACCTTGTTCTATCCAACAAGGTTATGTTCACCCACTTTTCTACTCCATTTGTTTGAGGAGTGTATGACACCATGAATTGTATTTTGATGCTTTCTCATTGAAAAAAAGTATCAAAATCCTCACTTGAATATTTTCCATCACTGTCAATCCCCAAACACCTGATCTTATTCCAAGATTCCATCTTCATCCATGCTTTTAATGTTTTGAATACTTTAAAAACACTTTATTTCATTTTGATTGGATAAACCTAACATCTCATGGAATAATAATCAATGAATTATACAAATCCCCTTTCTCTTCCCAAGGATATAAACAGTGATTTCCAAATATTGGAATGGATCAACTGTAAGATATCCTTGCTCCTCATTGTCGTCGTCACAAAATTCAAACAATGTTGGTTACAAAAATCATAATGCTCCCAAAATAGAATGGATACCGTTGAAAACTAGGAAGAAACTTATGGTCAGTAATAATCTTCAAGCTTCTTTCGAACGTAAGACCAAGATTTTGATACCATGACTTCCTAAATGCTTTTGTTAAGGTAGTTTATAGGACACTATTGTAATGTCATGACAATTCCATATAATTTTTTATTTTAATATAGAATTATTTTGAGACCAAAAAATCTAACGACGCATGATTTTGAGGCCCAGGGTTCCCATAATGATCCGTCGAAGTTTTGTTAAGCTTTAATTAGATCATGTAAGCTGTTTTCTAAAAAAAATTGAATAATTCATAAATGGTTACTCAAATTAAAAACCTGAAGGCATTTTTGTGCTTAGAATGGCAGTTTTACCCTAGGTACAGCTTAATTTTTGTCGGTGTGGGCCTCCTGTGAGAAAACCTGAAAATGGTGTAACCGTAAATAAAATATTTAAATACAATTAATATATTTTTCAAATTCTAATAACTCACTAATGGTAACTGTGGTTAATAATCTGAGACCACCACTGAGCTTATGAGGGTATTCTCTCTTTAGGAAGATAATATCATTGTCCGGTGCGGGCCACTAGTGAACGTTAGTTTTTGGCTGTAAATAAAATAATTAAGTGACAATTATTTTATTGTAAAATCCAAAACTTTTAAATGGTAACTCGGATTGGAAATTCGAGAGTACCATTGGGTTTGTGGGTGCGTGTTTCAATTAGGCAGATCCTAATATCAACCGATGCGGGTTGAGGGTGACTGTTAATAATTTTACAATCATTTTATTGGTTACATTCAGTAAATGCGTGAGTGGCATTTTATATCTATTGAATTGTTGTTCGACTTAAAAATATGAGGGCATCTTTAAACCCGTAGTGCCAGGATTCGCTTAAGAGATGTATAACTTTGACCGCAGTAGGTCGGGTGAAAAAATTATTTTTGAAGACTTTTGAAAGATTAAAAAAATAACATGTTTTCTTATTTTATTTTCCTTCTTTCCTCCAACGGATGAACGACGCTGGCAGGACCGACGATGTGTCAAGCCAACAAATGGCTTAACTCTTCTTTTCATGTAACCACACCATTGGAAATTTTGGAGGTTAATTAATTAAATGAACCCCATTAATTATTCAAGCTTTATACACTCCTTCTCCTCTTCTATTTATATGGAGCATGGGGAGGGGTGTTGGCAAAACTTCACAAAACGATGAAGCTCTAGCAATGTACCGCGACGCCAACAACCAGGAGGACAAGACTTGTTCCAACAAGCGGTGACGAGCGCCACCGAGTCACGAACCGATGACAACAATAAAGGAGGTATCTTCGACCTTCGTTAGCGGACGTCCCTTCCTGGTAGATGGTTATTTTTGTTTTTGTGGTTTTGTGTCCCTATTCCACATACCTAAAATTATACGAAGAACACGGGTCAATCGTCTAATAGGTTGACCCACGATTCATCTGTCTTTGAGGGAGGTTATTGTGTGGAATCTAGTGGGGTAAATATTGTGTTCAATACAACTATTTCGTATACTCCCTTAATATCCTTCATATTGCAAGCTAACGTAGAGGGTGTAGGCCTAACAAACCTACCCCGAAACCTCCGCTATCTTACTTTCCTAGAACCACCTCGGAAGACCGTGAACACATCGACACACGCCACTAGAGGAGGTTCACGACTCATCAGCCGCTGCGAACGGAGGAGGAGGCCGACACCACGACCGACAATGGGAAGGAAGGCGATGTGACTGCCACACCACCGATGATTGGAGGCTACGGAGGAGACCTAACCCACCTCTGGAGGGTTCCACGGTGCCCACACAGCGCCGCCGGCTCACCTACCGAATGGCCTCCAGGCCTTTGGGGAATCCAGGTGACCGGGGGGTTACCCCCCCCCCCCACCCGTATCATACTGAACTGAGCCGTAGCCCTGGGAGCAGGACACCACCCTTAAGTCGGGGCGCCACCCAAAAATTGGGTTGTCGCCCTCGAACCAGGCCACAAACCTCGAGTTGGGCCGCCGCCCTCTGACCAAACTACCGCCCTCCAAGATGGAAATAACCCTCACACCGGCCCCCCGCCCTCGCACCGGGCCCCCACCCTAGGAGTGGGTCGACGCCCTCACACCGGGTCGCCTCCCTCAGACCAGGCTGCAGCCCTCGAAGCGAGCTGCCTCCCCGGAACGGGTCACCGCCCCATGCGGTTCAGGCTGCCCCTTTGCGGGCCGCCACCTTACGGGCTGCCCTATCCAGGTCAGGTCGCCCCACTTGTGGGTCAGACCAAACGTTGGCCCATCGGGCAGAGTCCAACCTGGCCAATCGGGCCGAGTCTACCCCAACCCAGCCTAGAGAGAGTCGGGTCGGGTCAGTCTGACCAGGACAGACCGGACCGAGGCCCCACCGGACCCTAGAACACATAATGCAGCATATCTTGGGAACCAGACGGATGTTTGACAAACAGTCTACAGCGTTGCAATCCTCAGATCAAGAGGGTCTTTTTGGTATTCTCCAATTGAATTTTTTAGACATTTGAAGTATGGATGGGTTGGATCAAACCTGAATCCAAATGGGCCCTTGAAGCTAAAAAACTTATAAGTCACAGACCGGGCGTCCAATTGACGCGCCGTCTATCGCGTTGGAACCCTTACGACATGGAGGTCCTTCGAGTTATTCCTTTGTGGAGCTTAGTCGTGGCCGAGTTACGACCAATATCTCGAGGGGACGATTCTACGGAACATGAGTGTACATGAACTAATACAAAAACCGGGACTTATCAGTGCTCAAAATGGGCTTTATCGGTGCTAAAAAAGCACTGTAATGCTCGGCGTTGATATAGGGGGGGGGGGGGTCCCCTTCATCAGTGCTAAAAGAGCGCCAATAAAGTAAGCCTTTATCATTGCTCTGTTAGAGCTGATAAATGTTCTTTTTATCAGTGCTAAGAGAGCGCTGATAAAGGATTACTTTATCATCGCTCTGTTAGCAGTGCTAAATGTTTTTTTATCTACACTTTTTTAGTGCTGATAAAGGATTCTTTTATGAGCACTAAAAAAGCACTGATAAAAGCCATGTCAGTTGCAAAAAAAAATTCTGCAGTAGCACACCCAAACAACACCTACAAATAATTCAGCATCTCAATATGCATACCCCTAAAAAAATAACACATAAATCATAATATAATTACACCAAGTATACCCATAAACCATTAACACATAATTAATATGTTAATTAAATACATAAAGAGTTCTATTCTGAATTCAAGGGGTTGTGGAGGTTGTTCGGGGGTTTCGTGTGACTGTCCAAGGGGGGTAGGGGGTGTCCGGGGGGGATGGGTTTGTCCAAGGTGGTGGGGGTTGTCGAGTAGTTTGGGGTGCTGTCGAAGGAGGGTGGTGGTGTCCAAGGTGGGTGGGGGTGTCTAGATGGTGCGGTGGTGTCCAGGAGGGAGGCTGTCCAGGTGAGGGGGGGCTGTCCAGGGGGTGGGCTAGTGTCCAGCGTGTGGGGGGGGGGGGGGCTTTTTAGGAGGTGACTAGGGTGTCCAGGGGGTGGGGGCGGTCTGGGGGGTTGGTGGGGCTGTCCAAGGGGAGTGGGGTGGTGTCCAGGAGGGTGGGATGGGGGAGTCTGGGGGGATCGAGGTGTCTATGTGGGTGCGGGTGTCCAGGGGGTGGGGGCGGTCTAGGGTGTTGGTAGGGCTGTCCATGGGGTGTGGGGTTGTGTCCAAGGAGGGGTGTTCAGTTGGGGGGGGGGAGCGGTATATGAGGTTTCATTGTGGGCTGGCTGGTGTACAGGGTTTCTGCGGTGCTTTCTAGGGGTGTGGGGTCCAGCGGGTTGGTGGGGTTGTCCAAGGGGGTGGGATGGTGTCTGGGTGGGTGGGGGTTGCCGTCCATGTGGGGGGGTGTCCAGGGGGTTGGGGTAATATTGGTGGTAAGGTGGTGTCAAGGAGGGGTGGGGTGTCATCTAGGGGGGGTGGTTGTCGAGGGGGGTGGAGGTGTCCAAGGGGGTGGGGGGGGATATCCATGGGAGTGTCCAGGGGGGATGAATGGGCTTTACAGGGGGTTGAAGTGGATTTCCAGGGGTGGGGGTGTCCAGAGGCGTGGGGGGTGTCCAGGGGGTGGGTTGGGGTCCTGGGTGTTGGGGGCGGTCCAATGACTTAGTGGGTTTGACTCTTACACGTCACAAATGACCCATGAATCTTTCTCATAAAGGATCAAGACAATCCAAATGTATTTGGTTGGATTTTTGTAGGTCAGTTGTTGTTTTCACTTAAAATTGTGTCCAATTTAAAAAGAAGAGAGACCTTATGAGTGGTATCGGCCACACTGTTCCTCTGATTGAGATGGGGATGATTCATACTAGTAACAAAGGACTTGTGGATCATTCTCCTAAAATATCAAGACAATATGAATGTGTTTGGTTGAATTTCTGTAGGACAGTTGTTGTTTTCACTTAAAAATTTTTCCATTTAAAACAAAAGTCAGACCCTTTCAGTGGTATCGGCTACACCGTGCCTCGGATAGAGGCGGGGATGAATCTTTCACATCAACAAAGACTCTTCGATCCTTATCCTAAATGATCAAGACAATCAGAATGCGTTTGGTTGAATTTTCGTAGGTCAGTTGTTGTTTTAACTGAAAAATGGGTACATTTTAAAAAAATGATATCCTTTGAGTGGTACCGACCACACCATGGCTCAGATTGTGGCAGGGATGACTCGTTCATGTCCCCAATGAACTCATGGATAATTCTCCTAATGGATCAACACAATCCGAATGTGTTTGGTCTGATTTTCGTAGGTTCGTTGTTGTTTTCACTTAAAAATCGATCCAATTTAAACAGAAGAGATGCCCTTTGAGTGGTATAGGCCACACCGTGCCTCAGATTGAGGAGGGGATGACTCATGGACGTCCCCAATGCACTTGTTGATCATTATCTTTAAAGATCAAGACAATCCGAATGCATTTGGTCAGATTTATGTAGGTCAGTTGATGTTTTCACTTAATAATTTGTCCATTTCAAACAAAACAGAGACACTTTGAGTGGTATCGGCCAAAACATGGCTCGGATTGAGGCGGGGATGACTCTTTCAAGCCACAAAGTACTCTTGGATCTTTTTCATAAAGGATCAAGATAATTCGGCTGCATTTGGTCGAATTTTCGTAGGTCAGTTGTTATTTTCACTTAAAAATATGTCCATTTTAAACAAAAGAGAGACCCTTTTAGTGGTACTGGACACACCATGCCTCATACTGAGGCATGGTTGACCCTTAAAAATCAAAAATGGCCCATGGATAATTCTCATAATGGATAAAGTCAATCCAAATGTGTGTGGTCAGATTTTCGTAGGCCAGTTGTTGTTTTCACTTAAAATTGTGTCCAATTTAAACAGAAGAGAGACCCTTTGAGTGGTACCGGCCGCAATGTGCCTCATATTGAGGCGGTGATGACTCATACATGTCACAAAAGACACTTGGATCATTATACTAATATATCAAGACAATCCTTATGCATTTTGTTGAATTTACGTAGGTCACTTTTTTTTCACTTAAAAATGTGTCCATTTCAAACAAAAGTGAGACCCTTTGAGTGGTACCGGCCACACTGTGCCTCAGATTGAGGTGAAAATGACTCTTTCACATCCCTAATGCACCCTTGGATTATTATATTAAAGGATAGAGACAATCTGAATGCGTTTGGTTGAAATTATGTAGTCCAGTTTTTGTTTTCACTTAAAAATTTGTCAATTTCAAACAAAAGTGAGACCCTTTGAGTGGTACTGGCCACACCGTGCCTCGTATTGAGGTGGGAATGACTTTTTCACATCCCACAAGACCCTTGGATCGTTCTACCAATGTACCAAGACAATCTAAATGCATTTGGTCAAATTTCCCTACGTCAGTTGTTGTTTTCAATTAAAAATATGTCCATTTTAAACAAAAGTGAGATCCTTTGAGTGGTACCGGCCACACTGTGCCTAGTATTGTGGAGGGGATGACTCATGAACGTCCCTAATGAAAACTTGGATCATTATCTTAATGTATAAACACAATCCGAATGCGTTTGGTCGGATTTCCGTAGGTCAGTTGTTGTTTTCAATTAAAAATCGGTCCAATTTAAACAGAAGAGAGACCTTTTGAGTAGTACCAGCCACACCATGCCTTAGATTAAGGCGGGGATGAATCATGCACATCCCAATCACAACAGTGGATCATTATATTAATGGATTAAGACAATACTAATGTGTTTGGTTGGATTTTCATTTGACAGTTGTTGTTTTCACTTAAAATTGTGTCCAATTTAAAGAAAATAGAGACCCTTTGAGTGGTACCGGCCACACTGTGCTGTAGATTGAGGTGTGGATGACTCTTTCATGTCAAAAAGGACATGTGGATCATTCTCATAACGGATCAAGACAATCTGAATTCATTTGTGCAGATTTCCATAGGTCAGTTGTTGTTTTCACTTAAAATTATGTCCATTTTAAACAAAAGAAAGGCCCTTTGAGTGGTACCGGTCACAGTATCACTCGGATTGAGGAGAGGATGAATCATGCACGTCACAATGGACCCATGTATAATTATAATAATGGATCACGACAATCCAAATGCATTTTTTATGATTTACTAAGATCAGCTGTTGTTTTCACTTAAAAATTTGTACATTTTAAACAGAAGAGAGACCCTTTGATTGGTACCGACCACACCGTGCCACAGATTGATATAGGGTTGACTCTTACACATCAAAAAGGACCGAAGGAGAATTATCATAATTTCTCAAGACAATCGGAATGCTTTTGGTCATATTTTCATAGGTCAGTTGTTGTTGTCACTTAAAATTTTGTCTAATTTAAATAGAAGTGAGACCCTTTTTGTGGTACCGGCCACAACATGCCACAAATTGAGGCGGTAATTACTCTTACACATCTAAATGGACCCTTGGATCATACTACTAATGTATCAATACAATATGAATTCATTTGGTTGAATTTTTGTAGGCCAGTTTTGGTTTTCACTTAAAATTGTGTCCAATTTAAACAGAAGAGAGACCCTTTGAGTGGTACCTGCCACACCGTGCCTCCGACTGAGGCAGGGATGATTTTTACACATAAAAAATGATCCTTGGATCATTTTCTTAATGATTAAGACAATCCAAATGCATTTGGTCAAATTTCCGTAGGTTAGTTCTTGTTTTCACTTAA
The DNA here is from genome assembly GCA_963277665.1 of Viscum album. Classification (NCBI taxonomy): domain Eukaryota; kingdom Viridiplantae; phylum Streptophyta; class Magnoliopsida; order Santalales; family Viscaceae; genus Viscum; species Viscum album. The sequence continues at coordinate 980,215,404 of OY728148.1, read as the reverse complement.
AATTTTGTCCATTTCAAACAAAAGTGAGACCCTTTGAGTGGTACCGGACACACCATTCCTCGGATTGTGGTGGGGATTACTCATGCACGTCCCCAAATCACCTTTGGATCATTCACATAATGTATCAACACAATCCGAATGCATTTGGTTGGATTTCCGTAGGTCAGTTGTTGTTTTCACTTAAAAATATGTCCAATTTAAACACAAGTGAGATCCTTTGAGTGGTACCAGCCACACCATGACTCAGATTGAGGTGGGGATGACTCATTCACGTACCCAACACACCTGTTGATCGATCTATTATAGGATCAACCCTATCTGAATGCTTTTGGTATGATTTCTGTAGGTCAGTTGTTGTTTTCACTTAAAAATCGATACATTTTAAATAGAAGAGAGACCCATTGAGTGGTACCATCCACACCGTGCCTCATATTGAGAAGGGGACCACTCGTGCACAGCCCCAACACACACATGGATTTTTCTCTTAAATGATCAAGACAATCCGAATGCATTTGGTTGGATTTCTGTAGGTCAGTTGTTGTTTTCACTTAAAATTTTGTCCATTTCAAGGAAAAAATATACCCTTTGAGTGGTACCAACCACATCGTGCCTTAGAATGATGAGGGGATGAATTTTGAAATTCACAAGGTACCCTTGTATCGTTCTCATAAAAGATCATGAAAATATGAATGTGTTTGGTCATATTTTCGTAGGTCAGTTTTTGTTTTCACATAAAAATCTATCCATTTTAAATGGAAGAGAGACCCTTTGAGTGGTACCAGCCACACTGTGACTTAGATTGAGGATAGGATGACTGGTGAACATCCCCAACACCCCATTGGATCATTCTCTTAATGAATCAAGACAATATGATTTCATTGGTCGAATTTTCGTAGGCCAGTTGTTGTTTTCACTTAAAATTGTGTCCATTTCAAACAAAAAGGAGACCCTTTGAGTGGTACCGAGCACACCATGCCTCATATTGAGGCAGGGATGACTGTTGTACGTCACCTAGGACTCATGTATTGTTCTCCCAAAGGATCAAGACAATCCTAATGTGTTTTGTCAAATTTTCATAGGTCAGTTGTTGTTTTCACTTAAAAATATGTCCATTTTAAACAAAAGTGATATCCTTTTTGTGCTACAAGACACACCGTGCCTTTTTTTGATTAAGGTATGACTCTTGAACATCTCAAATTCACATGTGGATCATTCTCTTAAAGGAACAACAGAATCTGAATGTGTTTGTTCAGATTTTTGTAGGTCAGTTGTTGTTTTCACTTAAAAATAGTTCCACTTTAAACAGAAGAGGGAACCATGGAGTGGTACCTGCCACACCGTGCCTCGGATTTAGGTGGGGATGTCTCGTGCACATCACCAAAGCACCTTTGGATCTTTAACATAAAGGATCAAGACAATCCAAATGCGTTTGGTTGGATTTCTGTAGGTCAGTTGTTGTTTTCACTTAAAAATCTATCCATTTTATACAAAAGAAAGGCCCTTTGAGTGGTTCATCATTCATGCATGTTGTTGTTGTATATCATCTGTTAAAATGGTAAATATACTCATTAGATAAAGGATGTTTTATTTAATAACAATTACAATTTTCCAATGAACATTTACATGCAACAATGTGTCATCTTTTGATCCCCTAAACCCCTCTCAAAAATTACCGCCAATTGTACACATCTCCAAGTCAGATCATCATGGTATTTGTGTACAATATATCATCAGGTATGAAGCCCATTCATTTATGAACATATATATATTTTCTTATGAGTATTAGGCTTTTCGGTAGTCATAGTATAACTTCAAAATATAAAAATAAAGAATTAATAAATAAATTAAATGAACTAGTATTTTTTAAAAAAATACCTCTTTAGGGATGCCTGATTCTTGATGAAAAAAATTCTCCTTCAGAAATTTACAAACATAATAACCACAATAATAATCATTTGTTTGTTTTGGGAACTGCAATAAAATTGATATTAGAAGAATAAGAAAATTTTGATGAGATGTGTTTGGATTGTGAAATTTTATTAGATATACCCTAATATTTGTCCAGGCATAGTACTTGCTCACCTCCTTATGCTTTGCCCCTGTCCTCATTCCTTTTTTAGAAGATAATTATAAACTACCCTATCATAACATAATTTTAAGTAAATTATAATATAAATTATATTACTTGATGTTTAGACCTAAAATGTAGGATGTAGTGTCTTACAGATTCACAAAATCTGTCGTGTGTGGTCGATTTAATGGATATCATTGCTTTGAATCATGAAAAAAAATCTTTGGAGTATCCATGTTTACCGTAATTAGCATCCAATTTTTCCTAAAAACACAAAAAGGAATACTTAATAAAAGAAGTCAAAATATAATTGATATGATTTAATCAAATAGTTTAACCCATGCATGGTTGGTATTAATAAGAGTCTGTCATCTTTAATCATTCTTTCAAATGTTTTTAGCAAGTCATTCACTACTTCATTCTTTTTTATGGCTCTTTTTTCGTCAGATAAGATGATGTGGTATGAGGACTAATGAGTCCAAATATTGTCTCATGTAAAAATTCCTTCAACTGTTTTTAATATATAAGTTTGTTGACAATATAAAATGCATTTAGTCATAATTTTCACATTAGACCAGCTTTTAGCAAATCAATTCATGAAAATGTACCTCATAAATACATTTCCAACTGTAACGCCTAGCCAACCATTTTCAAGGATCTCATTTACATTTTTAGCAGCAAAGAAATCGTGACATTCCATTCCGTAAATATTCTATTAAAAAAAACTATATGTCTACCACCACCTCTTAGCTTCGCATCCACATGAGTCTTCAATGCTAGTAAATGTGGATATAGAAAAGGTGGTTTTATTATGCTTTCAGTAGTTCCTTGGGATCGGTTGGTTGATCCTTTAGATGGTTTTGAGCTGGTGTTTGTCACCCCCTTCCCTTTCTCTATCTATAATAACATTCACTGGTTCAGAACCTTTTTTCATTAATTGTTAAAGGTTTAGCTTGGAAAAAAGGAAATAAATACCTCTTTGGCCATATGTACTCTTACATGTTGTGATGGTCATCCAATGAATGTCCCAATAGCCTTTTCGATCGTATGAATATCATCGTCATTATGAGGAATAGATAGCTCTGCATTTGGCTCATGAGCTATAGTAATCATCACTTCATATGATCTTTCAGAAGTTGTCTATTATGCAGCGTGTCATCTGGGATGTTGAACACTGCAGCTATCACTAGAAGGTTATAGGTGGGTGTTGACAGATATAAATCACAATCATTATCACCCTATATAAGATCAGTACAGGTAAAGTATCATTGTTTGTATGATCCACATTTCATTGGAAAAATTATAATAATATTGATTTCCACAGCTAAGATATCTCTTTGAGGGGAATGGCTCGCCTAAAAGCTGGTGGGGGTTTGGTGGGATCTTCACGCACTGGTTGTTCTTGAGTTGTGTATTCTCTTTTCTTCATACCCATAAAAGTTTCTATCAACTCTACCTGCCATTGCAATCTTTCTTCAAGGGTTGCAAGTTTTTCTCATATTTTTTCCATTTTATCATCTCTATCATCCATTTTTTTCTTCTCAAAATATATTTGGGGTGTCACCCCAAACCCCGCACCCCTGACATGACCGTATTTTTCTGGCTACTTCAAAGCCATCGATAATAGGTCTGTATCCACTACAGGAGTGGCTGATTCCTGTGACTGTAGGATATAGGAAAATAAATAATTATTTTTACGTAATAGCATTATAAAACAAATATTTTTATCATCGTTTCATACTCACACATATTTCTCACACATTTTGTGTGTTCTCATCTACTACCTTCTCTTCTTTATTCACAGGTGCCTCCTTCCAATGCACATGATGTGGGATTGAAGTGTATTTGGTTTTAGACTCATTAATCTACATATAAACATAGAAAGATAATTATGATGTTGTTTGTTGGAACCTAATAATATTACTGTAAATTTATACAAATCACCATTTTCTTTTCTAGTGAAGCATTCCCCATCCTTTCATTACGATTGGGGTATGTCAGTTTTGATTCATGTTCCTTATTTTCTTTACAGGGTTGATGTTTCATAAATAAAATATTGACAATCAAAGTTATGAATAAATGTATCCTCAAACAACGTATTATCACCCACAATTTACATGAAAATTCTCATCCCCATAGTGGCCAATAAATGTATCCCATGCTTCTTGGGATATCCGGTGAGCATAGATAATGGGTGGGTGTGGGTTTATTTTACCTTTGGAATCTTTCAGGTGACATCTTGTAAAAATAATGGGAAAACCTCGATGTATCCATTCTGAAAGCCTTAGTACATACTCTTTGTGGGAATCATCTAATATAAATGTATTCTATAAGTGATTGAGAAGAGGAAGAAATTGATTCATTATAATATTTGATAGTAAATTAAAGAAATAAATTCATAATGTTACCGTAATTTCTTCCCATACCACAGCTTTCATCCAGGACACTACATGGTTACATGAATCTATTTCAATTGGCCCGCATTTCCGAGTGACAACTTCAATGTTACTACTAAAAATAGCCTTGTTTGGATTCACATGTTGGCCCCGTGCATTCCATCCGACATCACATTTGATGCCTTTGCTTTTTGCCTTATCAACTTTGGCTAACACAGTCAAACTACGATGCACATGTGTTTTCTATGACGTCTATTCTCCATTCCTGACCATTTCATCGATATAAACATCATCTATATGTTCATATGAAATGTTATCAATGACTTGTAATGATGGTTGTTGGACCACAACACTAAGATAATTAGGAGCCGCAGCAGTGGGAGCAGCAGAAGTAGAAGGAGTAGCAAGAGCATAAGTAGGAGTAGTAGGAGCAGCAGTAAGAGCATCAAAAACCGCAACAGCAGCCGCAACAGCCGCAACAGCAGCTTGAGAGACTTGTTCAGCCTCAAGGATAGGGAACCAGAATATACAAAAGTCATTATCTACAAAATTGGTTGAACAGTTAATTTAGATTACATAAATTCAGTAATGATAATATAATAACATGAGATAGCATGATCTATATTACAAAAAAATATAAACTGTTTATTGAACACTCTTTAATTATTTCAAAGGCTGAAGGGATTTGACACCACTATCGATTATCCAAGTATCTTCTTTGTGGTCTCCCATAACATAAAAAAAACATCATCTACACTGGGACCGCTCTAAAATGATTGTGACGTACCACTAAAAGGATCATCCTCAACTGAATTTTTATTGAAGCCTTCAGTAGTTTTGGATGCTAACAGAACAATCGACCACTTTCGGTTTGCGGGATCTGGAACATAAAAATCATGTACCACTTGTGATTCCATTATAAAATGTTCGTCTTTGTACACTTCTTTACTAAAATCATTCTTCACAAATCCACATTCATCAATTTTAACACCACTATTATTATCAACCCATTTTCATTGAAAAATCGGAAATTGGAATGTCATATAATACAACTCCCATATTAGTTTGATAATGCAAAGTACGAAATATTTTAATAAATTGGATATCTTTCCTTACTACCAGAAACATGCATCTCTTTAGCCACTAGTGTAACTCCACTATTTTTCATGGTACTATCTTCATCATTTCATTTGTATATAATGTATAACCATTAATTACATAACCATTGTAATATAATACATAAACACATGGTCCAGCAGCTAGCCATCGAAGTCGTTCTAAAATTGAATTTATATTTTCATCCAACTGCTTAAAAATATGGTCCAAAAACCATCCTATAAATTGGTGATTATGTGTATTTGATAACCATTTTTCATCCCTTGATGGATTCAACTACCTAATAATTTCTCTACGAGCTTCAATATATGGAGAAACGTCCCAACTATTATGAAAAACATAAATTTGGGAATGTTCCCAATCTGTAATGCTGATTGTCACAACATCTCTTCTATATATTCCCTCACCATCAATGCATCCAGTGTGACGAGATTTAGGAAGACCAATGCATTCCACATCAGATAGGTATTAGGTAAAAAATTCAATGGCCTCCTCAACAATATATTGCTCCACTATACAACCCTCTAGCCGACATCGATTTATTACATACCCTTTCAAAATATTCATATACCGTTCAATAGGATACATCCATCTATATTGCACAGGACCACAAAATCTAATCTCTCTCACCAAGTGAATCATCAAATGAACCATCATATCAAAGAATGTTGGCAGGAAGAACATTTCTAATTAACATAATATGATGAAAATTTCATTTCCATAGCAGGCAATTTCACCGGGTCTAAAACTTTGCTACATATAGCTTTGAAAAAGAAACAAAGATTTCTTAACATATGATGAATATTCTAGGAAAAAATGAAACATAAAGCTATAGGAATTAGATCTTGCATCAAAACATGGTAGTCATGTGATTTGGTACATTTTAACTTCAAATCATTCATTGACACAATGTTCTTGATATTTGATGACTACCCCTCTGGAACCATTACATCATTGAAGAAGTTTAAAACTGGTATCTCTCCTCCCAAGAAAGAATATAAGCAGCTGGAGGAAGAAACATTTGATTTTCACCTTTCACGGGAGACAACTCGTCTCATATTCTCATGTCAACCATGTCCAACCTTACCTTAATTCCATAATTTGTTTTGCTTTGGGGATTTAGAATTGTTCCGATAACACTGTTCCATACATTTTTTTCCACATGCGTTACATCAAGAAAATTTCTGACGTACAAATAATTCCAGTATGGTAATTCAAAAAAACTGATCTCTCTTTCCAAGGTAGTCTCGTAAGGTTATTCAAAAATGGTTTACCAAAAATAGTGTTCACATATTATACTTTCTCAAACAGCTGATCACCTGTTATTGAAGATAGTGTTGTGAGTTGTTCTAAACTTCCATTGAATGATGTCGTCCAAGACCGATACTTATGTTGACGAGGTAAAAATCTACAATGTCCTAGAAACGCATATCTTGATGAATGATTCAACCTAATTGATTCTGTATCTTCTTCGCACACTAGACACCCTTGAGTTCTTTTAATGCTATAGCCTGAAAATTTTCTATAAGCAGGGAAATCATTTATTGTCCCATACAACATCGTTCTCGACATGAAGTCATCACTTTTATAAGCATCATTCAACATAACACCTGAATCCCACAATAACTTCAAACCCTCGATTAAAGGAGCCAAATAAAAATCCATATCGTTACCTGGTTGTTTTAGTCCTAATAAAATCATAGATAACATGTTGAATTTCCGCTTCATGCATAACCATGGTGGAAAGTTAAAATTTACCAACATAACAGGCCATGTACTATGAGTGTTGGTTTGAAAACCAATAGGATTTACTCCAACTGTGGAAAACCCTAGAAGAATATATCTCGGCACTTTTCCAAATTCCAGATACTCATGATCAATTTTCTTCCATTGAGGAGAGTCGGTCAGATGACGTAATTTCTCATCTTTATTTCTTTTATCTTCATCCCTTGACAATTGTCTAGCAGTTTCTTCAATTCCATATAGACGCATAAACCGTGGAATGATTGGAAAGTACCATACAACATTTTTAGGATTGGATTTATCATTATTGCATCAAGAAAAACCACACTTTGGGAATTCTGTAAGTAATTTTTTCCCCTTGTGAAACAATATAAAGTCTTTTGGACAGGCATGTATTCTTTCAGAAATCATACTTGTCGAGTGTAGCATTCATTTAGCTTCATATATCCAAATTGGGAGCTCATTATCTTCAAGGGGCATGTCATTCAAGAGAGCAAGAAGTTCCATAAAACTGACATCACTCCATCTGTTGCTAGCTTTCAATTTATACAACTTCAGTATAGCTGACAATGTTGTATACTTGGTGCATCCAGCATACAATGGCTTCTTTACATAACTCTTTAACTTCTCAAACAATTTTGGGAAATCACAGTGTTCATCTTCAATTGTCTTTTTCATTTCCTCAATAAAATATTCATTATCATTGATATCTTTAATCACATCCTCCATATGGTCTTCTTCATTATCCATATTTGTATTCATATCTGATGATCCATAAAACACAGTTTTATCCCAGCCAGAAGTTACATTCGCCTTTTCTCTGTTTTCATTCCAACATTTATAACTCTGATCTATTCCATGACATATCAAATGTTCTTGAAACTCCCATGGAGTAAGTACTCTAGAATAACAACAACATAAACATGGACAACAGATTTGAGAAGGATCTGTTGCGTGATCCTTTTCAAATTTGATGAACTCTTTCACTCGGTTCTTGTACTCTATTTTCAAATAATTAGAATCCATCAAATCTTTATGCATCTTCATCCTATTTGAATATCAAATATTTGTATTTATGGTTCAAGTACACAAAATAGTACTTCCAAATACAGTATAAGAGAACCACTTCCTTATAAAAATAGAGATTAATAGAGTGTAACCATTAGTATTTAATCATCTTCATTAAATATAATTACTTGAGATTCATTATAGTTTCTTAAAATCACCCTAGACCAAACAAAAGAATAATAAAGAATGATACATCTACCACTCTTAGGTATCTTCCCTACATTAAATATCATCATGCCTAAATTCCCATATATCCATACATGTACATGTTACAAACACATGAAAAACCATATCCACATCACAACCAACGTACCAATATGGATTTCAATCAGGTTACTCGACTTAAGTGGTGGTGTGTAAGAAATAATAAGAAAATATAATAAGTATATAGTCACACATAAATCTCAAACTGGTGTTAATAATCCAATAAACCCAATGTATCATTCCATCTATCATAATACTCTGAAGGGGCCCATATGCCATAATAGTCCAAGGTGGTGAATGTTTTTGAGGGGGAAGGGGCGAACACGCTCCTATTGGGGTTAGAGGTCAGGTCACTGAGGTTGAAGGTGACCTGATACTCCTACAATGGTTCATTGTATATTTCACAAACCATGTCCTGGTACCCTAGGATGTTAACCCACTGCCTGTGGAAGTGAAATCATTCCTCATGTTCATGCCAAGAAGAAATATAATCCAAGAGGGGGGAGTGGTTCAAAATAGCTCAGGAAAGATGGAAAAACATTGTATTTGAGAATAGGGTAGTGGCTTTCTCGTTGGCCAGACACCTATCCAATAGACTCCAAAAGCAGTGTTGGCCCCTGTAGTTGTTTCACCAGGTGAAACTGTCACCTGAGAAGCTGAGATCAATGAGGCCCTACCCAGTAATGAATTGAACAAACTCCATGATGGACTTCCATTGCTGGGGGTGACTTTAATGTCATTTCCAACCCAAAGGAATGGAAGGATGTGTCACCGTTAGACACCTTGGTATTGATGATTTTATTGCAATCTTGATCAGTCTCAACAACATATTTATTGTTCCAAAATACCCATTTGTGTCTGTTGGAGGGGTCATAGTGTAGAAATCCATGCAACATAATATTCCATGAAAATTCTATGATTATTATAGGGTTTTTGTGTTATTTGAAAACAACAATAATGACATTATGATTTTTGATTTTGATGATGAGGAAGTCCAATTTAACATAGGCACTAAGACCATGAGCATTACATATGACGATAATAATAATGGGTAGGACGAGGATCTGGCATTGGATCTAGATCTAGTAGCCTTATTGAAGTGGGAGGATGATCTCTCATTGAGGTCCCTTGATTTTTAACATGTTCATAATCCCTTCTGGTTGGTAAGCATCATATGAGTGGGAGATGAGGATCTAAAGGTGAAGGGGATTGATGGGTAATGAAACTTGGGGGTTGGTGAGGGAGTTATCTCTAGATCAATAAGTATTTGGAGATGGATGACAGGCTCAGAGCCAAGGGAGATAGAACAAACACTGCTAGGAAGGGGCCTGACCACTACAGAGAAGCATTCAGTAACCTTGGTGAGGGAGAAGGATAGAGATGGAGGTAGGGGTGGGAAGGCTAGAAATCATGGTGGTCTAGGCATCATTCCATACAAGTGCACTGCCAAACAAAGTCACATTGATAGCATGAAGGAAGGATGGGGGGAACCCTTCGAAGAAAATAAGGTTCAAGCATTGGATGACCTAGAAATGCATCAGAACTGGGTGGTGTTGTCCTTAAAGAAAAAGGTTATCCTTCATTAATTACATTACGGTGACATGGTGTTGGATCTAAGGGAATCGATGATACCTAAGAGGAATCTAGTGATATTTTACATGAATAAACCATCCCTTTTAATGAAAATCAACCCATGTCAAACATTCCCCAAAGATTTCATATTTTGATTTGTAGTAAAAACCCTATACTAATAGAAAATCATAGAATAATGGATTAATGATAAAATAAAAAATAAATATTTCATATCCACATATGTTTAAATAGTATGTGAAATTATAAAAAATTCCACCTAAAACACCACTAAATTCTAATTTCAAACTAAAATATGATATTGAATCATGCCTAAAATCATGATAATACTCATGCCTTGATACCTACACCGTGATTCACCTGATTAACATCATCATCAACAACTTCACTAACAAGATACAAAACTAGAAATCATCACCTTGGGAACCTCATCACCCATTTCCAACCCAAAATAACCTAATAATATAATTAAATCAAAGCATATATATTCTATAATTAAAACCACACATTCTCATAAAGGTGATTATTGGAAGAATTTATATAACATATCCATCCATACCACTATTAAATTTAATTGTTTCTAAAATCTAGAATAAAAAAATACCAAATCACCTAAAAACCCACTGTAGTCATTAGAAAAAAGCTTATAACATAGAAGTAATAGAAATATATTGATTGATTACCCACAAGAACCCCAACACAATATCTAGGAAGAACACTCATGAATCTACAATGAAGAAGAATCATCACCACCGGAGGAAATGAGACCTAGGGATGAAATAATTAAACACAAAATCCACTAGAACACCATTGATGGGAAACCCCCACATCCCAAAACTCCAATTAACCATGTTTTAATAGTATGATATGATTTATAGAATAATAGTTCTAGAACCATTAGAGGAAGTTGGACTAAACTCGAGCGTCGGCAAGAGCATTACCCTAGAGATAAACATGAAGATGCAAATGGAGGTCCAGAAAATCAACATATGGTAAATTTTGATGGGAGAGGAGAAAAATATTAAAAAATGACTTGGAAAACATGAATTAATGGGAGGTACGACAAGGCGAAGCTCAGTAGGTGGCGAAGGTCCGGGAACACGAAGCTCGAGGGAGTTTCGGTCAGCGGAGGTCCGGCAAAGTGAAGCTCAGTGGGCGACGAAGGTATGGCAAAGCGAAGCTCGAGGACGGCGGATGTTCGACAATGATAAGCTCGATGGAGGCCGAGGTCCGGCAATGAGAACTCAGTGGGTGGCAGAGGGGAGTCGCGGGGTTCCAGTACCGTGAGATCTTTATGTCGCAATAAAACAAGGGCATTGTGAGACCGAATTTATAAAAAAATGGACTAAGGTTTTATCAGTGCTAACAAAGTGCAGATAAATACTACCTTTATCTGTGCTACAAAAAGGCTGATAAATCCTTCCTATATCAGAGCTAACATTTTAGTGCTGATATATGGTTTCGTTATCAGCACATTTCTAGCATAGATAAATGGTATTTTTATCATAGCTTTTTTAGCGCTGATAAAGGTTACCCTGTATGAGCGCTATAATATTAGTGCTGATAAAGGGATTTGTTATCAGTGATAAAATTTTAGCACTAATAGAGAGAGTCATTATCAGGGGGTTTTTTCTTAGCACTGATATAAGGTGGAACTTCCATTGCCCATTTTTGTAGTAGTGTAGGTGCAAAGAAATCTGTGGCAAGATGAAATGTGAAGAAAGAACATCGACCCAATGTGGGTCAGAATCTATCGATCCTGTGTGGGTTTGGGCTCAGCGATCCTGTGTGGGACAGCACATATCGATCCTATGTGGGTCGGATCCTATGTGGGCAGTGGGTGTTATTGATCCTGTGTGGGTTAGATCCTATGTGGGTCAGTTCTTAGCGATCCTATGTTGGTCAGATCCTGTCTTGGGTTGAGTATCCTAATTCCAACAGAAAAACATGGGTAGAGTGGCAAGGATCCTGACAACCATATGATAGACAATGGTAGTGGTCATGTGCTTAGACCTAGTACGAGTTATAGGAATCACATGGGATGTTTATATTCCTCTAATTATTATGTATCCATGTATAAATAGATCCAGATGTGTTAGTGGAAAACATTGTCCAATCTCGACATATGATATGGGTTACCGGAATAGACTACATGTTTATCATAGACTTTTAGAATAGAATAAGGGGGTATGTGGCTAATTGTAATTTTCTCTCCTAGGTGTGATGTGAGATAAATTCCCATCTTAGGTAGTGGGTATGAATATTCAATTATGTCTTTGGTATTGGGTTCCCAAAGAGACTTTGGTTTGGTCCTAGAACCCACTGTTTGAGGATGGGATTGAGGTGATCCATGGGGCTATGGTGTAACCATATGTATTTCTCACCATTATGGTATTTTTATGAGACTTTGAATCTAATTTTTCAAGAATCTATTTGTAGCATTGTTTACCAATTTGTTATATGTTATGTTTGAGTGTTAATAGGTTTCATATGAAATCACTATTTCATATTTATTTCTTGTATGTTATTATATATAATGAACGACATGTGATTGAGAATTAGAACATGAGTGTTGGTGCATGTTAATGATGGGATGTCGAGACTCATTCATAATATAATTCATGTTTTTCTATATATACTATGACCCATTGTGTTTCAATCTATGCCCTGTGAATATATTTTTTCTAAAAAAATATGACCAATAGGCCATATTTTATTTTTTCTCCCTTGATTTCAAGAATATATGTGCAGCCTTGTGATGATTTTCTGTATGTCAGTTGTTGTTTTAAATTTAAATGATGTTCATTTCTAACCAAAGTGACACACTTTTAGTGATACCAGTCACACCGTGCCTCGAATTGAGGTGGGGTTGAATTTAACCCATCACAAATGATCCATGGATCGTTGGG